>VDFB02075321.1:429291559-429333563 GCA_007258455.2 Sequoia sempervirens | reverse complement strand
ATAATAATTATTAATTATTTAATTATTCATTAGTTTTTTTCTTCCATAATTAAATTAATTCTATTTATTTAATTTTTTTCCACTTTCTCTCCACTATTAAATAATTATTTTAATAATTTAATATTTTGTCATTTTTCTTCACTTTTAATTAAATTGTTATTTTAATTAAAAGTCAACCTTTTCCTCTTCTTTTATAATTAAATAATCTTTTTTATTTAACTATTCACTTTCCCTCCTAAATTAAATAATTTTATAATTATTTAATTTACTTTAGCCACCTCTTTTTGTCATTCTTATCTCTTTATCTCAATTAATTTCCACCCTTGATAAAGTTTTATTAGCTTTTAATCTCCATCATCCATCCTTAACTAAACCCTATTTTTTTTCTAACCCTATTTCTTTGGTTCCCAAATCAATCTCATCCATTGATTTTTATCATTCAATCTTGACCCTTCATCCAAATTTGGTTTTCTATAAAAGATATCTATCACTTTCATTTCCACGGGACAACCACACTACTATCTTCAATATTATCTTCAATATTTTGCTTCATTATCACTAGGCTTATTCTTGCAAATTACAAATATGAGGGGAGAAAAAGCATATAAAGCAAAATGAAGAAGAGCAATGAAGGTGATTCAACCATGGCATAGGAATTATGGTAAGATTGATTTATTGTTATATTATGTTTCTATGTTCATTTGTGCTTCATTGATGGAATAGGGTCTTTAGGACTTGAGTTTTATGTATTTGGTGGTTGATACTATTTCAATTCATGCCTTTTCCCATGATTTTACCTTATTCTACACTTGTAATTTTTGCAATTTGTAGCAATAGCATCATTCTCAACACATGAAAAAAGTAGAATCTGAAACCTTAGGGTTTGGTATCATTATGGCAAATTCACCACTAGCAATTCACCATCAATGAATTTTCTGTGGTGGTGAACTGCTGGTGGTGAATTTACGTTAAGGTGAATATGTCATAACGGTGAATTTTCCCACTGTCAATTATTGGTGGTCAATTTTTCTAAATCCTCTTATGTCTAATACTGATTCTACCATGTTTTCTTAAAATATATTTTAGAAATAAGAATATGTTTTTCCGCTATTCTTTTGACATCTTAAGTGAGTGATAAGAATTAAGAAATATCCACTCTATCAAATTTACACAAAAATATTTCAAAATTGTGAAAAAAAATATTATAAAATAATATCATTTTACAATAACATCATCATTTCCAACACACGAAAATAAGAAAATTAAAACCCTTTTCTAATTAAGATTTGGCATCATTATGTCTAAAATGTAGATATATACCCCTTCCATTGTACCTAATGCCTATAATGAAAAGGAGGAAAGAACCTAGAATTAGATTACTTTGGCAAGAATTCTTTCTGTGATAGCTTGCAAAAAACATGGAGAACACATCCTATTTGAAATTGCGGTTGGTGATGACTCTTTTTATTGTTAGCTGCGTGTATACTTGACCACGGGCATGCTTGGCTGATGCCGACATATTTCTCAAGAACAATGACTTTTTTCTTTTCTTGAATCTTCTGAGTAAGAAATGTATGTGGCGTGGTAGAATGAAAAATTATAACCAAATATTCGAGAAAATCATTCTATTAGCTGTGTGTATATTTATTTTAAGATCTGGGCTTTATGAAAAACTGACAGATTTATTATTTTCATTAGTCTATAATTCATATTTCACATAAATAGATTTTATTTTTTAAGAATGAACAGATTCTTTTCTTGAAGATAAAATATTTTATTATGTTTTTTTTAAATGGATTGTTTAGAAAGGTTTTCAAATTTTCTGGGATATCTGCTAAAAAAATTAAAATAACCCAGCTTCTCTGCTGTCCAGCCTCTTCCACCATGTCCCTACAGGTGGAAAGCACAAATCCCTGTATTACTTTCATGGTGACTAAAATAAATAGCTTAGATATTTTTCTTTCAAAAAACTTATTGTTTAGGATGGTGCAAGCAGGTCCAAAGCTTTGGTTACGAACTGGAGGGCGGGTGTGCAGAGGATCTGATGGCACCAAATGCCAGTTCTCCAGCTGTGGGGAATGGTATCTGGTGTCCAAGTGTGCCATTGGATTTGCTGGAGGTGTGAGAGGTGGGCAGAGGACTCTCCTACACAGTAACCAGATCTGATGACAATCCCACCAATCTTTCAACTGCTACATTGCGTTATGCTATGAGCCTCTACTCTGCCAACCCAGGAGTATGGATCACCTTCTCCCATCACATGATAATTCGACTACAACAAATGCGACATGTCTTCTGCAATACAACCATTGACAACAGAGGAGTGAAAGTTATTATGGCCGGTTCTTCAATTGGTTTTGTCGAATTTAAAAGGGGTAGGATAAACAAAAAAAATAAACACAGAAATGAAAACAAGCAACAGAAATGAAAACCATCATATTTTTTATATTGATCAAAATGAGATTACAGCTTCAACAATGCATAATTAACTTATGCTAAAACCTGAGATAAAGATAGAAACAAGCATAGATAATGCATGGCTTTGCCTCTACTTTATTAGACAGTCAAGGGTCTCCTTATAAAGGAGAAATATCCAAGCATGAGATGCATAAACACCTCTCCAGTCTATAAACTAGCTGGACAAAATATCAGAAAATATCTGAAAATATCTAGTCCATATCAATGAGTCATACAAGCAATGAAATACCTTAGTAGGCTTAGGTCAGCCTATGTGGCAAACAAGCCATTAATGAATACCATGACACTATGAAAGCATAACTTAGGTGAGCATGGATAAAATGGGTCCAGGCTACAAGCCATGTTAAGGTACCATGTACCATGTCTCTCATGAAATGGAGAAAAGTAGAAAACCTTGTGGAAAAAGCTACCCTCCAAAAGAGAGAAAATATGCATGAAAATTATACACATGAAGAAGTACTACTTCTTTCACTAAGTACAATATATGATTTCCTCCATAAGAGAGAAAATAATAGAAGGTCTATGATACCCCCCCATAATACATGTCCTACTACATTAATGTTGGATAGTTGACAAAGGATGCAGATGTAGATCCAAGAACATGTCATAATGTTCCTTCCCTTTGGAAGAAATGAAACCAACTGAAGATGCAAGATATCTTCCCATGTGAGAAGATGTATGCATGATCTTGAATAGAGTTGAAGCTCATCCAAGAATGATGATGATGGTGCCCATGATGGAATCTCCAAGCCAATGCTGACATGTGACAAATACTGATGGAATGAATCAAGTATCATAGAAGATTCTATAATAGGGATGACAAGAACCATAGATGTATGGGAATAACTAGAACCATAAGAATCTAATATTGTCACTATAGAAGTTGGTGTATGTGAAGGAAGAGAAATCATATCTAAAGAAGACAAGGTCGATGCAACTTTATTGAAGTTGTCATCAAAAAGAAGACGGATGTCCTCAATGTGTGCTTCCATGTTAGCAATGCGGGACTCTATGAAAAAACATGAAATTTCGGGTAGATATGCATCCCAATCAATAATGCTAGGAAGACAAATATCTTGTTGCAAAGAAGTGCTAGAAGCTCTCGAAGAAACGACTCTAAAATCCAATGAAGCAACAGGAGGTGGTGGAGGAATGATGATTTCCTCTATCTCAATTGGATACTCTGTATCTGAATCATGATGTGGGATGTGAGTTGTGATCATAGCAAGATCATGCAGGAAGGGAGAAACATTGGAGTCTCCATATATTTCCCAAATTTTGATTCATAATGCATGTGGACATTCAATATCCATGATTACATACAAAGAGACATCTAGAATATGTAAACCGATTAATCCACTAATATGATCATGAATATTAAACCATTTATCCTTCTAAGTTTGTTTACCTAGTTCAGGGATAAGTCCATACAAATATGGCATGAGATTATGGAACCTGAGATGTTTCAAGATTCCTTCACACCAAGACTTATAGTTTCCTAGTTTTATGTTGATTACAGAAGAATGGGTTTCATATCCCATGATTACAAACAGGTTAATTCCTTAAGACAATAGAAAATCAATAGATTAAGAACCCCCCCCCCAAATTAGATGACCCCCCTTTTTTAATATTTTTTATTTCCCCTTTGTTTGGCACTTTATTTTAGTGCATATATCTTTGTACAAAAATGATGGTGAAAAAAGGAACTTTATATTTAGTGTGAAATCACCATCATTGAATAGAGTTTGAAAATATAATTTCACTCTATTGCAAATTTACACCAATAAAAGTTTGCATTTACAAAATTGAGAAAATAAAATATTTTAAAAGAAAGCTAGAGAGAGAATTTTACAAACCCCATATGATCCTCCTTTTTTCCAAATTCATTGTAAAAGAGAAGATTGACGTCTCTTTTACAAATTTTTAACTAAGACAAAATGTAAAAATTCACCCCTTAAATTACAAACTCTTGTGGTTGATCAAAACCAATATGTTAATGTGGATATTTTAACTAAACCATGAAAGTTAAATAACCACAAGTGGCTAGTACAAAAGTTTGATTTCTTTACAAATGAAAGAAAGGGAAAAAGTGGGAATTAGACCTTTTGACTTGGTCATAGAGGATATAACTCCTTCAAGCAAAAATATTCAGCCTTTACCCTATCACTATCTACAACATTCACAAATGACCTAAAACTATCTTTGAAAGGCTCTGATACCATGAAGAGCCCAGTGATCACAAAGAAGATTTAATCAAGCGGATAATGCATAAGCTCCTCTCTTGTCATGCAGGAGTTCAGCTGGCTAATGCAATCTTTGTCCTCAATGCAGCCTAATATTTGTGCCCCTCCCAGCAGCGACATCCTTTGCTCAGACAAAATTGTGTCTCTTGAAGGTTTGAAATGCTTTCAACAGTGTTTTTTGGAATTTAGAAAATGTAGAAATAGAGGGGGAAAAAAAAAAGAGGAATAGACAGTCTAGAACAAACAAAAGCATCTCAAGGAATAGAACTCCCAATTTACTTTTAACAATGCCTCTCTCCAACAAAAAATCACCTTAGTTCGATGAGTATTTAGTAGAGATTTAGATGCCCAAACAATGCACCAACAAAGGGTTTCAAAAGGAGCAGAGTAAGAATGGGAGTCGGCAAGAATGCATTCGTCAATGGCCTGAAAACATCTTTGAATGGCTCTAATACCATGAAAGAACTAATGATCACAAAGAAGATTTAATCAAGCATAGATAATGCATAAGCTCCTCCTCATTGTATTAGATAGTCAAGGGTCTCCTTATAAAGGAGAAATATCCAAGAATGAGAAATATCTTAGTATGAGGAAAATATCTAGAAAATATATAGCAAATATCTAGCAAGGAAAAATATCAGGAGATATTTAACTTTGCTGTCGTCACCATGCCTAAAGTAGGCTTGGGTCAGCATGTGGATATGGCATTAAGGTAAGCTCTTGACACTATCTATAGCAAAGATTTGGGTTTAGAATTTTGTGAGAATCCTAATTTTATCATGGGGAAAAAGCTTGAGGAGAAACTCCCCATCATTTTCATACAAATGAAAGATTGTTTAAGTGAGTTCCATAAAAAAAAAAGACAAAAAAGAGCATAATTTTTATTTTATGGTGTATAATTGATGGCTAGTCTATGCCAATTTGAGTGCTTTGCATAATGAGGATTTCAAGTTTTATTGTCATTATATATAGTTGTTTGTTGCATGTCATTATTGCAAATATTTTTCTTGTTTTTGTGTTTTTAGGTGGCTATCTATTTTATCCATATTTGATTTTGAGGAAAGTAGGGAAATTAGAGGACCCTATGGAAATACTATTATCATTTTTATTTTTTATTTTTTAAATATCATTCATCCCTTGACCTAAATTACTAGTTTCAATGGTGTTACATTTTATGGATGTCTTTAAATCATTTTTTAAGTACAATTGACTTCTAGCATAATTATTTCAACTAATAATATAAATCTACTTAAAATTTATAAAGAAAATTCATTGAGATTCCTATAGACCTATAAATGATTATGGTCTCATTTCACATAGCATGTTGCTAAGCATGAATGGGAGATCAACAAACTCAATAGTATTAACCATGGATGTTATTATTTCACTTTCAAGTAGAATTATAATAGTAATTTGATAGAATATAGACTAAAAAATTTAAAAAAAAAACATTTCTTTTTTTTATTATAAAGCTAAAACACTAACTAAAGCAGAGTATTGTCGGCTTTAAAAACTACAATGATATCAAATATTATGTTGATGTTATGGATGTTAGATTAATCATTTATTATCTAATAATTAATTAATAATTTTTATAAATAATATTTTTTACAAATATGCCACCCTAGGGTCATATGGGCGACCAACAACTAGCCCCTAGGGGGCTAATTTTTTTTTCCTTATATGGAAACTTAGCAAAATTGGAAAAATCATGATAAATTTTTGCTCGAGTATTGAAATATGGCAAGCGAGATATCATCAAAAATATGCTTTTGAGCACTATCTAATGGAGTAGATTTATTTCTTAGATTTTGTTGTTGGTGCATTCTATAGCCTATTGAAGTTAGATGTGTTATTTTAAGTCATGAGCTCATAACTTTTGACTAGTTTCTCCTTTTTTGTGATTATTATGGCATTGGAAAGGTCTTTCCGAGTTCTTCACAACCATCCCTACATTTTTTCTATATTTCTCTCCAGTTACATTTTATTCATTAAATGTTGTGTTTTCACATTTTGGTGAATTACTTGGACATTTTAGCTCTTGAAAACTTTTTATTTGCCTGATATGACTTGTTTTCGGTTGTTATACATGTATTTATAGTGTTTTCTCCTATTTGGGCATTGTATACATGTTTTGTAATCACTTTATCTTTCTTAGATGCATTGAGATAAAGTGCCATTACTGTACTTTCTTTATGAGTATTTCACACATCCTATTGTGCCTTTTATGCTCACACTATGTTATAAATTTCCATGGAGGGTTGTGTATTACCTTTTATTTTCCTTCACACCTTTGTCAAGTGAGTGCTCCTTCAATAGTACCATTGAATCCTATTGCTTCTTGCTTCATACACATGTGTCTTGTTTGAACACCCTCTTTTAGTTGTTGGTACTCTTTTGTGCATGTTCAAATGTTCTTTGATCTCCATCATGCACTTCTTGGTGACACATATTTTTAGTGGACCTATCATGGCTCTTCCTTGTCAACATTATGGGGGGGTTTCTACTATTGGTTCTGATTCTTCCTTGGTTTCATTTAGGGGTGAGCTATGTATTCAACTTTTGTTCCTATGTACTAGGTGGATGCAGCGGTTGGTTACCCATGTATTTTGGTGAGATGGAGAATTTATTATATGGAAACTCTTGGATTCCTATTTTTTGTAGGGGACCTTCCATTTTCACTATCAAATTTCTTCAAACTATTGGTACATACATTTGCAACTTGCATCTTGTATGGTTGAGTAATGTTGTTGGGTACTCATGTGTATTCATGTGACTTTTATACCTTCAATTTCTAGATTTTTTTTCTTTTTTTTCCATCTAATTCGAGTAGTGTCATTGGAGGCACTCATGTGGATTATTTTCTTCTTGATCCTGAGCATCATTTTTTTTAGAGGAGGTTCTTCATTTCAATACTATATAGAAGTCATCATTTGGTAATTTTCTATAGCTTCTTCATTCTTCAATGATATTCTTCATGTTCCTATTCGTTTTGTTACATTGTTTTGGAGACTTCTTAGTCCTTCATTTGTCTTTCTCTCTTTTGGATGCTAAAATGGCTAATGCCCAAGGGGATAGTGAAAGGAATAGAATTACAACATATTCTATTCCTCGAATGGGTGGTGATGGGAAATTGCCAACTATTTTGAAGAAGAAAGTGGAAAAATCAACAATAGTAGTTGTGGGCCTATATCTTGCTTCTACTACATGATTGGGGGAGCTTGAAGAGAGCCTACTGGATTCCTTCCTAGCACTAGAGATAGCTAGATAGATTCCTTCCCAACATTAGCATCAGAGATAGCTAAAATTCATTCCCAAATGTCTCATGAAGCACTAGCATTGAGCAAAGCAATTACCATATCGGTTGCTTCCAACTGATAAGCATGCATTTGTGTGGGCTTCGAGAAATAGAAGTTGAGGATAATGTAATAGAACCTACAATGCTAATTGATTGGAGTTTGTGAAATTCCCACCCAGAGAACCCTATGATTCATTGGTGTTCTAATAGACCAAAGTGAGATGGTTCTTGGTCTAATGCTAAGGGTGAGGGTTGGTGAGGTAGTATTCATTCTATTGATCAATGACTAGCTGGATGGAGGAAGCGAGATGAAATGGGGAATTGGAACTTGTAAGAGGCATGGAGCCAAATATGATGACATTTGCTAGCATCATTCATGCCTCTATGCCATAGTGGGAACTCTAGAATAGCATGTTGATATTCATCAAAACATATTGTCACTTGTTGAAGTTGTGAAGCATTAGAATAGACATGTATGCATACAAAAGGAATGCGAGCTATTAAATCTTCAAAAATAAATGGTCTCAAGAAATATGTAGACTTACGACATGTATAACACCATGAATTTGTTATGTAATCACTTTAGAATATTTTAGACAAATGTGTAGCACAACTTTCATCTGCATCCTTTCTTTTTATGTCAACATTGCAAGAGATATGCACCAAATGGGTTCATTGGAAAGGCTTCTAAATTTTTTAAACAATTGCAACTAATGCCTACAAATCCCAATTTCAAGACCTTTGGTAGATTCTTCTTTGTGCTAAAGTGTGAGCTTTAGAATTGTTGCAATCCATACACTTAATAAATTTGTTGAAAATGATATAAAAAAAATTGAAGCCAATGCAATGGTAGTCATGAACTAGACCGTGCACCCTCACCATTATTCCCACAACTTGGAACAAATTAAAAATTTCTTAAAATGATTTTGTGAGATGATAAAGTTATAGTCTTATTTGATATGAATCTAACATGAAAAGGTAAATCCAAGTTATTCAAGGAAAATGAATCTAGAATGACAAGGAAAATCCAATTATCACCTTATATATTCCTTGTTATTCATGAAAACCAAATGAGGATTTTTTTAATATTAATTCTATAAAACATGGTATTTTTTCAATGTTTGGTATCCCAATAGACACTAGATTAATTTTTATATGAATTTATTTCTATATGTTTATTACCTATTGTTAATGCAAGTAGTCTTGACTTGATTGAAGTAGGCCTACACCAAATTTGGCATTGTAATGTTTTGAATGAACTATACAATATAGCCTGAAAGTTTCTTGTCATCACAAAAGACTTCAAGAAAGGTCAATTACAAAGATTTCTCCAACCATTATATGTCAAGATTAATCATATCTTTAGTAATGCACTTTTCTAAACATGGCTATATCTATCAATAAAATGTCAACTTTTTAGAAAGTTTGATTTGTAATGTTAAAAAGAAAATTTGAATGTCTTTGAGTTATATAAAATAATAAATTTATTTAAATTGTTGAAGCAAAGTGATATCTTATACCCATGTGAATTTTGGAAAAGGATTCCTACATGGCATTAAGCACACCCATTTAAAATGAGTTCAATTTAAAAATATAGATGTATTCAAAAGCAAAACAAACGTGAAATAAAAGTTATTTACAGTCAAAATTCCAAGAAAAATTACACTTATTTTAAACTAGTAAATAATTTACATAAACAATATCATATATACATTTATTTATACATGAGTCAATATATAAAAGATACTTTAATTGAAATAGGCTTGAAATATAAGCAAACAAGAATATATATATATATATATATATATATATATATATATATATATATATATATGGTAAAATTACATCTGTTTATATACTACTTAATTTATAAAAGACAACTTAAATAAACCTAGAACATAAGGATACTAGGACTAAGGAAGCTCTCCTTTCAGTTGTCATTGCCAATTCTAAATTCTTGCAAAATTTAGTCGTTAAGATAGAAAGACAAGCAAGTAGATAATTGCATCCATCTCTATCTCCCAATACATAAATATCAAGTTCATCTATGGTCATGGTTAGCACTCAACCTATTATAGGCCTACCCCATTACTGTGAGGGAATGAAAAATAATGGTTGGGGCTATTAGAAATTGCACCTTGGTGTGCAATGGGTACGTTAAGGAATTAAAAAAAATTATCTATTTTTTCATATATATATTCAATACATGAGGTCAATTGGTGGGAAATTTATATGACTGAAACAAAACCTCTAAATTAGGAAGATAATTAGGCTGCATCACCAACAAGCTCACATAATATGGCATACAATAGCAAGAGAGGGATAGATAGGGATAAAGGAGGGATATATAGAGAGGGGAAGAGTAAGAGAGATAGAGAGGGGTAAAGAGATAGAGAAGAGGATAGAGATGGATATGGATATGGAGATGCAGATAGAGAAGGAGAGGGACAAATAAAGAGAGAGGAGAGAGGGACAAATAAAGATGGAAGAGATAAATATATAGAGAGAAAGAGGGATAGAATGGAAGACAGAGAGATAGAGAGATAGAGATGGAAATAAGAAGTGATATATAGAGAGAGAGATAGAGAAAGAGAGATATAGGGGTAGAGAGAGATGGAGAGATAACTAGATAGAGATAGGAGATTTTGAACAAGAAACATGGAGAGATAGAGATAAATAGGCAAGGCAATATAGATGTAGAGGTCTAGGAAGAGCAAGAGGGAGAGAGAGATGGAGACATGTCTAAAGATAGAGGGGGGAGAGGAAGATATGGGTAGAGATGAAGATAGAGGAAGATATTTGTATCATGTACATTATTTGTTAAAGTTTCAAAACTACCTTATCAATATCTACACCTCAAATTAACAATTGAACATGTCTCTTGATTTCTTTTAAATGATAAATTAATGAGTCAAATTTTTAAATACTCAGAAACTAAAATGTAAAGGTTGTAAATAATAACAATATCCTCTCTTCTCTCCCTCTCTCCCCCTCTCTCTCTATCTAGATTTATATATTTTTCTTGCTCTAACTCCATATCTCTCTCTCAGTCACAAACACACCCACACACTTCTTGTTTCTCCCTCCCTATCTCTATCTCTATATATCTCTCTCTCACACACACACATACACTTGCCACCCCTCCCCCGCCCCCTTCTCTCTTCTCTCCCTCTCTATCTATTTATATATCTATCTCCCTTGGTGATCCCACAATATTGGTTTACAATTTTTGGCCAAACTAGACACTGAATTGATTTTTTCTAACTAAATCTTCACTTTCAGACACCTATAGCAGCTAAACCATGAGGAATTTGAAGATGATGCAAACTAGTGATTTGTGACATTCTGTCTTTAGACTCTAAATATATTTTTTTCAAAAATTTTGGAATTAGATTGCACTTGTTTTTCCATCTCCTTCGAAAACTAGTTTTTTTCAGTAAACAACATTTTTAAAGAGTGACGCTCATCGTATAACACAACTTTTTTTTCCATGAAGGATAAAATTCTATTTTTTCTGAATTTAGTTTTGTAACTATGATATCTAGTGCTTCCAATTGGTTTCATAGTGTTTGATTGAATTTTTTTTCCTTAATCAATTTTCGAAGACAAACCAATTACACTTCAGACATAGGTAGACCGTATAACCCATAACTTTTTTTGTATATATCGAAATTGTTTTTTTTTTTTGGTTAGGTCAAGGACTTTAATATATGGTGCACTCATATTTTTCAATTTTTTTTTATAATATTCTATTTTTTCCGTATGTGCAAAACAAAGAGCTTGATTTTTGGTGAGAAACCTACATTCACAAGAAATAAAAAATAAATATAATAATCAAATTAAATTTAATTAAAATTATACTTTTTTGAAAACTTATAATAAGGAATACATACAAGAAATAAATTTTAAATGAATTCATTTGATCCCCCAAAAGGTAAATCAAAAGTGATTTTTTATTAGTATTTTGATAGGTGTAAAGGAGACTATTATAGGTATGGTTTAAAACTAGCAGGGTTCTATCCAAGGGGGCTTGGTCTAAGGTGGTTTGATCAAACCCTCTTCAATTGGAATCCTTTAAATGGAACTTTTCAACGCTTATATTATTATATTTTCTAAAAGTATGTTATTTCAACAAAAATCGGGATCTCCCAAAAAGTGTAAACCACTATTGTGACAACAACCCCCTCTCTATCTATCTATATCTATCTCTATCTTTCCCCCTCTCTACCTCTCTCTCCCTCTCTCTATACCTCTTTATTACTTGTCTCTATCACCTTCTATCTCTCTCATTCTTGCCCTCTTTATGTCTATCTCCCATCTCTCCCTCATCCTCTCTATCTATATATCATTATCTCTCAAGCTCTCTCCCCATCTCTCTCTCGCTCTTCTCTCCATCTCTTTCTATCCATATCTCTCTACCTCTATCTCCCAATGTCTCTCTACCTCTATCCCCATCCTTCTCTATCTCTATATATTTCTCAGTATCTATATCACTCCCTCTCTCCCTCTCTATCTATTGGCCTATCTCTCCCTCTCTCCTCTCTCTTACACACTCTCTTATTCACTCCTCTCTCCATATCTCCTACTCTATATCTCTATCTCTATCTCTTTCTTTATCTCCCTCTCACTCATCTCTCTATCTCTATCTCTTTCTATATGTCGAGTATCTCTCCCTCTCTCCACTTGTTCTTTATCTCTCTCTCTCTCTCTCTACCTACCTTTCTTCCTCTTCTCCTCTCTCTCCCCTCTCTACCTATCTCTTTCCCTCTCTCCCTCCCCTTCCCTTTTCCTTTCCTCCATCTCCATCTCCATCTATATCTTCCTCTCTATCTCTCTCCTTACCCCTCTCTCTCTCCCACTCTTCTCCCCTCTATCTCTCCCTCTTTCTATCCATATCTCTCCCTCTCTCTCCATATTTCAAACACAACATGAACCTTTTCGTAATGGAACCCGATTATCTTCGTGATTCAAAGACTTTGTTTCAATTGTGTTTAGATCCCTCTAAATGGATGCATAGTTGATTTGAAGCTATCAGTTTTCCATTGAGATCTTTGTTGCACAAAATCATTTTTTAAATAGCCTATCAATTGACCTCATGCACTAATGTATGGGAAAAAAACATTTAGACCAAAATTTTCCCTAATTGACCTTCAACACCTCTTCGACATACCCATTGCACACTAGAATGCAATTGCTAGTGTAAATGATATCAACATACCTAGCTATTGTTTTGACAATTTATATTTTTCATAAAACATGTATTGAATGGCAGTTAAATGGCCAAACTGTCATAAAAAAATTGTATGACAGGCAGGAGTGGCCGTCAAATTGGGTCTGCATCTGATATTTCCGGATACTCGACAAAAGCTGTTCTCCTGATGATTGCACGGCCATCTCCGACAGGCAACTACTTACTCCGATAATATCCCAAAAGCAGTCGTCTATGGTAGGCGGTGGTCAACCACAGCTGTAGAAATGTAGACATGATGGGATCCCTCAACTACAACATTGTAGATAACTCGTGGGATTGTTGAAAGTTTAACATTAGCGGTAGCAGTAGCAGCCATATCCACACGACTATGTTGCCCAGCGAGTTAATGTATTCGAGTCAGACTAGGATCTTTTATTAAAAAAGCTCATTCACGTGTTGGGCTGTGGTCAACAGACTGGGTCCCACATCAATAATGCAGCCTCCATTTACCCAACATCATTTACGAAAGAAACAAAAATCAAGGGCCCTCTTAGTGGTAGACACAGTCAATGAGTACACCCCTTCAGAAGTGATGTTTCCATGCCTCAACCACAACAGTGCAAATCTACTCTTCACGAAGTTATGCAAGCTTCGAATGCTTGGATAAGGACAGCTCAGGGTAAAAAACATGTGGAGAACTATGAAATTTTGCTTTTCTCATGTCTCAACCACAACATTACAAATCTACTTGATGAACAATAAATGTTTTATTTAATCATATCTTAACATATTTGTTCTATCAAGTTTTCTTTCATGTAAGAGTCACATTTGATCATATATGCTATTTATTTAGAGCTCTTTGAATCTATAAGTTTTGCAATAACTACAATCAATTAAAAGTTCTTCAATTTTAATATGGTATCAAAGCAAGAAGATTTTGAAAAGATAAAAAGTCATGTGAAGGCTAATTATTGGAGAAGATCCAAAAGAGATTGTCAAATATCATAATAGTTTTGTTGGGATTTACCTATAAGATGGAGCAATTAAATAACCAATTATAAATGCAAATAACATAAATAAAAAATGAATTGTACAAAACACAAAGATTTTAACTTGGTTCATCAATCATGGACTATATGCACAAAAACAATCATCCAATATTTATTATATCCAACAGAAAATGACTTCAGTGTTACAATCACCCACAACACTTGTCAGTTATGTCTCTCAAAATGTTGTTTTGTTTGCACAACACTTTTGTTGTTGTGTGTTCATACACAAACACTCACATGATCTCATCATTCATGGATTGTTGTGTGCTCTTTCACATTCTATCCACAACAAAGAAACTACTTATTTTTTGCATTTAAAAATTGTTTTTTTAACTAAAATTATTAACAAAATCCTTTGTTAAAATATAGATTTTTTTTGCTTCATGGGCACTGCCCCTAATCACCCCCAACACTCCCTCATTAATTAATTTGGGGGGGAATGTGGTTGCCAAAGTCATCAAAATATTAACCCAAAGCTTGATCGAGATCCACAGACCAACAAGTTTCAATTTATATTTGTGAAGAAGGAAGTAAGAAGCCAAAAAGATAATGATAGAGCAATCAACCAAGGAAATCCATTTGCAGAAAATACCTTCACAAATAGGAGAGAAGCACATGTTATTTCATCAAAAAAGTAATGAAAAATGAGATGATAAAGTACATAATGTTGCAGGCTTATAAAGCCATGAAAATGCTGACGGGTAAGAAAACTACCCACATAGGAATAAAAAACTAATTATCCTATTAAATGTAAACTATTACCTAAGTTAAAACTTAAGCCTAAATACAATTTATTCTAACACCCCCTTAAGTACAACTTAGGGAGAATGAATGAAGATGCAGAATGTAGTATGGGTCCCGGCTACACAACCATGTTAGGTACCCATTTACAACTATAATGCAAAACATAAATATCTCACAACTGGAGAGAAAGAGAAAAACCCAATGGGAAAAAACCCCTCTCCAAAGGAGAGAAAACAAAACAAAAAACAATGCATGGATGGAGGACTCAGTCACACCCCCCAAGGACTACATACATCATTTATATACAATCAACAACCCCCCCATAAGAGGGAAAGAGAGAGACTATATAGCTTCCCCAAAATGTGTAATCACCTACAAAAATGGTACGTGCCTGAAGAAAAAACATGATCCAGTGTCAACAAACAACTTGTCTCCCTTTCAGAAGACACAAAACCAAATAAAAATGCATGTATGCTTCCGAAAGAAGCATGAAAGATGATGTCTCTGAAATCTACTCATGTGTCACCAAGACCTTGGAAAATGATGCCACAAACTAATCAGGAACATGCCCAATCACAATAGAAGGTGACAAACAAGGTACAACTAGAAATTGATCCTAAACAATATCCAAAGATTGAAATGGGGTGACAAAATTTGTACCACAACTATCATCAAATAGGAGAGATATGCCCTCAAATGTGTCCTCCAAATTTGAAATATGAGATTCTATGAACAAGCAATCAATGTCTGAAAAATACAAATCCCAAACAGGAAAAAAATGAGATACTAGGTGTGATGAATCACTAGATGTGTGCAATGAATCATCAACACAAAATAAATGAGCCTGCAAAACAAGAATGATAGGAGTCTCAATCAATGACTCTACACAATGAATCATTGAAAGTGAAGGAACATCAACTATCTATGATGGAGAAGGAGCATATGAAGAACCCTCATCATCCTCGTCTAAAGACTCAAAGGAATCCAAAACTTCAAACTCCTACATAATAACATCATCATAGGGTATCATGTAAGAAAAATGTAGAGGCACAAGACAATCTGAACTGGAATCATTTTGGAATGGCTGAATATCAAGATCTCCATGCATGTCCCAGATTTTAATCCAAAGAGTATATGGACACTCAAAATGGTTAATAGCATCTAAAGTGGCATCATCAATCTTCATTGTAATAACTCCTAGGACATGATCCCTTTTACAATTCCAAGCAAACTTCTTATTGCCAATATCAAGAAGGGGAACAAGATTATATAGGTATGGAAAAAGATGAAGCCATCTCAAGTGTTTCAATATACCATCTCCCCATTGTGTATAATTTTCTCTTTCCAACATAATCACATCAAGATACAAATAAAACCCCATAATCAACTATGACAAAACTAAAAAAAAAGATAGTAACCTTCAACAACAACAAGAAACTCCCAAATACTATAAATGAAGGTGAAACCAATATAAAATTTCAATAGAATAAAAGCACCACCAAATAGAAAAATATGAGAGAAATTCCTCAACCACTACAAAGGTGACGAAAATACCTTTCTGTTGATATATGGTTTGTGAAAAATGACTTCCATTTACAAAAGATATGCAAAAATGAAAAAAGGGCCTATAAAGGAAATTTGCAAGCACGAGCAAGAACCAAGGGCTCAATTTTGGTTGTCCATGTGACCATATCTTTGAGCAGAGGCAAAAAAATTAATAGGGCCCCTTAAGGCTGAATCAACTTGGGAAAGGCACCACCACCAAGTTAGCACCAATCATCAAACACCACACGTAAGAGACAACCTGTGAGTCATGCTCACAACAATAGGAGACACTACAAAGCAATTTAAGAAACCATAAACAATCTCCCATAGCTAATGTGGGATTAAAACCCCAAAACAATTCTCAACAACCGAACAAAAAGGGGGCCCACAATACAAACCCTAGCTATGGATGCAAATGTGGCACTTCCTAATGTAGAATCAGGCCTACAAACAAAGAGAAAACTCTAATGCCAACAATCACCTTTGCAACAAAAAGAACAACAACAAAGAGAGTATGATTGCAACTTGCCAAGGTTGAAACACAACCATCAAGAGAAGATTTATATCCTCTCAACAATAGAATTGTGCCCTGCAAGGTTGAAATGAAGCCTCTAATTAGGAAATAACCCTCTAATCAAAAGGTTCCTTTGCAAAGCAAGAAATTGTCCTCCAAAATGCATTGCAAGTTTGCAAAATAAGAATCACACCTTCAAATCGAGCCTTTATTCTCAAACTCCAACTGGATTGATCTTCCATCAGCCGAATAGCATTTTTTCACATATTAGAGTCAAATGCCTTCAACAATTTACAACCAACTCAAAAATGAATTCAATCTTCAAAAAATGTGCCTTTAGAGCATAGTCACGCCTTGGCAGAAAGAAACACCCCTCAAATGCCAATCAAATTCCACTGAGCATAGTTAGAAAAAAATGCCACCCCTCTTTAACATAAAGTGAGCCTCAACAAAAAAAGAAGATTCAAAACACCTCAAAGAAAGTAGATGATTGAAGGTCAACCGCCCTCCTCTCATAGGGTCAAGGCTTGATAATCGTACCTCTTCAAAAGGAAAAAAAATGTAGTTGTGTTTGAGTCATCCTTCACAGAAAGTCACACCTTCTACAACAAAATGAGGCCTCCAAGAAATTGTGCAATAGGATTGAACCAACCAAACATTGTGGCTTTTCAATAACCAAAAAATGATACCTCCACACCAGGAAATTCGTGCCTCCAATTGCAAAACTAATGCCTAGCAAAAGATCACAACCAATCACACAATTGTATCCTTCTCCAATCAAATCTGAGGTCTGGGAAAATGAATGGCAACCTCCACAAAGGAAAATATGCCCTCCTTCAATGCCTTCAAATCATCCTCCAATGCAGTGAAACCAACAGCCTCTACTTATAAATTTGTGCCACTTCAATTTGTATGAGACACCTTCTATACATCAATCAACACCAAATTGTGCCTTCCACAAGAAAATAGGAAAAAATAGAATATTGATGCCAAGAGCAATGACGCCTTAGGCCAGCCAAAAATAACTGATGTCGGAAAAAAAAAGATAGGAAAATTTGAAATTTAAAAAAAAATTCAAATGTCAAAAAAATAATTGATCTCAAAATATCCTAATGAAAACTCTCTAGGAAGGAGTTGCAGATTGGATTGATCTAATACCATGATAGAGCAATCAACCTAGGAAATTCATTTGCAGAAAATAACTTCACAAATAGGAGAGAAGCACATGTTATTTCATCAGAAAAGAGAATGAAAAATGAGATGATAAAGTACATAATGTTACAGGCTTATAAAGCTGTGAAAATACTGACTGGTAAGAAAACTACCCACACAATTATAAAAAACTAATTACCCTATTAAATGTAAACTATTGCCTAAGTTAAAACTTAAGCCTAAATATAATTTACTGTAACAAATAAATTGCCTCAATAAGAAGGAGATCATTATTTTTCTATCAAATTTGTCACCAAATAATCCAAAAGAAAGATTACTATATGGTAAGTATAACCTATCACCAAGAGAGAAAGGGAGCATAAGAAAAGAGTTGTGAATTTATTTAAAGGTATCACTTGTCATTTTGAAAAAGGTAATTTTAGGTAAAGGAATATAGCAAATAAAAAGAAGATAAATTGTTAGCCAACCTTAAAAAAAGAAGACACAAATAAAAGAATAAAAAAGAAGACACAACTAAAAGTATAAAAAAGAAGAAAAGACCATAGAAAATTGAAGGGAGACCTTTAAAAATATCACTAAAAATTAATATTAATTAATTACTATTGAAAGTCAAGGAAAAAATAAAAATAAAATTATTCAAGATTGATGTATGTTGCTATTTGAAGGATAA
The DNA here is from genome assembly GCA_007258455.2 of Sequoia sempervirens. NCBI lineage: Eukaryota > Viridiplantae > Streptophyta > Pinopsida > Cupressales > Cupressaceae > Sequoia > Sequoia sempervirens. The sequence goes on along the minus strand of VDFB02075321.1, from coordinate 429,314,655 downwards.
AGGAAGTTGAAGCTATGGGTATGTGCATGATCATCATGGAAAAAATAGACCCTTACATGGCGAGAAATTTAGAAAAATCAGAGTTAGACAACTTGGCGTAAAAATTTGAATAAGTTATCTATAATATTTCAAACATATGTAAGAATAGAATTTGTAGCAAATTGAATGTAGTTTCTAAACTACTAGGTTTATATAAATATATATATATATTCAATGTAGTAGTACTTAAATTTCAGGAAAAAAATAAGTGGGTGTCCTTCTAACCACCCTAACCACAATAAAATGATAATATGTTTTATAATATTTTAGATACAAGTAGAGGACTCATATCCTGATGTGATACATATTTTTTTGTAATTTTTTTGTATGTAAATAAATAATTATGATTTTTTTATTACAACTTTTAAAAAATATAAAAACTTGTATGTCTGACCACCTTAACTTGGTCAAAACTTCATGAAATTCATTTTTTTTAGTCCTATAGTATGTGAAGCATAGAATGTGATGCATGTTTTGAAATAAAAATTTGATATCATTTGAAAGCTATAGATGTTTTTAATCAGCCTATCAATCAAGACTTTAGTCATAATTCAAATAGAAAATGAATAATAATTATTTATTAAATTCAAAGTAAAGCATAATTTATATTGGTGGAAAGCTGAGAATCTCCTTTAAAAACCCTTTTCATTTCATCAATTTTGGGTAAAAAAAAGTTGTTAGCCACATACCCTACACATACCCATCATATCACCACTTTTTGTCCCATCATGATCCTACACATACCCCTATCAAAAGGAGCTTTCTAGTCAAATATAATATTTACCACCGAAGACACTATTTTAAAATAAAATATTCTAAATAAAATTATGAATTTTAGGAAAGATGGTAACCAAATGGTGAAGTTGTTAGAGAAATAAATCACATCCTATTCTTGAGCAGTAAAGACATAGATCAAAAAATTGATTATAGAGGTGTAATCATTGAAGAAATAAAAAGGAGGTGACTTCATCACATTTTGAAAGAAAAAATCATTGTCAAGGTTAAGATAATATTGAAAATAAAATCTATAGCACTTGGAGAAACTGATATAGAAAATAGAAAGGAAGGTTATCCTTCATTAAAGAGTGATTGCAAATATTGTAGAATTTGTAGATATTAGAAGATTTCCATTGTTAAAAGACTGTTTGTAAAATTTTTTGAGGCTAACTAAACCAATGTGAAGAGATTATAGAATAAATAAAATAATGGCATGTGAAGTTGCCAAATAATCATAGTATTTTGAAGAAATTCATGGAATAGAATTATAGCCAAGTGCACAAGAAAAAAAACCAAGTAAATTTAAATCATTTGTTTCAATAAGAAATATTGATAAAAGAGTGATGAAAGAAAATAATCATTTAATGTGTGAAAAGTATATTTTTAAAGAACTAGTAAGATTTTCAAAAAATGAAGAAATAGAAGAAAATTTTAATTGGTTTGATAAATAATATAAAATCCTTACAAAGGAAACTAGTTTTCAAAATGATGAAATATCAAATTTGAAAGAAGAAAATAATCTATTAGATCAATTACTTGCAACATGCCTAAAGGAAATGTGTGCTTTTGTTCTAATCCTAGACCATGTAATGTCTCATGTGATAAAATGATTTTTGTTATTCAGTTATTGAACTAGTTGATAAATGTGCTATATAGTTAAAGTTAAAGAGTGTAAGGGTAAAAGTAAGAAGATGAGGCCACTTCTCATCAAAGTTTTAGACTTATCCAAAATCCCAAAATCGGGAAAAACAAAACAAGATCCTATTATTTAGCAAATGGGATCCCATTTCACTTCGACACCCTAACCTAAAAAAGGGATCTCATTTTTTAGAAATGAGATTCCCCTTTTTAGAACGATATCCCATTTTTTTAGAAACAAGATCCCTTTTTTAGAAATGAGATCCCATTTCACAAAGGCTTAAATTAAAATAAAATAAAAATGCAATCTAGAATTGGATCCCATTTCTAAAAAAAATAGTTTTTGGCCTAGTTTACTATGGGTTTTGCATTGAAAAAAAGGCTTGGGGAGCTGCCCCTTAGCTTTGGATGTACTTTGACTTGCAACTTGAAGGTCATGTTAGTGTTAGTAGAAAATAGTGACTTTGGACATATGTTTGAAGATGTTTTTGCAGTATTTTTGACAAAATTATACAATTAGATTATATTATTATTTTTCAAATATTTTTTATAAAACTAGTCCATAAACTTGAAATATCAGGGTTTTAATTATTTTAATAAATTTTAATTAAAATATTTTTTTGAAAAACAAATTAAATGTGCACAATCTTTAGACAGTTATTTTTAATTTGAAAATAATGATAAGTTTAGGTCATCTTATGTGTGATGTCCACGAGGGATTCTCAAAACAATAATTACATCTGATAAAAATTTAACAAAAAAAAATACTGTAAAAAATATCATGCACAATCTTTAGTGTGTTACAAATCTTTTCCCAAAAGGATTGAAAAAACTATAATTATTTAAGTCAAAATATGGATGACATACATGTGCATGATATGGTAAAAAAACAAGTGACTTTGAAATAGTGATTTTTAGACATGCCTATTCAAAATCAATTTGCATCATCTAGGTATCAAAATAAATTACATATTTGGAAACTGGACTTAGAGTATTACTGAACCATAGATTTTGGGGGTGTGAGATGCTATGACTCTGTTGCTCAATTAGGGTTTTTTACCTAAAGGAGAGTGATAGACCCCACACAAAATCTAGGTGGTTCACTCAAACTAATGCAAGAACAATGAAAATATGTCTAAATGTAATGATCTAAATGCAATGTTCTAAATGCAAAGGACTAATAAAATGGATTGATTATTTATGCAAAACCTAAGAAATATGAAATGTTTGAAAATAGAGTGTGATATGCAAAAATGAACTAGAAACATGCACAAATGAAAACATAACTTAATGAAACTAAATGGAGTGCACTTGGAGGTAGAATGTTGATACTGGGAGGTTGTAGAATGTTTTAAAAATCACTATTGATGAACACTGGGACTCATTCACCACAAATGGTGAATTAGTCCTCCTTATGGTAAATTTTGTTGAAACTGGTTTCGAGGTGCTGGAAACTAAAAACCTTAAAAAACACTTTCTACGGCCTAGCAGTGGGATTCATTTGCCATTGATGGAAAATTAGTCCACCTATAGAAATATGCAAATTATGAAGTCAACTCTATGGGTCCAGATCTTGTCTTCTTGTCGGGTTGACGGATCTAAATCTGCAGAAAATGGGTTAAATGATGTCTCCAATCATGAATTAGGTCTTTTTGACTTGAATATCTTTGATGAGTTGTTGACCACTTTTCAAAAGCTATCTCTTTAACAAATCTAACTACAAGACCTGCAAACACACTTGTAAAGAGGTGAAAACTGGTTATGGGTTAGAGTATAGGGGTTTGCCTTGGTCAAACCCCACTTTGGTAATCAAACCCTAGAAAACGAAATGAAATAAGAAAGGAATGATGAAAAAATAATATGCAAGTGTCATGAACTCATCAAACCCTTGCTGTTGAAGTCTGAAGATATGTCAATGGCTACTCCAAGATGCTTGATAATTGCTTGATTGAATGATGAAGAATTCTTGAATTATTGAGTCTATGAGATGATTAGGTGAATAAGATGAATTGGGGTTAAAATGGATAGAAAAAACTTATTTATAGACACTAATGCCTTAATTTATTGAAAATACATCACAGACCGACCTAAGGTCTTAATGAATAAAAACTCGAAACAAATTTGAAATTATTTTGAATTTTGTGCCAAGAGGGACTCATTCACCACCCATGGTGAATGGGTCCCACTCAAGGCATACAAGTGGGTGTCGAGGATTAAGTTATATTTAATGATGCTTGTTGGGTTTACATTCAAAAATACACTTAATTAGGGCCTATAATTGCATAAAGGGGCCAAATAAAGCATAAGAAAGGTGTATTTAGTGGTGACAAGTCTAGAAAAGTGTGAAACTTTGTTACATGACTTTAAAACACTTTAAAATAAGTCTTGGTAAGGGATAAAAATAGAATATTTAGATAAATTATAATGAGAATAGTTTAGAAAAGTGTAGAAATGTGTTACAACACTTCACAACACCTTTACAAGACATCATAAAGTCTTAATAATTTGAATATTCAAGATCTAATGTGAATGTATAAGTCACATTACAACATTAAATCTAAGCAAAATAGGCCAAGCATCACAAGAAAAGGACCTAAATGACCATAAAAATTTTCAAATATCCATTTTTCTACAATACATTTAGCCCCCACTTTAGTGAAAGGATGAACTTGCTTCAAACTCACACTAAAGTAGCCATTCATATTGAGAGGAATCCAAATGCACTTATGCTAGCAAGATGAGACAACAATGATCATGAGGGATGATCAAGCCCCTAGGATGAAGATCCCATGGAAAATTAAACATAAGAACAAAGGAACACACATATGAAAGAAAGAGGAAAAGGAAAAGTCAGATCAAGCTTTGATCGTTTGTCCAGCTAGTTGTGGATCATATCTAGGTTGTTTATCTGAAAAGAAAAATGCATACTCACTCTAGGGTGACATAACTCATTGTTGTCCACTGGGTGAGAAGGCCCAAAAGGTGAGAAACATACACTTGGTTGGTATGTACTCACAAACACACAAGTGGCTATGGGGAAAGTTGCGCCTTGGAATGGGATTCCTGCTCAACCATATCAAAGTTATACCTCATGATAACTTTAATAAAGCACCACAAAGGAAAATTTCAGTTTGTGCTTCATGAGACAAGTAAATATTTGTATGCTTAGAACTCATGAACAAGCAGGATGGCACCACATTCATGCAAGTTGTGTTATGCAAGGTTGCCATATGAATGACAAAAATGTAAAATGTAAAAGAAATGTTCAAATGAGTCTTGTTTAGTTCATGCAAGATCTATCACTTAGGTAACATTGTGTCTAATGTCTCCAAGAGAGGACCAATCAAAAAATAGAATATTCACAACTTAGCAGTTGCTATAATGCCCTGTCATGTGAACCCCAAAGGACAACAAAACACCACAATATATTTTTTTTGAAAGCAAAACATTGCATACGATGAATATGTACATACATTACATGAAAATCAATTATGCAATTCCAAAGTCATTCACGTCCTCTAGGGTACACGAAACGGTCATTACGAATCATAAAATTTTATTAAACAAAAGTGAATAAACAACCAAGATTACATATTGATGACATACAACTATTAATGATAAAAAGAGTGGAAAAGATATTCATAGTTTTATTACAATTTAATTTATAGTTCCATGATACAATTGTGGGACATATTTTCATAGATATAACACATAAAAGATACAATAGTGCATTACATAATGCTTCCCTTATAACAAGGGGAAGAGTACATCAAGTACAAGAATAATTACATTAAAGGAGAGTAAGGTACAAAGTGAGGAAAAGTCTTCAACAACATGAAGCTCTAGAAACTCTGTGTCCACTTCTACATCTTGAACATGACCTGGGAATGCAATGGGATGCATAGCACATTCCACCAAACCACGTGGACCTGAAGGCCCTCCCCCCGTGCTAGGAGATGACAAGAAAGGACCCACGACCAAGACAGACAAGCAAAACAATCACAAGACCAACTAACAAGGTCAACCTCAACATGACATACGACAATCTCAATGACCACTTACAAGGTAATTGCTTCCTGAGGTATACAAAGGGAAAGCAAGGGATTTTATGACACCAATGTTCATTATGCTCAACTAGAGGGTACGTAAATACTTGGGTTCCCCAACCACCTCAAAATATGACTACAAGAAAGATAATGCATAGATTCTCCTTAGTTAGAAATAACACTAAAAGGAAGACTTACATCATGGAACCACAAAACAACTCTATAACTTCCATAAATCACAAAACAACAAGTGATAAATGAAAGAAGCAATATCATAACAGGACCTTCAAACTGAAATAAGATAACATAGACAATTTAATACAACATCAAACATAATTACCAACAGTAAATCATCCATTAGAGCATCCAAGGGAAAGCTCAATATCCTCCTTACAAGGTATCCAATTAGTTATGCTCTAGCTAATAACCACTTAATATAGACCAATCACAAAACAAAACCAAGCTTTTAATTCAACACAAATGTTCACTCTAACTACCTCCATGAAGAACTCTCAGCTAACTCACAACTTCATCCACATGACAACAATAAATTTATAATATCAAGCAACTTGAAAGGAAATATTATCACATTTCACATTAATCCACCACTTACATAATTTATTAAATTGTGTTCTTTATACATTGATACATAAGTACACATAATCAACATAAGTAATTATAATAATATTTATTCTAAATAACCAACTTCATAGGGGGATCTACAAGCCATTGAAGCATAATAAGATCTTTACTACGGTGAAAACAAACCTATTATCATGTTATACAACTCTATCACCTATAGGCCTCTATATCTAATGCTTACAAGCACGTTAGGTGCACCATAAAAATTCAATTCACACATGTAATACATCCCTAATAAGAGTACACAATTCAATCATATATATGATTATAGGTACTTCAATTTAACACTAAATATGTCATAATTTGAATACATACTACCCCTTTTTATTTGTTAACAAAATTAATATGTTCATGACTAAATAAATTATATCAAAAAATTAAGTCATCATAAATGATTCCTTAAAATATTAGTATTTTATTAACTTGATTATAAAATTATTAATAATTAAGATGCATTAGTATTTTTATTAACTATACTAATTTACTAATATCTTTATTAACAAAATTTACTAGGTAGCTTGATTATTTTAAGAGTTCCTTCAAATAAACACTTGAATAAGTTTATGGAACTTTCCTAAAGTTAATTTCTTTAATTAAAGAAAAAGACCACTTTCTCCCTCTACTTTTTGTCTTACATAAAATTTTCTTCCCCTCCCATTTAAAAATAGAATTAAGTGTTGGTGTAATTAAATGTCTTGTACCTTGTCCTAGGTCATGATTACACCTTAGTTAAGTTTACTTAGGGACCACATAGGAGGTTGTTGGAGAATTTCCACTTTTGGTGGACTTGACATGTCATTACCTCATCACTTCCACCTTTTGTGGACATATCATGTGATTATCTCTCCACCTTAAGTGGAGTGATAGGTTTTCCTAGTTGTCTCATGTCATAAGATTACGACACTTGTCATAATCTTACACCCTTCTATGTTCTCACCTTGGCTATATAACCTATATAACCAAGGGATCTCTCTCATTGTAATCAATTAGAATCATCCCATATCATTGACATTGAATACAATCTATTATTGTCATATTCTCTCTCTTTTCTTGTGCTTTCCATTTGGTCCATAGATCTTGGCAGCCATAGCCAATTCTAACATTAAGAGATTTAAGTATATAATGCATTTTCTATAGTCACGTAAAAAGGAAGTGGAAACGTGGTGGCTTAGGATGAGTTTTTACACTCGTCTTGGTTTGAATATAGGTATATCTATAGTTTGGTTACTTTAAAAGTCCTTAAAAGTCCACATCATGTTTCCTTCACCACTCATGGGGAAGGGATAATGCATATAGAGGAAGTGGAAATCTGAAAACATGCCTCTAAAGGGAAGCAATGATTGCAAGATATTCACATAATGAATCATTTAAAGGGTCTTAAGACTTTTCAAGCAATTAGAATCAATAGCCATAAAGCTAAATACCACAGCCTTTTTCCAGCATCCCCACTACCTATGCTAAAATGGGAGTTTTGCAACAGGGAATGAATAATCATGAAATCAATAAGGATAAAGAAGGTTTGTCAAATGTCAAGTATCAATTTCCTAGTAGAAAGGTATAGAAAATATGGATGCATAGACAAGCTGCGAGACTTTTAGAGCAAAATAAAACACAACAAAAAGCAATCTGGCTAAGTACAGATTTCCCTAAAATAATGACTCAAAACATGGCAAGTGGAATTATGCAAAATTGTGAAGGCAGGAATGGATTTTATTTTATTTATTTATTCTAGTACCACTTGGGTTTCAGAATTTGTAGTTGCAAACTAATAACTCCAAAACACAAAATTAATCATCGCTCCTTGCTGACACTATGATTGTTAAGGATAGAGGGCCTGAAAATGCAACTGGGCTTAGCTCCAAAGTATACACTAGTGTTGCATACTCTAGTAATGACGATGATGAAGACGAGGTAGTGAAACAAAAAACCCAAGGCCGAGGTGAATGGGAGGAGCATCAGGCATCTCATGGAGGGAAACATTTGCAAGACATGGATTTAATGACAAGGCTTTACAAACTTTCAAGCAAATGCAATTCGCGGGTGTAAAGCCAATGAACCAGGGATGTTATTTAAAAATTTTAAACTTCCTGTTCTGCCCAAGCACTGCGACTGAGACAGGTTGACAATGGAGTCAAAGAGATTATTTAAACCTCTACAACATTCCATTTTCAAGTACTGCAGATGTGATAGGTTGCCAAAAGAATTAGGAGGGCTATTTACACCTCCACAGTCTTTTTTGTTCTAGTGTTGCTACTGAGACAGGTTGCGAATGATCTTAGGGAGATTATTTGCAATTGTAGACTGGTAACCCCAAAACACAAGAATTATTCATCACTCCTTGCTAACATTGTGGTTGCTAAGGATAAAGGGCCTGAAAATGCAACTGGGGTTAGCTCCAAGTTATACTCTGATGTTGCATACTCATTTGTCAATGATGATGAAGATGAGGCAGTGAAACAAAAAAACCCAAGGCTGAGGTAAATGGAGGAGAATTAGGCATCTCCAAGGAAACCTTATGATTTGAAAATGTAGAGGTGGCTTAAAGAAGAGCAGCACCGACAATACCAAGCATAGCTTGCATGGAAAAAGAATGAGGAGACTGCAAGAAGATTGGCTGCAGGGAGCGAGGGTAAAGGAGATGGATTTATTAATAAGGTTTTAGAAACTTTCAAGCAAATGCAATTTGGCAGGTGTAAATCCCAATTGTTCAACCATAGCCAACCTTCTAACTACCTGCGCCAAAACAAAGCAAGAAGGATAGAGAAATTTAAAGAAATACCAGGACACAGTTGAATTAATGGCCAAAAATGGTATATGTTTTCTATGTATGAGAAAAAACCTCATTGACAACATATAAAATCTATGCAGAGTGAAGGATGACATAATGCCAAACTTAATGTGCACATTATAAGAAACATGGCAGCAATAATTTTAGTTTAATAAACATAATCTAAAACCGTTGGTGAAACCTTAATTTCAACTACAGTTCACCAATTTAGAGAAGTGGAGGATCAATACCAGGGAAGAAGATTTTGGAGGAGCGAATGCCATCTTCCTTGTTACAGCTGATAGAACTCATAACATACCTATAATGAACACCTCATTTGTAGCCTGTGCTGAATGATTCCCAAACCTTCAAACAACATTTTGCGGCCTTTTGTAGAAGTAACCATGGCCTCCACTCTATTCACAATACTTTCCTCCCTCTAGGCACATGGACTGTAAGGCATGTAATCTGCCTGGCAGAGTGTGTGTGCCCTCCAATGGTGAGCCTCCCCCCCATGAAAAGTTGACGCCTTCCCAAGAAAGCATGCAGAATGGGAACGCTTCCTCTAGACACGTGAATAGGAAGGAATACCTTGAAGGCAGGTGGAGGGCACATGCAAGGCAGGTGTAAATCCTTTTAGAAGCCCCCAATTTTATATTTTCCTTTTCATTCTTTAAATAAAGGTATTTAAATGCTTAATTAAAATGTATATATTATAGTATTCTTTAAATAAAGGTATTTAAATGCTTAATTATATTTTCCTTACATAGGAGAAATGGGTTGTTCTTTTTGCACAAGAATTAAGGAACATAGTGCGGGCATTAGACATGATCGGGTTGTCAAATCAGCACTTGCAGACCACTCCTTTTCAACTAAGCACCACATATGCTTAGAAAACACTCAGATCTTATGCATAGAGGACAATTTTTTCAAGAGGAAGCTCAAGGAAGCCATCCACATTAACAACCACCCCTCTAACCTTAACCGTGATGAGGGTTGGAGTCTCAATATTGTGTGGCAACCCTTGCTTTCTAACCTTCATAACTAGTTTCTTTCCTAGCGTGGTCATGCTTCTTTCCCCCACCCTGGTTTCTTTGGCTTCCACCTTTTTTGCTTCTTTTTCTTGCTTCCTTTTTGGTGTTCTTGGTGGTGAATTGTCTCTTTTGTCTGCCCTACTCATTGTTCTTCTTGCCATCTTTGGTCTTTCCTTGGTTTCATTCTAAGGTGTCTTGTTCTTCCCGTCATTATTTGTTTCTCTGTGCCTTTCTTTTTGGCTTTCCTTCCTTTGCTCTTCTTTTTGTTCCTTGCCTTATATATATGTGTGTGTGTGTGTGTGTGCATGTATGTGTATCCACTCATATATATATATATACATTTATACCTATTTATTTTCTTACTTCTATCATTTTGTCCCTTATATATATATATGTATACTTTTAGTGTCTTATAGCTATTTTTTATCATTAATCATATATATTTTATTTATCTCTTTTATTATTTCTTGTCTTTTTTAGTTATTTCTTTGGTTTTATTTATTTTGTTTCATTCAAATCTAATTAAATATTTTTAGATAACTCTTTTATTAATTCTTGTTTTTTAGTTATCTCTTTTGTTTTTTATTTATTTTGTTTCATTTAATTCTATAATATTTCTATTTTTATTTTTATTTATTTATTTATGAGTCACTTTGTGTTTTCTTTCTTCTTCTATTTGGTTTGTTCTCCCCCTTTTAAAATTCTTTTCATCTCATGATATATATTTATATATATCAATTTTAATACTTATTTTGGTGTAGATTTATATTCATTTTTTTATATTTATTTAATTTTTCTTTTAGTGTTTCTTCTTTTGCTTGTTTTCGCTTCTTGGTTTATATATTTATATCATTTTTTATGTATTATCTCTTTGGTTTTTCCTTGATCTTAAGCTCCATTTTATATTTTTTCTTTCCTTTTGATTTATTTGTTTTCCGTCTTTTTTCTTCTCCTTGATTTTGTTTTTTGTTTCTTCTTAATGGTCTTCCTTTAATCATTTAGTTTATTCAATATCTACACTTTATATTTTTCAAGTTTTCTCTTGTCTTATTTTTTACTTCTTCCTTTTGAGCATTTCTTTTTTGTTCTTTTCCTTCCCTTAAAAAAGATTTTTACTCCTTTTTTTCTCCTTTCTTTTCATTGTGCTGGTTCCATTTAATTTGGTTTTATGTTCATCTTTTTCTTTTTCTTTAATTTTTTCCTTGAATTGCGTGCATCTTTCCCTCCTCCCCCTTCCTTATTATTCAGTTTGAGTCTGCAATTATTCATTTTCTCCTCTGGCTCTCTTTCATCCTGATGATGGATCACAAAGTGTGATTCGAAACATTGATGCAAAAAAATCCTTACACAATTGAATCCAGAAGCAATACAAATCTATGTATATATTATGTTAGTAATAATGATATAATTATAATATTTATTTTACTTTAATTTACTTGGTCCAATCTTTTATCCCAAATTATTCTCCACCAATTTTTTTTTGATATATTTTAAATAACTCAAATAATCCCCTTGAATTTAATATAATCCCCATTTAATAATTATAAGGGTAAGTATTCACATTTGCTTTTAATATAAACTATTTACTTGTAAAATCAAACAATGGTATTGTTGATATTATTTTTATTTTATTATATTATTATTTTAATTGGGACATGTATTAGTATTGTAGAATTAAAATTCTTAGCTATAGAAATCAACTTTCTTATCAAGACGAATTGAAATCAATTAAAAGACAATTAATCATCTATCACATATTAGTTCGTAATTCCCTAATACATCAAATATGAGTAAATTATTATGGATTCATAAAATCAATCCATAATGATAGGGTAAATATTCATTCTATACCCAAATAAAGATCATTCAAGTAGGTTTATAATCATTAACTCGACAATCTCTAACCCCGATAGGTAACTAACTATGTTCTAAATATGGTATAAATTTACACATAGTCAATCATCTTACGTGGACAAGATGATGTAGAGTGGTCCCACACTTAGTTTATTTTCTAATGATACTGAAATTCACCATACCAAAATAATTATCAATTTAATTAACTATTTTAAACAAAACTATTGAGTGGGTGAAGCCACATAAATGGTTTACACTTTTGAAGAGGAAGGAAATTTGAGAAAAAATGACCCCATGGCAAAAAAATTGGTTTTAGGGGTTCGCATGAACCTAGATGTTCAACCAAACCATAAAGGGGTTCGACCGAACCAGGGTTCGAGCGAACCCACTAACTATTGGGCCCACATTTCCCACCGAAAAAACAAAGGAAATGTGCATATTAGGGGGGGTTCGCATGAACCAGGGTTCGAATGAACCCTGGTTCGCTAGAACCCCCTGGTTCTAGCGAACCCCCTTTTTCCCTAATTTTTTAATTTCTACACACAAAAAACCTAAAATTTTATGCTTTCAAGCTCCGGTTGGGGATGAAAATGGGGGAATATTTAGAAACCAAACTTGGAATCAAGTAGCCTTCAGAACGAGCTATCCAACGAATATAATTTTAGTATGTTTTGGTTTTATTATCTATCTGTTTTTTAAGTTTTATTAAATATAGATTTTTCATCGAAAACAAAAATCTCTGTTCTGCACAAGTGGAAAAATAGAATATTATAAAAAAAAAAAATTAAAAATATGAGTGCACCAGATATTGAAGTCCTTGATCCAACAAAAAAAAGAGAGAAGAATTTTGATACATACAGTAAAAGTTATGCGTTATACGGTCGCGCTAGGTCTGAATTGTCATTTGATTGACTTTGAAACATGATTAAAGAAAAAATATTCAATAAAAAACTATCTAGCAAAGTGGAAGCACTAGATATCGGAGTTAGAAATCTAAATTTGAAAGAATTGGAATTTTATCCTTCATGGAAAAAAAGTTATGCATTATACGATGTGCGTCACTTTTTAAAATGCTATTTTTGAAAAAAACCAATTTTTGTGGGAGATGGAAAGAAGTGCAATCTGATTCAAAAATTGAAAAAAATATTTTTAGAATCTACAGACAAAATGTGACAAGACTCTAGTTTACATCATCTTCAAATTCCTTACGGTTTAATCGCTATAGGTGCCCGAATGTGGAGATTGTGTTAAAAAAAAAATATTAGTGTCCAGTTAGGCCAAAAAGTGTAAACCACTATTGTGGGATCACCCGAGTACACCAATAAGAAAACTTACTTGTAAACCAAAGATGGCCGAACTGGAGGGACACTACATCCTCCCCCCTTGGCATCGACTTACTCTTGGAAGTCGCTCACAAGCATAAGCACAAAAATCCAATGAACTAACAACTGTATCAACCATTATAACAACATCAATTATACAAGTAAAATCAAACGACTCAAAAAGAAATGATACCAAAATAGAAACAGGGTCACAAATCAATGACATTGTCAAACACAAGGACAAGGTGATGAACTAGGATAGGGAACTTTCTTATCAACTCCATTTTCAACTTCATACCCATTGGGTTTTATGACGCTCGCCCTATCCTGACAATGCAGGTGGAATCAAGGCTTGGGTACCTGCAATCTTGCATAAAACCAAGTGTCAAAACAACATATCTATATCAAAATAAACACATTGTGAGAGGAAGTCGCAATGTAGTAGGGTGCTCGTGAGCGAGTGGTGCTACACTGTCCCTCTCACCAAGACCATAATAGTATACACATCATCACGTACTATCAATTATATCATTTATAACACTAATTGCATGATAACCAATGTCTCATAAAAACCACTAATCAATGCATAACACTAAGTCCATAAGATAAGCAAACTTCCATAAAAATGAAACATACTCACACATAGAGGGAACCCACTTTGTTAAATATCATCATTCACATACAAATCATTCAACTTAATTCATTATTCAACACAAAATTTCACCCCATATGCAGCAAATACTATCTAATAACACCTCTTTAAAATCAACAAAACATGATGTATCATTCCCCAAGCCTAGAATCTCAAGTTTATCATTTCCTAGTTATTATTTCTACAATTTAACATACATACCACACATATACACCAACTCACATCACTGAGAATCACATCACAAGGCTACAAAAGGGTCCATTTGGACACCGAAAAGCAACATACTAATCCATCATATCAAAACCATGAGCCAAGAGCCAATATCCATCTCACATAATCCATATCTCACACTTAGTGGCTTGATGGTGTTAGGCCACCACACATGGTGAGACCATCCAAGCAAGACCACAATGACCTACCTCTTGTTGTATAAGGTGGTTAGCCTCTAAGAGATAGTCATCACACATAGGTGGGTAGTGGGTCCTAGTTGTAAACAACCTCACATGCCCCCATCCTCAAGGTTCCCTACGTCTGCTTCCTCGTATACACTCACCAAGTCTGCCTCATACGTCCTTAAAGAGCAATCAAAATACAACACTTGGCCGACCTCAAAAACAACAAGGATAAACTGGTTTAGCCACCAAAGTCATAAAATAAAAATCAAATAAGATTCAATTTCAACAATAAGGCAAGAAATGTGCGCAATGTAAACACTAAATCAAATGTAACCATGAGGGCTACGAGAGAATAAGTCACAAAGTGTGGCTAAACCATTACAATCAAACATAAAAAAAATGTTGGCCTTCAAATTCAATCTAAAATCATCAATAATCATATAGAAAGTCCTCAATCTTCAAAATTGCACAATACAACACTGTGTGACTAGATACTAGCCACCAAACGAGGAAGGAGGGAACATCATCCAACTATACCAGTAGCCCTCATGTGGTGCAGAGTGAGCACGCCATCCACATGACCTAGAGTGTGCTCCTTGGCTACACCCTACCTCGCGTCGTCACATGACATGGTCATACGCCAGCCAGAGAAGGAACGCACTGACATATGATGCATGGCAGTGTGTCTGTGGCTCTGTGTAAGTAGGCACACGCAGACACACCCCACATAGTGATACCTCGTGGAGAGGGCACATGTAGGTACTCGCTGTTGCCAGAGGTATACATGGCTAGGACATACCTATATGCTAACCAACCCAAACACTGTTGAAAGCAAACATGAGTATCCCTCTACAAGTGTGTGAGGCCCCATTACGCTCATCACACAAGTAGGCTATCATAATACAATCTCATAGTGCACCTTCACATGTCTATGCACGTGGCATCATGTCCTCAAGCCTAGCTCGCTACCATCAGCAACACAACATCATCACCAACACTATGTTAGAACATCAGTGGGGTGTGGCATTGTATCCATTGCATCATGTCGAAACACGTGCAGATACAGTGTATACAATACATATATGAGTATATCAATATGGGGCTACTCGAGCTTCACCTCTCATACAGATGAGGTTAACTCGCTAATGCTAGCTCAATGTCCCTACGGACGGCCAAGCATAAACTAACAATCCAATGCTATTGTACTCAAAGTTGTGGGGTTTAGGCTAGCACATATGGATCAAGTACCCTGGTCCATTATAAGGGGAAGTAGCGAGTATGTTTCCTTGGGATTGATTGAGCTAAGACAGCTCTGTGTCGCAATGTGCATACGCTGCACACTTCGCCCAAGTAACATTGTGGGTGCTACTACCCCTTCACAAATTGAGGGGCTAGAGAACCAAAAGAAAAGAATCTATGAAACTACCTTTTGGCTACTCTTGTATATATAGATTTTCAACCACACGTGGGTTGGCCCTCAATCAGGTAACAAACATACAAACACACATAATGGTATGGTTAATCCCACACCAAATACAACATATTCCGAATGGATGGGTACACCACATCACCATCTTTTAACCTGTGGGTTATGGGCCCACAAAGCAAGTACGGGGTAATCACAACACTCAACCAATGCACAGTTACTAGTTTCTCACATTTATAGGGGGTTCAACTATATACACAATTCCATAAGTACATTTACTTCCATAATCCATGTGATTCATATCATCACATGTATCCATAACCCATCATTAGCTTTTCTTTCACGTCCCTCTTTTCCATATATCACAAGATGCTAAATGTAAATTTCAAGATCTTCATAATCACTTAACAACTCCCCTTAACAAGTTCACATTCACTTCCTCAATATTACAAATTGGCTACCATTACATATACTTAAGGACGAACATATCAGACTCATTTTCTTTCATATATAAAATCATAATTATTCATCACGAGTAGCACATAATAGAAATTTATCCCAACAACTGTACCACTTCCACGTTATAACTAATTAATCAAATGGATTTACTTTTCCATACACTAATTAAGGAAGAATTAAATCATTAACCATATTGGATTGAAACATTATAAAATCTCTATTCCACCCTAATAATTTCATCAATTTTCCCACAAATTTAGGAACATAGAAATTACACCTGATCATGAGAGGATAGCTTAATACAAAATAATTGCCTTTCATGCATAAAATATATTAAATCACTATCATTGCATTAAATAGGACATTCAGGATTACTTACTATGACATTTCTAAGATGATTTTACAATGTCTACTTATGCATCTATACATAATGCAAATGAAGCTTTTCACCCAAGACTTATTCTAACTCCCATTCCTTTTACCAAGGAAAATTTATGAAATTTATGCTTAGTGATCAAAACTAATTACTCTTGCTAAGAATCTTCTAGATTACCTTCATCTCATGACAAGGAAGAGAGAGAACAAAAAAAATTAAAAAAAAAATTCCATTCCAATTCAATGATCACATCAACAAGCTTTTAAATCTTGAACACCTTGATCCATACTAAATAAAATTGCAATACACCCAACACAAATCCATATTTCACAATTCATAATAGAAAAGTATTTATCTTTTATACAAGAGAGTGGTTAAACTTCCACACCACTCCATGTCATAAATACATACTAACATACTTAAGATAGAGCATCCCATATTCATTCCTAGCATAATTAACAACTAGTTAGTCATCTATAATAGGAAGAATAGAAGGAGAGAATAAGAACATATCTTATCTACCTCTAGGGTCAACCTAGTTTTTCCCTAAATACAAACCACTCAGTATAGTCAAGGAAAAAAAAAGAAAGGAATACACACATAAGAGTACAAACAACAAGGATGGCCTGGTGGGCTCATGTGAAACCATAGTACCTAGTGTTAGTACCTATGCTCTGATACCAATAGTGTAATGCCCCGTCATGTGAACCCCAAAGGACAACAAAACACCACAATATTTTTTGTTTTGAAAGTGAAACATTACGTACGATGAATATGTACATACATTGCATGAAAATCAATTATGCAATTACAAAGTCATTCACGTCCTCTGGGGTACACAAAACGGTCATTACGAATCATAAAATTTTATTAAACAAAAGTGAATAAACAAGCAAGATTACATAATGATGACATACAACTATTAATGATAAAAAGAGTGGAAAAGATATTCATAGTTTTATTACAATTTAATTTATAGTTCCATGATACAACTGTGGGACATATTTTCATAGATATAACACATCAAAGATACAATAGTACATTACATAATGCTTCCCTTATAACAAGGGGAAGAGTACATCAAGTACAAGAATAATTACATTAAAGGAGGATAAGGTACAAAGTGAGGAAAAGTCTTCAACAACATGAAGCTCTAGAAACTCTGCGTCCACTTCTGCATCTCGAACACGACCTAGGAACCCAATGGGGTGTATAGCACATTCCACCTGACCACGTGGACCTGAAGGCCCACCCCCATGCTAGGAGATGACAAGAAAGGACCCACAACCAAGACAGACAAGTAGAACGATCACAAGACCAACTAACAAGGTCAACCTCAACATGACATACGACAATCTCAATGACCACTTACAAGGTAATTGCTTCCCGAGGTATACAAAGGGAAAGCAAGAGATTTTATGACACCAATGTTCATTATGCTCAATTGGAGGGTACGTAAATACTTGGGTTCCCCAACCATCTCAAAATATGACTACAAGAAAGATAATGCATAGATTCTCTTTAATTAGAAATAACACTAAAAGGAAGACTTACATCATGGAACCAAGTTCCCCTGTCTAAGTTTGTGTTGATGTTGTTGATCCAGGACTCTACCTCAGATCTTATTGTACCATGTTCAATTATGTAATATCTTTTTATTTAATGTATCTTTTCCTCTGCACGATAGGATTTATATGGACTTCTGAAGTAATGTAATGTACTCCTAAAGTGATGTAATGTGCTCCTGAAAATAGTTGTAATGTATTATTCTATCTTTATAAACCCTATGTGATAGTCATTATCTAATATGTTGTATCTGTGGAAATATGCTCTGCCATTGTATTATGGATCTGTGAATTGAATTCTTATAAAATGGTGTATCATTTTATTCACATGTGATCATTAATGATTGTATGTTATCATTATGAAGTCTCGATTTTCATTTGCTTTCATTTGATTAAAGTTTCATAATTGTAATGATCGTCTTGTGTACCCCAGAGGATGTAGATGAATTAGTAAATGTATAATTGCTTTCATGTAACAAATGTATAAGCTTATCCTACACAATGTTTCGCTTTCAAAAACAAATAAAAAATAGTGTGACATTATGTTGTCCTTTGGGGTCAACACGGCGAGGCGTTACAGATGAAGTGCATCGCATGAGGCCACCAAGAGGAAGGTAATATGTTAAGATAGATCATTCTTATGAAGGAAATCACATCCAATGCCATCCACAAAGTGACAAACGCATGGGTATGTGCAGAATCATGATGGGCCAAAAAGTGGCGATATAATGGGTTTTTGTAGGGTATGTGGCTAACGACTTTTTTTTAACCCAAAATTGATGAAACGAAAAGGGTTTTTAAAGGAGATTCTCAGATTTCCACCAATATAAATTATGCTTTACTTTGAATTTAATAAATAATTATTATTCATTTTCTATTTGAATTACAACTAAAGTCCTGATTGATAGGTTGATTGAAAAAAAATATAGTTTTCAAACAATATCACATTTTTTGAATCTGAAATATTCGTCACATTCTATGCTTCGCATACTATATGATTAAAAAAAAAGAAATTAATTTCATAAATTTTTGGCCAAGTTAAGGTAGTTAGACATTCAAGTTTTTTTTTTAATTTGTAATAAAAAAATCATAATTAATTATTTACTTGGAAAAAAATTACAAAAAATATGCATCACATCGAGACATGAGTTCTCTACTTATATCTAAAATATTATAAAAATATTATCATTTTATTGTGATTACGATGGTCAGACAAACACCTACTTCTTATTTTTTCCCTAAAATTTAAGTACTACTGCATTGAAATTTCAATTTTTCACCAAATAGATTTTATTTAAAAAAAAATAAACCTAATACTTTAGAAAATTCATTCAATTTGCAACAGATTCTATTCTTACATATTTTTGAAATAGTATAGATAACTTATTCAATTTTTTACGTCAAGTTGCCTAACTCTGATTTTTCTATTTTTTTTGCCACTTAAGGGCCTGCTTTTTCCATGATGATCATGCACATACCTGCATGGTATAAAGTAACAATACTACACTAAGAAACAAGAAAAAGAAAAAAATGCAAATGAATAGTGTCAATGTATGCCCCCACTTTAAAGGAATTTGTACACATCGTCCTATGAAAAATTACTTTAAAATAGCAAAATGAGAAATGCAAAAAGAAACAAGACATGAGATCCAACTTGGAAAGCCTCTATGCTAAGTCATATGTTTTCAAGTAAGGTTGCGTCATGCAAAGGAGCAAAAGAAAGAGAGGTTGTACCCAAAGAGGAACACACCAAACACATAAGGGATCTATGGATTTGGGGCTAGTATGTTCATTGTTGCAATTGTTTTATAAAGAGTTTGAAACTATAATCATTCCCCAAATTCATAGAACTAGAAGAATGACACAAAAAGACTAAAAAAAAAAGAAAAAGAAATTCCATTTTGGGTCAACATGGAAGAGACATGGTGGTCTCAATTCTTTGCAATGTCCCCAAAAGGAAAAAACAAGTGAAAAGAAAACTAAAAGGAAAAAGAAAAATCTTTTGGGTCAACATGAAGGAGACAGTTTGGTCTCAATGCCTTACGTCATCCCAAAAAGTAAAATACAAGAAAAGACAAAGTAAAAGGAAAAGGGACCGTTTGGGTCAACATGGAAGAGACATAGGGTGCCTCAATGCTTTGCATCATCCCCAAAAGGAAAACACGAAACAAAAAGAAAAAAGAAAGTAAAAGGATCTTTCAGGTCAACATGGAAGAGACATAGGGTGTCTCTACACTTTATGTCATCCCCAAAAAGAAAACAAAAAACAAAAGTGAAAAATAAAGTAAAAGGACCTTTTGGGTCAACATGGTAGAGACATAGAGCTTCTCTACGCTTTCTGTCATCCCCAAAAGGAAAACACAAAATAAAAGTGAAAAAGAAAAGGTAAAGTATGACATATAGAAGAATGGAGGTACAAATAGAGGAAGTGCACAAAGAGAGGGAGAAAATCAAATGTCATGTTATGGGGGAACACAATACACACATGCTATCGCACCAAAGAAAAGAAAAATAATTTAGAGGAAAATGTAAAAAGGGCTAGTAAGGCAAATGCAATTCAATCATCTAACAAGTCATCTACCTCCCAATCATGTCTAGTGCATTGTGAGGGTGGTTGACTATCCAACGGGACAATTGCAAGTGTTGAACTAGGGGAAGTACTAGGTTCTTCACTTGTAGGAGATTTTTCATTTAAGCTCATGGAAGAGGAAAATAAAGTATCCAGGTCATTATGTATCTCTTCATCTATTTTAGAGATCTCCTCCTCCTCATCATCATCCAGATTAATCATGACAGGAGGACGGATGGTAATTTCCAATTAAGGGTGTATCAAGAGTGGTGGCTATTGTATCAAATCGTTTTGTTGTGATTAGTGAGGAGAGTCATTATTTATTGTTTCTATCAAAGGAAGAGGTTGATTTTCTTTGTTTTCTTTAGATTGCAATTGATGATCAAGGAGAAAATGTTGACGCATGCTCCCTAGCACCGTGGTTTCATTTAATTTTATTTTGAAGTTATTTAGGTGTAACAGAGGATAGATCCACCATAAGATCCTTTTCTTCCCAAGGAGGAATTGAAGGAACTAAAGGAAATGGGTCAATCACTTTTTCTATTTCTTTATAAACTTGTTTAATGTGAGGAGGCATTTCAGGGTTGGTTTCATTATCTCTTGGGAATTTAGATGATGAAGGTAAAGTGTTTATTGTTGGTTGCTCTAAAGGTTGTAATTTTTGATTAGGTTAAGATTCAGGTTGAAGCATTGTCTCATCTAGGATAGGAATGTTGGAAGTGGACGGGGACATGTGGCAAAGAGACAATTCAACTATTCGTTTGGCTTTGAAATTTTGATAGGAAATGAAAAATAAGTCTCTATGAGGGGTGATGGGTTCCATAGGTTTAGGCTAGAAGGCTTCTATGAAAAAATTACAATGACTGATAGTATGAAATGAAATTAGTTACTTTTTCATCCACATTTTGTTTACACCTCATTAAATCAACCATTGTCTTTTTGTGAGTCATATGAACTTGGAAATGACTTATAAAGGCATCGACAATCTCATTAAATGAATGAATTGAATGATTGGGTAAAGAGGAAAACCACTCCAAGGCAGTATCCTTTAAAGTCCCGGGAAATAGTTTAGCTAATAGTTTATCATCAAGGAAAAAATCACTACATAAGGCAGTATAGGCATTGACATGATTAGTAGGGTTTCCTTTTCCTCCGTACTTCTCAAACCTAGGCATTTCAATTCCTTGTGGCATCGGTGTTCTTAATATTTCCAAAGATAATGGACTACTAAGAACACAATAGGTGGGTGGTACATTTTGGCTTTGGTTTATGGTGGATATTTGTTGTTGCATGGAAGAAATAGTGTGAAAGAGTTGTGTGATGAGGGGATCGGTATAAGTGGTATGGGGTGGAAGAGAAAGTGGTGATGGAGTGCATGTAATGTTGGTACAATTGAAGGGGACACTAATAGGGGTGAAGGTGGTGGAAGATGGAACATTTGATGCCACAAAAGAACTAGGAATGCTAGTTGGAATAGTGAAAGGAGTCACATGACTACCCTGTTGCATGGTTGTTGTAACTTAAGGGGTGGTATAGGTGGATATGGAGGCTACGGTTGAAGGAGGAGGAATATGATATCCTCCTTGGCTAACCACAGTGTTTGTTGGTTGAGATGTGCTAGCATGTTTTTGATATATCACAAGAATTTTTTTCATAGCATCTAAGCACTCATCACTTTCAAGCATTCGATGGATGTTGTCTATAGTAGGAATTGCAGTGGTTGAAATGTTTTCAAGATACAAGTTTTATTGCAAATGTGCTAAATCCTCATGAATGTTAATGAATTTGTCTTGTGGAATGTGAGCATTGAATGTGTCAACTTGTATGCTATTAGTAGGTGTAGTATTGCTAAAGGTAGGGTTCATGCCTAATGCACTATTGTTGATACCAGGAGTAGTAGCGTGAGACAACCCAAGGTCGACAACAAGTGTGTTATTGTGGGATTTCATGAGTCATGAACTTTTTCTCACTAAAGTATTATCAATAGGGCACCAAACACCCACACAAATACCACAAAAGGTGAGGTGGATGCAAATGTAATGCAAACTAGGACTAATAAAATTCAAATAAAATAAATTTTGTAAATTGAAACAAGAATGTAGTAATAGAAAACATAAATGTAGAAAACACTGTGAAAATGACATAAATTGTTGTGCATAAAGTGCAACTGGACTGATTTTCCTAGGGTGGTGAATGAGTTCAAGGGTGAATTTTTTTGTGATTTTTCAAAAAAAATTAAATGATTTTGATGCTTTTCTAATGGGTATGTGCAGGATCATGATGGGCCAAAAAGTGGCAATATGATGGGTATGTGG
>VDFB02075321.1:429185322-429291459 GCA_007258455.2 Sequoia sempervirens | reverse complement strand
TACACTAGTTCGAAGGTCTTGAAGTCTAAGTATGCATGAACTAATTGCATACGTGCTAGAAGATAAACCTCTCTCAGCCAGGGTACTAGTTGTTTTGAAGAAGAAGAGGAGTGTATGTGAAAAACATGAGAAGGTGGTTGTTCACAACACCTATAAATTGAGAAGCATAATTGTCTCACAAAAACCAACTAAAAAGAAAGAGAAGAGACCTTTGTTTGTGAAAGAATTAATGAGGTTTGGCTCAGGTCCTGGGGTTTGTTTGGAGAAACCCATTGCTCCTATCCTGGTTTCTGATAGCTCATTGGGAGAAGAAGGAGAAGCTAGCCTTGGCCCTAGTCCAAGCCTTTCTCCTCTAGTGCCTTATAATGATTCATAGGATGAAATTGTAATTGCAACTCCACTCTCTATTATAAGACCTAGTGAGGGTGGCTACTCAGTGGCTAATAAGGCCAAGTAGCACTCATGTCCTTTGCTAAAGGTGTTAGGTTTTGGGGGTGATATGGTGATGTGGATTCCGGATGGTGAGTTTTGTTGGTTCATTTTGATGGTGACTGGTTCGTGGGTTCGTGCAGATAATCACGATGGTGGTTAGTTTGGTATTGGTAAACATGCCAATTTTGCTGATGCCTTTTGGAAGGCTTACGTGGTAGCTCCGACAAATGGGTTAGCACTCATTTTTCCTTTTTCTTTTCTTGTGATCATGGAATGATTAAATGTAATGGTTTGGGAAATTAACCCCAATGAAATGAATTCTAAAATGAACATGAAATGTAATTACATCTTGAGGTGTATTCTTTGTCGCTCCCTTGTGTTATAAAAGGGATTTCATGGCTTGATGTAAGGGGTTCTGATTTTTTTTGTGTGTGTCCAGTATGTCTTAGATAGAGGCTGATTATAGCAAGAAAATGATAATGTTGAATGCTTGATGAATTCACTGGCAAGTTGTCTTGGGTATAAGTCATATAGGTCATAATCTTAATAAGTTTTGCATCGATTACTGATATTGGAACGAAATTCAAAATCCAAATCATATACTCTCCTTTGTATATTTTTACAGATTATAAATGAAATTATCAAAGATCGTTTCATCTATTGTCAATTGTTCAATTGAATGTGTGGCTTGATTTCTTTTCTTTAACTCAAAGGGTTAAGTAAAATGCTTAGGAAGATTCATGGGTATGTGAGATTTTACAAGGATTTGGTTAGAAGTAATGTTTGGATAACATGAGTCTTTGCAATGTAAAACATTACAGAGATAGTTTAAATATATTAGAATTAGACAATTGGTGTATTACTGGTTGTTTCATATTTGACTCCATTTGCCCATTTGGTGAAGCACTGGTTGTTTATTGACTATTTAGCAATTAAATGAATGAATCACATATCTGGCTATGGATTTAGAATTAGAAGAAAATTTATAAAATTCTGCCAAATCTAAATTATATGTTTGAAGTATATCAACATACTTAGCAAAATAAACATTAATTCACAAAAAAGGTCTTCCAAATCTTTAGGAAGTTTTTGTATTTGCATCGAATAAGAATGGATTTGTATTGAAGTGTTCTTGAAAATTTTGATGTACCAAATGAACACAACAAGGAATACCCTCCTTAGTCCTATAGAGCCTAAAGTGAAGGAATAAAGACCTCATAATTCTCTATTCATTGTGTTGGGCACTAGTCCTTGGTGATTTTTGAATATAAAGGTTGGTTTCCTTTTAGAAGATTCCAAGGTTAGTTGGAAAAATCACCAACAGTTTGTGTAGGAAGAATGAAAAGTGTTGGAAGAGGTTTTGAGGTTGTATGAGGTTTGGATATGGGGTTTTCAATAAACCCTAGTGAAATTTGAGAAAAGTGAGGGTTTAGAGGATTGTGGGGTTAGAGGGCGAATCATGCCCTAAAAATTATGTATTTTGTGGATTTGTAGACTAGTAAATGATTCCCAATGGTTTTTTTCATTTGGAAGAGTGATTAAGAGGGTGTTGCTTTATTAAATAGACCTATTTGGGGGTCTAGGACAACATTGAAGCACGAGGTTGAGGGTTTTGTTTCAAAAGAGTCTCATGGGATTTTGAGCAACGTGAAAGTATGTGTTAAAGGGTGTCTGAAAATAATGAGAGTTGGAGAGATTGTTTAGAAAATTTGAAAGTTATGTCAAGAAAGGTAGGTCTACTGACCTACTAGAGAGACTAGGTGAAAATTTGAAAACAAGCCAAGATAGTGATTTGGGGCAAGAAAAGTGGTTGGAATTTATTTGTATGGTGAAAGTGGATTGAAGTCCTCCATATCATTGCATCAATCATCATCAAGTCTAGCAAGCACAAGATGTTTTTCAATTATCCTCCTTGCTCTTACAACAATATACAACCAATTGTAAATGTGTACAATGGTGGAACTTCAAATTTTTTTATTTTTCCTCAATTAACAACTTGGTTGTGAATAATTTTGTCATTTTGATTTGAAATGATCTTCTATGCTTGAAAATTAGAGTCTAAGAGAAACAAGTGATGCTATCATGTACATTTATTATTTGGTGTGATAAATAAAGTTTCCACCATTAAGTCCATTTCTTATTTGTATTATAAATTATAACTTGCTTTCTCCTAAGTCCATTTCCTATACAAGAAATAATATTGAAAAATTTTGACATATAAATATTTTGACATGTTTATATGGTGATGGATCAAGAACATAACAATTCATTCTGCACTATGAGGACTATGCTATGAAAATGTTTAAACACTATTTAAGATAAATGTTTTTATGCTAATGTGTCAAGAAGATAACTACTTCATATACTATGAATATTATGTTTTGCAAGTGTTGTGAAGATTATGTATCCTTTGCTTAATTGAGTTGTTCCAATCAAAGGATTGAATATATTGAAATCTTTTATGAATCATTTCATGGAATACCAATTGAAAATGTGTTTTTTTCTTTTAGATAAAGTTGTTTAGCATCAATCAATTAATATTCAAGACAAACCATGAAGGACAACACTGATCAAGGCTAGGGCTAACCAATTAATAGGTATACACGTGAATAGGTCAAGCATGTACATCTGAATAAGGGAAGCACAAGTACTCAAAAACATGTAAGCCTTGAAGTATACACATGAATACATAGTATATACAAATTAATACAAAGTATATGCATGAATACAAGTTATACGCATGAAAACATGTAAGTCACAAAGTATACATGTAAGTTGTAAAGCATACACTTGAATACACATAACTCATATCTATTGAACCATGGATTTATAATGAAAATATGAACACCATCGATAAAAAAGATTTGTATTAACCAATTATCCATGTAGGCATACATCAATCTATGGGCGATCCCACAATACTGGTTTACAATTTTTGGCCAAATTGGACACTGAACTAATTTTTTCTAACTAAATCTTCACTTTCAGGTGCCTATAGAGGCTAAACTATGAGGAATTTGAAGATGATGCAAACTAGTGATTTGTGACATTTTGTCTATAGATTCTAAATATTATTTTTTTCAAAATTTTTGGTATCAAATCACACTTTTTTTTCCATCTCCTTTGAAAACTAGTTTTTTTTAGTAAACACCATTTTTAAGGAGTGACACTCACCGTACAACACAAAGTTTTTTCCATGAAGGATAAAATTCTATTTTTTTTTAATTTAGATTTGTAATTATGATATCTAGTGCTTCCAATTGGTTTCATAGGATTTTATTGAATATTTTTTCCTTAATCAAGTTTCAAAGTCAAACCAATTACAATTTAGACATAGGCGGACTGTATAACATGTAACCTTTATATATATATATCGAAATTAAAATTTTCTTTTTTTGTTGGATCAAGGAATTAAATATCTGGTGCACTCATATTTTTCAATTTTTTTTTATAATCTTCTATTTTTCCACATGTGCAGAACAAAGAGCTTGATTTTCAGTGAAAAACTTACATTGACAAGAAATAAAAAATAAATATAATAATAAAATTAAATTTATTTAAAATTATACTTTTTGGGAAGCTTATAATAAGGACTACATACCTACAAAAGATAATTTTTAAATGAATTCAGTTGATCCCCCAAAAGGTAAATCAAAATTGGTTTTTTATCCGCATTTTGATAGGTGTAAATGAGACTTTGTTATAGGTATGGTTTAAAACTAGTCGGGTTCTATCCAAGGGGGTTTGATCTAAGGTAGTTTGATTAAATCCTCTTCAAATGGTATGTTTTAAATTGAACTTTTTAAGGCTTAAATCATTATATTTTCTAAAAATATTTGATTTTAGCAAAAAATATAATCTCCCAAAAATTGTAAACAAGCTTTGTGGGATCACCCATATGTTGATATAAGTATAAAATATAGGTACAAAATAGCCATATAAGTTAATGAGGATGCCATATAGGCATACAATGTCAATTATATCCAATAAAAAATATGTACAAAAATGCCATATAGGCATAAAACAACGGGCTCTGGAATCAAAAGTCATCGCTCTCCATACTCTTGAAATAGATGTTTGATGTTGTGTTGTGTTGCAGATATGTGGTTTTCATTGATGTCAACACTATTAGCATTGTTGCATTAGAAGTTGCATATGTCAAGGATATTGTGAAAATTGTAATAAGTGCTACAGGTTGTCAGTAGCGGAGTGAAGTTCTTTCTATTGGTATGATTAGTACATTGTTGTTAAGAGGTTGTGGACTAAAGGGTTTCTTTTTGAGTATATCTAGTTTATCCATGCCAAGTTTCAAATATTTGCAAGAAGATTTGATCAAGTTATGAAGATTTGTATTTTGACAGTTTTTTTGTTACTTTAGTTTGTGTTCTAGAATGAAGATCATGTGATTCTAGTAAGTTTAGTTGATGTGGATGCTTCTCTAATGTTTTATGATACTTGTGGATGTTTCTATTTTGTGCTCTATCTATGTTGCATGTCCACATTGATCGTTGTGCTCGTGATTTGATATTTTCTCTTGCATGTTCATGTTTTTCATGTTCTTGGCCGACAAGGTGTTGAAGTGTGTTGTGGATCTTCAAGGGTAATTAATTGAAGTGGTTCATGTTTGAGAATGTTATTTTCAGTCTTCACTATATGTTGTGGCTGCACTTGGCTGATTCACATGAATAGTCTTTATTGATTTGGGTTGATTGTTTATATTCATTTTATTATTTCTTTGGAGCCAACTTATAGCAATGCAATTTCTTGTTGTGGATATATAGGAGTGATTATTTTATCATTTGAAGGTGTGTATGTACATGTGTGTGTGTGTTTGTGTGAAGTGTAAGAGTCCTGTGTGCAAATAAAGTTCAAATCATTCGAAGAAAGAGTAGAGAAAGAAGAGTGAAGAAGAGTAAAAAAGAGTGAAGAAGTGTTCATGTACTTAACAAGAACTATAATCAAGCATTAGCAGATGCTACTTTTCTCAGTTCAAAGTTTGATAGATTTAATTAGAACCTTTTTGTAAGAAATTGTGTCTTCCTTTGGGTAGTAAGCCTATTTTGTATTTGAGCAGCGAGCCCTAGGAAGTGTGCCTGAATGCATGTGCATTCCCCATTTATATTCTCTTATACTTTTAACAAGGTATAATCTTGTGGATTGACCTCCACCGTGGTTTTTCCCCTAATAGGGTTTCCACATAAAAATCTTGGTGTTATGTGTGATTTTGATGTGTTGTTCATTTATGCTTTCATAATTAATGTTTAGATCTGAGAATAAGGTAAATAAGTTGAATAATTTTGAAATTTGGTGACAACTGATTCACCCCCCCTCTTAGTTGTCTACCCTTGTGTTGCCAACAATTGGTATCAGAGCTTGTGATTCCTTGGAAGAAGTTTAATAGCTTGAGGTGATCTAGTATGGCAACTTATAAGAAGGATAGTCCTAGATTTGATGGAACAAATTAATCTTTATGGAAGACTCGAATGGAGTGCCATCTAAGATGGACTGGTGAACCCTATTGGAGCATTGCAAGTAATAAACGTGTTATTCCACTGAATAGTACTTATGCTGAGTACAATATCAGGGCTAAGGAGGTGTTGTTGAGTGATTTGATTGATATTGAGATGACAAATGTGATGGATCAAAATATTGCTTATGAGATGTGGAAAAATTTGGAAACATTGTATGAAGGTGATGCTAATGTGAAGATTGCTAAGCTACAAAGTCTGAAAGGGAAATATGAAAAGTTGAAAATGGGTGATGATGAAAATGTTACTAATTTCATGCAAAGAGTGAATGAACTTGTGTGTTGTATTAGATATGCTAGTGGATAGATAGACGAATCAAAAATTGTTACTAAACTGCTTAGATCCTTGCATGATTCTTACAAAGTCAAAGTTAGTGCTATTGAAGAGCTCCAGACTATTATAAATGTTACTAGAGATTTGTTGATTGGTATGATTACTACTTTTGAGTTGAGTAAATTTGGTAATGCAATTCCTAAGGTTGAATCTGCATTCAAGGCCACTACTTCTAGAAGAGATAGATAGAGATATGATCTAGGTGAAAGTTCATCTAGAAAAACATTCAAGTATGAGGATGAAATGAGACAACTCAATGAAGAAGAAAGAGAGATTGAATAACTTGAGCATTAATTGTGAAAAGAGAAGCTAGAGGAAAAGGTAATTATAAAGGAAATCTACCTATTAAATTTTTCTCTTGTAATAAGATAGGTCATTTTGCATCAAGGTGTCTTGAGAGAGTTTCCAAGCCAAGATTTAACAAGCCTAAATTCCAAAAGAAGTGTTAGTATGTTGTTGATGAAGGTGTGACAGATGATGAATCTAACAAAGAAAATGTAAGTGAAGATGAATTTGTGTTTATTGCTATCAAGGAAAATAATCCTATGTCTATTGAATCTTCTAGTTGTACAAATATGGAGAAATCCCTAGCTGCTCGAGTTGAAGAGAAAAATGAATGGGTAATTGACAGTGGTTGTTCTCATGATATGATAGGAGATAAAAGTAAGTTTGTGAATATGGAAAAGTATGATGGTGGTGTTGTGAGATTTGGTGATAATACAACTAGTGTGATCCATTGAGGATGATGCATTTCTCTAGATGGTAAGCATAATACTGATGATGTCTTGTATGTTGAAGGTTTGAAGCATAATATTTTAAGTGTTGGATAGATAGTTGATAAGGGATACCTTCTTCAATTCATGAGTGGTAAGTGAAAATTATTGGAAAATTTTGGAAATGTGATTGCATCAGGTACAAAAATAAAAGGTAATATTTTCCACCTGAGTGTTGCGAATAAAAGTTGTTTGATTTCTCAAATTGATGAAATTTGGTTGTGCCATAGGAGAATGTGTCATGTTAACTTTGATAATATTGTTAAGATAAGCTGATAAAACCTACTAATGCCATATGCAAAGAATGTCAGTTAGGAAAGAAAACAAGTATTTTATTTTTTTAAAAATAACAAAATTCAAATGGATTGTTGGATCTTGGGTATACTGATTTGTGTGGTCCTTCTATAACTAGAAGTTTACAAGGATACATGTATTTCATGCTACTTATTGATGACTATTCAATGATGATGTGGGATACTTTCTTAAGGGAGAAATTTGAAGTTGTAGAAAAGTTCATGATCTTTAAGGCTATGGTTGAGATAGAGATAGGTCTAAAGATTAAATGTATGAGATTAGATAGAGGTGGTGAATTCACTTCCGGTGAGTTTAATTCTTTTTGTGAAGAGCATGAAATAAAGAGATAGTTATCTGCATCGTGGACCCCTTAACAAAATGGAGTTGTGGAAAGGAAGAACAAAATAGTTCTAGATGCTGCTAGAACCATAATGTTGGAAGGAAATGTACCTCATATCTACTAGAGAGAAGTTGCGAGTACTACTGTGCACACACTTAACCAGGTACAAATCAAAGGTGATACTGGTAAGACCCCTTTTGAGCTTTGGACTTGTCAAAAACCCACTGTTAGATATTTCAAGATCTTTGGAAGTAAGTGTTATATCAAAAGAGATGGAGGTATAGGAAAGTTTGATGCTAGGAGTGATGAAGGAATCCTTTTGGGTTATGCTACTAAAAGTAAGGCCTACCGGTGTTACAATAAGAGATTGAAGAAAATGGTTGAAAGTGAAAATGTTAAGGTTGATGAAGACTTTGGTACACTATCCAAAACCTGTGGATATGATTCTGATGATCAAAATGATAGTACAAACAAAGGTCAGAAATCAAGAAAAGTCCAAATCATTCCAATGAATCAAGAAGATCAAGAGGAAGGAGAAACTAGTGGAAGAACAAAAGAGAGATCAGAAGAACTTGAAGTTGAAGAACATTCTAAGAAGACATAGAGGTATGTAAGATTGAATCATTTAGAAGATTAAATTATTGGTGATAAGAACAAAGGTGTCCAGACTAGGAGAAAGATTACAGAGGAATATTGTTTGATTTCAAAGACTGGGCCTAACAATGTGAATGAAGAATGCAAAGATGAACATTGGGTTGAAGTAATGAAAGAGGAACTGCAAAAAATTGAAATGAATGATACATGGATTCTTGTTCCCTAACCTAAGAATAAGAATGTAATTGGAACTAAATGGGTCTTTAGAAACAAAATGAATGAACAAGGTGAAGTGGTTAAAAACAAAGCAAGACTGGTATGTAAGGGATATTCACAAATGGAAGGTATTGATTTTGAAGAAACCTTTGCCCTTGTTGCTAGAATTGAAGCTGTGATATTGTTTATTGCTTACAAAGACTACAAAGATTATCAAATCGATGTCAAGTCTGCTTTTCTAAATGGTGAATTGGAAGGATTTTATGTTGAACAACCTGATGGATTCCTGTTGATTGATCATGGAGATATGGTTTGATGATTGAAGAAAGCATTGTATGAACTCAAACAATCCCCTAGAGCATGGTATGCTAGATTGGATAAGTACTTGGTGAAGCTTGGATTTAACAAAGGTACTATTGATAGTAATCTGTATTTCAAGAATAATGATAAAGAGTTGATTATGGAAGTTTTTGTTGATCATATCATATTTGGAGGAGACGATAGCTTTTGTATGAAGTTTGCTAATGAAATGCATAATGAGTTTGATATGTCAATGATTGGAGAGATGAAATTCTTCTTGGGATTGAAAATTACTTAGTTAGATAAAGGGATATTTATATCTCAGTCCAAGTATGTGAAAGAATTGTTGAAGAAATTTGGTATGGAAGATTCAAACCTAGTTGGTACACCTATGGTGACTAGATGCAAGTTGACAACTGATGATGATTCTCTAAAGGAAAATCAGACTAGATACAAATCAATGATTGGTGGGTTGCTTTATTTGACTCAAACTAGGCTTGATATCATGAATGTTGTATGTATTGTTGCTAGATTTCAAGTTGATCCTAAAGAATCTCATGCGATTTCTATGAAGAGGATTTTCAGATACTTGAAGGGGACAGTTGATTTTGGTTTATGGTATCCTTAAGATGATGATCTTACCTTGAGTTCCTTTACTGATGCTGATTGGGCGGGAGATGTGAATGACAAGAAAAGTACTAGTGGTGGAGCATTTTTCTTGGGAAAGAATCTGATTTCATGGCTAAGCAAGAAGCATAATGCTATTTCTTTATCTACTGTAGAGGCAGAATACATTGATGCTGCTAATAATTGTACTTAAGTATTGTGGATGAAACAAATGTTGAAGGATATCAAAGTTGTGTATGATGAGCCTATTGCTACATTTTGTGATAACTCAATTTCTATTAACATTTGTAAGAATTTGGTGTTGCATTCCAAGACCAAGCATATATCTATCAAGTTTCACTTTTTGAGAGAGAAAGTAAGAGAAAAGAAAGTCAAATTGGAGTATGTGCCTACTAAGGAGCATATTGTAGACATATTTACCAAGTCATTACCAAAGGATACTTTTGAGTATCTTAGAGGGAAGTTAGGGGTGATTACCCCTCCTAATTAGAACTAAGGATGCCTTTATTTGCATCAATCCGTGCATTTCATGATCATATTTTGATCCAGATTGATGTTGTAGTTCCTGCTACTCAAGGGGAGTAGTCAAATGTTCAGGTGTTTAGATATGTGGTTCAGAGCTTGTATAGAAAAGAGATCTTTGTCATTGATGTCAAAGGGGGAGAAGAGTAATGTGAAAAAATTTCTGGGGGAGAAAAGTCATGTGGGAGAAGAGTTGAGAAAAGAAGAGTTAGAACCTAAGGAGGAACAAGTGTAGTTGTGTTGATGGTATTTTTCACATCATGTGTTGCCATCAATTCCAAAGGGGGAAATTTTTGGATGTTGTGTTGTGTTGTTGATATGTGGTTGCCATTAATGTCAATACTACTAGCATTTTTGCATTAGAAGCTGTATATGTCAAGGATATTAAGAAAATTGTACTAAGAAGTGCTACAGGTTGTCAGTGGTGGAGTGAAGTTCTTTCTATCAGTATAATTAGTACATTTTTGTTTAGAGGTTTTGGAATAAATGGTTTCTTTTTGAGTATATCTATTTTATCCATGTCAAGTTTTAGAGATCCATGTGAAGATTTGATTGAGTTATTAAGATATGTATTCTAACAGTTTTTTTGTTACTTTAATTTGTGTTCCTGAATGAAGATCATGTGATTCCATTAATTTTAGTTGCTGTGGATGCTTCTCTGATGTTTCATGATGCTTGTGGATATTTCTAGCTTATTCTCTATATTTATTACATGTCTCCATTGATCATTGTGCTCGTGATTTGAGATTTTCTCTTGCGTGTTCTTCTTTTTCATGTTCTTGTTTGACAAGGTGTTGAAGCATGTTGTGGATCTTTGAGGAGTAATTAATTAAAGTGGTTCATGTTTGAGGATGTTATTTTCGGTCTTCACTATGTTATGGCCAACCTTGGTTGATCTACATGAATAATATTTATTGATTTGGGCCAACTGTTTATATTTTTTTTTATTATTTCTTTGGAGCTAACTTATAGCGATGTAATTTCTTGTTGTGGATATATAAGAGTGATTGTTTTATCATTTGAAGGCATGTATGTACATGTGTGTGTGTGTGTGTGTGTGTGTGTGTGTGTGTGTGTGTGTGTGTGTGCAAAGTGTAAGAGTCCTATGTGTGAATAAAGTTCAGATCATTCGAAGGCAGAGCAAAGAAAGAAGAGTGGAGAAGAGTAAAGAAGAGTGAAGAAGTGTTCATGTACTTAATAAAAAATATAATTAGGCATTAGCAGATGCTACTTTTCTCAGTTCAAAGTCTGATGGATTTAATCAAAACCTTTTTGTAAGATAGTGTATCTTCCTTTGGGCAGTAAGCCTATTTTGTATTTGAGCAGTGAGCTCTAGGTAGTGTGCCTGAATGCATATGCATTCCCCATTTATATTCTCTTATACTTTTAACAAGGTATAATCTTGTGGATTGACCTCCACTATGGTTTTTCCCCTAACAGGGTTTCCACGTAAAAGTCTTGGTGTTATGTATGATTTTGATGTGTTGTTCATTTATGCTTTCATGATTAATGTTCAGATCTAAGAATAAGGTAAATAAGTTGAATAAGTTTGAAATTTGGTGATAACTGATTCACCCCCCCTCTTAGTTGTCTGCCCTTGTGTTGCCAACAATAAAATCTTTCCCTTTGTTTTTTGATTGGATTGTGATACGTCTATCACTCATTTATGTTGTGATTGAGGAGTGCTCTTGGTGCTTCTCATAGGGTTTAGTTCTTGGTCAAGTCATATCTATTACGATAAGAAGTAAAGACATTAATATATAGAAATTACATTAAAAAAATGATATATTTTAAAAAATAATCACTTAGCGCCATTTAATGATCACTCTCCACGAGGGAAATATTTTAATTCCCATGCTAAGGTGTGCTGAAGCCCTGTATAAACTATCCAAATAGAAATTAAACTACGAATCAATAATGGTTTGATTTTTCACTAACTAACATTTATAGCAATGAATGTAAATTGAAATATAGTAACTTTCCTCTCCCCGTTGATGTTCAAAACAACACAACAACATTAAACATAATATCTCTATTCTATTTCTCCTGAAAAAGAAAGACAACATATAGTAATCTAACTCCCAAGGTCGTAGTAGTTGGTTCTCAACTGTGCTGATATTGCTTAATGGTCAATGTAATTGTCATGTTCAAGGGGAATTTGTTGGTAATAAGGAGCAAAAAATGCATTAAATCAATTAACCTACATTTGGGAGGTTTAAATAAATATAAAAAAAGATAGATCAAAGCTTTAAAACAATATAATATGAATAAATATTCTTAATATCTAGACATGCATATCAATAATGAGTGTTTCTTTACCCAACCAAAACCACAACATGATGCAATCCATAGAATAATCTACACCACTACATACATTCAAAGTGCTAATTCACAATCTCAACCATTCACTAAAACCTTTACTTCAAAACTTAAAGAAAAAAGATCATTCACTCATCATTAAAACATAGATCAAATAGACATAACAACAATTTCATTCATAGATAATTCAATGAGATAATCTTGAATCCGGTTTTCCCTATTGATTCCCATCAAATAGAAAACATTTAGGCACAAAAAATCATTGGCATATAGATTGATTACAAATCATTAATCTTATCAAAAGGGTACAAACTTAACAAAAAACATGTAAACTGTATAAAAATTGTAAAACAAATGTATCCAAGTTCAACTGAACTTCTCAAAGTATCTTGCAAACAATTTATGAAATTCTATTTAACTATGATTCTTATTTTCTATCATCAGGTGGCTAGTCTTTCTTCAATGAGATGACCTTTACAAAATAGAGCCCAAAAGTACATATAGATATGTCATGAGCAAGTTCCTCTCAATCAGAAACTTAGATCCACAAATTAAGGAACTGGGACTACATGAAGGAACTAGACTACTGATCTTTAGTTACAAGGCTTGACTACTTTGTTACACAAAATTATGATGCCCAAGGAAAAAGGTAGTATTGGTGGGTGGGAACTAAGTCCAGTTTGTGTCAAAATCCTGCAAAGTAGGAGAA
This sequence comes from Sequoia sempervirens, assembly GCA_007258455.2. NCBI lineage: Eukaryota > Viridiplantae > Streptophyta > Pinopsida > Cupressales > Cupressaceae > Sequoia > Sequoia sempervirens. The sequence goes on along the minus strand of VDFB02075321.1, from coordinate 429,278,472 downwards.
GAGAGGATGTTGTGTCCAGAGGAGAGTGTTCTACTGCTAGCTCACTCTTGCATTGCTTGGTAAAGGATATACTCATCATAACAAGAGAACACTTGTTGAGGGATATCCAAATCAGGTCCATCTAACCAATTGTCATCAAATTTGATCCTCTTTAACTCTACTAAAGAAAATTCCTACATATCCTTTGATTTGATTAATTCCCTTCTAGCAGCTTTTAACTCTTCCCTAACATCCATGAATCTATCCAATAACAAATCTTCTCCATTATCTCCTTTTTGCATTACTTCTTCAAATCTACTACTCGACTTCTCCCTCATCTTGTCCAAAGGAAGACCCTCTTTCACCGGGATGTCCAAATTGACCAAATTAGCCACTACTACCTCCAATTCATCAATCTCTCATTCAAGTATTTGCTTGCTTCTTGAACCTCATTCTTATGCTCATAAATGAACTTGGATTTGAATCTTATTATGCTCACAATATTCTCAATAAAAATTTCATTGTCTTCTTCAAGAATTGACCACTCCAGGAGAGTTGACTTAGGCACTGTGCTGATGTCCTTAAGCTTCTTAACATATTCTTTGTACTCTTCATCTTGATTTTCAAGGTCTTTAGCATGCTAGTTAATATTCCCTACAAATTCAAGTGTTTCTTCATAAACCTTGAAACTATTAGCCAACACTTCACCAACTTCCTGATTGTGTCTGTCAATCCATCTGTCAAGCATCCCCACTTTACTCCTCATCTGCACTAAATCATCAAATTCCCTTTTTCTTAGTAGAATTGGGGTTTTTGGAGTAGTAGCTTGTTGAGAAACTGGGATGGATACATCCTTTAAGAACTTATGCAGCTGATACAATTGAGTTTTAAGCTCATCTTTCTTTTGCTTATCCTTAATCATTCTGGATTTGGTGGAGGGAGCTACAATATCAATGAGATTCGTTTGTTGGTTCCTTGTAGGTCTCCCCAAATTCATAGTACCCAACTGGTAATCAATTACATACATGCCATCCTTATCCTTATCCACCATTGGGATTGTACATTCACCAATGATTTTCCCTACATCCGTAAGCTTGGTGGAGTGAAGAACTTTGAACTTATTTTTGGCTATTTTCTTCTCAATCTCCATCATCATTTCATCCCAATTGAGAGGCTGGGGTTGAACTATCTACTTCTTCTAGAAATCAAGTTTCAATCATGTAGAAACAACAAGAGTAGTGACCACTTGTGTTGAATAAGAAGAAATAGTGGTAGAAGATAAATGTTACAATATGGTGTTTCTAGGTTGACAATCAACCTCTTGCACATTATGCTACTCTCTTTGTGCTTCTTCTTGTGCAAGTATTTTAGCCTCTTCTTTATCTTTTTTCTATTGTAACCTTTTGGCTTACAACTCCTTCAAACACTCTTCTTCCAACTTCTCTTCCTCTAGCATCTGGTCCCTTTGCTTTTCTAGTTCCTTGACATAGTCCCATGCTTCTTTAGATTTCTTCTCATGCAAAGAAAGTTCTTCAACCTCTTTCTCTCTTTGTAGGAATTCTTGCTCTTATTTCTTTCTGTGGGCCTCCTCAATAGCCTTGAATTTATCCTTAAGGGATTCTTTCTCTCTTCTTCAAGCAACTTCTTCCTCTCAATCATGGATCTTCTGCAACATAGTCAATTTTTCTCTTTCATCTTTAATTTTGATCTCTTGCTCCCTTTACTGCTGCTGGCTAGCCAATTCATCAGCCTTGGCTTGAGCTTCCAATTCTTGTTGTTTCATCAATGCATTAGCTTGTGCTTTAGCATCAATCTATTTTTGTTTAGCTAATGCCTCAACTTATACTTTGGCATTTGCTTCCCTTTTGGCTTCCTCAAACAACTTCATTGGTCCTCTTCTATCAACACATGTTCAGTCCCTATATCCTCAGTTACATCAAGGGATGCCACCACATGAGTCTCTTTGTCAGATGGGGTGGCCTCAGAGTCTATCTCAATGTCATGAATTTCTATTTGAGGCTCCTTCTCCTTCAATAACTCATCTTACATGTGGAGGGTTCCTATAGGAATTTCTCACTTGGTTGCTTTGTAACAAGATGATGAGTGGATGCTTCTCCTACAACAGATTTTGAGGCACCAAATTCTGTAATGGCGTCCTCGACTTGTACTTTAGGAAGATCCTAAGCAACAGTCTCCTCTCCAAAATTTGGAGGAAAGAAATCTAGGGGCTCCTTACGAGCCATTCTTCACTTTTATCTTTTGTACCCTTGAGTAGTACTTGTTGCCTTGCTCTTCTTGGAGGTCTGAGCCTTTGGCTCCTTAATCCTCATGACAACCCATTGAATGCTCCTATCCAATACCATCCTTGCAATTTGTTTTATGTCAACGGGATCTTTTGCATTCCAGTCCACTGGATCAAGGTCCCTGGTGCCTATATTTTCTATCTCATGTTGGAGATCCAAAGTTACCCCATCATCTGATAATGTCTCAGGGATATCTTCCTTTATCCCATACTCAACCATGAGTGGGATAGGAAATATTTCATAGTTTCTCCTTCTAAGATTATAGTCATCTTGTAAATCCATCCAAAAGTCCTCCAACAGATTGAAGTGTTTGTTAAAGATAGTAGGAAGGAGCGCCTACATCTTATGTTTAGGGTTAAAATGCTTCCTCGATGTGTACAAAACCAACTTCAAGTAGATTAACTCATCATAAATTTCCTTAGTTGTCACATTGTGTGCACAACTATATTCACCCAACTTCATGGTGAATTTGTGGCAACCAGTCTTGTGTTTATATGGAAACTTAAGGTTGATTGCTATAGCTTGATAGATAAACTCCATCAAGACAATGTTGTTGCTACAACACTTGGGAAGTAGATGGGGGTGGCCATCAAAACCAACTAGCCTAAAATAAGTAAATTTAGGTTATTGGATATACCAATGTCCCCATTCTGCAGTAAAGGCCATGGGATCTCTACTCAATTTATAACCAACATCTCCTATTAGTTGGTTAATGATGACATACAAAAATACATCATTAACCCTTTTGTAGTGAGACTTAGAGGTTTGCAAGGTGATTTAATCATAGTGATCCCACACGTTATTTTGTCCTTGGGATTCTCCCAATATGGCTACTGTATTTAGTCCAAGAAAGATCCCCATTCTAGAAAGTGCATAAACCACATAAGAGGTGATGAATAAACTCTTGGTTTCTCTCACTCTGAGCATTTGATTGTGTATGCATTCTAACACAATCATGGGCTAGTCATATTGTTGCCTACCATTAAGGATAGTTTGAATAAATGGAAACATTCATTCCTTGAACTGGGAAGCATCCCTCTTCCCAAACACCCTAGAGAGCATCATTATTATGTCTCCAATCTCCTTCTAAAAGTTTTCCCTTTTAGGCTGATCAGGAAGCTTAGCCAGGTACTTTTTCTCAACCCTCATCCAGATCTTGTTCATATGAGTTATATTTGTTTCCTTCTTGTCACTATAAAGTTTGAGGGGTTCTTCCTCATTGAGCTGCCTGAGATTTTGTTGAATAGGTACATTGAGCATAAACCTGATCATTTATGGAGTTAAGTCAATAGTAACATTTCCTTGCAAATCCACACATTTCCTAGTGGCAGGATTTTATGCTCTAGCTGTAGTCATTACCAATTCAGGACACTGGACTGATAGGGGAAAGATGGCAACATGCACTAATCTAGATTGTACAATTCTCCATATCCTTGCTATTACATCTTCACCAAATGTTTCCAAGAGCAACTCCTCGTAATTGAATGGGCCTAAGTAGTTATCAGTTATGTCTACCCAGTCATAATCCACCTTGCTGGCTGTGGGAGTAGCTTCCCTATGTTTGTAACTCAGGGTGTAAGGGAGCTGCTCTACCTTATTCTTCTTTCACTTAGCTCCTTGCCTTGATGTTTTTGCAGGTTGGCTCCTTTGGGAAGCCTCTTCTTATGCTCTCGACATTTCTTAATCTCTACAATAAACCCCTATATTAGATGAATATTTTGTAAAGGTAGTCAAGGAAACCCTAGTTTGCAGGATGCATCGACTTTGAAAATTAGGGCATCATGAAAATTAGGGAATCACAAACCCGACATGGAAATCATAGAATGGAAACAAAAAATATCAGAGGGGTCTCCAAACAAATCCAAACGCATTTAACACATGGAAAACCCAACCGAATGAAACCCTAGTTAGAAACTAGGGCACAACAAAACACACTTTCCATGAAAGCGATAGCAAAATGGAAACAAACAAACAAAAAGAAAGAAAACAAAATAGGAAAATAGAAAGTACAAAAACAAAAAAAAAGAAACCAAAGAACAAGTGAAGACTAACAGAAAAATGTCCTACGAATGTGCCAACACATGAAAACAAAACTATAAAGCACAATAGGAAAAGAAAGGAAAAGAAACCTTACCTCGAAACACCCACAAGGAAAGACTGAAACTTGAAAAAGATTCACTCCCCAACATGCCTTTGTAATCAAATTGCTCCTCTTAAACTTCTTCTAGCTTTGGTTCACCAAAACGACTTAGATAACAAAGATAATGAGCCATTTAAATACAATTAAGATTTTAAAATTAGTTTGTGCATGTGAGGAGGCTACAATTAATACAATAAATGTGGTAGGTCAGAGGTAGAGCGAGCAACACAAATGAATAGTTAACTCCTATGAACACCAAAGGCAGGGTAGACGTAGACCTGGATCTACGACAACATAAAGAACTTTTAACAAGTCCCTTACCTAACTTTGAACCCGATTCTGGTCGAGCAGCAATGAAAGACAATGAATCAAAATAGGGGCTAAAGTAGGAGCAAAGATGGAACTAGAACTTTTACAAAGTTCCAAGTTTGGTTTAGATTCTAGTTCTGATCCTAACAAAGGAACAAAAATCGAGACAAAAACAACAAAGCAAAGGGAATTAGGACAAAAAAAACCCGGACCCGACCCAAACAAAAACAAAAATAACAAAAAAAAGCAAACAAGCGGAGTTGGAATTGGGATGGCAGAAAAATCTGGAAATTTTACAAAGTTCCAAGTTTACTTGCAACTTCGGTTCCACTTCTACTAGGGAAAAGACAAAACACAAGGAAAACAAGAAATAACTCAAGGGACAAATAGACCCTAGAGTGCTAGACCAACCAAAAGACAACGAAAAAAGAACAAGGAAGAAAAAAAGGCAAAGTTGGAACCAGGATTGAATCCGGACTTGGAACTTTGCAAAATTTCCAAGTCCATTTTCTATTTTGACTTTGGTTTTGATAGACCAAAAGAAAGAAAGACTTAGGAGAAAAATGAGCAACTCCTAAGACCCAAACAAAACACCAAGGAAAACAACAAAAACAAAGGGGGGCCCATTTTATTCTAAAAGAATAATGGGGTGGTTATGCAAGGCATAACAAATGGCGACTTGGCTGGGAAAATGGTTTACCCATTTTCAAGATACTAAAGAATTCAGTCACCCAAACCCCCTAGTTTATGAAGCATGCTAACTTAAGTAGGATTAGATATATTGAGTAAGGTTGAGTTGGAATCTCAGATGTATATCAACATGAACTACTTTGAATCTAAGTGTGTGCATGCATGGTGCATCTTTCTTCATAAAATATTTCTCCACCTCTGAACAACTACACCTAAGATCCAAGTTACGTAGGTTGAGTCCTTTAACTGTTATGCAATAAAATCTTGGGTATCCCTCCGCTGCTAGACAGGCATCCATAGCCCCGATGGAGATACCTCTTATTCTTTCAAAGTATTGGTCTACTGCTAGATAGGTGTCCATAGCCCCTATAGAGATACTAGAATCACCTATTTGATATTGAGTTTTCCTTTTCTTTCCATAGTTTTCTTTTCTTTTTCTTTTATATACTTCACTTGTGGAAATTCTTTATTAATTTTTCTCAATAGTCAGACATAATTGATCTGAATTGTGGGTTGAGAACTAGAATGGACCTTATGATAGTTTTTGGAATCAAAATTTTCACTTGAATCAGAGATAGAATCACCCTGAGATGAATAGGAACTTTAGACAGGTAGATGTTTTATCTATTTTGTGACATACTTCAATCATAGTTCATGAAATTATCTACAATGTACCTTATTCTTAATAATTTTTCAAACCAACGTTAAAATGACCATAAGACATAAGTTTAGAACAAAATATCTCAACAGATATGTGTGAAAATACCTAAATCAATTTATCTCCTAGTTCCTGCAACATACTTTAAATAATAAACCCTTCATTTCAAAATGGAAAGAAATGAAAGTCCCCAAAGACCAAGACAAAACAAAAAAAATTAAACAAAAAGAAGCAAAAGAAAAAGAACAAACAAACAAGCAAACAAAACACCTAGAATAACATAACAACTAATTACATATAATACATCCAATTCAGAAAATCAAACCCTCATGGGCCAATGTAATGCTTAAGGAATTGACCATTGATAGGAAATGGAACATGTTCTCCTATTAGGGTGGTCAAGAAAAAAGCATTCTCACCCAAGATCTTAGCTATTTGATATGGACCCAACCAGAGTCTATCAAACTTCTGGTGGTCTCCTCTTTTCTCTTTAGCTTTATCCCACATCAACACAAGATCTGATATCCTGAAGGCCTTTATTTTGGCTCTTTTGTCAAACCAACGTTTGACAACAACCTGGTGTTTAAAGAGCTATTGTAAAGTAGTGTCTCTTTGTTCTTCCATGTTTAAAATATTATTTAGCCTTACCTCAATCTGATCATCCTTTGAATAAAATTCCTACATAAACCTGAGAACATGTATCTACAAATGTATGGGGAAGACCGACTCTTTGCTGTAGACTAGCTTAAATGGGGAATTTCCTAGAGCAGCTTTAATTCGGGTTTGATCTGCCCATAAGGAAAATATCAACTGGGTATGCAAGTCCCTCAGATTGTTCTCTAACAATTTCTTTATCACTTCCAATAGGTTCTTGTTGGTAGAATCTTCTACACTATTTCCCTAAGAATAGTAATTAGAGGAGTACTTTAAAATAATTTTATGTTCATAGGCCCATTGTATGAACTCGACAGATGAGAAATTAGGGCCATTTTCACATACCAAGGTGAAGGATACTCCAAGCCTAGTTATGATGCTTCCATTGAGAAATATGATAACCACTTACGTGGTGTTGTTTTTGCAGGGCTGAGCCTCGGTCTAGCGGTGTACAATAGTCAGTTGCTATCAAGATGAACTTATGGCTTGTAGAAGAGTTTGGATTAACAACCCTTATGAAATCTAATGCCCATTGGGTGAATGGTCTTACCTTGTAGATTAGTTGTAAAGGCATTGCACGATTACGTTCCTTGGGTGTAGAGGTCTGGTAGGTGTGACATGTTCTGACATGTTGATGTGCATCCCTAAACATGTGGGGCTAATAATATCTTGTTCTGAGAATTTGATGGGCCAACGAATCTGCAAATCCATGCCTTGTGCCATGTTTACCATGAAATTTAGCCATAGCATGCTTTCTTTAATATTACTGATCTAAATAGCATAGGTAAACTTCTTCATAATTTATTTTGTATAGGGATCCTCCTTTGAGCATGTAATGAGCACTCTTCATTCTCAATGCTCTCCTTTGAGTAGCATTCATCCTTTCTGGGCATCTATTATTGAGGAGGAAGAAAATCAAATCTATGTACCATAGATCCTTGGTGAATGATTGCACTGTATACTGCTAGCAAGTGATACTCTTGTCAACATCTACCATAGCTTTTGATAAGCCCTGCCCTTGGATGAGTTTCATTGGATGAATTTATAAATTAAATTCATGTAAAATCTCCATCCATTTTCCTCTTCTCTTCCCCAATTCACTCTGCATAAGGAGAGACTTCACAGTTGGATCAGGAACTATGGCGACAACTTGACTCTAAAAGATGTAGTGCCTGAATTTCCTTACTTCTCACACCAATGCAAAATCCTACTTGTCAAGGGGCATATACCTTTTTCATTTTTGAATGGAAAGCTCATGAAAGCAATAGGCCTTTCATCTACTTCACCTCTTTGTTATGTTAAAACAACTACACATGAATGGTCAGATGCAAAGGAATAGATATAGAAAGGCTTTAGATAATCTGGGTTGGTCAAGACTGACGCCTTAGATATTGACTATTTAATCTGCGAGAAAGTAGATTTAGTCTCATTGCTCCATTCTATTTTTGCATCTTTTCTCATCATTTCGTTAAGAGGTTTGACAGTTTCTACAAACCCTATTATAAATTTTCTCACAAAATTGATCCTTTCGAAGAAGGATCTCATCTCCTTTTTACTCCCTGGCATTGTTAGGGTGACCTATAGATATCCCCTTTTTTGATATTACATGGCCTAAAATTTTCCCTTTAGAAACTCCAAACACACACTTTTTTAGATTCAGGGACACACCATAGCTTATAGACCTCCTAAGGACTTTTTCTTAATCAACAACATGGTCATTTTTGTTCTTAGAGAAGATAGTTAAGTCATATACATAGATAATGATACACTTACCTATTAAATCTTTGAATGCTACATCCATTGCACGCTGAAAGGTAGCTTCGGTGTTTATAAGGCCAAACGAAATTCTACGATAGGGAAATGTCCCCCACTTGGTAGTGAAGGTGGTCTTCATTCTGTCCTCATGACTGAAAAAGCACTTGATTATACCTAGAATAGCCATCCAAGAATGACATCATCTGGGATCTGTTGATAGTTTGTAATACCTCATCAAGAGAAGGAAGTGGATAGTTATCCTTCTCAAAGGCCTTATTTAGGTTCCTGAAATCAACACATAATCTGATTTTACCATTTTTCTTACATAGAGGAATCAAGTTTGCAACCCAAGTTGAATGTCATATTGGGAAGATTATTCTTGCAGACAGTAGCTTTTTCCCTTCCATCTAAATTAATGGCTCGATCAAAGCATTCATTGAGCGTTGATTTTGGTAGAAGGGCTTTACTTCTTGCTTCAGAGTTATGGTATGCATGATCACCGAAGTGTCAAAGGTCTTTAAATCTTTATAACTCCAAGCAATTGCTGCAATATCCTCTTTTAACACCTTAACTATTTTATCTCTAATCTCCTCAGGGAAAGTTTTAATTATATAGACATTTGTTGACCTAAATCAGCTAGATTAATAGATTCATACTTCCCTCCATCACTTTCTGTTGGCACCCTTTCATGAGCCCGAGGATCATAGTCAAATATTCTTTCCAAAGCTACCATTTCCTTGGGAATGTTGTTGATTTTCAAATTCATTATCCCTTTAGTGTCACAACTCTTAGGGTCCCAATCTCTATGATCTCTTTTTGACTCATCAATTATTTGTCCTTCAAAGACATTTGAACTTTCCAAGAAAGCAAGTATGTGTTGGTCATTATCGAAGACCTAAAAAATTTGGACATTATCCAGGATAGCTGGGATGGAGATTAGCTCAACTAAAAATCTTTTCAAGTTGGAGTCTTGCATAGGCTCCAAAGTGCTAGCAGTGATGGCAAGGGAATCTACAATCTGATTGTGTTCCCTAGGAATCAAAGTGACTCTAAAAGTGTCAAAATACTCAATCACATTCCAAACTCTATTTCTATATGCAACCAATGTTTTGTTGTGACAAGTATATTGGGTGAAAACTTGCTTGAAAATCACTTCAGAATCTCCCATAACCATGAGAGATGTGACCTTCTTTTGATGAGAAAAAATCAGTCCCTAAGCAAGTGCTTATTCTGCCATGTTGTTTGTGTAGCCAAACTACAACTTGTAAGATGCAAATTAAGTCTTCCCTTTCGGGTTTGTTAATTCAATTGCTATTGCAATTCCTCATTTGGATTTAGAGCCATGAAATTTAAGACTCCATAGTTGGTCTAGAGTGGGAATTACTTTCTTCTTTTGGTATTATAGGTGATGAATTACTTGAAGTGTATGGTGGCTTGGAATGGTGTTGGTCATCAAGACCTAGAGGTAGATGCAGACAAGGTTTGTCAAAATATTTTTCTATATTCAAAACTTGTTCAGGAACCACTTCTTGAACCTTTCCTTGGATCGTATAAAAATTTAGTACATGTTTCATCAATGCCTTAGGCATTGGAAGAGTATCTTGGGATGGTGTAATATAAAAAGATTGAGATTCCTTAGTCTCTCTTTGGAACTCAGAGCATAGAACCTAAGTCTGCTCAACTTGGGAATGAGCTTCCTTTTGAGCTAGATTGGTTCTCATAAGAATGGTAGCATCCTTAGCATCAAATGAAAATTTATTAGTGGATGTTTGAGGTTGACATTCACAAGTTTCCTCAACCTGGGAGACATGATTTAAAATATTTATATAGGGTTGAAAAGTTAACTCAAAATGATTCTGATAATGGATCCTACACCAGTTGGGAAGCAACAAAGTCCATAAATCAGCCTCTTCTCCTAGCACCAGCCTATCTTGTTCCAAATTTTTGATTAGGACTTGCTGGTTGACCGTGGTCATTGGGTCCCTCTGTTCTAGAGGTAGTGTATCCTCAGTATTAAGCATTAAGAATGTCATGATCTCCCTCTTGTAAACTTCTATCTCAATTTCAAAGTAAGCTACTTCATTGGGAGAATCATATTCAGTTTTCATATGTTTGAGCTTAGGCTCACTCTCAATTCTAATATGTGATGCTATCCCTTTCCAAGGCAACAACATGTGTGAGAAGTCCAAGGAAAAATATCCCCTAATTCCCTTCATTAAATCTTGAATTAGGATCATACCATATGTTTATGGGATATTGACAACTTGGATATCCATGTAAGTTTGGATCCTTGGGTCAAATCCAATCTATACATGAATATTTTTTAGTTCTACCACATTTACTTCAATTTTATCCAACTAAATCACTTTTTTGTTTTTCTAGAGTAGGCTTAATCCTAACTTCCTACAAATTGAGAATGGCATGATGTTTCCTGATGCCCCTGAATCTAGTAGATAATTGTGCAAATTCTTTCCAAAAATTCTTAAACTTAAAAGGAAAGGTGGGGTACCAGTCTTACCTTTATAGATGACTGCATTCATCTCATTTTTTGGAGTCACCTTACCTTTTCCCTTTGAGTGATTTTCTTCCTCTAATGCGCTCATCACAATCTCTCTTTGGGAAAGGCACCACTTCATAATGTCAAAGAATGACAATGAAGTCTTTTTCTTCTACATTTCTACAATGAAATTAAACTTTGAATCATTCTTTACTTGATACTTAGGAAAAGAAGGTGGGTTACCTTTGTTATGAGATTCAGATGGCCCCTTTGGTGGTGGTGGGTTGTTATCCACATTCCGATTAGGTGGGACCATGTTGTTAGGAGGGGTAGATGTGGTAAATGGGCCTTTATTATGATTTCTTAAGAAATGTCCTCCCTCGGTTTGGAAGGCTTGCGCATCATATACGTTCTCCACTATTTCATTTTCTTCTTGGTTGAGGAATGGAAGTTCATCATCAAAGATGTCATAAGCCATAAAGGTATCTATGGATTCACCAGACTTTTGGGAGAACCTTGAAATGGAGTATCAACTTGTGTTATCTTGACCATCATTTCCATTTCTTGGTAGTTAACCTCAGAATGAGCTGCTATATCATGCAACCTACACCAATTCGTCATAAAGTTGAGATCTTCCACATTTGTAGTGTGTGGATTTTCATCACCCGCTTGATAATTATGGGAAACTCCCATTTTATTAGGCCCAATATTCCATGGTCTATTGTTGTTAGACCTCTGATTATATCCCCTAATCTAATTTTGATAATTTTGGTTAGAGAAATTTTGGTTTTGGAAGTTCCTCTTGGTGTTCTAGTTCGAATTCTGATTAGGGTAACTACCCTGGTTGTTATACCCTCTTTGATTTTGATAATTTTGGTTTTGGTTCTAAGTGGGTTGTTTCCTAAGTTGGGCCATATCATTAGACATTTGAGATAGAGTCTTCTTGAGGGTTTCCATCTCATTGGTCAATTGGAGAGATCTTTCACTTTATGTAGTCTTCACTACAAATGGCTGACTAACATGATTTAATCCTCCAACTTGATTTTGGTAATTTTGTGTTGGCTGAGCAGAGTCCTGAGCACCATTAATGAAGAATGGTAGGGGAGATGGGGCTCGCAACTTAGACATGGGTCCATATTGGGAATAAGACATCCCTAGGACCGTATTGAATATGTAAGGAAAGCTTAGGTGGGGAACAAACTCTCCTAACGTCAAAACATCAAGGAAGAGTGCAGAGGTGACTTTAAATTTTACAATTACAGTTCAATTAAGATACACATGAAAGAAATAACATAAACAGAGAAATGAACATACACAAATGGACACCATATTTACGTGGGAAAACCCTTATGGGAGAAAAACCCACCACACCAAGAAAAACCTCCTTGTATTACAGTAAAGAAAATTACATACAAAGTATAAACTTCTCTTCTCATGTCAATTTATAGCAACAACATTTCCTTGATCAATCTTGTATAGAACATCCTAGTTACAATGCTCTCTGAATTGAATTCATACACACTGATCACACATCAAACTTTTCAACCGAACTGATCATCATCTTCGATTATAGAGTATATCCATGCCATTCATGGTCTGTTGATCTTCCTTATAGGAACGGCCGCAACAGTCCAATTGCTAGCGGTTCACATTCCGCTTCTCTGATTGGTCAAAAACAAACCACGTAGGATAGTCATTCGGTCAAGGCGTTCAAACTGTGTTGCATGTCAGTGAGTAACTAGGCCATGTATCCCTGATGCCATAATGCCCGACCACAAAACCATTGGCATGACCACTGCTATCGGTGAGACATTATACTAAACCCAAATCCAACTTGTGCAGACCTATCAGCAAGAGTTTCGCTATTTCCAAGAGTCTCATAGAACTTTTTCATATTGATGTTCATCGTGCAAAGGTGTTGGCGATAAAAGCCATATTGCTAAGACTTCATACCGATGATCAACACATGTAGCTCTATCGGTAGGACCATCACTATCGATGAGAGGTCATACCGATGTTCATATGCATTAGTGAGAGGGAAGCTATCGCCAAGAGGTCATATTGAAAGCACCAGCCTGTCGATGAGACCACATCCATCGGCAAGAGTTCTTATCGAATGCAAACCCACTAGCCAAGAGTCTTCCTGATGAACACCGGGAGCCAACCTATCACCGAGACAAGAGCTATCAGAGTGATTCACTCCAAAGTTCATACTATCTCCCCGATTACATCCATCGCCAATGTGTAAAACCTTGGCGAGACATACTCTGTCAGAATGAGTCACCCCGAATCTTCATAATGATCGACATGTCTTGCTAATGACTCCCGTCGGCAAGAAAAAACCAAATTCTCGGTGACTTGAGCACTTAGAATTTTTAGAACACAATTGCTAGTCGGTAAGACTTCCAGATGGTCTCACCGACTTTTCTCTTTCAGGAGTTTACATGCTAGTAAGATTGAGGCACATTTTCCAACAATCTCCTACTTGACGATGATCTTACTGACACCTCTAGAGCATAAAAAAACTACTGAAATTCATGGGAACTAAGGCCCATCGAACTGGCACACCACCTAAACTTTTCTGTGTTCACTGGGTTCATCAATTCATTTGCAACATTTTCCAAAGTATCCACTTTTTATAAAGAGACCTTTCGATCCTTCACCATATCTCATACAAAATGATACTGCACATGAATATGTTTCATCTTGCTATGGAAAGTAGGATTTTTTTCCAAAAAAATAACACTCTGATAGTCACAGTAAATTGTAATTATCTCTACATCAAACCCAATGTTAGAACACAAACGCTTTAACTAGATTGCTTCTTTACAAGCATGTGTTGCTGCCATGTATTCTACCTCTGTTGTGGACAATGCGACTACAGCCTACTGCTTGCTCATCCAACTAACTACACCACCATTCATCATGAAAATATATCCACTGGTGGATCTTCTATTGTCAACGTCCCCTACCCAATCAGAATCCACATAGCCTTGAATGCTGAGAGTCCTCTATGATTCAACCGAATTTCCATGGTAACACAAAGCATATTCTGAAGTTCCCTTCAGATATCTAAACACTCTTTTCACAACATCCCAATGTGTCCTTCCAGGATTTTCCATATAATGACTAAGTACTCCCACTGCTTGGGAAATTTCTTGCTTTGTACAGACGATTACATACATTAAACTGCCAACTGCACTAGCATAAGGCACTCTGGTCATGTACTCTATCTCAATAGGAGATTTTGGACAGTCTTCAACAGATAGCTTCGTTCCCTGCAAAACTGGAACAACTAGCTAGTTGCAGTCATTCATACAAAATCTCTCCAGAACAGTATTAATATACTTACTCTGACTAAGCCAAAGTTTTCTACTTTTCCTATCCTTGGTTATTTCCATTCCTAGAATATACCTGGCTGCACCAAGATCTTTCATTTCAAACTTTTTAGATAATTGAGATTTTAGATTAGAAATCATTAACTTACTATTGCCTATGAACAACATATCATCAACATAGAGAGAAATAACAAGGACAAGATCATTCTCAGCTTTGTAGTGAACACAATGATCAAATTTTGATCTTACAAATCCCAATGACAAAAAAAACATGTCAAAATTTTGGTACCACATTCTAGGAGATTGCTTTAATCCATGCAGAGATTTTTTCAACTTGCAAACCAATTTTTCTTTACCTTTTTCCACAAAGTGCTCAGGCTAGGACATATAGATCTCTTCTTCAAGGTCACCATGAAGAAATGTTGTTTTCAAATCCATCTATTCAATCTCTAAGTCATACATTGCTGTAAGTGACAAAAGAAATTTGATAGACATCAACTTAGCTACAGGAGAAAAGATTTCTCCATAATCCATTCCCTCTACCTGGGAATAACCCTTTGCAACCAGCCTTGCCTTATACTTTTCCACACTACTATCCAGACCTTTTTTCTTTTTAGATACCCATTTGCAACCAACAACTTTTCTGCCTTCAGGCAAGGGCACCAAAATCCATGTATCATTCTTTTCTAATGATTCCATTTCTTCATTCATGGCTTCCAACCAAGAGTTTGAATCAGACATTCTAAATGCCTCTTTCACAGTCCTAGGCTCATCAATACTAGAAATTAAAGCATAGGCACAAGTATAATCTATCAAAGAAAACCCATACCTATCAGGTTGCTTTCTTTCACTTGTTGACCTCCTCACAGGCTGAGGTTGAGGTTGATCTTCTTCTTCAAAACTTTCAAAACTACTTGAGCTCTCCTCAGATTCAGGTACATTTTGAATTTCGAATTTCTCTTTATTTGGTATCGAAGGAATTTCAACTACATCCTTTTTATTTTCTAATTTTGTCTCTGATTGTAGATCCAAGGTAGAAGGCTTCAACTCATGAAAGATAACACTTCTACTGTATAGAACCTTCTCCGTATCAGGATTCCAAAGCTTGTATCCTTTTATGCCAATAGTATAACCAATAAAAATATATTTGACAAACTTGTTTTCCAATTTAGATCTTTTCTCATTCAGCACATATGCATATGCCTCACAGCCAAAGACACGAATGTGTCTCAAAGAGGGCTTCTTTCTAGACCATGCTTCCAAAGGTGTTTTCTCAACAAGAGCGGAATTAGGAGAATGGTTTATTAAGTAACATGCTATTGCAACTGCCTCAGCCTAGAACTTCTCCTCCAAGCCTCCTCCAAGCCAACACTACTTAGTATACTTCATGCTCTTTCCATCACTGTGTTGTTGAACCTTTCTTCAACTCCATTTTGCTGTGGAGTGTAAGGTGTCGTTTTATGTCTTTTAATTCCATGATCTTTACAGTAACTTTCAAACTCACCAGAACAAAACTCACTACCATTGTTAGTCCTTAAACATTTTATTTTTCTTCCAGTCTGATTTTCCACAAGGTTTTTAAATTCCTTAAAATGACTGAACACTTCTACTTTACTTTTCAAAAAATAAACAAATGCCCTTCTTGAATAATCATCAATGAATGATACATAATATCTTGATTTAGACAAAGAAGGAACATTTACTGGACCAAAAACATCAGAATGCATATAATTAAGTAAGTCAGAAGATTTTTGAGGACTGGAGTAAAATGAAACATGGTGTCATTTACCATATATACAATGTTCACAAAATTCAAATTCAAGGTTAAAATCATCAAGCCTTTCAACTAGCTTTTTATTCTTCAAGGTTTTTAAACCTTTTTCACCAATGTGGCCTAGCCTATGATGCCAAAGCATAGTTTTTTCTACTGGAAGTTTAACTTCCATAGAGTTTGCACAATCATGAACTTTTTCCTCTTTTCCTCCATGAGTAGCTTTCTATGACTTTACAGAGACACTATTGCATTGCACAACATGTGCAACCAGCTTATACAAGGTACCAATACAAACACCCCTAGATAGCACCATTGAGCCTCTAGTCATCTTGCAACCATTTCCAGAGAACGTGATTTGCACTAAAATATCATTTAGCTTACTAATAGAAATTAGATTTTGAGCTAGACTTGGTATATGCATTACATCATTGATTCCCTTCACTCTTCCATCAGGGAATTGAATTCTAACTCTTCCACGACTAACTATTTCTAGAGATGAATCGCTTGCCAAATACACCCTTCCACCATCATATTTTTCATACTTCGTGAACAAGTCTCTATGAGATGTCATGTGGAAAGATGCTCTAGAATCAATCAGCCAGACATCATCTAATGCCTATGTAGCCAAGGCTACAATGAAAGCATCTGCATCACTCTGAGAAGAATCATTGTCAGAAGAATACTTCTTTTTCTCCTCTTTACAATCCTTTTGGACATGACCAGGTTGCCCAAAATTTCAGCACTTTAAGTTGGAATTCTTACCAGGAGACTTTGATCTCCCTTCTGATTTTTATTTGGACTTCTTGTCTTTCTTCTTGCCTTTTTCTTTTGATCTACCTCTAATAGCAAGAGCCTCCTCTGCCATCTCAAAAGATTTTCTTCTCATCTCTTCTAATAACAAAGAAGCAACAACATCTTCCATCTTAAAAGTGGATGTCGTACTCCCAATGGCCATCACCAAGTGATCCCAAGAATCTAGAAAAGAACATAATAACAGCATACAACGATCTTCTTCATCAATATTCACACCCACATATGCTAACTAAGCAATCAACATGTTGAAAGCATTGAAGTGATTAACAACAAACACTCCTTGCATTTTCAAAGAGTACAACTTCTTCCTCAAGAACAAATTATTCACCAAGGACTTGCCCTGATAAATAGCTCCCAGTCTTTTCCACAAAGAAGATGCAGTATTTTCTTCATGTACATTCAGAATAACCGAGTGCTAAAGAGAGCCTTAAATCAGCCCCTTTTATTTTTGATCTAAAAGTTCTCAACCCTCTTGCTTCATGCCTATAGGCTTTGTTCCAGACACATGAAGCCAAAGATCATGAGAAACCAACAGATCTTCCATTTTGAGTTTCCACAACTCAAAATTACTGCCATTGAATTTTTCAATTTCAATCTTTCCTGACATGCTTGCCATCTTAATCTGTAATTTGAATTACAACACTTCTACAAGACTCCCACTAAACATAATTGACTCAAAAAACCCAATGTACCCACACGGATAACACAACTAGCTAGGCTCTGATACCACTTGTAAGGAAAGCTTAGGTGTGGAACAAACTCTCCTAACATCAAAACCTCATGGAAGAATGCAGAGGTGACTTTAAATTTTACAATTACAGTTCAATTAAGATACACATGAAAGAAATAATAGAAATAGAGAAATGAACATACAAAGATGAACACTAGATTTACGTGGAAAAACTCTTACGGGAGAAAAACCCACCACACCAAGAAAAGCCTCTTTGTATTACAGTAAAGAAAATTACATATAGAGTACAAACTTCTCTTCTGATGTCAATTTACAACAACAACATTTCCTTGATCAACCTTGTACAGAACATCCCAGTTACAATGCTCTCTGAATTGAATTCATACACACTAATCACACATCGAACTATTCACCCGAACTGATCATTATCTTTGATTACAAAGTATATCCATGTCGTTCATGGTCTATTGATCTTCCTCACAGGAATGACTGCAACAGTCCAACTGCTAGTGGTTCACATTCTACTTGTCTGATTGGTCAAAAACAAACACATAGGATAGTCATTCGGTCAAGGAATTCAAAATGTGTCACATATCGGTGAGACACTAGGCCATGTATCCCCAATGCCATAATGCCTGACCACAGAACCATCGGCATGACCACCACTATCGGTGAGACATCATACCAAACCCAAATCTAGCTTGTGCAGACCTATCAACAAAAGTTTCACTATCGCCAAGAGTCTCATAGAACTTTATGTCATACCAATGTTCATCGTGCAAAGATGTAAGCGATACAAGCCATATCGCTAAGACTTCATATTAATGATCAACACATGTATTTCTATCGACATAGCCATCACTATCGACGAGAGGTCATACCAATGTTCATACACATTAGCGAGAGGGACGCTATCACTAAGAGGTCATATTGAAAGCACCAACCTATCAACGAGACCACATCCATCGGAAAGAGTTCTTACCAAATGCAAACCTGCCAGCCAAGAGTCTTCCCAATGACGACTAGGAGCCAACCTATCGCTGAGACAAGAGCTATCAGAATGAGTCACTCTAAAGTTCATACTGTCTCTCCGATGACATCCATCGCCAATGTGTAAAACCTTGGGGAGACATACTC
Organism: Sequoia sempervirens; assembly: GCA_007258455.2. Classification (NCBI taxonomy): domain Eukaryota; kingdom Viridiplantae; phylum Streptophyta; class Pinopsida; order Cupressales; family Cupressaceae; genus Sequoia; species Sequoia sempervirens. Next base: position 429,259,734 of record VDFB02075321.1, on the reverse strand, counting down.
AGTTGGAATGAGTCATCCCGAAGCTTCATAACGATCGACATGTCTTGTCGATGACTCCCATCAGAAAGACAAAAGCAAAGTCTCAATGACCTGAGACTTAGAATGTTTAGAACACAACTGCTAGTCGGTAAGACTTCCAGATGGTCTCACAGAATTTTCTCTTTCAAGAGTTTACATGCCAGTAAGTTTGAGGCATATTTTCCAACAAAATAGAGGGGTTAGGTTAGGCATATGATATCCTATGGGAGGAAGAACTCCTCCTAGACTCCCCGATTGTAAACTTATATTTTGTTGCAATTTGATGGCTAGGTGATAAAATTTTAATAGAGAATTAATCTCAATGGGAGTATATGTTACAAAAATAAGCTAATCAAAGGATCTGCAACTCTTAAATATGCCAAGATGACAATATTCTCAGCAACCAAGTAAAGATCCTATAGCCTTCAGTACATTCTTTGGAACCTTGTGTTGAATAGTAGAAATGGTTCATGAGGTTCTTTTCTTATAGTTACAAATTGGTTATATAAAATGGTAGGGTCTACATAGACCCAAAACTGATTAATAAAGGAATTTTCCAAGTTTTTCCAACTCAGAATAGACCCTTGGGGTAGATTTAAATACCAGTTGTATGCCATGTCATCCAAGGAGTAGGGGAATAATCTATAAACAACATCATGATGAGCTACTTAAGCACGAGTACAAGAATCCTTAAATGCCTATATATGCTCTTCAACACTCCTTGATTCTCCATGTATGTATTTAGGAAAAAATATCTCTAGATTCTTGGGAAGATCATGTATACCCCCAAGGATAATCCCTAGTGGAGAGGGGTTATTCATGAAGAAAGCCATGGGTGATGGTGGTAGTTGTGGAATACGTGAGTTTGGTTGATGAGGTGGTGTAGGTGGATTTGGTGGAAACCAAAGTGGAGTAAGAGGTGGTGACAATGGTGGAATCAGGACTCTACAAGCTTGGGGCCTATACCTAATAGGGGTTTGGAGTTCAACCAAAGGTGCAAGATTCTGAGAAGATCTAAGAACTCTCTTGTACCTATTTGGTGAGAATGACCCAATTCGAGCCAGTTTGTTCCTCAAGACCTCCTTCTAGTGCTAGATCTATTAATGTTCAAAACAACACAACAAAATTAAACAAAATATCTCTATTCTATTTCTCCTAAAAAAGAAAGACAACATATAGTAATCTAACTCCCAAGGTCTTGGTAACTGGTTCTCAACTGTGTTGATATTGCTCAATGGTCAATGTAATTGTAATCTTCAAGGGGACTTTGCTGGTAATAAGGAAAAAAAATACATTAAATCAACTAATCGACATTTGGGGGGTTTAAATAAATATTAAAAAAGATAGATTTAAGCTTTAAAATAGTAGAATATGAATACAACTTAATATCTAGACATGCATATCAATAATGAGTGTTTCTTTACCCAGCCAAAACCACAACATGATGAAATCTATAGAATAATCTACACCACTCCATACATTCATTGTGCTAATTCAGAATCTTAACCATTCACTGAAATATTTACTTCAAAACTTAAAAAAAAGATCATTCACTCATCATGAAAACACAGATCAAATTGACATAACAACAATTTCATTCACAAATAATTAAATGAGATAATGTTGAATCCAGTTTACCCTATTGATTACCATCAAATAGAAAAAATTTAGGCGCAACAAATCACTAGAATACATATTGATTATGAATCATTAATCTTATCAAAGAGGTCGAAACTTAACAACAACATGTAAACTGTAAAACAAATGTATCCAAGTTCAACTGAACTTCTCAAAGTATCTTGCTAAAAATTTATGAACTAAAACTATGATTCCTATTTGTTGTCATCAGGTGGCTAATATTTCTTCAATGAGCCAACCTTTACAAAATAGAGTGCAAAAGTACATATAGACATGCCATGTGCAAGCTCCTCTCAATCACAAACTTAGATCCACAAATTAAGGAACTGGGACTGCATGAAGGAACTGGACTACTGATCTTTAGTTACAAGGCTTGTTTGCTTTGTTACACAAAATTTTGATGCCCAAGGAAGAAGGTAGTACTGGTGGGTGGGACCTAGAGTCTAGTTTGCATCAAAATCATACAAAATAGAAGAGAGGATGTTGTGTCCAGAGGAGAGGGTTCTGCTGCTAGCTCACTCCTATGTTGCTTGGTAAAGGATATAATCATAATAAGTAGAGAACACTTGTTGAAGGATATCCAAATCAAGCCCATCTAACCAATTGTCCTCAAATTTGATCCTCTTTAACTCTACTGAAGCAAATTCCTACATAATTCCCTTCTAGTAGATTTTACCTCTTACCTAATGTTGATGAATCTATCCAATAACAAATCTTCTCCATAATCTCCTTTTTGCATTACTTCTTCAAATCTACTACTACACTTCTCCCTCATCTTGTCCAAAGGAAGACCCTCTTTGACTAGGATGTCCAGATTGATGAAAATAGCCACTACTACCTCCAATTCATCAATCTACTCATTCAAGTCTTTGCTCACATCTTGAACCTCATTCTTATGCTCATAAATGAACTTGGATTTTAATCTTATTATGCTCATAGTATTCTCAATAAAATCTGCATTGTCTTCTTCAAGAATTGACTGCTCTAGAAGAGTTGACTTAAGCACTTTGCTAATGTCCTTAATCTTCTTAACATATCCTCTGTACTCTTCATCTTTCTTTTCTAGGTGTTCAACATGTTGGTTCATATTCCTACCAACTCAAGTGCTACTTCATGAACTTTGATACTATCATCCAACACTTCACCAACTTCCTAATTGAGTCTATCAATCCATTTGTGAAACATCCCCACCTTACTCCTCATCTTCACTAAATCATCAACTTCCGTTTTCCTTAGTAGAAATGGGGTTTCTAGAGCAACAACTTGTTGAGAAATTGGGGTGAATACATCCTTTAAGAACTTATGCACCTGATCCAATTGAGCTTTAAGCTTATCTTTCTTTTGCTTATCCTTAATCATTTTGGATTTGGTGGAGGAAGCTACAATATCAATGAGATTCATTTGTTGGTTCCTTGTAGGTCTCCCCAAATTCACAATACACAACTGGTAATCAGTTACTAGCATGTTATCCTTATCCTTATCCAACATTGGGATTGCACATTCAATAATGATTTCTCCTACATCCGTAAGCTTAGAGGAGTGAAGAACTTTGGCCTTCTTTTTTGGGTTTTTCCTTCTCAATCTCCTTCATCATTTCATCCCAATTGAGAGGTTGAGCTTGAACTATTTTCTTCTTCTCCAAATCAAGTTTCAACCATGTATGAGTAGTAGGAGTCATGACCACTTGTGTTGAAGAAGAAGCAATAGTGGCAAAAGATAAAGGTTGCAATATGGTGCTTTTAGGTTGAGAGTCAACCTCTTGCATATTATGCTACTCTCTTTGTGCTTCTTCTTGTGCAAGTATTTCAGCCTCTTCTTTATCTTTTTTCTCTTGTAACCTTTTGGATTCCAAGTCCTTCAAACGCTCTTCTTCCAACTTCTTTTCCTCTAGCATCTGGTCCCTCTACTTTTCTAGTTCCTTGACATAGTCCCATGCCTTTTTAGATTTCTTCTCATGCAGAGCAAGTTCTTCAACCTCTTTCTCCCTTTGCAGGAATTCTTTCTCTTCTTTCTTTCTATGGGCCTCCTTAATAGCCTTGAATTTATCCTCAAGGGCTTTTTTCTCTCTTCTTTGAGTAGCTTTTTTCTCCTCTAAATCATGGATCTTTTGCAGCATAGTCAATTTGTATCTTTCCTCTTTAAGTTTGATCTCTTGCTCCCTTTGATGTTGCTTCATAGCCAATTCATCAGCCTTGTCTTGTACTTCCAATCCTTGCTATTTTCATCAATGCATCGGCTTGTGCTTTAACATAAATCTCTTTTTGTGTAGCTAATGCCTCAACTTGTGCTTTGGTATCCGCTTCCCTTTTGCCCCCCTCAAAAATCTTCCATTCATCCTCTTCAGTCAACACATGCTTAGTCTATACATCCTTAGTTACATCAATGGATTCCACCATATGAGTCTCTTTGTTAGATGGGGTAGCCTCAGAGTCTATCTCAATGTCATGAATTTCTATTTCAGGCTCCTCCTTCAATAACTCAGCTTATTTGTGGAGGTTTCCTATAGTCATTTCCTCACTTGGTTTCTCTATAACAAGAGGTTGAGTGGATGCTTCCCCTACAAAAAATGTTGATGCAACAACTTCTGTAATGGCCTCCTCTCCTTGTACTTCAAGAAGATCCTAAGCAGTAGTCTCCTCTCCAAAATTAGGTGGAAAGAACTCTTTGTGCTCCTTAGGAGCCATTCTTCTCTTTTTTCTTTTGTACCCTTGAGTGGTACCTACGACCTTCCTCTTTTTAGAGGTATGATCCTATGGATCCTTAATCCTCATGAGAACCCATTGAATGCTCTTGTCCAATACCAACCTTGCAATCTGTTTTATTTTAATGGACTCTTCTGCATTCCAGTACATTGGATCAAGGTCCCTGGTGCCTATATTTTCTTCCTCATATTGTAGATCCCAAGCTACCCCATCATATGATAATGTCTCAGGGATATCTTACTTTATCCCATACTCAACCATGAGTGGGATAGGCAATCTTTCATAGTTTCTCCTTATGAGATCATTGTCATCTTGTAAATCCCTCCAAAAGTCCTCCAACAAATTGAAGTGTTTGTCAAAGACAGTAGGAATGAGCACTTGCATCTTATGTTTAGGGTCAAAATGATTCCTCAAAGTGTACAAACCCAACTTCAAGTAGATTAATTCATCAAAAATTTCCTTAGCTATCACATTATGTGCACAACTATATTCACCCAACTTCATGATGAATTTGTTACAACCAGTCTTGTGTTTATTGGAAAACTTAAGGTTGACTGCTGTAGCTTGATAGATGAACTCCTTCGAGAGAATTTTGTTGCTGTAGTAGCTAGGCAGTAGATGGGGGTGGCCATCAAAACTATCTAGCCTAAAATAAGTAAATTTGGGGTATTGAATATACCAATGTCCCCATTCTACAATAAAGGCCATGGCCTCTCTACTCAATCTATGACCAACATATCCTATTAGTTGGTTAATGCTAACATACATAAATGCATCATTAACCCTTTTGTAGTGAGACTTAGAGGTTTGCAAGGTGAGCTGATTATAGTGATCCCACATGTTATTTTGTCCTTGGGCTTCTCCCAATATGCCTACTACATTTAGTCTAGGAAAGTCCCCCTTCTTGTAGTAGCATAAACCACATCAGAGGTCATGAATAAAATCTTGGTTTCTCTCACTCTAAGCATTTTATTGTGTATGCATTCTGACACAATCATGGGAAAGTCAAATTATTGTCTACCATTAAGGATAGTTTGAATAAATGGAAACATCCATTCCTTGAACTGGTAAGCATCCCTCTTCCCAAACACCCTAGAGAGCATCATTATTATGTCTCCAATATCCTTATAGAAGTCTACCCTTTTAGGATGTTTAGGAAGCTTATCCAAATACTTTTTCTCAACCCTCATCTTACTCTTGTTCATATGAGTTCTGTTAGTCTCCTTCTTGTCACTACAAATTTTGAGGGCTTCTACCTCATTGAGTTGCTTGGGATTTTGTGGAACAGGTGCATTGAACATAAATTTTATCATCTGTGGAGTTAAGTCAATAATAAGAACTCCTTGGAAATCAACACATTACCTGGTGGAAGGATTGTATGCTCCAGCTACAATCATTACCAATTCAAGACATTGGATTGATAGGGGAAAGATGGCAACATGTGCCAATTCAAATTGGACAATTCTCTGTGTCCTTCCTATTACATCTTCACCAAATGTTTCCAAGAGCAAATCCTCATAATTGAATGGGCCCAAGTTGGTATCAATGATGTTTGCCCAATCAGAATCCACCTTATTGGCTATGAGAGTAGCTTCCTTTTGTTTGTATCTCAGGGTGTAAGGGAGATGCTCTACCTTAATCTTCTTTGGATTAGCTCCTTACCTTGAAGTTTCTATAGGTTGGCTCCTTTTGGAAGCCTCTTCTAATGCTCCTAAAATTTCCTAATCTCTACAATAAACCCTTGTATTAGATGAACAAAAAGCATAAAAATTAATACATCAACCAACATTCTTCTCTACTTCCTCAGGACAACTTTCATACTTAGCCAAATTTCAAACTCATCAGAAGTGAAGTCACAGAAGATTAGGTAACCATTTCAACACAAAGTAGGATCAGGACTGGAATTAGGATGAAACCATAACATGAATCATAACAAAAACTAAACTCGAAACTAATCACTAGTTCCATGTTCAACCTCCACTCTGGTTCTGACTCCACTTAAGGGAAAATGTGAAGACCATAATCATAAGTGGGATCATTTTTGGAATGAATCCCAATTCAAATATCAATGGGATGAATTTGGTCCCAAGTCCGCTTCTACCAATTTTAACATGAAAATGGAGTACTTTCTTGAAGATGTGGTCACATGAATTTTAAGGACCCGAGACACATGGGTTTATAAGGAAATGAAAATAAAGGGATTAACCTCACCCCTTAACCACCTAAAGACCAATTTAAACCCTAAGGCTGAATATTTTGTAAAGGTCATCAAGCAAACCCTAGTTTGTAGGATGCATCGACTCAAAAAATTAGGGCATCACAAACCCGACATGGAAATCATAGAATTAACATGAAAAAAAGATCAGAGGAATCGCTAAACAAATCCAAACACATTTAACACATGGAAAACCCAACCAAACAAAACCCTAGTTAGAAACTAAAGCACGACAAACCGCACCTACCACGAAAGTGACAACAAAACATAAACAAACAAATGGAAAGAAAGAAAAGAAAACGGGAAAATAGAAAGGAAAAAAATGAAACCAAAATGACACCAAGAAACGAGTGACATATGATTCACATAAAAAGGTTTTGTGAACATGCCAACTCATGATAAGTAAGAACACGAAAACAAAATGACAAAGCACAATGGGAAAAGAAAGGAAAAGAAACCCTACCTCGAAACACCCACAAAGAAAGATTGAAACTTGAAAAAGATTCACTCACCAACACACCTCCATAATCAAATCACGCCTCTTGAAGTTCTCTTGGCTTTGATTCACTAAAACAACTTAGATAACAAAGATAATGAGCCAGTTAAACACAATTAATATTTTAAAATCAGTTCATGTGTGTGAGGAGGCTATAATTAATGTAATAAATGCAGTAGGTCAGAGGTAGAGTGAGCAACACAAATGAATAGTTAACTCCTGTGAATACCAAAAGCACGGTAGCCGTGGACCTGGATCCAAGAAAACATAAAGATATTTTAACAAGTCCCCTACCTAACTTTGAACCCGGTTGTGGTTGCATGAGAAAGAAAGACAACTAAGGGGAGTGGGGGTGGAAGTTGGACCAAAGTTAGAACTGGAACTTTTACAAAGTTCCAAGTTTGGTTTTGATTCTAGTTCTAGTCCCGAAAAAGGAACAAAAACTGAGAAAAAAACAACAAAGTGAAGGGAAGTGGGACCAAAGAAAAACTCGGACCTGACCCAAACAAAAACAAAAACGACAACACAAAGAAAACAAGTGGAGTCAGATTTGGGATGGGGGAAAATATGGAAATTTTACAAAGTTCCAAGTTTACTTCCAACTCCGGTTCTGCTTTTGCTAGGGAAATAAAAAAAAACACAAGGAAAACAAGAAACAACTCAAGGGAGAAACAGACCCAAGAGTGCAAGACCAGCCAAAAGATAATGAAAAAGAACAAGGAAGAAAAACAAGGCAAAACCAGAACTGGGATTAAATCCAGACTTGGAACTTTGCAAAATTTCCAAGTCCATTTTCTATTCTAACTCCGCTTATGACAAACCAAAAGAAAGAAAGACTTAGGAGAAAAATGAACAACTCCTAAGACCCAAACCAAACACCAAGGACAACAACAAAAACAAAGGGGGACCCATTTTATTCTAAAATAATAATGGGGTGGTTATGCAAGGCATAATACTCCCCTATTAGAGCCATCGAGGATTCTATTGTAGATGAAACATCGATGTCCATTGCCATCTGAAAATTCAGAGGTTTCTCCACTTACAACATTTGAAAATAAAACAAAAAATTATTCAATCACCAAAAAGTACAATAGTGATCCACGTCATGAATTATAATGTATGAGATAATGAACAGAATTTTGAGTACTTATTAAACTATATACTTTTGACTATCATGCTTACTATTTTCCCTATCCATATCTTGTTCAAAAACATGTGTTCTTAGGATTTTATCCATAGTAGTAGATAGGTGAACCATTTGATAAAATGCTTTTGTAGACATGTACGATAACTGTGGTGGCATAGAGAAGGAAATTAACTAGTTGAAAAAATGCCTCAAAGAAATGGGGTCTCGTGGTGATGGAATGTTATTACAAACAAAATGCACGTCATGGCATTCCATCACCATAAGACTGCATTTCTTTCAAGAATTTTTTCAGATAATTCATTTCCTTCTCTATGGTATTATTTCTTAATATTATGCTTTCATAGAAATTTTTCCAAGCATCCATAGTTTGTTGGAAAGCACCTATTTTGGGCTTTTAGCCATAGCCACAAGGAAGTGAATAGTTTGATAAAATGCTTTCGTACACATGTATGGAAAATCTGGTATCATAGAAAAGGTGGTGAGTTGTTTGAAGAAATGCCTTGAAGAAATGTGGTCTCATGGTGATGGAATGGCATTCCATCACCATGAGACCGCATTTCTATGATGCATTTTTTCAAACTACTAACTACCTTGTCTATGCTATTGCTTACTATTATGCTTTGATAGATTTTTTCCAAGCATCCATAGTTTGTTGGAAAGCACCTTTTTTAAGCTTTTAGCCATAGTAGTGAGGAAATGAATTGTTTGATAAAATGGCTTGGTAGACATGTATGGAAAATGTGGTAGCATAAAAAAGGCGGTGAGCTTTTTGAAAAAGTGCCTCAAAGAAATTGGGTTTCATGGTGATGGACATCACCATGAGACCACATTTCTTTGAGGCATTTTTTCAAATTGCTCATTTCCTTGTCTATGCTATTGCTTACTATTATTCTTTCATATATTCCTTCCAAGCATCCATAACATAGACAGGGTAGTGAACTATTTGAAAAGATACCTCAGTAAAAAGTGGTCTAGTAAGAAGTGGTCTCATGGAATGCCAAGACAAGCAAATGCAGTTGGAAGCTACTCCTACTTATTACTTATCCTATGTGAAGTAACTGTATCACTGCTTATGTTGACTTTCTAAACAACTATATTGTAGTTGAAATTTTGTCATCTATCAACATCAAGTTATTAGTTATGGAATGTGAAGTAATTATTTGAGTTTGAAAGATGTGCAATGCAAAGTAATCAATGATATGAATATAAACAAAACAAATCTATTAAGTACAATTCATTAGACAAACCCTTTATTCTATTACCTGCATGTAGGTTTGAGTAAATCCACTGGCATTGGGAGGTGTTCCCACAAAACCTCCAATTTTAGCCTATTCAACATAAAAAATCACATATTAAAATACCATTCAACAAACAATGCTAATTAACATGTAATAAATTTATAATTGTTTACTAGTTACATACCTCAACAGTAGGTGCAATAGAGAAATAAGTAGGTGTAGGGCGGGTGTATTCAATATCAACACTTTGACCTTGCATTTTTATTAAAATCATAAAACTAAATTAGTTAATCTTGCATTTCAAAATCAAATTTTAATAAATTAAATTTAATGAACATGCTAAATTTTACCTGAGTATCAATTCCATACGCCTCATGCAAAATCTCAGTTTCCCTCTCCATATCCATAGCTATGGATAGATTCTGCGTAGTAGCCTCCTGAGTATCACTGGGGTCATATGATCAAGTCACCTAGCAAGATTGAAACAAATGGGTTCGAAGGCCACCACTCGAAGACACCCCTAGATGGTGCTATAGAATAGGGCTGGTATACTGGATGACACATTGGGTCAAAGATTTGATCACTTGCAAAGTCTCTACATTGGAACTCTCCTTCTTGACGGAAGGGATAATGACATGCTCATGAGGCGGCCTAGTGAGAGGTCGTCTCCCTTGCCATGTAGGATTTGATTGTGCACTGGGTCTATCTTGAGCCGACCCCCACCTCTCCCTTGGAAGTCCCTCATATCAAAATAATTTGGGATTTTGTTCAATATGAACTCATAGTATAGTTTCCTAAGGAAATATCGTGAGACTTCAGAATGGTTGCACGGTGGGTAATCAAAAACCATGTATCACCTATCATAAAAAAAGTTCCTAATATGTTGGTGGTGGCACCATTGAATAAGAAGCCTCTTCACATTGAGGGTAAGATTTTGATTTGTGTGTGGGTCAGTGAATAATGAACACAAATCACCTTTTGTAATTTTTAAATTCTTTACATCTTTATATGATAATTTATCCATGTAATAAGCCCTAGCCGCCTACCACCTATCTTGCCATCAAGTTAATTGTTTGCTAATTGAATCTATATTTTTTAACATTTCTTTCAATGAAGTTGCTAGGGTCATTCTTTTCGCAGTTGAACCATTTGGACCACTCAACCTCTTGATTAAATCCTCAATTTTTTTTATTGTTCTTAATTTCACTCATTAAATTTTGGTGAGTGCCAGGAGGGTGTTGAGGGATTTGTGGAGGAGGTTGTTGCTCTAGTTTATTAACTTGAGGATTTTGTTGTTGAGGATTTTATTCCACTTTTTGTTGCTCTGCTTGTTGAGGATTTTGAGGGTTTGTAAGTTGATTTACATCTCCTACAAATTAAAAAACTAAATATCAAATACAACCTAAAACTAACAAATTCAAAACAAAAAGAAAACAATCCTTACCTCTCAGACCTCCTCGTCAATGTAGCAGTATCATGGTGTTGAAACAACAACCGTTGATGAAGAAATTTGGAAAATTTCTCCTCCTAGAACATGAGCATGGAATATTGGGGTTTTTGACATGGGAAACAAAAAAACATAGTGGAAAGTAAAAATGATTTTTTTTTTTTTGGTTTTAATAGGTCATAACATGAGCGTGTTATGGGCTTGTTGTGGCCTAGCCTCAGGCTTAACACACCAAGCTATAACACACTCACATTATGAGTTTTCAAACAAAATTTCAAAAAGTGGCCACAAATTGGCTAACCATCTTCATGCACCCACCCACATGCGAAAGAAAAAGAAAAGGGAAATACAAAAGACTAGTAAGAAAAATGCAAGTCAACCATCGAGCAAGTCATCCACCTCCCAATAATGTTCATTGGATTCTAAAGGTGAAAAACTAGGTAAAGGGACAAGAGAAAGTTCCCAACTAAGGGAAGTAATAGGTTCATCACTATGTATAGGAGATGTCCTAATTAAGCTCATAGAAAAGGAAAATAATGTGTTTAATTCCTTATGTACCTCTTCATCAATTTTAGTTATTTCCTCATCATCACCCAAAGTTAATCAGAACAGGAGGATGAATAATAATATCCGATGAAGAGTGAAAATTTTGTTGTGACTATTGTATTAGATCACTTTGTGGTATGTGGGAAGGAGGATTATCATGGATTGCTTCGGTTATGTTTAGATTGTGATTTTCATTGTTAGGTTCATGTAACTAGTGAGCAAGTGCACGACGTTGATGTCTACGCTCACGAGTACCTCTGTTTCTTTTTGTTTTATTTATAAGTTTTGCTTGTGTAAGAGTAGGTTGATAAACTATACGTTGCTTTTCTTCCCTAAGGGGGGAATAGAAGGAACAATAGGAGGTTGGTCATCCACTTTCTCTTTTTCTTTGCAAATTTTTTTTATTTGAGGTGGCATGACGTGGTTGTTGTCATTGTCTCTTAGTCTTTTGGACAATATAGGTGAAATTTATATTGTTGGTTGATCTTGGTTGTTTGGTTCTTGTTTAGGTTGAAGCATGGTTTCGTCTATGATAGGATTTTCAGAAGTAGACAGGGACATGTTTCAGAGAGACAATTCTACTATTTTTTGTTCTTTGAATTTTTGGTAAGAGCTATGAAAAAGAAGTCTTGTCATGGCGTTATAGGTTCCATGGGCTCAAGCCAAAAGGATTCTAAGGAAAATTTTACTTTGGAAGACAAGGGGTTAAAGCTACTATGGCAGATAGTAAATATTTCATTGTCAAGTGGAAAATTTAAGCATTTGTGAACAACTGAAGGGACAAATTTCATTGAGCGAAGTCATGGATTGCCTAGCCTCAAATGAAACTGGTCTGACTATAGGATGATGGAGAATGTGACATATAATGTTTTTGGTCCTATTTGTAAAGGAAGGATGATCAATCCTATCGTAGGGCAAGCAAAAACATTGTGTTTCTTGATCCATGCTTTCAGTTTATCATAGTCATCTTGATAAATCTCATGTAATACTAATAATTCCTTGGTGATCACATTCTCTCCACAGGTGGGATCTATTAATATCCCATTAGTGGGATTATCATAGATACAACCGGCTATGTAAAGAGGACCATGAGGTAGATGTTTGATTATGTCCTTGGAAGAGAAATCAATATCAAGAGAGCTCTTAGATTGGACCTTATGAGGGATAACGTCTATCACACCTATGATTTCATCCATAGGATGAACATGGGTAAAATGTGGGATAGGATAATGGTGTTCATCATCTGTATCAAAATTCATCACATCATTCTTTGTAGTTTCACTAGCTTTGACAAATGAAATATTATGTTTGAGCATTGGATCAATGAAAATTTGTAAGTTTTGAATCAGAGGGGCAATAGACTTATTACGTTGATTATTAACACCTGCAATGGATAAACGACTGAAATCAATGAGGTCTTGCACAAGATGTTTAAGAAACTTACAATGTTATGTGTCATGTCCATTTTATCGATGATAGTGGCAATAAGAATTTTATTTAGAGCTTGGGGGTAAAGGATTAGTAGGGTTTGGTGTTTTAACAGTGGGAAAGGTAATCATTTGTTGTAAAAGTTGAGACATTGTGCTATGAAGGGTGTTCGGCAAGGGTGTGAATTGTATTTTTGGATCTACATAACTAAAGGGCAGTGTGGTTTTAATAGTTGCTATTTGGTTATTCACATTTTGAGGTGTAGGCTAAGGAGGATTAAATTGATGGAACCCTTTGTTTTTCTTTCTAAATGGTTGGGAATTATTTTGGTTGGAAGGCTTATATTTCTCAGTTCAGCTAGAAGTGGATCATGTATCTCGACTACTAATCAAATTTTGATAATCACAAAGGGCAGTACACAAGTGCATGAAGGATGAGAATTTTATCATAGTGAGCTTGTATTGAAGCTTAATTTGTAGGTTTTCTATAAAAATATTCTAAAGGTGTGGGTTAGGAACCTTGATATCAATTTGGGAATAAAGTGATTGATAGCGTGAGATAAAATTGGTTATCTTTTCTTCCTCATTTTTCTTGCATCTCATCAAATCAGCCAAGGTTTTCTTATGAGCCATATGAACTTGAAAATGGTTGAAAAATGCATCAAAAATTTCATTAAATGAATTAATTGAATTTTTTGGTATTTAGATGAGAACCATTCCAAGGCTGTGTCTTTCAAGGACCTAGGAAATAATTTTTCCAACAGTTTATCATCAAGAAAAAAGTCGCTAGATAAAGCAGTATAAGCATTGAAATGGTTAGAAGGATCTCCCTTCCCTCCATATTTCTCAAATCTAGGCACCTCTACACCTTATGGAATTGGTGTTTGCAATAGCTCCAAGGAAAATGGGCTACTTTTAACATAATATATGGGTGGGCGATTCTGATTTTGGTTTATAGTGCAGATTTGTTTTCGCATGGATGAAACAGTTTGGAAAAGTGTTATGACAGGAACAATATAGGTGGTATGAGGTGGAATTGAAAGTGGTGATGGAGTGTATGTAGTAGTAGGAAAATTTAATGGAACACTTATAGGTGGTAGCATGGTAGAAGATAGAACATGTGATGTCACATAGGAACTAAGGATGCTAGAAGGAATACCCATGGAAGGAATCACATTACTAACTTGTTGCATTGCTGTTGTGATTTGAGGAGTGGAATAGGTAGGTATTGAGGCTATCATTGAGGGAGGATGAATTTGAATTCCTACTTGGTTGGAAACATTGTTTGTTGGTATAGGAGCACTAGATGCTAAAGGAAGATGTTTTCCAAAGATTTGAACTATGTTTTTCACAAGATCAAGGTCTTCATCATTTTCAAGCATTCGATGAATGTTTTCTATGGTACGAATTGCAGTAGCGAAATTTTTTTCAAGGCTAACTTGGTGTTGCAGGTGTACTAATTCCTCATTAATTTGAATTATCTTTTATTGTGTGATATCATCAGGTCTATGTTCAACATGCATGCTACATGAAGGAAAAGAGTTGCTAAGGGTATGATCCATGTCTAGTGTACTATTGTCAATACTAGGAGTGGAAGCTCTAGATAACCCAAGATCCACAACGAGTGTGTTATCGCAATATTCCATGAGTCTCAAACTTCTTCTCACTAAGGTATTAGCAATAGGACACCAAACACTCATGAAAAGACTACTAAATGTAGGGTGAGTGCAAATGCAATGGAAACTAAGAGAAATGAAGTACTTATAACTAAAATTCTGGAAAGTAAAATAGAAATGTAGAAACAGAAAACAAAAACTCAAAAAATGAACTGTAGATGACATAAAATGTAGTGTAGAATAGGCAATTGGACTAATTCGCCTAGGGTGGCGAATAAGTCTAGGGAGTGATTTTTTTAAAAAGAACCTAGAATTTTTAAAATGAATTTTATGTTTTTTATGTTTTCTGATGCAAAGAGGATATGGAAATGTATAATTTTACTAAAATTAAATGCAATAATGCAAGCGAAATGAACTTTTCACTAATGCAAATTTTGAAACCCTAGAATGCAATTTAAGTAATGCAATGCCAATGTAAGTTATTCTTAGGATGTAAATGCACTCCAAAGCAGAATGATGATGTTAAAAAGTTAGGTTCATCAAAATGAACCAAGATTTTTTGGGTTATGTGGAGGGGGCTCTCTTTCTTACTCTTCTAGGGTTTTACACCTAAAAGGATAGAGGTATCAAAAATTTGAATGGCTCACTAAAGAATAATCCCTTGAGATTTCAATGCAAAGATATTTGAAATCTATCAAAGGGGAATGCCCTAGATGCTAAAAAATAATGAAAGAGAGTGACTACTAATGCAAAACTTAGAAAATGCAATTTTTTTTAAAACACGCTGTGAGATGCAAAAAAACCTAGAAATCCAAGTAGAATGTAACAAAAAACTATGAGATTTACAATGTGCGCCTAGAAATTGGAAAGAGATGTGAAGGAGCTCTGAAATCCTGAAATTGTTGCTTTTGAAGCCAACCATGACTCATACACCAAGCTGGGAAACTTAGTCATGTTTCTGGAAGACTCTTCTAGAACAAGTTTCAGACAACTGGGTACTCAAAAATTTTAAAATCTTTGTTTGCTTGCCTAGGCAGTGGGAATCATTCACCATTGATGGCAATTTAGTTCACTTCCAATTTTGAGAAATTCAAAAGTGGAACCTATAGTCCTCAGCCTACATTTCAGCTCCTAACAGGTTTCTGGATCTGAAACTAGAAAACTCAACCTGTAGGTGTTCTCTAAGATTATTTTATGGCTTTGACAACTTTGAATGACTTTGAAAATTTGTTGACAACTTTTCCAACCTTTCGCTTTGAAAAATATACAACCTATACCTGCAAAACACACACACACAATGGGAAAAATGGTTGAGGGTTAGTGAATAGGGGTTTTCCTTGGTCAAACCCCTTGTTGGTAATCAAACCCTTGAAAATGAAATGAAATATGTAAAGAGAATGATGAATGAACAACATGCAATGCTAAAACTCACCAAACCCTTAAAGTAGAAATCTAAAGACATGCATGTAATAGCTCCAATGGATTTAGACTTGAGAATGTTTGTAATGCCTATAATGCTTAGGTGAATGATTGATTAATTTATTGAATGATTAGGAGATGAATGGGGGCGAAATGAGTCGAAAAACCCTACATTTATACACAATGATTCAATAATTCCTGACCTTAGGTCTTAGAAAATAAAAACCCACCAAATTTTTTTATTTTTTTTTATTTTTGATCCAAAGGGGACTCATTTGTCCCTAATGGTGAATGGATCCCACTCAAGGCATTTTAAGTGGGTGTCAGAAATTAAGTATTTTAAATGATGTTTATCAAGTTTATTCTAAAAAATGCACTTAAGTAAGGTCTGTAGACATAAAACAGGGCCAATTAATGCATAAGAAAGGTATAATTATTAATGAAAATCTTAGAAAAGTGTGAAATTTTGTTACAACACTCTACAACACTTTGAAATAAGGCTTGGTAAATGATCAAAAGAGGTTATTCAGGCAGAATATAATAATAAGATCCTAGAAAAGTGTGAAGGTGTGTTACAACACGTCACAACACTTTTGCAAGGCATCATAAAATTCTTATCAATTCACAAGGGCCCAAGACCTAATGTGAATGTGAACTAATTGCATTACAACATAAAATCAAGGAAAAACTAGGCCGAAATCCACAAGAAAGATCAAAATGAGCAAGAAAATGTCCAAAGATTCATTTTTCTATGCTACATTAACAAAAAAAATTCCTTCGTGAAATACTCTAGCCATGGGGTTCTATTCTTATCCACTGGATTTTTACATGCTTCTCATGGTTCCTTGAAATTAGCATCTTCTTCATACAAATATTTCATAGAATAAAAAACTAACACATTTACTCTATATTCATGATGCAGGAGCATCCTTGGTTATTGGCAATCTTGCATCAACCAAAAATAGTTTCCTTCAATTTTGTTCTTATTTTATTCTTACTCAGTTCATGTTGGTGGACTCATCATATTTGCTCACTAGACATTTTGGATCTTTGTGTAAATCATGGACATGTTCATTTTCCTTATTCCAAGATTTGAGCATGATTGGATATTTTTCTGGCAAGATATCACTTCTAGAGTTCATGACAATTTCTTGAACCGGCACCAGAATAGTTTCCAAGCCTAACAACTAATTTGATCATTCATGGATCATCCCCATGACTTGGATCTCGATGGTGTGATCTTAAATTTTCTATGGAGTCTCCCTGACCTTCACTATAGGTCCACACCTCATTCTATGCACCTGTTGATGGAGTAATTCATATTTGAGGCCGACCTATTCATGCGCATGTTACATTTTCTTTCCTTGGAGAATGTAATGATCTTTGGTTGACACAGATGTTTCTAGAATCGCGGATATGATATAAAGCTTGTAATAGATCATTAGAAGGGGCAGTGGTAGTAGTAGTTAATTAAGTAGATAAAGATTGATATGAATTATAAGATTTTAGCTCACATATTGGAATGTTGTAATTAGGACATGTTATATCAGGCCCGTGAGATGAATTTTTAAGCTTGGATGTTGTCAGCTGAATGTAATTGAGATTTCTGTTAATGAGAATATTTTCATTTGTATTTTTCTCCATATTCTATGTTACTTTCATTGTGTTACTCTTGCTACACGGTCCAAATTGTTCTCTTTGAGAACCCTCCTACCGTGGCTGCGTCAGATTGGTATCAAAGTGAGATTTGTTCCTTGTGTGATCATTGGAGTTTGTGAAGTCCTGTTAAAGATTTTTTGTGGGGTGGAAAATTGAGGATTTGACCTGAAACTATAAAATACTTGTGTAAATATGGCAAGAAGAAGAAATGTTAGAGGAAATAGAGCACGTGGAAATGTAGACCTAGCTTTAATGGAGATGTTGAGAGGAATTGCTTCCAGATTGGATGTAGTCGAAACGGCCCAGAGAAGAGGTCGACCAGTTGATGATGTGAGTGATGAAGAGGTAGAATTTTAGGACGAAAGAGGAAGAGAAGAGAAACCTGGCCTAGATCAAGGAGAAGAGAGGTTCATAAGAGCCCTAACCAGAGCGAATACAAAACCACATTTCAATCCACTAGATTATAATGGTAAGTTGGATTAAAGAGATGGAAAAGTACTTTGAATTTGAAGGTACTACAAAGATAAGAAGGTGAAGTTGTACAAAGTTGAGAGGACATACATCCCTTTGGTGGGAAAATTTGCAAATAGATAGGAAAAGAAGAGGAAAGGATAAAATCAAATCATGGGATCAGGTGGTGAACAAATTAAAGAAAAAGTTTATGCCTGTAGATTATTAGATTATTTTTTTTCTGAAAGTTACAAAATTTGAAGCAGAAAGATTGAAGTGTGACAGAATATACTGAGGAGTTCTATAAGATGAACATCAGATCTAGGCATTCAGAGGAGGAAATTGAGAAAGTAGCCAAATATGTGAATTCTTTGAGGCCATCTATATAGGATGAAATTAGTTTGATCAAGTTGGTGAGTGTGGAAGAAGCATATTAGTGTGCCCTAAAAGTAGAGGAGAAGCTAAACAAAAAGACATGAGCAAAGACAAAGAGGAAGAGGTGGAAGATTTCAAAGAGGAAGAACTTCTATTGGAGGAGGAAGAGGCTCTTTTGTAGATCAAAATAAAGATAAGGAGATTAGTAAGAATGATAACTCAAACCAGATAGGTGATGGGAACTATTAAAAAAGAGGAGATTATGGTGGTTACTAGAATTAAGGTTATAGGAGAGATGATAGAGGAAAAGAGAAAAGAATATTCAAGGGAACTTGTTATAAATATGGCAGAGAAGGACATAGAGAATTTGAATGTAATCAGGGAGAGACAGATAGGAAGACAAAGAACAATAGAAGAAAAGCCTTGGTTGAGGAAGATCATGCTGGATCATCTAATAGACTAGAAGATGGAGAAGTATTGGCGAACATAAGAGTATGATATCAAAGTGAGTTAGAAAAGGAGCCATTGTAGAAGAAGAACTTGTTTCAAACTAGATGCAATGTGAATGGTAAATGTTGCAAGGTGATTGTTGATAGTGGAAATTATGAGAACCTAGTTTCTAAAGAGATGGTGACTAAACTAAAATTGGAAAGGTTGAAACGCTCGAAGCCCTATCAAATTGCTTGGATTCAAGATGAGCATAAGATACTAGTAAGTGAACAATGTTTGGTGAAATTGAAGATAGGAAATTACCATGATGAAGTTTTGTATGATATTATTCCTATGGATGTATGCCATATTTTGTTGGGAAGACCTTGGTAGTATGATAGATAGGCTATTCATGATGGAAATAAGAACATATATACCATTGTGGGTAATGGTATGAAGTAGACTTTGTTGCCATTGGAAGATGTTCCTACAGTTGAGGTTTGTATGAGTACTAGAGTTTGTTTGGTTGATGGAAGGAGATTCTTGGATAGGTAGATACATGAGAACATGTGCTATTCCTTAGTTCCTAAGAAGACTGAAGATTTGAAGCATGTAGAAGAACAACCGAAAGAGATAAAGGAATTGCTGATAGAGTATGAAGAGATCATTTCAAATAATGTACCTAATGGATTACCATCTGTGAGGAGTATTAGTCATTGCATGGATTTGATTCTTGGAGCTAGTTTTCCTAATAAAGTAACACACCAGATGGCATTGGAATAGAATGAAGAGTTGAATAGATAAGTGCAAGAATTTTTGAGGAAGGGTTTGATAAGAGAAAGCTTAAGTCCATGTGTAATACTTGTTGTGCTAGCACCTAAGAAGTATGGAGAATTGAGGATGTGTACAAATTCTAGAGCCATAAACAAGATCATGGTGAAGTATAGATTTCCTTTTCCCCAGATGGATGACATAATTGATTGTTTGAGTGGAGCTAAATACTTTACAAAGATAGATTTGAAGAGTTGATATCATCAGATCAGAATCAAAGAAGGGGATGAGTGGAAAACAACATTCAAGACAAATGAAGAATTGTATGAGTGGTTGGTGATGCCTTTTGGATTGAAAAATGCACTGAGTACTTTCATGAGGTTGATGAATGAGGTATTGAAGAAATTATTGGGTAAGTTTGTGATCGTGTATTTGGATTACATATTGATTTTCAGTAAGAGTAGAGAAGAACGTTTGTTGCATATAAGACAAGTTTTGTAGAGGTTGAGAGATGAGAATTTGTTGATAAACATTAAGAAGTGTAGTTTAATGAAGGAAGAATTGGTATACCTAGGATTTGTAATCTCTGTGGATGGATTGAAGATGGATCCTATGAAGGTGAAAGCAATTGTTGAGTGGCCTACACTAGATAATATTGGAGAGATAAGATCATTTCATGGATTGGCTGGTTTCCATCGAAAGTTCATTAGGAATTTTAGTTCTATTTGCAGTCCTTTGACAAAAACAATGACATGTGATAAGAATAATTTTAGATGGACATCTGGAGTAGATCAAAGTTTTGAGTTGTTGAAGTAGAAGGTGATTAAGCAACCTGTGTTGGCCTTACTATATTTTAATAAAGTATTTAAAGTAGACTGTGATGCAAGTGGAAATGCAATTGGAGTAGTGTTGAGTCAAGAAGGAAGACCTATAGCTTATTTAAGTGAGAAATTGAATAATTCTAGGAGAATATATTCAGTGTATGATTAGTAATTTTATGCTATAGTTCAAGCCTTGAAGAAGTGGAGACATTATTTGTTGCCTAAGGAGTTTGTGTTGTATATGGATCATCAGGCATTGCATATATTTGAATAGTCAAGGTAAGTTGAATCAGAGGCACATGAGATGGGTAGAGTTCTTGCAAAGTTATACTTTTGTTTTGAAGCATAGGAGTGGAAAGTCAAATAGAGTTGCTAATGCTTTAAGTAGGAGAAGGAATTTACTGATATAAATGAGAGTGGAGGTATTAGGCTTTGATGAGTTGAAGAACTTGTATGAGGGAAACCCAAATTTTGTAGAACCTTGGAGAGCATGTGACGAACAAGTTTTAGAGGATAAAAGTAAATGGTTGAATTATTTCATTTAGGAGGACATATTGTTAAGAGGAAATCAATTTTGTATACCCTGGAGTTCAATAAGGGATAACTTAGTGAAGGAGATGCATAGTGGAGGAGTGTTAGGATACTTTGGAGTTGATAAGACAATGTCATTGGTGAGTGAGAATTACTTTTGGTCACAAATTCATAAAGATGTTAGGAGATTTGTGTAGAGCTGCAAAGTTTGTCAAGTTGCAAAAGGAAGTAGTTTGAATGTTGGATTGTATAAGCCTTTGATAGTTCTAGAGAGACCTTGGGAAGATATCAGCATGGATTTCATACTTGCTTTGCCGAAGACACAAAGAGGTAATGATTTTGCATTTGTGGTGGTAGATAGATTTTCTAAAATGACACATTTCATACCTTGTAAGAAGACAATAGATGCATTACATGTAGCAGAATTGTTTTTCAGAGAAGTGGTCAGATTGCATGGATTACCTAGGAGTATTGTTTCAGATAGATGTAAAGTTTGTTGGTTACTTTTGGAGGACACTTTGGAAGAAGATGAAGACAGATTTGAAGTTCAATTCTACTTTTCACCCATAGATTGATGGAAAGACAAAAGTTGTAAATAGGAGTTTAGGGAATTTTCTGAGATGTTTGGTTGGAGAGAAGACCGAAAGTTGGGATTTAGTCCTTGCATAAGCAGAGTTTGCTTACAATAATTCAGTGAATAAGAGTACATGAAAGACAATTTTTGAGATCATTACTAGAGTTCATCCTAGAGGTATATCAGAATTGAGAGACATTAGTACAAAAGGAAAAATGAGTACAAAAGAAGAATAATTTACACAACACATGAAAAAGTGGCATACTTAAGTGAAACAACAATTGGAAGACAAGAACCAAAAGTATAAGGAGAAAATAGATTAAAATAGGAGATATAAGGAGTTCAAAGTTGGGGATGAAGTGATGGTATATTTGAGAAAGGAGAGATTTCTAGTTGGCACATACAATAAGCTAAAGATGAGAAAGTTTAGACCTTGTAAAATATTGAAGAAATTTGATTCAGGAAATACATATGAAGTGGAGCTACTAGAAGGCATGGGTATATCGCCTATATTCAACATTGTAGATCTATATCGGTACCATGAAGTAGAGTTTAGTAAAGATAGTGAAGAAAAATTGGAGAATTAGTTTCCTAAACAACAATCAGATGAGATTGAAGAGATTTTGGATGTCAGGGATGGGAGAAAGACTCATGGAAGATAGTACAAAGAATATCTTATGAAGTGGAAAGATAGACTAGTGGAGAATTCTTCTTGGATTTCTTAGGCTGAGGTAGACCATCTTGGTTTTCCTTTAACCTTGGAAAAGTGAGGGACTCACTTTTCAATAACCCCAGATGTTTGATACATGAGCATCCTTGGTTCTTGGCAATCTTGCATCAGCCAAAAATATTTTCTTTCAGTTTTGTTCTTATTTTTTTCTTGGTCAGTTCATGTTGGTGGAATCATCATATTTACTCACCAGATCCTATAGATCTTTGTGTACATTTTGGACATGTGTATTTTCCTTATTCCAAGATTTGAGCGTGATTGTATCTTTTTTAGGCAAGATATTGCTTCTAGAGTTCATGCCAGTTTCTTGAACTGACACTGGAATAGTTTCCAAGCCTAACAACTAATTTGATCATTCGTGGATCATCCCTGTGACTTGTGGATCTCGACGGTGTGATATTAAATGTTTCGTGGAGTTTCCTTGACCTTCACTATAGGTCCACACTTAATTCTATGCACTTGTTGATGGAGTAATTCAAATTTGAGGCCGACCTATTCTTGCACATGATACATTTTCTTTTCTTGGAGAATGTGATGATCTTTTTCCAACACGAATGTTTCTAGAATCATGATTATGATATAAATCTTATAATCGATCATTAGAAGGGGTAGTGGTAGTACTAGTACTAGTTTATTGAGTAGATAAAGATTGATTTGAATTGTAATATTTTAGCTTGCATATAGGAGCATATTGGAATTTTGTAATTAGGACATGTTATATCAGGCTTGTGAGCTAAATCTATAAGCCCAGATGTTTCCAGTGAATGTAATTGAGATTTTTGTTAATAAGAATATTTTCATCTACATTTTCCTCCATATCCTATGTTGCTTTTGTTGCGTTACTTGTGTTGAATAGTCTGGATTGTTCTCCTTGAGGACCATCCTAATGTGGCTGCATCAATTCATTTCAAACAAAAACACCTTCTACTCAATGCATTATCTACATTATAAATTTTTCACTGCTATATTTTAACATAAAATAATAACTCTATAAAAATTCAACCTACTTCATATTTTTTTATTCAACTTGCATCCTAGATGTTTATGAATTGAAAAGAATGATGATCAGTATACAATTGACATGGTTTCCTTAGGTATCAAACAATAACACCATTTATTGATTGCTTATACAATTGCATAAAATTATTGATCATACACATAATACTTTCTTTTTACCTCATTCAACTTCTCACTAAAGTATGCAACTGGTCTTCCTTTTGAATAAAAAATCCTTCAATTTTTGTCCCCTTGGCATCACAATTAGCTCATAACACTTTTTTGAAGTTGGAAAATTAAGCTCATAGTACCTAGAAAATACCTACAAGCAAATATCTATCACAAAAGAGTAGATCTATGGCACAATATTGCACACAACCTAAGAATTGTATTGATGCAAAAAATAAACTAGATTGATAATTACAATGAGAGATTTATCCTTATAAAAAGATATAGAAACCATAAAGGAGGATTAAATTAGCATGTGAAAAATGTCACAATCATATGCAATGAGACAAAAAATTTAATTAAATAATTAAAAAATAAATTTCCAATTTTAGCTTAAGTGGAAAAACAAAGGGGACCTAATTAATTAATCAAAATTAATGAATTAATTAGGTGAATAGCCTATTACCCTAACAAATCTACTAAAGATGATCTTAGGGAGAAGTTAAAAAAATCTTAAAGGAACGCAATGAAGAATACAAAATGGGTCCTATAAACAAGTCTTGATGAGGTACCCATGTACAAACAAAAGATCTCTCAAAACTAGAGAAAAGAGAAAAACCCTATGGGAGAAAACTCTCTTTGAAAAATAGATGTAAAAAAGCATGTAAAAAATAGGAAGGAAGGCCTCATAAATACCCCCCAAGGACAACTTCCTTCACCTCAAGCATCAATCACAATTGAAGATAACAAGGTGATGGTAGAGGTTTCATGAAGATGTCTTAACTTTCTCCTTAGCAGGAATGTACTCCAAGATGAGTGAACCATCTTGAATCAATTGTCGAATGAAGTGCACAATGATCTTAATGTTTTTTGTCCTTTAATGCTCCAATGGCTTGTATGGAATACGAATGCCACTTTGATTATCACACCAAAGAATAGTGGGACTATCAGGAGGAAAACCAAACTTAGTCATCAACTGACAAAGCCATAAAACCTGTTGGTTGGCTAGAATTGTTGCTCGATACTCAACCTTTGTAGATGATAATGCAATAGCATATTTATTTTTTCAAAACCATGAAATAGGACCAAAACCATGTAGCCAAAAACAAAACCAAAAGTAGACTTCCTATCATTGATATCACTAGCCCAATCTGAGTCAATGAAGTTGACAATCTGAGAAACTCTTGTTGTATAATGAATGTTATAATGTGAGGTTCCCTAAATATATCTCAAAATGTGTTTAGGAGCTTGATAATGGCTCTCATGTGTATCATGTGAGAACTGAGAGACAAGACCAACCACCAAAAAAAATCAGGACATGAATGTCTGAGGTACAAAGGCTACCAACTAACTACATATATATTGTACCATCAAACAAAGGAGTAGTGAAAGTGGAAGAAAACACAACACCAGACTAAAATGGTGTGGGGGAAGGCTTGCAAAATCAAGCATGCCAAATCTATAAAGCATATAAGGAGCATAATTCTATTGAAATATTTAAATCTCATCTAAAGAATAAATAACCTATAAACGAATAAAGTAGTGCAAAAGACCAAGATTTGTCATCACTAATTTCTTCGTCAAAGCTCTCTAAACACTTTAATTCATGGAGGACAAGCCACCTATAAGAACCAAGTCATCCAAATATAGCACAAGAATCAAAATATTAGGTCCCTAACACTAAATGCACACTATGGGATCAGAATGACATCATGTGAAGCTAGGAGAGAGAAAAAAGGATTCCATCTTCTCACACCAAGCCTGTGGGGCTTGTTTGAGACCATATATAATGAATGTGGAAGTATACAAACAAGTGAAGAGTCTTGAAAAAAATCATATGGCTTCTCCATATAAATATCCTCATTCAGGTCACCATGCAAGAAGACACTCTTCACATCTAGCTAGTAAACTATCTATCCCTATGAAGGTTCAAGGAAAATGAAATCTATCTTGGAAATAGGAGCAAAGGTATTAGAATAGTCAATGACCTCAATATGAGAAAACCCCTTTGCAATAAGACAAGCCTTATACTTATCAATGGAACCATCTATGGTATATTTGGTACAGTGCATCCACTTGCACTTAATTAACTTTCTTCCCTTAGGAAGAGGAACTAAATCCCAAGTATTATTCTTCATCAATGGAAAATAATCCTCCTCCATAGCCCTGTCTTAGTTAGGAATACTTGTCACATCTAAATTTTTTTGCAGATCATCGAAAATAACATGACTTGAGCAATAGAATAGCACTTGGTGTCTATGAATGAGTATGTTGGGAATTTTAAGTATCACCTACCAAAGATCTAGTTACATCAATAGTATTATGGGATCAATTAGGTAAAGGTTGAACATTTGGAGGAGGTGGTGGAGTTGGAACATCATCATCATCATCCCCAAGAGATAAGGAGTCCTCAAGAGATGAAGTGGGAGAAATAGGCAATGAGGGAGAAGGTGGTGATGAAGAATCCATCAGAGAAAGCGCTCATCAAACTGGGCATGTATCCAAAACAAGACCTTTCTAGAATTAGGATCAAACAACCTATTCACCTTATCATCCTCATAGTAGCCAACAAATATGAGTGGTCAACTTTTCTTCTCCATAGATTTTCGTTGTGCATCTGGTATGTATGCCCCAGCCTCACTACTAAAAAAATTGAATGAAGAAACATCTGGCTTGACATGGGTCCAAGCCTCCTTAGGAATCATATGTTATAATTCCTTACAAGGCATCGGATTCTAAATGTAATTGATGCAATTCACAACCTCAACCCAGAAAGAAGAATCCATATTTTGTGACTGAGTCATGCAATTTCCATCTCCCATAATATTCTTTTCTTTCAATCAACACCATTCTATTGAGGGTGTATGGAACTATACGTTGATGCTAAATACCATGCTTAATATAAAAGTACCTGAAAGACTAATTGACATACTCCCTCCGTTATCTATGTGTACCCACTTGATCAAAATATCAGATTGCTTCTCCACAAATGCCTTAAAGATCCAAAAAGAATAAAAGGAATCACTCTTGTACTTAAGAAATTCCACCCATATACATCCAAAGAAGTCATCAATAAATGTGAGTACATATTTGGCCCTTGAAAAAAAAGTCAAAAATGACATGAGGTCAATATGAACCTTGAGTCAAGGGGTGCCTTAGCACATGTGGCTCTACTTGTAGGAAAATAATCCTAGTGATGTTTGCCAAGAACACATCCTCTACAAACACCATGAGTATAGGAAATCTTAGGGACCCCAATCACCAAATTTTATTATGTACTTATTTGCTCAATTTACCTGTAATTAACATGGAAAAAATGCTCATGCCAAAGCTTACTCAATGAATTTGCATGTGGTATGAGAGATGAACTAGAATTATCTAAGCTATCAAATACATCAAATATGTATAGTATGATGTAGAATAAACACTCCCAATAGGTGCAACAATATTGGGATTATCAAGGTCTCAAATAAACACATCATGTAGTGAAAAATCAACTATCTTTCTAGTTCTAGAATGAAAAATCTAATAAACTGAGAGAAGGTTAATTGAAATGTTAGGAACAAAAACTACATTCTGAAGACAACCACCTTCTAGCTAAATGCAACCTAAACCCAACACTGAAATCTAAGTAGAGTCATAGTCCACTACAATCTATGAAGTGTCAAAATGTGAAAGAGTGGTAACAAAATCCTAGGTATGTGTTATGTGGTGAGAAGCACCAAAATTAAGTATCCAACTAGATGCTAAAGGTAAGGTCCATGCAAAAAGAGAATAACCTTTCCCTATATGTTTGGAAGAAGACTAGGGAGCTGAAATGTTATGTTGTTGCATGGATTCCTCTAAAGCTTCTAATAACTTCCAATGCTTGATAATTGGATGTCCTTCCTTACCATAAAAACTCTAAGGTTCACTTGATTTCTTCTTCATCTTCGAGGAAGACTCACAAAACATAGAATATTTATAAATTTTAGGAGCTAAATGTAATTTTTGATCTGAATTTGGCAGTAGCTTGGAGGGATTCTCACTACCTGATGAATATATCTTGGGATTTTGTTTCTTATTTTGTTTTCCCTTAGATGGTTGGGCTACCAATGCATGATTTTTGGAACCTGTAAGAGAATCCAACTGAACCAACTTTACCTATTCCCATTTCAAACACTTGCATAAAAACTAAAAGTTAGGCATGGTAAAATAATCACCTAAAGCATCCATGGTAGAGTAAAATATGGAAGAGAAAACTTGAAATTGTCTTAGAATCTTAGAAAAAATAAAAAAAATGCACTCCTTGTTAGTTTTATTCTTCTCACAACCCTATAGAAGTGATCTGAGGGACTTAAATTTCTACAAGAAGTCCTCAATGGAATGAAATGCATCAAGTACAAGTGATCATGTCCAATATACCTCAATCTATAGAGCATGAAACTCATTGATGGTGCTAAAACGATCACTAAACTTCAGCTAGATCTACCTATGAGTGGTGCAAGACTTAATGTGAAACAAAATATTGTATAAAACATGTAGTGAAATCAATCCTATAGCCTTATATGTCATGTTCCTAATCTAAAATATCTCAAATTGATGTGTCGATTGTGGTTTTACTTAATCCAAGGTGGACCAGAAAGGCATACACAATTTTCTTATCTAAGCTTTCTAGACATGGTACTTGTGTGATGTAAGATGTTCAATGGAAGAGATTTCTACCATGGTGTTTTAAGATTTTAAAAGTGTTTTGGAGGTGTTTTAAGATTTTTAAAGAGCGTTTTGTGTTGAAAGGAACAAGAAAACTGAGAGGGGGGGTGAATTAGCTGTCACCAAACACAATCATAAATCTTAAACACTTATCGACTTCACATTCAATTTATTCTGTTATTAATTATGAACATGAAATGCAAATAATAGAAAGAAATATGAACACAAGAGACACAAGATTTACATGGAAAACCCAATAAGGGAAAAACCACGGTGAGGATTAACCCACAATATAAAGTAATTCCAAAATAGATTACAAGAGGCTCATTGCCAAGGGGGTCACTACCCAAGAAGGACTCACTGTCTAGTTACAAGGCTCACTGCCTACATATAGGACTCACTTTCCAATAAGGAGACTCACTACCTACAAATACAAAAGATAACAGAAAAATCCACCACAAAAAATTACACACATCCATAGCCTTGATTAGAAGATTGCAGACACCATTAGATAATTGATTTCAAGAGTCTATCACATTAAAGTATTGTTGCCTCAATTTAATTTCACACACTCTTGATTCTCAAATTTGTGGAATTATTTATAAATCAATTCGTAACATCTCGACTTGTATTTACACCATCTTCAACCTTAGAAACTTTCTCCAAGGTCGGCTACACATTATTCATTTTACAAATTCAAATTAGGTCAGTAACTCAACATTCCTGTAGTGGAAGAGAATGAGAGATGACCAAACCAACAATGAACCAAGACCTAAAAAGTCTCGGATCAATCACATGCTTCCTCAATTGATACATATCCTTTACATGACGTGTAGACACTAGGTCAGCCAAACCTAATGAAAAAACAAATGAAATTTGAAGTACATGCTTCCACAATGAGAAGATAACATGTAGAACACATAACACCATCACTAAACACTAAAACACATCTTAGGTACCTTCAGATTCATTAGCAACAAATGCAAAAAATTCCACACATAGAACACCTTCCATAAGTCCATCCAGACTGTACAGACACACATAGAAACTTTGAAACTCATCTTCTGAAGCACCAAACCATGAAAAAATTTGTGAGAACACAAATAACATCGTTACAAGCCTTAATCTAGATCCAAAAGATTAGAAACAAACTAGTTTCAAGGACTGCGGAGCAAAAACATTTCTCCCAATTGATAGAAAAACAACTTTGCCAAACCAGTTCACACATAGGTGAACACAAAATTCACCTGCATCAAACCAAAAACTAAAAGCTAGTATATATCACCAATGGATTCCCATAAACAATAATTCAAATCTAAACAAGTATAGGATCAACACAAAAGAAATGTGGAGCACATACTGGAGCACATTCTAAACACATACACAATTCTGACCTCACTATTACCCAA
Source organism: Sequoia sempervirens (assembly GCA_007258455.2). Lineage (NCBI taxonomy): Eukaryota > Viridiplantae > Streptophyta > Pinopsida > Cupressales > Cupressaceae > Sequoia > Sequoia sempervirens. The sequence continues at coordinate 429,230,220 of VDFB02075321.1, read as the reverse complement.
AAGCACTTGGAAACACATCATTTCAACACACCTGCAACACCATAAAGATAGCTCCATGTACTCACAATATCTAAGCAGTATCTCAAATATACATACACAACCTGCAATCACTTAATTATTTTCTCTGTAGCAACCTATACTGTGTTGACATCAATGACAACATTAATGACAACACCACCATACTCATTCATACTTACAAAATTTTGAAGGTGATTTTATATTTATTGATGTGCATTGATATGAATGCAAGAAAAACAAAAAAATAATGCTACTTTGATAGCCAAGAGAATTTCAAATAATTATGTGTACTTAGTGAATTTTCTAGAAATTTTGACTATAGATCTAAATAGAGAAATGGATCACCTCTTTAACACCTATTCATTTATAAAAAATGGAGTTTGTATTCCCAATTCATGGATCTAGAAGAAAAAACAAGAAGATCTATATTCAATGGCCTATAAATACTTTCTGAGGTAGAATTTGGAAAAATTGATTGTCAATCTGAAATGGTCTTGAATCTAGCTTTTCGATGATCTAATGTTTTGAAGAACAAATATTGTGCACATAAGTTACACCTAATTTTGTGAAATTTGCATAATATTGTTGAAAAATGTCATAGGGATCTTAAAATTTTATTCCCTAGGAATATGAGTGCCCTATCACTAGGAACTAGGGCTAAAAATCTGGCCCTTGGTTACCCACATGATCGTAGGGGGTGCTGAAGGGTCAACGAGGGGTTGGAATTGGTGTAGTGGGTCATTGATGTGATTGAGGCCCTAAATACGGGTGTTGGTGGGTTCTCTAGGTGGTGAAAAGGGGTGGAATTGTCCTTATATCTACTAGTGGTGGCAATACTTGGTGGTCACTAATGTTGTTGGTGGCACAGTGCTTAATATAGCACCTATGCTTTTTAAAGCACAATTTTATATTTTTATATATTTTTAAAAAAAATCTTCATATAGATGTCATATAGGGGTAGTAACATGGCCCCTAATAAATTTTTTTCCCTCCATAACCCTTGTCACTAAAAGTGGTGGAATTTCATGTTAAAATTCATTTCTTTGGCTTCTTGATTGCGATTGTGAGGTTAATTTTTCTCCTAGATGCACCAAAATTTTTCTTAAGGATAGATACCTCAAGTTTTAAACATGAAGCTACAAATTAGAGGCTCTGATACCATGTTGAAGTTGGAAAATTAACCTCACAGTGCCCAAAAAATACCTACAAGAAAGTACCTATCTCAAAAGAGTAGATCTATGGCAAAATATTGCACACAACCTAACAATTGTATTGATGCAAAAGATAACTTGGATTGATAATTACAATGATAGATATATCCTTATGAAAGGAGATAGAAACCCTAAAGAAGGATTAAATTATCATGTGAAAAGTGTCAGAATCATATGCAATGAGACAAAAAGATAATTAAATGATTAAAAAATAAATTCCTAAGTTTAGCTGAAGTGGAAAAAGAAAAGGGGCTAATTAATTAATCATGATGAATTAATTAATTAGGTGAATAAAACTTTAATCTAACACATTTTTCCAAAATTAGATAGTGCTAGCCAACATTGGGTGTTTATTTACTTTCTCTTTCAAAATCAGGTTTACTTATTTGTGTTGTTGTCTAAATAAACTGGACTTCCTATTACCCTTCATTGTTTTAGTACTAGGTATACCAATCCCACTAACATTATAAATGAAATTCCTATAGAAGCTCGCAAAACCTTAAAAAATCCTTTCTTCAAATATACTACAAGGTGGAGGCCAATCCACAATCGCTGTGAAATTTTATGGATCCATTTTAAAATAGTCTCTAGAAATAAAAACCCCTAGATATACAAACTCTTCTCTCATAAAACTACACTTTTTAAAATTCACTAACTACTTCTCTTCTTTTAGTCTTCACAAAATTTCCCTAACATGTTGTAGATGTTCTTTTTTTTTTACTAAAAATCAAAATATCATACAAATACACAATGACAAACTTACCAAGACAAGGCTTCAACACTTCATTAATCAACCTCATAAAAGTGTTGGGAGAATTGGTCTATCCAAATGGCATTACCAACCATTCATACAATCCATCTTTAGTTTTAAAGGAAGTCTTCCACTCGTCCCCTTCTCTAATTCTAGTTTGATGGTACCAACTCTTCAAGTCAATCTCCATGAAGTATTTGGCTCTACAAAGATAGTACATCTTGTAATCCATCTGTGGAAATAGGAATCTATACTTGATGGTTATTTTATTTATTTCTCTAAAATTTATACACATGTGTCATTCTCTATCATTGTTGGGAGTCTAAATTATATGAATTTCACATGGAATAATACTTTCCTTTATCAATGCCTTATCTAAGAATTCTTGTACTTTCTTATTTATCTCCTCATTCTCCATGGGAAAAATTCTATATGGTGCTTTGTTTGGAAACTTTGTACTAGGTATCAAAAAAATGCACAATGACTTATTCATCTTACATGCGACAATCCATCATGAAACTCCAAATTATTTCTACGTACTCATTCAAAATTTCTTGAATTTCTAGTACCATCCCTTCTTTCTTCTTTGCTATTATGGTTTTTACACTTGTTTGGGAATAAAAGCATAAAATTATCCCCCCTTCAAATCTTTCAAAAATTTCTTCCTCAAAACCAAGAAAACTTTAGAACTATTCTCAACTTCATCTTCATTTTGTTTCATTGGATTCAAAATAAACTATTTTCCATCCTTCTTTATCTTATATGTATTAGACCTTCCATCATGTACAACTTGTCTATCAAACTTCCAAGGTCTACCTAAAAGAATATGGCAAGCATCCATGAGAATTATATCACACAAATTTTCATCTTTATAATTTATAATTTTCATTTTCACTAAACTCTATTCACTCACCATAAATTGATGTTCTTTTTGTAGATAATAAACTCTATAATGACTAGGATGTTTTACCCTATTCAATTTCAAATTCTTTACCATATCTTCAAACACAATATTGTTTGTGCTACCACTGTCCACTATTTGTTTGCAATATTTACCACCCAAATTGCACTTGATTCGAAACAAGTTTATCCTTCTCTAGATTCAAAATAATCCTCCTAAACATTAGGGATTTTCCATCCTTGGGATCTTCTCCACACTTATATGAAGCCAATTTTTCATTTTCAACCTATGCAATATTTATCCTTAGTTCCTTTCCTTTCACACTACCCTACTCTATTTGAGGAAATTGAAATTCTCTATGCCCAATTTTTCCACATTGAAAACAAGTTCCACTATATACTCTTTGTCTTTCAAAATTTCTATTTCCAAAATAATTTCTTTTTCCTCTATTTTTCTTAGAAGCTATTTTACAAGGTACTAGTTTCTTCTTGTTTATTCTAGTACTTGCTATCATTGTTGAGCTATCCTCTTCCATTTGATGTTCTTCTCCATCCTCTATTATTATTCTTGTATTTTCTATTCAACTTCTCTTCTTGCTTTGAGGCATATTCATGGGCCTCTTCTACACTTAGAATTTTCACCATACTCATTTCAAATAATTATGTAACTCAAAACCTTTTTTGTGTTATCATCAACATGTCCTTGTATATTCAACTTACATAATTATTTTATGTAATCTTGTACACTTTTCTCCCTTTGTTTAAAACTTTTCAATTTATTAAACAAACCAACCTAATAGTCTAATGGCAATAATTTTTCTTTTAATTTTGTCACTATTCTCTCCCAAAATTTTATTTTGTCCTTTCCCTTTTGTTGGCTCTTAGTTTTCATATAATCCCACCAAATGAATGCATGTCATTTCAACTTCATACCAAAAAATTTACTCTCCTTGTATCTTCTATGGATTGAAAATAAAAATATTTCTCCATCTATAATGACGAGTAATTGTTGGCTCTCAATTTTCATATGATCCCACCAAATGAATGCATGTCATTTCAACTTCATAACAAAAAATTTCTCCTTGTATCTTCTATGGATTCAAAATAAAAATATTTCTCCATCTATAATGACCAGTAAATCAATTCTTTGATATTCAAACTTTCATTATAACTGGGTGGATCAAAACAAGATTTCCTACTTATTCTGGAAATTGCTCTAAAAAATATCCTCCCTATTTCGCCACCTTCTTCTTCTTCTTCTATTACACTATCATTGTGTTATGCACACTTAAAATCAATTATATCCTCCACATGTACTCTTCTTCTCTGGGTTGCTTCAATTTCCTCTAACTATTTTGTGATTTATCTGGATCCTTAAACCATTGCATCTGTAACAGCTTGATGTACCTATTCTACTATTCCTCCTCTTCTCCTTCCACATCCTCTATATGCCATGTCTCTTTTGGAGTCTTTGTATTTGTAAATATCCACTCACTTTTTTCCACCCATATATTTTTTATAATCCCTCTATGACATGTCTAGAGTCCCAACAAGAACCCAAAAGCTAGGCTGTCATACCATTTGATGTAGATCAAATCCTAAGGGTCCTATTATACAGATAGAATTTTTAGAAAAAAAATGAAATACACATCACAAAATTCATAGAACAATATCATGGTACTTTGGAGTAAAAAAATTGAATCTATGGTGACCTTTGATGTCCACAATTAGCACCTACTTGACCAAGTTTCAACAAAGCTATTTTACTTCTTCTTTTCAAACCCAATAACCCCCCAACGATTCAAATTTATTGTTGATGATAAATACAATCTATATCCCAATATTGCTGAGAATCCATATAGTGGGTGAAGGTGGATTCTTATGTTTAATAAAGATCAATCTATAATTACTTTTTATTCTTTTAAATTTAATAGGTGACAAAACTTATGATCTAGAGATTTCTAATTCATAAAATAAACACTATAGCATGACTTTGAGCTTCCTAGGTGGTGTTATGTATCCAAAAAAAGTTATGTCAATGAAATATATGACGTGATAAGGAAAATAATAGATGGGGCTTTATTAGGATAAGAAATCCTATTTTTTATTTATAGTTCATTACTAAGTGTATGTATGAAAGCATTAAGTTATTTTATACACATAATGAATCCTTAATTTTTTATGAATTCTTATTATTTTTCATTGGTGTGTTTAATTAAATAAAATATATTGATTTATGTTTTAGAAAATTCTTTTGTTACACCTCCCTTATGGGTTGAAACATTGCATCATGCACCTTACTTTGGGGAAAAACATTTCAATTTTCTAGTTTATAAATTGTAGTGTGTCTTAATCTTGGCATACAATAAAAATATATTGACCCATTATATATGGTATTATTGACATGCAGATCCATGTACCTTTAAAATTATATGTGATGTACCCCCTTTCCCTTAAAGCCACATGCATCAATTTTATGAGAAAGAAATTATCACTTTGGACCACACATTTATTATTCAAATAATATCATAAGAATATAAATATTATACTTATAAATATCACTTGGTTTTAGTTTTATAAAAGCTTATATTTTATCCTCGTTCATTGGGATATTAAAGATCATCTAAATTGTTAAATACTATTTAAAAGGGCTTACTAGTTTCCTCTTCTTAGGGGCTAGTGTAAGCTCAACTTTGATGAAATTGTGCCATAGAAAATTGGACCCTCTTGAGAAAAGAGACAACTTCACACATAATTATACCCACTTTTGAGTCCCCTACATCATTAATCCTTCAAAATAGCATTTATAGGCCCCTAAGACCCATTATTTTTGATCTAGAGGGTTGTTTTACCTAAGAAATCACTCAAAACCCAACAAACAACACTTAATTCTTTCATACCCAAAAAACCCACCTTCAAAAATTAGTAGTGGGACCCATTTTACACCTTTGGTGAATGAGTTCACTCTAGTGGGACCCATTGGCCAAGGGTGGCGAATGAGTCCCTTTTGAGGGAAAAACAATTTTGAGCAGGAATTTTATTAATTCAACTTGAATTTTTGGTGGATGTCAGCCTCTTAGGTCTAAATAATGGGAAAATTAGGTGTTGTTGCTTATAAATACTCATTTAAAGTCATTTTACACATATTTTTTTCAATTCACAAAATCAATTTCTAAAGTTAAGTCTTATACAACAAATCTCATTAGCAAAAGTTGAAGTTTTAGGGCAGCAAACTAGGGTTTTTGTAGGGCTTGAAGCTCACTTTTTTTTGTCAAGATTTAACATTGAAAAGGGTTAATGATGTATTCCTATGATGAATCATGAAGAAATATAGGTTGAGGAGATGCAACTAGCCATCAAATCACACCTAATGACTTGGTTTCATAATGATTCCATCTTCCATTTTCACTCTATCTTTATATTAAGGTCTGCATTTTATTTAACTTATATTTGTATGCCATTTTATCTCCATTTTTAATGTTTTGTAAGGTTTGTAGGGTTGATATCTTGCATTACATAAATCATCTTTGCATTTCTTATTCTAGAACAATAGAATAGGGTTTTTGTCCTATTTCAGACTTTCCTAGTCTTTAACACATCTAAGGCTAGGTTTTTATGAAGATTTTTCTCCATTCAAGGTTTAATTACCCAACTAGGGGTTCGATGAAGGAAAAAACCCCATTAGACAAACAATTTTAAGTTGTTTTGTAGGAATTTTTAGAGATCCCGAGTTAGGTTTCCATTAAAAATTGTTGTGCAAGTGTCAAGGTGCAGAGCAGAGATTGGAAGTTGCAAAAATTTGAAAGTGAAATGATTCACCATGCATGGAAAATGAGTCCCTCCTGAGATGTAGTTTTGAGTTAGATGCAGATATTGGTTCCCAGTTGACAAAAAACAGCTTTTGTGTAGAAAAAGCCCTAACCTAGGACTAATTCGCCCAGGGTGGTGAATGAATCCCAATCAGCTCAAATTCAAATTTGATCAATTTTCTAAATTGTTCTCTAGTCTTCTTCTACTTCCTAGGTACACATATTCTAAAGAAAAACTTTCTGTTTTGTTTATTTTACATTCTTGTTCATTCTTTTAGGCTTTATGCACAGAACACTATGTTTTCCAACATAACATAGATCTTAAGTTTTGCATTCATAATCAGTCATTTAGATCATTTAATTGTACTCAGTTCATTACATTTAGCTTAAACATCATATTTATAAAATAATTTGAATGAACCCCTTAGCATTTTTCGCCCTACTCTCTCCTTTTAGGTGAAAAACCCTAGAAGAGCTAGAAAGGTGTGGTGCCAAAAATCTATAGTTCATTTTGGTGAACCTGCATATTGAACATAATATCATTCTAATTTACATTTCTATTTGCATTTTAGGGATTAAATACTTCATCATTTTGCATTGTTTTGCATCTTAGGTCTTCTTAAACAATGCATTAGTGGAGGCATCATTTAAATTGTGTTAGTACATCACATTTCATTAGATCATTCCAACATTCTGTCCTTGCATTCTATTTTTGCATTGTACAGACTTAAGAACACTAAAAAAATATTTAAAAAAAAAAACTTAAAAAAATTCATCCCCTGGGACTCATTTGCCACCTTGGGTGAATTAGTCCCACAACAATTTTTTATCAAAGTTTTCATATTCCAGTTCATTCCATTTCACCTTTCTATTTTTTGTAATTTCCTTTCTTTTGTATTTCAGTTATTTCTATTTTCTTAGCATAAATATTACTTTCTTTCATGGCATTTATGGATAGTCTTAGATTTTTACAACTTTCCTTTTCAATAATTGTTCCTAGTTCTTTTAGATCAGATTCATTGATACATAAAAACACAAAAATTGAAACATCAAATGAACCCTTCAAACAAATGATTAAAGTTAGAAACAACATCTAATCCAAGCCTCTTAGTAGTGATGATGTTGACAAGTTAGATGTAGTTCTTCATAATTTCCTCTCACTCACTCCATCCTCTAATGCTTGCAATGAGAAACCTAAATTAATTAATGATAAAGAATCCCTCAAACCTTTTAGTTGTGATGATTTTGATTTGTTAGATGAAGCCCTCCAATATTTCATCTCGCTTAAGTCATCCACTAAGATTTGTTGTGACAACCTTATGATAACAATCGTTAACACCCCTAATGCTTCTCTTGAACACCTTAAACCAATAGATGATAATTCACCCCTCAAACCTTCTAGTTGCAATGATTTGAACTTGTTAGATGAGTCCCTTTAGGACTTCATCTCACCCAAATCATCCACTACTGTTTGTTGTGAGAAATCTAAAACTAAGGATGTTAACGTTATTCAACCTCAACTTATTCTTTATCCACCCTCACATAAACTTTATCCCTCTAACCAACCCTAGTACACCCTTTACCTGCCTAAAACCAATGTGTTACAACAATCAAGTAATGTTACTATTTCTGATACATATAATACCCAAAACACCCTGCAATAGTCACAACCACCACCACCCTCTTTACCTTTACCCAATCTACCTAGTGCTCCTCATTACAACCCACAAATAAAGGAGTATGATCTTGTTGAACAATTAAATAATACTCCTGCCAAGATTTCCCTTTGGGATTTACTTCAAAACTCACCTAATTATCATAACATTCTTCAAACAACCTTAAAACAAATTGTTGTTCCTTCTGGTACAAATTCAAATGATATGGAAGCTCTAATCCAAAAACTGAACCTTGACATTACTTTTTATCAACATGAGCTCCCTCCTTTACAGTTTCCTAAACAAAATGAATCCTTTATGATAATTACTCAATTCAATCACATAGGTATCAAAAGAACCCTCATTGATAATGGTTCTTCTCTTAATGTGTGTAGTGTGAATCTCCTTGATTGCTTACACGTTGACAAGTCACAAATAATACTTGATTTTGTCTCTATTCGAGGATTTGATAAAAAAAAAAAGCAACCGCTTGGGATAATTACTTTACCTATTATAGTTGGGGTGGATACTTTGCAAACTCCTATTCATGTCATACTTTATGATATCTGATATAATCTTCTTTTAGGCAGACCATGGATTCATGAGATGAATACAATGCCTTCAACACTTCATAGCATCATGAAATATGTCCATAAAAATCACATTATCAAGTTGAAATAGAGCCCGAGCCTAAAAGTTTCTTACATCTTGAAAAAGGAGTTACGAGTCCTCTGAAAACATTAATTCCAACATCTAACACAGATCCTCTTGAAATTGAACAAAACAATGAGGAATCAATATCTAAATTATTTGGTGATGATTGGGGATCATTATAATTCATAGCCTTATTTATGGGCGAATACATATTGACACAAAAGAGAGATGACCAACAAGAACAACCAACAATCATGTCCACTCAAAATTATGAACAGCCATCTCAAACATGTATCTCCTATAATTTGGATCAAAACACAACATACACAACAAATTTTGACGAGAAAGATTATTAATCCCCTCCTAATCCACAAGAAATGGAAAGAATTTATGGAAAAGGCTATGAGTGTATAATTTTTTTTGGATATACTAGAAAAGGGTGTGGAAAACATGAGCAAGGTATTTGTGTCCCTATTGAACCTAATGTGCAAGAAACACAAACTAGATTTGGATATTCTTTTTCTAAAATGACAAAAGCTACTCAATGACCATCATTGAACATTAATGTTATAACATGTCAACCAAAACAAAAACTCATGATCAAACATCTTGAATTTCTTGATATAAACTTATCACCCTTATGAAAGTATGTCCATAGCGATGAATATTTAAAGCGAATGTTAGGAGTTTCTGATAACACATCCTCACTTACTTCCATGAAAACCATTCCTCGTACCATGACTATTACCAAGAAAGAAGCAAGTGATATCATTGAAGAATTCTATGAATCTTAAGGTCCTAAATCCAATGCACTCCCTTTAGGAGATACAATTGATGTGCCAATGGACATTAATGATACAGGCAAAGTTATTAATATTGGGAAGTTCCTTGACGATGAAGAACAAGAAGACACTACCACTTTGCTTCATGACTTTACTAAAAAAATTTCTTGGAAATATTCTAATATGCTAGGAATTAACCTGAAAATTGTGACAGATAAGATTGTCCTTGCTGAAAATGCTAAACCTGTTTGTCAAAAGATAAGAAAAATGCATCCTAACATAGCCTTGCATGTTAAAGTAGAGCTTGAAAAACTCCTTGATGCAGGCTTTATTAGACCTATTGATTATTCTCCTTGGATCTCAAACATTATAACAGTTGCAAAACCCGTTAATCGTATTAGGATATGCATGGATTTTCAAGACCTAAATAAAGCTTCCTTAAAAGATGACTTTTTGTTTCCTAATATCGACATGATCATGGATTTAACTATTGGAAATGCTTTATTTTCATTCATGGATGGATTTTTTGGCTATAATCAAATCCTTATTAACCCTCAAGATTAATATAAAACAACCTTTACAACTATTGGGGGAGCATTTTGTTGGGTTTTGAGCCCTTTAGTTTAAATAATTCTGGTGCAACTTATCAATGTGCGATGACATTAATATTTCACAATTACATTCACAAAATTTTGGAAGATTATGTTGATGATATCCTAGCTAAATCTTTAACATGACAAGACAATGTAAATTTCCTTCACAAAATATTTGAACGAATACAAAAATACAACATGTGTTTGAATCCAAAAAAGTGCGTCTTTGGCATACATAGTGATAAACTCTTGGGGTTTGGCATATCTCATAGAGGCTTCAAGGTGGACAAAAATAAAATTGATGCAATCATTAACATGACACCTCCTAGAAATATTTCTCAATTACGCACATTACAAGGTCGAATTCAAGCTATTTGACATTTCATTGCATCTTTAGTTGATCGCACATTACCTTTCACACATATCCTTAAAAAGGGTATACCATTTTATTGGGATGAGGATTAAAAATATGATTTTGAGAGTTTAAAGAAATACCTTGCAACCCCACCTTTTTTACAATCCATTGTGCCAAATAGACCATTTATCCTGTACATCACCACATTTTCCCATGCTCTTGTAGCATTGTTGGCTCAATACGACGATCATGGTAAAGAGCACCCCATTTATTACATAATTCGGACCTTAATTGATTACAAAACTCAATATTCACCAATTGGGACATTATTTACTAAATGTTGAATTAAAAGTGATAGCAAAATTTGATCCTCTTAAACATCTTTTTAACAAAATAGTTATTTCTGGCCACTTAGCTAAGTGGGTGATGTTGTTAACTGATTTTTACCTTAAATTTGTTTCAAAAATAGCAATCAAAGGACAAGCCTTAACCGACCACTTAGTTGATGCTCCTTCCCCTTTCACTTTACCTACTCATGATTCCTTTCTGATGATAATATCTTGACCGTTGTCATTCAACCATGGGAATTGTATTTCGATGGAACTAAGTGTAGAACTGGTTCTAGTGTTGGAGTGGTATTAATTCCACCCAATAGAAAACCTATTCCCTTATCTTATCGATTAAATTTCCTATGCAAAAATAACACAACTAAGTATGAGGCATTGATCATAGGTTTGCGAGTTGCTTTAACAATGAATGTTAAACATATCAAAATATTTGGTGACTCACAATTAGCTATCAAGCAAATCAATGGTACATATCAAACTAAACATGACAAGCTATCAAAATACAAGCATTTTATAATTAAATTACTAGAGATGTTCAAATCATTCACTATTGATAACATCCCATGAAAAGACAATCAACATGTGGATGCAATGGCGAGCATAGCTTCTCTTATATCCCTACACAATCCTTCCATAGATTTCACCTTTGTAATCCATCCTATCATGAAACCTTCAATTGATACCCCTCTAGAGGACCTTTTGGTACTAAATCATGATACCTCGTGTGGATGGTATGATACAATATACAACTATTTAAAATATGGTACCATTCCTAAATGTACCACAACAAATACTTGAAAATGCTTATGCAAGCTAGCATCTAAATATGTGATCCTTGCAAACGCATTATATAGAAGATCTTTCAATGGTCTCTTATTACGGTCTTAAAGATTTTGAAATTCGTTTAGTGCTTGAATAGGTTCATGTTGGTGCCTGTGGAGGTCATTTTGGAGGTTGATCGTTCTAGTGCAAAAAATTATCCGCAGGGTATATGCAGGATCATGATGGGCCAAAAAGTGGTGATATGATGGGTATGTGTAGGGTATGTGGCTGATGACTTTATTTTTACCCAAAATTAATGAAAATAAAAGTTTTTTAAAAGAGATTCTTAGCTTTCCAACAATATAAATTATGCTTTACTTTGAATTTAATAAATAATTATTATTCATTTTCTATTTAAATTATGACTAAAGTCCTAATTGATAGGCTAATTGAAAAACATCTATAGCTTTCAAACAGTATCACATTTTTTGAATCTGAAACATGCATCACATTGTATGCTTCGTATACTATAGGATTAAAAAAAACATTGAATTTCATGAAGTTTTGACCAAGTTAAGGTGGTCAGAAGTATGAGTTTTATATTTTTTAAAAGTTGTAATAAAAAATTCATAATTAATTATTTACTTGTGTGTTGTAAAAACATGGCCCCTTGTCATTTTCATGGCATTTTAGGTCTTGTTTCATGGTATTTGATATATTTTGCTCTGATTTTATGTTGTGACATGGATTGAACATGCATATTTAGGTACTAAAATTCAAATAATGACATCTTGTGAAGGTGTTGTGAAGTGTTGTTAAACATTTCTAGATTCTTCTAGACTCTATCACAATTCACCTAAAAATCATCTTTTCATTCATTATTAAGTCCTATTTTGAAGTGTTGTAAAGTCTTGTAATAGGTTTTCATGCTTTTATAGGCATAACTTCACTATTCATCCCTTTCTCATGCTTTATTTGACCCCTTTATGCCCTCATATGCTTTAATTAAGTGTATTTTTGAATGTTAACCCAACAAATAACATTAAATACAACTTAATTCTCAATACATATTTTCAGTTCCTAAGTGTGACACATTTTCCATGGGTGGCAAAGGAGTTCCCCTTGGCTCCAAATTCAAAATTTTTAAGTTTTCCTTTTTGCTTTTTATTCAAAAACACTTGATGTTGACCTATGATGAGGTATGAATGGTTAAATAAGACACAAGTGTGTATAAATATGTGAATTTCACCTCATTTTACATCCCCTACAATTCTCCAACATTCATACATCATATTCAAGTATTCAAGCATTCTACAACATCAATTCAAGCAATATTCAAGCACTTTGGAGCATCCATTGACATTACTTCAGATTTTCATTGTCAAGGGTTTGGTAAGTTGATAGCTATTGCATGTTATTAGTTTATCATTCTCTTTCTTTTCATTGTTTCATTAAGGGTTTGATTATCAAAAGTGGGGTTTGACCAAGGAAAACCTCTATTTGCTAACCCTTAACCATTTTCCCCCTATTGCATGTATGTTTGCAGATCTAGGTATGTAGATTTAACAATATTTTTGGTGTTGAATATTGGTAAACAAGTCAACTAAGTTCTTCAAATCAACTCATTCATATTTCAAGCTTGGAGAAGGTTTTATGCCTGTTTCTTGCATAATTGACTTCGACAACCCGACAATCAGAGATTTCCAAATTTGGTGTTGGAAAGTTGTCTCCTAATTTTTTAGAAAGTTGGGAGAGGACTGATTCTCCACCAGTGGTGAATGAGTCCCACCTTAGGATTGAAAATATGAATTTTGTCAGATTGTGGATCTCGACGGTCAGAAACTAGTTTCTTACAGTTTTTTTCACCAGTAGGACTAATTCGCCACCCTGGGTGAATGAGTCCCACTATGAAAATTCAATAATTTCAGTCAACATCCACAACATCCTAGATTCATTAGAAATTGGCTAGGTGCACTCTATTTCATCCCATTTCTTTCTATTCTACATCATTTCTTCATTTAGTTCAAATTTGCATATCACAATGTGTTTTCAAACATAGTTTAAATCTTAGTTTTGCATTCAAATTCTTTCATTTAAATCACTCAATTTCATTTAGTTTACTTCATTTAGTTTAGAAAAAATCTTAAATAACATTATTTGAATGAACTAGTTAGCATTTTTGGACCTACCTCTCTCCTTTTAGGTGAAAAACCATAGAAGAGCTAGAGAAGTCCTAGAGAGCCAAAAATCAACAGTTCATTTTGGTGAACCTACAGTTTGAACACTTTGCATTTATGATTTCATTGGCATATTGCATCCTAGATTACTTTTGCATCAACATTCAATTAGGACATTGTTTTGTTTTTACATTCTAGGACTTTTCATATTGCATTAGTGAAAACTTCATTTAGATTTCATTTATGCATTACATCTCATTGAGAAAATTGAAAATCTACATTCTGCATCTTTTATTGCATTCTATAGAGCATTAAATTCATCTTCAAATTTATGAAAAACACAAAAACCCATCATATTAGGACTCATTCACTACCTTTGGAGAATTAGTCCCTCTTCACTTTTTACACAACATTTCTAGCATTTTTCTGGTATTTTCTTGCATTTCTATTTTTTGTGGTTACATTTCTATTACAGTTACTAGAATTTCTATTACTTTCATATTAGACATCTTAAATTACCTTGCATTTGCATTCACCTCTCCTTTGTGTTACTTGTATGAGTGTTTGGTGCCCCGTTGATATTACTTTAGTAAGAAGAAATTCTAGACTCATGGATTCCCATGATAGCACTTTCATTGTGGACCTTGGGATCTCACAAGATCCTACTCATAGTATGGAAAATGGTGCATTAGGAATTGACAATACTAGTTTTATGCCTTCACCTTTCCATCCAATGAATGTTGACACCCAAAACAATTCCCTCCCGCAAGAAAAGGTCATTAATATTCATGAGGATTTTGCACATTTACAGTTCAATATTTGTCACTTGAAAATATTTCCTCCATTGCCATACTTGCCATTGACAATCTTCATTGTTTGATTGAAAGTGATGATGGCTTGCAAGCGATGAAGAGAATTACCAAAATTTACAATAAACATGCCTCTTCTAATACTCAATCTGCAAACATTCCTATAAGCAAGGATGACCTCAAGTTCCTCCCCCTTCAACCATAGCATCTATACCAATGTATACCAATCCACAAGTCCACACAACTATGCAACAGGTTAATTATGTGACTACTTCTTTCTCGATTCCACCTAGCATTCCTACTTTTCTCGTGGCATCACAAGTCCCCTCCACCATCTTCACACCTCATAGTATTCCTTTCACTTCACCTAACATCACTTACACTCCATGTCACCCTTTTCTCTTTCACCTCAACCCACTTATCTTGATCTTGTTCTTACACAACTCCTTAATACTGTTTCATCCATGTAACATCAACTTTCCACCATTAGCCAAGGTCAATCCGCTCCAACCACATATCATGACCGTAGAAGCCCCTTATCCTTACAAATATTACGTACCCCAATGCCACAAGGGATAGAAATGCCTCAATTTGAGAAATATGGAGGTAAAGGAGACTCTGTCAACCATGTTAATGCTTATACAACTTTGTGTAGTCTATTTCCAAAGACCTTGAAAGAAATTGCATTAGAAGGGTTTTCCAACTTTCCCAATCATTCCATCCATTCATTCAATGAATTGGTGGATTCTTTCATAAGTCACTTTCAAGTTCACATGACACCTAAAAAGACAATGGCTGACCTCATGCGATGTAGAAAAAACATACATGAGAAAGTAATGGATTTTATCTCATGATACCAATCCTAGTATGCTAAAATTGATGTCAAGATTCCTGATACACATCTACAAAAGATGTTTATCAAAAAATTGCACACACACCTTTAGGATAAGCTAACAATGATGAAATTCCCTTCATTTATGCATTTATGCACAATGTTGTGTGAATAAAATAACTTGGTTTCAATTCGTGATTCAAAATCCACTTCTAACTGAGCTAAAAAATATGAACACAACAATTAGAACCAAAATAACACACAAAACTATTGCAGAAAAAATAGAGGCTTTTTATAGTTCAATCCACCTCCTCCTTCACAACTGCAACCCACCCAACCAGCTCAAACTCAATTGGTAGCTATTAAAACAACAATTCCTTATAACTATGGGGACCCAAAGAGACAATTTACTTCTTTACTCGATACCCTCCATAACACAATGAACCAATTAATTCAAGAATGCATGGTCACTTTTCCACCTATTCGACCACTTGACCCAAAATACCCATTACCACTCACTTTCAAACCTAATGCTTATTGTCATTTTTATCACCAAAATGGACATGAAACTGAACATTACAAGTGTCTAAAACATTTAGTTCAAGACCTAATTGATTTAGGCCATTTTTCCATTGTGGGTGTTAATGATCAAGGCAATAAGTCCGATGCACCCCCTAACTAGAATTTACAAATTTTCACCAATCCTATGCCTAAACAACTACTTCATTTGTCAAGGCTAGTGAACCTTCAAACACTGATGTAATGATTGTTGATACACACAATAAATAGCCTGATACACCTCCACTTGTTGGGTATGTGCAGGATCATGATGGGCCAAAAAGTGGCAATATGATGGGTATGTGGCTGACAACTTTTTTTTAACCCAAAATTGATGAAAAAAAAGGGTTTTTAAAGGAGATTCTTAGATTTTGACCAATATAAACTATGCTTTACTTTGAATTTAATAAGTAATTATTATTCAGCTGTAATTATGACTAAAGTCTACACGATTGATGAATAATTGAAAAATATCTATAGCTTTCAAATGGTATCACATTTTTTGAATCCAAACATGCATCAAAACAACACTTCCATACTATAGGATTAAAAAAAGAAAAAAATTGAATTTCATGAAATTTGACCAAATTAAAAGAGTGGTTAGACGCCATGTTTTTATATTTTTTAAAAGTTGTAACAAAAATTCATAATTAATTATTTACTTGGAAAAAATTACAAAAATATATATCCACATCGGGACATGAGTCCTCTACTTATATCTAAAATATTATAAAAAAATAATATCATTTTTTATTGTGGTTAGGGTGGTCAGGATTATTTTCTTCTTATTTTTCATATTGAGACAGTCTGTTGCATTAAATTTCAAATTTTTTCCAAATAGTTTTTTTTCTAAACAAACCCTAATGGTTTGGCTTTACATTGACTTTTCTACATATTCTATTCTTACATTTTGAAATAATATATATATTCAATTTCCATCAAGTTGCCCTCTATTTTTGTTTTGCCACTTAAGGGCCTATTTTTTCCATGATGATCCTGTACATACCCTGTTAATGAATATAGTACTATGGATCAACTTGTGGCTATGATAAATGTTATCCCTCATAAGGGCCAAACCACTAAATCTCTTGATATCACTTTTTCTGCTAAAGACATATTACAAAAGCTTCTTGATGGCCCTCTCTACATAGTTGGTAGAATCTATGATAAGCCAACTAATGGGATATTAATAGATCCTACTTGTGGTGAGAATGTGATCACAGAGGGGTTTCTAGTATTACATGAGCTATATCAAGATGATTATAATAAACCAACTGCATGGATTAATAAAGATACTGGTTTTGCATGACCTATGATTAGATCGATCATACTCCCCTTATAGATTGGACCTAAAACTTTAGAGGTCACATTTTCAATTATTCTACAATCTGACCAATTTCATTTGCGGCTAGGCCACCCTTTGCTTCACTCAATGAAAACTATCCCATTGGTTGTTCACAAGTGTTTGAAGTTTCCACGTGGCAATGAGAAATTTACCATACACCATAGTGGCTTTAATCCCTTATCGTCTAAAGGTAACTTTTCATTAGAAGCCTTTTGGCCTGAACCCATCGAACCCACCACACCTTGAAAGGACTTCTTTTTCATAACCTACCAAAAATTCAAAGCCAAAAAGATAGCCAAATTGTCTCTTCGTAATGCATCCCCATCTACTTCTAGACCTCCTATCATGGATGAAACCATGCTTCAACCTAAGTTTGACATTGAGAAAAACATACAACCTCATGAAAAACCACCCCTAGACACTTCCCTGCCATAGTTTAAATGAGCAAGGGAAAATGAAATAACTCCTGTCATGCCTCCTCGTATTAAACAAGTGTATAAAGAAAAAGAGAAAGTGGTTGATCCATCCTCTTTATTTTCTTCTATTCTTCACTCTTTGGAAGTAGAAGACCCTGTGATGCTTCAATCTGCTCTTACACCTCAACAAATCCAAAATAGAATTAAACAAAACCGCATTGCTAGGGAACGTAGGTGTCATCGGTGTCTCCTTGCTTGTTAGTCTCACATGGAAGAAGATAAAGAAAATCAACCTCTACCTTTGAAAAAAGTAAGAGATGATCACCCTCCTTCTCTTGACCCACCACAAGATAGTCGAGTGCAACAATCCCAACGAAATTAACCAATCAAACAACCTCAGCTTTTGATACACCCATCCTTAGAAATCACCCTTTGTCATCATGTTGTCATTAATTGTGATGATGATGATGATGATGTGAAGATAACAAAAATAGATGAAGAAGTTCATAACAATTTAAACTCTTATTTTCATCTACAATTAGCCTAAATGATAAATCCTCTCCACCAAGTGAAGAAATTGGTATGACTCCTAGTTTAGCACTTGCAATTCTTCCTTTGGATAGTCAACCACCCTCGCATTACACTGAACATGATTGGGAGGCAGATGACTTGCTAGATGGTTGACTTGCATTTTCATTGCTAGCCTTTTCCATATCTCTTTTATTTTGATTTTTCTTTCATGTGTGTATCGTGTTCCCCATATTGTGTGTTTGATTTTCCCTCTCTTTGTACACTTCTTCCATTCTATTTGTTGTACATTGTCTTTTTCATTTTTGTTTTGTGTTTGACACAAAGCATAGAGATGCCCTATGTCTCTTCCATGTTGACCCAAAAGGTCCTTGTCCTTTTTGCTTTTGTTTTGTGTTCTCCTTTTGGGGATGATACAAAGCATATAAATGCCCTATGTCTCTTCTCTATTGACCCAAAAGGTCCTTGTCTTTTTTGATTTTTTTCTTGTGTTTTCCTTTTGGGGATGATGCAAAGCATTGAGACCGAAATGTCTCCTTCATGTTGACCCAAAAGCTTTCACCTTTTCATTTTCTTTCTTTGCACTTTTTTTTTCCTTTTGGGGATGATGCAAAGCATTGAGACCACAATGTCTCTTCCATGTTGACCCAAAAATGGCTTTGTCTTTCTTTTGTTTTTCCTCTCTTTGTGTCATTCTTCCAGTTCTATGTATTGAGGGAATGATGATAGTTATGAGCTCTTTCATAAAAAAAATTGCGTAAAACTTAACATACTAACTCCAAATCAATAGACCTCTTATGTGTTTGGTGTGTTTTTATTTTCTCTCGAAAATCCCTTTCTTTTGCTTTTCCTTTTCCTTGACATGACATAGCATAATTTTGAAACATATGACTTGTCATAGGGCTTTCCAAGTTGGCTCTCATATCTTGTTTTCTTTTTTCCTTTTTCTTTCCTTCTGCACTTTAAAGTAATTGCTCACAGAATAATGTGTAGCAATTCCTTTAAAGTGGGGGGCATACATTACCATTAATTTATTTGCATTCTTGGTTCTTAGTGTAGCCTTGTCATTTATATGATGCATTCATTACTTTGTGGATGACATTAGGTGTGATGTCCTTCATAAGTGTGATCTATCTCAACATATTACATTCCTCTTTGTGGCCTGATGTGACACACTACATCCCCTAAGTTGTGAATATACTATTCTTTGATTGGTCCTCTCTTGGAGACATTAGACACAATGTTCCCTAAGTGACTGGCCTTGCATGAACTAAACAAGACTCCTTTGAACATTTTACACTCGACACTTTAAATTTTACACATTTTACATTTTTACATTTTTGCATCTTTTCCCACCTTGCATAACACAACTTGCATGACTATGGTACCTTTCTTTTTTTCATGAAATTTTTCTTTGTGACACCTTGTTAAAGTCATCAGTAGGTGTAACTTTAATATGGTTGAGCAAGAAGCCCACCTAGTTGCATGACTTTTTCCCATAGCCACCTTTGTGTTTGTGAGTGCATACCAACTAGCATATGTATATTACCTTTTGGGATTTCTCACCCCGTGGATAGCCAAAAGTTTCATGGCCCCAAAGTGAGTACATTTGGGCCTTCTCACCCAATGGATCATTATGTGTTATGTCACCCTAGAGTAAGTATACATTCTCTTTTTCAAACAATCATCCTAAATTTAATCCACAACTAGTTGGATTAACAATCGAAGCTTCTTTTAATTCTTTCATTTCAACACTTGTGTGTTCCTTTGTTCTTATGCTTAGTTTTCCATGGGATCATCATCCTGGGGGCTTGATCATCTCTCTTGATTGTTGTCATTCCATCTTTCTAACATAAGTGCATTTAGATCCTCTTCTCGAGCAGCTCATATTACTTTTAGTGTGAGTTTGAAGCAAGTTCATCCTCTCCCCAAAGTGTGGGGCTAAATGTGTCATAGAAGAATGACCCTAGTCATTTTCTACATGGCCTTTTAGGTCTTGTTGGTATTTGATATATTTTTCTTTGATTTTATGTTGTGACATGGCTTGAACATGCATATTTATGTACTAAAATTTAAATAATGACATCTTGTGAAGGTGTTGTGAAGGTGTTGTAAAAATTCTACATTCTTCTAGAGATTCTATTCATTACAATTCACCTAAAAATCACATTTTCATCACTAATCAAGTCCTATTTTGAAGTTTTGTAAAGTTTTGTAACAAGATTTCATGCATTTTTAGGCATAACTTCACTATTTATCCCTTTCTTATGCTTTATTTGATCCATTTATACCCTTATATGCTTTAATTATGTATTTTGAATGTTAACTAGATGTTTTAGACATTAAATACAACTTAATTACCAACAAATATTTTTAGGGTCTCTGTGGGGACCCACTTCTCCACCATGGGTGGTGAATGAGTCCTCCATGGCCCAAATCTCAAAAATTTTAAATTTTCCTTTCTCGCTTTTTATTCAAAATCACTTGATGTTGGCCTATGATGAGGTGGTATGGACAGCTTAAGCAAGGAACAAGTGTGTATAAATATGTGATTTTCACCTCATTTACATATCCCCTACACCTCCAACATTCATACATCATATTCATGTATTCAAGCATTCTACAACATCAATTCAAGCAATATTCAAGCACTATGGAGCATCCATTGATATTACTTCATATTTTCATTGTCAAGGGTTTGGTAAGTTGATAGATATTGCATGCTATTATTTTATCATTCTCTTTCTTTTCATTGTTTAATTAGGGTTTTGATTACCAAAATTGGGGGTTGACCAAGGAAAACCCCTATTTGCTAACCCTAAACCATTTTCCCCCTATTGCATGTATGTTTGTAGATCTAGGTATGTAGATTTAACAAGATTTTTGGTGTTGAAGATTAGTAAACAAGTCAACTATGTGCTTCAAGTCAACTCATTCATATTTTAAGCTTGGAGAAGGTTTTTTCCCTGCTTTTGTGCATAATTGACTTTGACAACCCAATAATTAGAGATTTCTAGATCTAGTGTTGTAGAGTTGTCTCCTAATTTTTCAAAAAATTGGGAAATGATT
Organism: Sequoia sempervirens; assembly: GCA_007258455.2. Classification (NCBI taxonomy): domain Eukaryota; kingdom Viridiplantae; phylum Streptophyta; class Pinopsida; order Cupressales; family Cupressaceae; genus Sequoia; species Sequoia sempervirens. The sequence goes on along the minus strand of VDFB02075321.1, from coordinate 429,208,649 downwards.
GATTTGCCACTAGTGGCGAATGACTCTCACCTTAGAACTGAAAAGATCTGAATTTTTTCAGATTTCAGATCCCAACAGTCAAAAACTAGTTTCTGACACTTTTTCACTAGTAGGAGGACTAATTCACTACCCTGGATGAATGAGTCCCACTGTGAAAATTTAGTGATTTTAGTCAACGTACACAACATCCCAAATTTATCAGACATTTCCAAGGTGCACTCTATTTCATCCCATTTCTTTTTGTTCTGCATCATTTCTTCATTTATATCATTGTTTACATATCGTAGTGTGTTTTCAAACATAATTTAAATCTTAGTTTTGCATTCAAATTCATTAATTTAAATCACTCAATTTCATTTAGTTTAGAAATAAGCTTATATAACATTATTTGAAAGAACTAGTTAGCATTTTTGGCTCTACCTCTCTTCTTTTAGGTGAAAAACCCTAGAAGAGATAGAGAAGTCCTAGAGAGCCAAAAATCAATGGTTCAACTTGGAAAAAAATTACAAAAAAATATACATTGCATAGGGACATGAGTCCTCTACTTATATCTAAAATATTATAAAAATATTATCATTTTATTTTGGTTAGGTGGTTAGGATTTACACCTTATTTTTTCCCTAAAATTTAAGTACTACTGTATTAAAATTTTAAATTTTCACCGAATAGATTTTTTTTTCTTTAAATAAACCCAGTAGTTTAGAAACTACGTTCAATTTGCTACAGATTCTATTTTTACATATTTTTGAAATAATATAGATAACTTATTCAAATTTTTACGTCAAGTTGCCTAACTTTGATTTTTCTTATTTTTTTGCCACTTAATGGCTTATTTTTCTATGATGATCTTGCACATACCATATGGGCTATTATTGGAAACATATGGAGAAATATTTCTTCACTTACATTAAGAAATGTCAAGAATTCCAAGAACATAGCAATTTGATCCATGCTCCTACTATTGAGCTCCATGCCCAAGTTCCCATTTGGCTGTTTTCAATATGGGGATTGGATCTTATTGGAAAAATGTCACCTCCATTCTCTCTCGCCGACATATGTTTATCCTCACCACAATGGAATATTTCATGAAATGGGTGGAAGCCATTCCTATTTTTCTACATCTAATGAAGAAATTTGTCATTTCATATTGGAACACATAATTGTTCGTATGATAGCTCCCTTCCGCTAATCGCTTTTAGACAACAGAATTCCATTTAAGAATAACTTAGGTTAACCAATTTCTCGAAACATTCAACATTCAACATCGCTTTTCCACACCATATTATCCACAATCCAATAGACAATCTGAAAATACTAATAATATTCTCAAACACATCCTCAAGAAAATTGTCAACAAGCATCATAAAGATTGGCATACACAACTATTTTATGCGCTTTGGGCTTATAAAAAAAATGTTAGATCATCCACGGGAAATACCCCCTATAACCTTGTTTATGGCACCGATGCAATCATGCCCTTGGAGTTAGAAATTCCTACCTTGTGAATTGCTCTCCAAGATCTTATTGATGATGACACCTATAAAAATCAACAGTTACATCAACTTGAGATGCTTGACGAACAACACATTAATGCTCTCAAACATCTCCAAGCTCACATCAAACAATTACAACATAAACACAATATACATGTCATCCATTACTCTCTTAATAAGGGAGATCTCGTTCTTATTGAAAATCAATGCAATACTAGCATTGACAATGAAGATAAAGATAAATTCAGCCTTAATTGGTTAGGACCTTACATAGTTGACACCAATTATGGGTCTGGTGCTTATATCTTAATGCAGCTTGATGGAACACCCCTTAAGGAACCCATTAATGTCACACATTTGTACATTAATGTCTTGAATATGTGGTTGATAAAACAGTGTTGTTTAAAGTTATTCAAAATTATTCTAAATAACTTTCACATTGCTTCGTTCTTGACAACTAACTTTTTGTTTTTCTTGAAAAATAAGGTAATTATTGCATAATTACTTTAGGATTCATACTATTCACCTTTTTGTGAAGTTAAGTTAGATCCTTATATGAGTTATACGCCTATTTAACTTAACATATTCTCTTCTAATCAACAATGTTATATCTAAAGTGAAAATGAAATATGTTTTACATTAGATCACATCAATCCTATTAAATCATATAGACATTAATTAAATACTTTTAGCATAAGTCATTTCATTAATCACATTGTGTTTAAGATTCACACAAAGAGACACGTCATAATAAAATCAAATGTGCATGTCCATATATAAATTGTTTATATACATCTCTTATCATATACAAAGTAATAGAGGTCTATGAGTGGTAGAACCCTCAAGCTCGAGTACTGATCTAGTCCCTAGACATTGTAAGATGGTCATGTGCATGGACTGCGGAACTACCAAGTCTTCGAGGTAAACCCGCGACATTGCACTCGACCAACATCCACAGCCTCAATCTCTACTAAGGTCTATGATATCTGTACTACACTCTTAGCTCAACGAAGTCATTTCCTCACACTCTTGTATTTTTCCCATAACCTCATGAATAGTCTGAGCAACTCTGGCTCCTCCTCCATGATTGGTGGGGGCATGTAGTCAGGATCCATCTCCTCCTTGTCCTTGGATGCAGGCACTATGTCTGTAGTAGCCTGATGATAGAACTCTCTCCAATCTCTTGTCGCTCCTGCAAGATAGACAATGTACACAATCAATAATCATCATCATGATATATATATATATATATGTATGTATAAACAAAGCATAAAAAAAAACTAAAGTACATATGTAAAATAAAATTTCATCACCTATGTCTCCAGTCAGATAAGGAATGTCAACCTCATCCTCTCTGGGGGGCATGGAGGATGTGCTAGCCTCTCTCTGACTCTATGTGTTGATGTCTGGTGTAGATACTACACGAGATCTGGTCTTGTAAGTATGTGAGGACTCTCCATGCTCGTACTAGTCCTCAATAGATACCTCATTAGCCTTGCTCATGGGTAGCTCCTCCTCGTAATAATCATCCTCATCCTCTCCTCCATCTTGGTCCTCATAGTTAGGATCGACATCAGATTAGTTCTACTCATCAATAACATTCGTAAAAATATTTGCTAGCCTATACTGTACCTCCTTTGCTCTCCTTTCTAGCTCATCTCCCTCATTTGGTGCTGGTCCTGCATCACTTATAGGGAAGTCCATGGGGAAAAAAATAGCTGGTCATGCATATGACCACCACTCCTCATGCTCTTCTATGCTACCAACATCATCAACGTTAGATGATAGTGGCTGGTCATGATTTGAATCATTAGAATCACTCTCATGAACATGATCTATATTCAACTGAATAGTATCACCTGGTCTTCGAGCACTCCGCATTAATTGTCGAATGAAGGGGCATGCCCTTGGTGGTGTCTGCACCTATCCAAATTGTCACATGACTCACCCATAGTAGAAAGGTCGTATAACATAGTCATGCCTCCAAGCTAGAACCCTGTCCACCTGCATCCTACGTAGTTGTCATGTGGGATCTGGCCACTACAAAGTGAGTAGATAGGGTTTCCACAAGATATCCTCCTCCTCCAACCAGTCAAATCTCACCCTCCAAAAATGTAAATCCCTGTACTGCCACAAGCATCGCAAAGGATAATTGAATGCTCATGAATATCCTATAGCTATAGCACAAGGGAATCCAATAGGCTTGGTACATGTGATATGCTCGAGGCACCACACCTACAAAAGTGCACAATTCACCATACTATCAATCTCTTGAAACACAAACTGACTAAGATCATAATACAAGTGTGCTAAAATGCAACGACCCCAAGCATAGATTCTCCTCTTCTCATACATCCCTCGTATGAAATGTACCAGTCCTCCATCTAAGTGTGTTGCTTGTCCATTTGGATTGAGAACTAGAGGCACTGTGTGCATCATAATCCATCTAACAATTTGATCTTGCGAATATAGTAGCATAGGAAGCTTGATCCACACTCTAACCTGATCATTGTGTACAGGTCCATCTAGACAATACTGTAAGTTCCTCTTCTTCTCCTGAAATGACCGATCCCCCCAGAAATATATCCGCTCTCCCCAAATAGGAACTCAAAGAATGTGGTGTACATCCTCAAGAGTGATGGTCATTTCCCTGACGGGAAGATGAAATGTACAAGTATTAGCATCCCAACGCTTGCACAAAGCCATAAGCATGGCGTCATGGTATCTCATAGGAGGCATATGATATGCCCAATAGATACCCACTCACTATAAATGCTCTATCTCTGATGCTGATAGCGTTGGTGCATGATCTCTCAAAAATGTGAGTTGTCTTCCCCCTAGCCACTGCCACAACCGGGCAAGAACCTATCAAAATCATCACAAAATGCTCTAAAATCCATCTAATTTCTCCAATTTTTGAATATTTCATCAGGAAAGTGTGCTAAAGTACAATATAGTGTGATTTTCTAGTGGTCCTAGACACTTTAGAACCCTTTTAGGACACTTCACGAAGAAATGAGACACTTTGCAAACAAAAGGGACACTTTGTGAAAAAAGGGGACACTTTGCGAACATTTTTTCCAGGTCCCTAAATTAACCTATCCATGCATTAAAATCATTAAATTATTATAAAATCACAAGGAGAACATTGTGGAATCAACTCACCTCATGATACAACTCACCATGTGCCACCTACTCCCAAAGATCATCCAACCACGAAGGTATGTAATCATGTCCGCTCAACATTTTCTTCTCACTCATCACTCTCAAGCTACATGAAGGTAAAATGAATAGTAAGTGACCCATTATTTTCTTCTTTTAATTCAATTTCATCTCTTTCTACTCTTGTGCATTAACATAGGGTTATTATTCTTTTAAAAATAATTAATAGAGTATATATATTCTTCAAATCAACATAACAGGCACTAGGGTAATCTGTTTTCAATGCCATTTAATGTGTTGGAATCATGATTCCGCACCTGAAATCATCATTTGTTTATCATCATGAGGCATGGTACTTGGAAATTCCCTATGATATGATGTTTATTATTCGATGTGGCTAGATTGCTACCTTGATACCACCTCTGTAAAGCAAGCAGAATCAAGGGGGGGCATAAATCCACCCTAAAATTGGATTCCTAGGAGTTAGATAAAATGATTTTTTGGACAACTAACTAATGTATGTTACAAGATGCAGTTCCTAATGTTGTGGTTTTGTAGAGAATTACATTGGGGGCTTCGTTCTCCTATATTTTGAATGAGTATCCTTTATGTAATAAAGTCATCATTTAGAGTCCTTTAGCTTACATATGCATGTTGAGTCATATGGGTGCTATCATATACATGTTGAGTCATATGGGCGCTAAAGTGGGGTTAAATGTGCGATAGAAAATTGGACCCTCTTGAGAAAAGAGACAATTTCATGCATAATTAGACCCACTTTTGAGTCCCCTTACATCTTTTATCCTACATAATAACATTTATAGGCCTCTAAGACCCATTATTTTTTATCTAAAGGCCAATTTTACTTGAGAAATCACTTAAAACCTGGCGAACAACACTTAATTCTTTCATACCCCAAAAACCCACCTTCAGTAGTGGGACCCATTTTCCACCTTGGGCAAATAATTCCCCTTTGGTGGGACCCATTTGCCAAAGGTGGCGAATGAGTCCCTTTTGAAGGAAAACTCAATTTTGAGCAGGGATTTGATTAATTCAACTTGAATTTCTAGTGGATGTCGACCTCTTAGGTCTACATAATTGGAGAATTAGGTGTTTTTGCTTATAAATAATCATTTTAAGTCATTTTACACATCTTTTTTTCAATTCACAAAAGCAATTTCTAAAGTCAAGTCTAATACAACAAGTCTCATTAGCAAAAGTTGAAATTTTAGGGCAGCAAACTAAGGTTTTTGTAGGTCTTGAAGCTCACTCTTTTTGTCAAGATTCAACATTGCAAAGGGTTGATAATGGATTTCTATGGTAAATCATGAAGAAATCTAGATTGAGGAGATGCAACTAGCCATCAAATCACACCTAAAGACTTGGTTTCATAGTGATTCCATCTTCCATTTTCACTCTATCTTCATATTAAGTTCTGCATTTTGTGTACTTTCTATTTTTATGTCATTTTATCTCCATTTTTAATGTGTTGTAAATTTTTTAGGGGTGAGATCTTGCATTACATTAATCATCTTTGCATTTCTTATTCTAGAACAATAAAATAGTGTTTTTGTCATATTTCAGGCTTTCCTAGTCTTTAACAAATCTAAGGCTAGGGTTTTATGTAGATTTTTCTCCAATGAAGGTTTAATTACCCAACTAGGGGTTTGAACAAGGAAAAACCCCCATTAGACAAACAATTTTAAGTTGTTTTGTAGGAATTTTTAGAGATCCCGAGTTGGATTTCCATCATAAATTTTTGTGCAAGTGCCAAGGTGCAGAGCAGGGATTTGAAGTTGCAAAAATTTGAAACTAGATTGATTCACCATGCATTGTGAATGAGTTACTCCTAAGATAAAATTTTGAGTTAGATGCAGATCCTGGTTCCAAATTGACATAAAATAGCTTATGTGCAGAAAAAGCCCTAACCTGGGACTGATTCGCCTAGGGTAGCGAATGAGTCCCAATCAGCTCAAATTTAGATTTGATCAATTTTCCAAATTGTTCTGTAGTCCTCTTCTATTTCCCAGGTACACATATTTTGAAGAACAACTTTCTGTTTGGTTTATTTTGCATTCTTTTTCATTCTTTTAGGCTTTTTGCAAACAACATTGTGTTTTCCAGCATAGCATAGATCTTAAGTTTTACATTTATAATCAGTCATTTAGATAATTTAATTGAACTTATTTCATTAAATTTAGCTTAAAAAACATCATACATAACATGATTTGAATGAACCTCTTAGCATTTTTGCCCCTACTCTCTCCTTTTAGGAGAAAAACCCTAGAAGAGCTAGAAAGGTGTGGTGCCAAAAATCTATGGTTTAGGAACTTATAGGAGTAATCCTTGCATTATAGGTGTCGATTATACATTAAGAGATCAAAAAGGATTCTTAGTTTATTTTTTATCTAAGGGTCTTGGATATGGAACAAATAATGAGGCTAAAGCACAAGAACTTTGATTGAGTCTAAGAACGTGCACCAAATTTGACATTAGAAAGGTAAAAATAGAGGGTGATTCAATGGTTATTTTTAATTCTCTTAGTAACAAAGGCCCCTAGAATTGGAAAATTAAAAAAAAATTGTAATAGGCTTGGCCCTTGCCTAAAAAATTGGAAGATTTTAGTGTAAGCCAAATTTATAGGGAGCCCGACATCCATAAAGAATCCCTTGCCAAATTTGAACTTGATATCGATAAGAGTTTAGTTTGTGGTGAGGATGTTGATTTATGGGAGGGTTGAATGCCTAGAATCTTCCATAACTATCCCATCATTTCATATCCTTTATCTACATATAATGTCAATGATATCAACTAGCAACAACATTTTTTACAAAGATAATTTATCATTTCAAGGAGGTAGTTCTATTAAGGGTAATATTATGGGATGAAGAGTTATTTGTACTATTTTTGTGGTTTATTTTTTCTTCCATTATCAGTGACCTATTTAATGGGAACTTATTGATTCATTTATTCGATTGTTTGCCAAGAAAAGATAAATTTCCTTTTGAGGTGAGATTTTAGATATTTTTCTAAATATAGTCTTTAAATTGAATACAATGATTATGGTGCATTCCATTAAGATTGTTTTGGATGAATTTTTCCCTTCATGGAACACATATATGATGTTAATATTGACACATCTTTCATGCTTATTTTATTTTATTAGAGATTTGAGAGTATAAGGAGGTAGTTTTGGTAGTTGTGGTGACTCTTATCAAATCATGGTGGAGATTAGGACTTTATAAGATTCAAGAATATGTAGTTCCTAGTGGTATTTTCATCTACAATTTATATGTGGCCTTCCATATATATTAATCCTTAAAGTAAAGTTGAGTGTGAAAACACTCACCTAATGCAAGTCAATCAGGAAAGAGGTTGCAAAAACTTTGTTTCAAATCTTTACTTTTACAATTAACTTAAGAATGCACATGCAATTAATTATTATTTTTAGAATTAAAATATTCAACACATAACATAGAATTTCAAGTGGGAAAATCCTCTCAAGAAAAATTAGACACACTAAAGCACAAATCAATTGTATTATAGTAATATTAAAATTACATACAATATTCAAAGTCTATGCTCTTGTAGGTGTTGATTCACTATGATACAATTCTAGAGTGAATCCAACAACATAACGATATATAGATATTACAATCACATTATAATAACTAATTCACTAAGGCATAAATATATATCCTTCTCATACATGGATATTGATTTTTTCATCTGTCAATCTCCCAGTCTCTACATGCATGCAAATTAAAAAATCAACAACATGCATGAGTCACAAGTGACCAAATTGACAACCTATCAAACATGCACATTCATACATTGACATACAACAACATGAAAGAACATGCAAGGCTTGTAGCTCCCAAAATCAAGCAACCTCACATGCTAGGAATCCAATAGAGAAAATAAGATTTACTGCCAAAATATAACTCACCCACAACTCTTAGTCATTGTAGGTTACAACCTAGTCTCTATTAAGCAAGTTTCCTCTTCAAGCTTCAGTCAAAAAGTCAAAAAACATGCTACATGGCATAAGGGTGCCCCTCTTAGAGATTTTAACATTTTTTAATGCTCAAATGTGCCCCAAGATCAAAAAAATTACCTTTTCTTGTCTCCGCTTTTCTAAAGAGATAAACTATCGCACAAGTTGACTTGACCAATACTTATTTCCAAAATACATTGCCATATGTCAACATTGCACCCATTTTAGAGGTAGAAAAAAAATTATTTTCCCAATGGAGCACCCATGTGACATGTGTCACAATCTTTCCTTTTCACACCTTGCATGTAGGATGCCAACTCTCTACTAGGTCCACAAAGTAATTTAACAATTTGGAAAAAAATATTATTACATTTAATAAATTAAATCAAAAAGTTAGGGGTAAATAATTAATAATTTAATCAAGGGACTCACCGAGCTTGATAAACCTTAATCCCAACATTCTTCCACTTGTCAAAGACCTTCAGGAGTCTTTCTATCACTTCTTAGGCCACAATTCCCATAGAACTAACACACCATATAAACTTATCTATGCTCATTGGGTTTGTTAGTGCATCCACAACATTCACCAAAGTGTCAACCTTTTCTAGGTTAATCTTTCCATCTTCAACTGTATCACAAACAAAATGAAACTGCACATCAATGTGCTTTGTTTTGGCATTGAAAATAGGATTTTTTGCTAGACATATAACACTCTAGCTGTCACAATAGATAGTAATCTATCTTGAATAAAAAACAATATCCAAACACTATCTCTTAAACCAAATGGATTGTTTACAAGCATGCATAGCTACCATGTACTCTGCTTCAATAGTGGAAAAATTGATTACAAATTTATGCTTTCTCATCTAGCTAATTGCACCACCAAATAATGTTTAGACATATCCATTGGTGGATCTCCTAATGTCAATGTCACCCACCCAATCAGAATCTACATATCCACAACTACTCATTGTTCATGTCGAGGTCCAATAGGATAACCATGAAAACACAGGGAATACTCAAACATACCCCACAAGTACTTGAACACTCTCTTTACTATATCCCAATCCCCAAATATACCTCATTATAGGTCTAGATCTTTCATCTCAAATTGCATTGACAAATGAGACTTCAACTCTGAAATAATGCTTTTTCCATTTCCAATGAACAACATATCATCTACATACATGACAATAATGAGAATGCAACCATTTTCAACCTTGTAATAGACACAATGGTTAGATTTGGATCTCATAAATCCCAAGGACAACACATAGGTGTTGAAATTCTTGTACCACATCCTAGGAGATTGCTTTAGACCATACAAATATTTTCTCAACTTGCATACTAGGTTCTCTTTTCCTTTAACAATGAAATTATTTGGGTTATGACATAAATTTCCTCCTCCAAATCACCATGAAGGAAAGTTGTCTTCACATCTATTCTCTCAAATTCAAATTCTTGAGTTGCTGCAAGTGATAGTAAGAATCAAATGGATGTTAGCTTAGCTTTAAGAGAGAAAATCTCCCCATAATAAATTCCCTCCACTTGGGAATATCCCTTCATAACCAACCTTTCCTTATGCTTCTCATCATCATCTTTTAGGAAAAGGTATTAAATCCCATGTATCATCCCTTTTCAATGTTGCCATCTCTTCATTCATGGATTCCATCTAGGAATTTGCATCATGCATACCTATATCCTCTCTAATAGTGCTAGGCTTATCAGTGTTAATAATCAAAGAAAAAATGCAGCTAGAACACAACATATAATATCCAAATCTATCTAGTTTTCACCTTTCTCATAGAGAACTCCTCAACTGTTGAGGTTGAGGTTCATACTCTTCTTTAGAGCTTTCAAAGTTGCTAGAGCCCTCCTAATCCTCAGGTCCACCAAGAGTATATAGTTCATCTCTCTCACGAATAGGTGGAATTTGAACCACCTCCATCTTATTCTCTTCCTTCTCTAGTTGTAGATCAATCGTGGAAGGTATCAATTCATGGAATATCACACTTCTTCTATAGAGCACCTTCTTTGCAACTGGGTCCCAAAGCTTGTACCCTTTCACACTAACACCATAGCTGATGAAGATACACTTCACTACCTTGTTCTCCAGCATAGATATCTTCACATTAGGCATGAGCATATGCCTCACAACCAAAGACTCAAAAATGTCTCATTGAGGGACTCTTACAAGGACATGCATCAATGGGTATATTTTTAACAAGATTCGAAGTAGGAGACCTATTAATCAAGTAACATGCAATAGCAATAGCTTTAGCCGATAAATTATATTCAAGGCTAGCACCACTCAACATAATTTTATCCCTCTCCATCAACATTTTTTTTATCCTCTCTATAAATCCATTTTATTGTGGGGTATATGGATTTTTCGTGTGTCTCTCAATCCCATGGCCCTTACATAACCAATTGAATTATAAAGAACAAAACTCACCACCAATATCTATCCTCAAAAATTTAATTTTTCTACCAATCTAGTTTTCAACCAAGGATTTGAACTACTTAAAACAACTAAAAAATTCATATATAATTATGAGGAAATACACAAATATACTTCTAGAATAGTCATCTATGTGAATAAGGTTAATTTGTGCTCTCTTTCACTTCTAAGGTTTTGGACCTAAAAGGAGAGAGACAAAACCTCACTATTCACTCAAGAACAAACCCTTATGATTTCAATGGAAATGAGATTGAAATCTAACAAAGGGAGAGTTCTAGGGAAATGATAACAACAAATGAGGGTTCACCACCAAGTGTAAACTTGGAAAATGTAAGATGTTTGAAAACACAATGTGATATGCAAATTGTACCATAAAAAATGTATTTATTGCTTGACATGGGAATAGTTGATGATAAATTGGACTTAATGAGGCCTTGATTTAGTGTTGTGAGGTGTTTTTCACATCCACACTAGGTCTTGGACCCTTGCAAATTGAATAAAATGCATTTATTGATGTCTTGTAAAGGAGTTGTAAAGTGTTGTAAAAGACTTTCATGCCTCTCTAGACTTAATGGACCTATATCTCCATAATTAAACATTATTAAATATATTTAATTGAATTTTCACATCAATATAGAAGGATTTTAAAATAAAATTAGCTTTAATCTAGTTTTGTAATGTGTCTTACACATTCACATTGGATGTTGTGTGTTCCTAGGTTTTGTGGACCTCATTTTAGTGTTGTAAAGTGTATTTAATCACACTTTCACATTGAATTATGTGTGACAAGCCCTAATTGACCTTCAAATTATCACTAATAGGCCCATATAACCCCATATTGTGCATCCCAGGGAAATATTTGATGAAATACCTAACATAGTCACCATAAAAAGCTTATTTCCTGATTTCCTGGCATCTTAGCTGGAAAAATGGCCCTTGTGTGACCCATTCACCATCCATGAAAAATAAATCCCATATAGGTGGGACCCATTCACCATGGGTGGTGAATGAGTCCCATTTCCAGGCCCATTTTTGACTTTTGAGCAAGAAAAACTAAAATTTAAGTTTATTAGCTTTATATGTCAGCCTTAGGGATCTAATTTATGGGAAAATAAGGTGAATTACCTATAAAATCAAATCTATAAACCCTAATTCACATACATTAACTCATTTTCACAATTCATTCATCATCTATCTTCCCCATCAAGTCAAGCAAGTTAGGGTTTCATCATTTCAAGTCATTAAGATAACAATTTTCAGATATTCAAGAGTAGATTCTTCATGTTTTGTTGCAAAAATTAAAGATCTAACATCATGGAAGGGTAATAACTCCATTATTACATGATTCATTACATTTATTTCTCATTTTGGTTTAATTATCTAAAAGGGGTTTGACCAAGGCAAACCCTCATGCCTTAACATCCAACATTTCTCTTTCTTGTCTTATGTGTTTGCAGATTTATACATCTTAGAGGCTTATAAATCATTGAAGATTACACTGCAAAGTTTTTCAACTCATCTTTTCATTGGACCCAGAAAAAGTCACTCTAAGGCCCGAATCTAACAATTTCAGAACTGAACACCTGGAGAAGTAGAAGTGCATATCAAAGGCTCCTATTTCCACCTTTGGATATTTAGAAATTAAAAAGTGGACTCATTCACCATGGGTGGTGAATGAGTTCCAATTCTAGGCTTATTTTTAGTTTTCTTCATTTTCAGACACCCATTTGTTTGAAATCGGTTCCAGAACAGTTTCACATATCTGGGACTAATTCACTTAGAATGGCGAATGAGTCCCACCAGGCCTAAAAATCATCATCAGTAGCTTTTCAAAAGTCATTTCTAGCCTCCTTCAATATCTCAAGTGCACACTTTCAGTTTCATCTATTTTTGTTTCAATTTTGCATTCATTTCTAGGTGTTTTTGCATTACACAATGTGTTTTTCAAACAACATGCATTTCAATAGTCTTCACTTAATAATCAATTTATTTTATCAATTAGCTACATTTAGATCATTGCATTTAGTGATAATTCAATCATAAATTCCTTTATTTGAGTGAACCACTTAGATTTTTGTGGTGTGGGATCTATCTCTTTCCTTTAGGTGAAAGACCCTAATCTCAAGCAAAGAGACATAGCATTCCATCCACCCTAAAATATTTGGTTTAGAAACTAATACTAAATGACCTAAGAATGCAAGTAAAATGTAATAAAAAATTGTGAAACTAGAGATGTGCACTTGGAAACTTGTTGAAGATGGAATGGAGCTCTAGATCACTAAATTTTTTGATGTTGAAGCTAAATGGGACTAATACGCCAAACTGGGCAAACAGTCCAATGTGCCAAAATAGGTTTTAGACAAATGGGTACTTAGATCTACAAAATTTATATTTAGGTTTGGGGAGTGGGACTCATCTTCCAATTGTGGTGAATTAGTCCACTTTTGGATTTTTGGAAATTCAAAGAAGGAAACTATAGCCCTCAGTTTGCTTTGCTCTTCCCAACTAGTTTCTGGATCCGAAATTGCATAATTCAACCTATAGATCTTCTCCAAGCTTCTCTTAGGAATTTGACAACTTTGAATTTCTTTGATCACTTTTCCAATAGTAACTTCTTGGTAAATTTGCAACCTAGCCATGCAAATCATGCACAAGAAGAGGGGAAAATGTTGTGGCCTTAGTGAATAAGGGTTTTCCTTGGTCAAACCCCTTGTTGGTAATTGAACCCTTGAAATGAAATGAAATTTAATGGAGAATGATGAATGAAAAAATAATGATGTTGCAACTCACTAAACCTTAGCAATAAAGTGCTGTGAACATGTAGATAATGGTTCCAATGGATGTGGACTTGAAATCTAGCTTGATGTTGATAGATCTTGAATGAAATGCTTACAAATCCTACACTATGATTGCTAGCTCTAAAACAACATGATGCAAGCAATCTTTGACATGATGAATGACACTTGAAGAAGCTCTTGAATTCTTGATAATTTTATCTTGAAATTCCTTGAATGCTCTTATGAATGCTCAAATTCTCTTGTGAACTATATGCATGAATGCTTGTTAAATTTTCTAGGTATGAAAATGAGGGAAAGAAGCTTGTATTTATACTCAATTATGCAATAATTCCCAAAATTACATCATAGGCTGAACTTTGATCTTGGAGAATAAAAACCCGCTAGAATTTTGAATTAAATTTTAATTTTGAGATAAATGGGACTCAGTCACCCATAATGGAAAATGAGTCCCACCTTAGGAGTTTAAGGTGGGTTATGGGATTTTGATATTTTAAATGATATTTTTTGGTATTATTCTAAAAAATATGCATAAGTAAAGCCTGTGGATGTAAACTGGGGACAATTAAAGCATAAGAAATCCCAATTATTAATGACAAGCCTAGAAAAGTGTGAAAGTATGTTACAACATTTTACAACACTTTGAAACAAGTCTTGATAAGTGATGAAAATAGGTTATTTAATTAACAAGACATTAGAAAATTGTGAAAGTGTTTTGCAACACTTTACAAAAATTAGGTAAGGTACCATTTGAATCCTTTTAGGTGACAAGGGCCCAAGACCTAATGTGAATACGTTATCCACATTACAACATTAAATCAAGGAAACATTAATCCAAAATCCATAAGAAAGACCCAAACGCGTGCAAAAATGTCAAAGGACCCTTTTTTTGACACTACATTTAGCCCCCACTTTTGTGAGAGGATGAACCTACTTCAAACTCACACTAAAGTAGACAAACATGCATGGAGAGGGAACCCCAATGAACCAATGCTAGGAAGATGAGACAACAACAATCATGAGGGGTGATCAAGCCCCCAAGATGAAGATCCCATGGAAAACCAAACATAATCACAAAGGAACACACATAGAAATGTTGTAAAGAGCAGTGACAAGACCAATCATACACTACCAAAGATGAAAAAGAGAAAAAAGAAAAGGATCAGATCAAGCTTTGACCATTTATCCATCATGATGTGGATCATATCTAGGTTGTTTGTCCGAAAAAATGCACAATTACTCTGAGGCAATAGACGTTATGGCTGTCCCCTGGGTAATAAGTCCTGTAAACATGGGTTTTGGTACCCTAATGGTCTCTTTCACTTCTAGGATCTTTCACCTAAAAGGAAAGGAATAGGGTACAAACCACTATGTTCACACTCAAGATTAATGTAAAATGAATGAAGTATGCCTGAATGAGATTATCTAAATGTAAAAAATGAATAAAAGCTATTGATTATGAATGCAAAACTAAGAAATATGAAGTGTTTGAAAACACATTATGATATGAAAAATGAACTAAAAAAATAAACAAACAATAATAGAACTTAATGAAACTGAATGAGGTGCACCTCGAGGCTAAAAGTTGATGTGAAGAGGTTTTGGAATGTTGTATAGATTAATGTTGAAGTCCACTGGGACTCATTTGCCACAGATGGTGAATTAGTCTCGTTTCTGGTGAAAACTGTTGGAACAGGTTTTGGGATGCCAAGAACATAAAACTTCAAAAAAAACTTTTTTCTAGCTTGGTAGTGGGACTCATTCACCATAACTGGTTAATTAGTCCACCTGCAAATTTTTGAAAAGTCAAGGGTCAACTCTGTGGGTCTTGGTTTGCACTTTTCTACTTGATAGGTTGCCGAATTCAAATCTAGAAATTTTGACAAGAAAGTATTCTCCAAGCTTCAAATAGGGTTTTGTTGAATTTGAATGATCTTCAATATTTTGATGAAACTTTTAACACCTATCTCTTTGAAAAATATACATACAAGACCTGCATAACACACATGCAAAGAGGGAAAAAGTGTTAAGGATTAGAGTATAGGGGTTTTCCTTGGTCAAACCCTTAAAAATGGAATAAAATAAAGAGAATGATGAAAAAATAACATTCAGTGTCATAAACTCACCAAACCCTTGATGTTGAAGTTTGAAGATATGCTGCTCCAAGATGCTTGAATGCTTGATTGAATGATTAAGGATATTAGAAATGCTATGATGAATGCATGAATGGTTGCTTGAGTGAATTTTGTTGATGTGGTCTTAAAATGAGTAGAAAATCATATATTTATACACAATTATGCCATAATTTCCCAAAAATACATCACAGGCCAACCTTAGGTCTTAAGAAATAAAAACCTGCCAGTAATTTGAATTTATTTTGATTTTTGTGCTAAGAGGGACTCATTCAACCCTAGTGGAAAATGGGTCCCACTCAAGGCATGCAAATGGGTGTTGGGAATTAAGTTGTCTTAAATGATGTTTGTTGGGTTTATATTTAAAAATACACTTAATTAAGGCCTGTAAGTGCATAAAGGGGCCAAAAAAAGCATAAGAAAGGTGTATTTAATGATGGAAAGCCTAGAAAAGCATGAAATTTTGTTACAAGACTTTACAATAGTTTAAAATAAGACTTGGTAAGTGATAAAAAGGGGTATTTAGGTGAATTATAATAATAAGAGTCTAGAAAAGTGTGAAAATATGTTACAACACTTCACTACACCTTTACAAGACATCATAAAGTCTTAACAATTCATAAAGATTCAAGACCTAATGTGAATGTGTGGGCACATTGCAACATTAAATCAAGGAAAAATCAAGCCAATTAAGCACAAGGAGGGACAAAACAAGAAAAATTAGAAGGGTTAATTTTTTCGTGTCCACAAGTCCTAAAAGGGTGAGAAACATACACTCATGGCTAGTATGCAGTCATACACACACAAGTGGCTATGGGGAAAGTCATGCCTCAAATTGGGCTTCCCACTCGACCATACCAAAGTTATACCTCTTGATAAATTTAATAAGGTGCCCCATAAAGAGAAATGGTCTTTCAAGCATCATGAGACAAGCAAAACTTTGTATGCTTGGAGCTCATGAACAAACGTGATGGTTCCGACATGCATGCAAGTTGTGTTATTCAAGGTGACCATATAACAACAAATGTAGAATGAAAAATGAAAAGGATATTGAAAGGAGTCTTGCTTAGTTCATGCAAGGTCTTTAACTTAGGGAACATTGTGTCTAATGTCTCCAAGAGAGGACCGATCAAAGAATAGAAAATTAAAAACTTAGGGGATGTAGTGTGTCACATCAAGACACTAAGAGGAATGTAATATGCTAAGATAGATCACACTCCTGAAGGAAATCATACCCAATGTCATCCACAAAGTGATAAAATGCATTGTATGAATTAAGAAGGCTGCACTAAGAACCAAGAAAAAAAAATGCAAAATAATAATGCCAATGTATGCCCCCACTTTAAAGGAATTTCTAAACACCATACTATGAGAAATTGCTTTAAAGTAGCAAATGAAAAATGCAAACAAGAAGAAATACATGAGATCCAACTTGGAAAGCCCTATGCCAAGATATATGTTTTTGAGTAAAGCTACATCATGTGAGAGAAAAAGGAAAGGAAGAGGGGTTGCCCCAAAAATGAAAATACCAAACACATAAGGGATCTATGGATTTGGGGTCAGTATTTTCTTTGCTACCATGATTTTTTTAAGAGAGATTGGAACTGTCATCATCCCCCAAATACACATAGAACTAGAAGAATGACACAAAGAAAGAAAGAAAAAAGTTTTGGGTGAACATGGAAGAGACATAGGGTGCCTCAACGCTTTGCGTCAATCCCTAAAGGAAAATAAAAGACAAAGACAAAGATAAAAAGGTGAAAGAAATGCATGAAATAGAGAAGAATGCAGGTACAAATAGAGGAATGCCACAAAGAGAGAGAACATCAAAGATAACATCACGAGGGATCACATCACGTACATGCAATCACACAAAATAAAAATAAAATAAAATGAAAAGGAAAATGTGAGACCTATGAGTAAGTCATCTACCTCCCAATCTTAGTCTATATAATTAGAAGGTAGATGACAAATCGAAGGTACAACAAAAAATGCATTAAAAGGACAAGGCTAACAATTTCTTGCCCCCACTGAGTTTGAGACAAGAGTGAGCCAAGGTAGGTGATGGGAAAGGTCATGTAATAGTGAGAAGAGAATTTTCTACAACTATTACATGACAAAGAGGATATGTTTCTATTCAATACAATCAATGTTTTGAGGAACAACATACCTATCCAGTATACTCTGTAAGGCATGAAAATCATTAGTGTTATTTCCATGATTGCATTGGTATGCATAATAATTCATGTTGTCTTTAGGAAATTTGACTCTAGTGTAGCATGGTAATTTTATGAGACCATAACGGAGAAGCAATTGTAATGCTTTTTCATTTTCACCTTAAGGAAAAGGAAGGTGCAAGAATTCTCTAATGTTGTTAAAGTCTCAGATTGATTGTGG
Organism: Sequoia sempervirens; assembly: GCA_007258455.2. NCBI lineage: Eukaryota > Viridiplantae > Streptophyta > Pinopsida > Cupressales > Cupressaceae > Sequoia > Sequoia sempervirens. The sequence continues at coordinate 429,190,212 of VDFB02075321.1, read as the reverse complement.
AGGAGGAGGCCCTAAGGTGATCCTATCATCCTTGTTATTGTTATTAATCAAGGGTTGCTCTCTAGGAAGGACATTTAGATCGGGAGGGGAATCAAACATCACCGTACCATCATCACGAAGCCTTAGATGTTATCTAGGAGGCTTGTTGTTATGAGAGGGATCTTGATATCCTAACCCCTTTGTGTTTTCATTTGTTGTTTTTTTCTCTAAGAGCTAGTGAATTTCATGTTCACTTGTATCACATCCTTGTTTGCTCAAGATTGGGAATCCTTTTCCATATGCTTGTTCAAGGTTGATTGGAGTGTTTGTTACTTTGTTATCATAAAATGGTTGAGTGTTTGCTTGTCTAGAGGAACTAGGTTCACCTATTGTAGAGAACTTAGGTTCAACTTTTGTTTCAAGATGTAAATAACCAAACATCTTAATAGGTGGCATTGTAGGAGGATTTGGTTGGTTCATGGATGGATAAAAGGATGCATTAGCTTCAAAGTTGTTAAGACAATCATTTAGGAATTTATTCATAATATCATCATCTTCTCCAATGATGTCAACATCATGAGGAGGACATGCATTAGGATTTAAAGGAGCATGAGTGAGTTCAATGTAATTAAGGTCATTTCCAAAGGTACAACTTGACATATCTATTAAGGATTTTAATGACATCCAAAGCTTATTTAAACACATATCCATGATGCAAGTTTCAGATTCTAAACTATGCAACAATGTTGTAAATGCAATTTTGATTTTAAGCAATGCACAAGATGGGTGAAATTAAACTAGATGCAATGAATTGAATGAAACAAAAAATCTACAAACTGAAAGAGAGAGATAACAACGACAAATAGCTACTTACAAAATGAAGATTAAATGCCATAAAATCTTATGAAAAATGTGCAAAGGGACTGATTTACCCATGGTGGAAAATGAGCCCTGGTATTGATTTTTTTAAAAAAATTTCATAATTTTTGAAATTAATTTTATGATTTTTAAGTTTTTTGATGCAAGCCTGAAATGAAAATACAAAATTTTATTGATTTTAAATGAAATTAAGTGCAATAATGCAAGTTAAATGAAATTTTCACTAATGAAAAGTTTGAAACCCTAGAATGTAAATTAAATAATGCAAAACCTAATGCAATGTTAGTGCAAGTTGAATCCAAGATGTAAATGAACTCCCAATTAGAAATATAATGCTCTATATGTAGGTTCAATAAAATGAATAAGATTATTTTGTGCTCTCTTTCGCTTCTAGGGTTTTAGACCTTAAAGGAGAGAGACAAAAAATCACTATTCACTCAAGAACAAACCCTTGATATTTCAATGCAAAGGAGATTGAAATCTGACAAAGGGCGATTTCTAGGGAAAGCATAATAGAAAATAAGGGTTCACCACCAAGTGTAAACTTCGAAAATGCAAGATGTTTGAAAACACTGTGTGATATGAAAACTAATGCTAAATGACTTAAGAATGCAAGTAAAATGTAATAAAAAGCTATGAAAGTGGAGATGTACACCTAGAAACTTGTTGAATATTGAATGTGAGCTTTGGATCATTGAAATTTTTGATGTTGAAGCTGACTGGGACTCATACATGAGGTTGGGTGAACTAGTCCAATGTGCCAGAACAAGTTTCAAACAAATGGGTACTCAAATCTACAAAATTCATGTTTAGGCTCAGGCAGTCAGACTCATTCGCCAATAGTGGAAAATTAGTCCACTTCAAGATTTTTGGAAATTCGAAACAAGAAATTGTAGTCCTTAGTCTGCTTTCCTCTTCCTAACTAGTTTCTAGATCCGAAACTATAGAATTCAACCTGTAGATCTTCTCCAAGCTTCTCTTAGGACTTTAACAACTTTGACTTGCTTTGATCTCTTTTCCAATCTTAAATTTTTCATAAATCTACAACCTAGCCCTGAAAATCACACACAAGAAGGGTATGTGTGAGGATCATTGATGAGCTCGGATATGCTCATAATTTGAGTATCATGATGTATTAGTAATATCTCTACTTTTATTACTAAAGGATGTTTTAACTCTTTTATTAAAGAATTTTTATCTAAAATGGGTGGTATCCTATAGCAATACATTCCTACATTCCTACAGCCTAACATCTCCATGTGTCTTATTAATTACCCTGTTTTGACTTCCCAAACAACTGATATAATGCATATGGTTTTTGAATAATGGGATAGATTTAATAGGTGATTAATAAATGTATCGTGTTGTTTGCCACACATGCCTTCTTTTTCCTCTTCACCTTGTGCATCGCAGGTTGTTGAAGGGAGCATGAGCGAGTCAAGCATAGCAGATCTCCCTTGCAGTAAAGTCCATTTCCTGCATGATTCGAGGAAGTTGTTCTAGCGAAGACTCTTTGTCCGGGTCATTGGGAAGAAACTGAATGATCATTTAATTTGGAAAGAGTGGAATGCTAAATCTTCTCCCTAGATCGGGTTGAACGGATATGCTTTCATTTATGAGAAGTCTGTTCCTCAGTTTCAGGATATTTATGTCCACATCTTTCTCTGTTAGAGTTGAGTAGTTAGTTGTTTTTCTGGTTTAAATAAGTGTTCCTCTGCGTGAGTGAAATGCATGACAAGCATAGCATAGAAAATATAGAAGGATAACATGTAAGAGTTAGTATGATAATAAGAGATAGAGTTTTGTGTTAGTTTTCATATGAGTAGAACAATGTATACCATTATGAGTTTATGAATAAAAGCTGATGAAGTTCTGAATTCAACTCTTGCATAGTTAGTTGATGCTTGCTAAGGGGGCCCACTTAGTAAGTATTTGTAGTTAGTTAGTTAATCATTTATTTTCTGTTGATCATAAGTTAGATTTCATTTTGGAAAGTTTCAGTGCAAACTCAGTCTTATATTGTTCCTACAGCATCGGGAATCCATCCCTATGTTTGTTCCTGCAGCATAAGGTTAGTTCATAGTTTGTCATGTCATGTTGTTGTGGTTTCACTTTGGTTAGTCTGAGCTTTCCATTACGTGCTTGGCATCATTGGAATTCCTTTCACGCATTTATTTTTGGTAAATCATGACTGAAACTAGTTCTTAGTGCACATATAGTGCCGCTCTATTTCAAGTATACGTTCCCTGGTTTGACAAAGTAAATGAACGACCATAAGAAGATGCTAGTCGCCTATTGGAATGTCCAATTCCCAGGTTAGGATTTTCCGTGACTTTTATATCCTTTTGTGGGCGCGACCATTTTTGGCACCGTTGTTGGAGATGGTGTCAATCTGCGACCATTTTTTGGTGCCGTTGCCGGGGATGGTGTCAAGCTAAGAACCTGTCATAAGTCATTGTTAGAAGTAGTTCATTCTGTTATTCAAGAATTTTCGAAATTCCTTCAATTCACCATTCATTCTATTGCATGCATAGAAGAAGAGATTATCTAGGAAGATTCCTTCCTGACCTTCCATTCATTGATAACAATCCTAAACTAGGTTATAATCTATTTGAGGAAGAAGGAGACCAAGATATCAATCCATTTGCTGAAAACCTGTTTGTTGAATTTCCATTTGACCCAGCTGACAAAGAACTTGAAGAAAATCTATTTTCTCTAATAATCCATTAGGAAAATATGGCAGAAAATCCACGTAATCAACCTCCTGCTTTTGAGTTTCCCATTGTTGCTCAGTAGGATAATAATAACCTTAAAAATATTCCTTCTTCATTACTCCCCAAGTTCTATGGACTAGTTACAGAGGACTAGACACTTTCTTGTTCAAGTTTGACATCCTTTGTCGTAGCTATGATTACACTTCAGATGCTCACAGGCTGAAGTTATTTCCTTCTACTTTGAAGGAAGGAGCTCTTAGATGGTTCATGAGTTTGGGAAGGGGTGTTGTTGATAGTTTGGCAGCCATGCAAACAAAATTTCTTGAGAAATACAAGAAATATTGTAAGAGTGGTGCAAGGGAGATAATATATTTCAAATTCAACAAAAAGGAGGATGAAACTGAAGACTATATGTCAAGATTCTGTTTTCAATTTAAAAGAATTCAGACCATACTCTCAATGAAGAATCTCAGAAACTACTTTTTCTGAGGGGAATCAATGATACCTCTATAGATGCCCTAGACCTGATGGGAGGAGGTGATATAACCCAACTGCCTTGGGATGATATCAAGAAGATATGTCTCAACTACTCTTGAGCAATTGTTAAGAAAGGTAGAGGTCATCAAGCCACAGTGGGAAAGTCCTCTATTAATGGAGTTTCATGGATGAAGATCACAAATTTGCTATCTAATTTCAAGCAGGATGTCATAAACAACATGGCTACATAGTTGGATACTATGCAAGCTCGAAAGAAACATGAGGAAGCTAAAGCAATCTTGGCAGAGTTTTGTCCACATTGTAGATAGAAGAAAATGGACTACATATGTAAGATGGTGGCTAACCTAGAGGCTAAGCAGTTACCTACTGACTTTAAGATGGTAGAGAGTGATGATGACCAAGTATTCTTCATTGCACAAAGGTGACTATGGGCTCAAAGACAAGGTATGCCTCAAGACCCTTTGACTTTTGGTAATCCTTATTCTAATTACAATAACCAGTGGTAACCTACATATAAAGCACATCACCCCCTTGAATACCCTCAATCACATTACTAACTATCGAGTCCTCAATGGCAATCTCCTCAAGGAGGTTGGCAGCAACCACAAGGATGATGGACTCCACCACAAGGTAACTGGCAGCAGAATCCTCAATGGAGAAGTCCATAGCAATGGCAGAACCAATCCCCTGCCTCTCTGCAATTTCAGTAGCCATAGCGTCAGGCCCTCATGCCACCTCCTACAACACCTCCAACAAATACTAACCCTCCAAAACAAACCCCTATGCCTGCTCAACCATTGCTAAATCCTAATAATAAGCA
>VDFB02075321.1:429079528-429185222 GCA_007258455.2 Sequoia sempervirens | reverse complement strand
GGGGAATTTGCTATAAATAGACATTCTTGCCTCATTGTAAGGGTTAGACATTGGTTAGCTAAGCAGTAATAGAGATAAGCAAGAGCAATAGTTAGAATTTCTTAGTCTTTTCTTGAAGCAAATACTGTATCAAAACAGTTGAATTGTTGCAGATTTTGGTGATTAATACAATTGGAGACATTGTGGTTTTCCTGGTGGAATCCTTTGTGTTATTTCATCTTGCATGGTTCTTGTTGTTCCATCTTTTAAATTGCTTGAAGATTTAGGGTTTAATATTCAGAAATAGATTAGTTTCAGTTGGATAAATGATGTTTATGATTTCATATTTGGAATGTTTGTAGCTATCTCTGGTCTATACTCCCAGTAACTATCTGATTGTAGTAGGCTGGTGAAGTCAACCTGGACCATATATATTTGATGTGCTTAAGTTCGATTGTAGATGCAAGTCTATGATTTGAAAATTTAAATACCTCAGAAGATTGTACTATTCTTGTAAGATTGCATTGTGGGTCGATCAGGAACTGGTTATTTGAGATAGGTCCATTCCAAATATCTATTGTTTACATTATTCATTCTAGGAGTAGTTTAGATTCGATTATATCCTCGCATCCTTATCTTTTGCTATTTCTTTATCATTTGGTTAAATTTAGGATTAAAGATCATCGTATTGCAAAATCTGATAAACTGAAAGATACAGTTTGCTTGTAGTCAGGTCCGATTGTGATTACTAAACATCACATTTTATCCTCGAAAGAGCTCTTATGCATTGTTATGACTAACACCCGAGAGACCTTGGGGTGATTTTCAGTAATTTATTGTTGAAGATTACCTTTCAAGAGAGATAGAATATTGTAATTAATGCAGCGAGTTTATTTAACATCTGAAACACCATCAACAAAGTCTACCCTTTTTGGTTTGGTTAGGAAACTTATCCAAATACTTTTTTGTCAAGCCCTCATCTTACTCTTGTTCATATGAGTTTTTTTAGTCCTTCTTGTCACTATAAAGCTTCAGTGCCTATGCTTCATTGAGCTGCCTAGGATTTTGTGGAGTAGGTGCATTGAACATAAATATGATCATTTGTGGTGTTAAGTCAATAATAACATTTCCCTACCGTCACACATTACCTGGTGGCAGGATTGTATGCTCCAGCTACAATCATTACCAATTCAAGACATTGGATTGATAGGGGAAAGATGGCAACATGTGCCAATTCAAATTGGACAATTCTCTGTGTCCTTCCTATTACATCTTCACCAAATGTTTCCAAGAGCAAATCCTCATAATTGAATGGGCCCAAGTTGGTATCAATGATGTTTGCCCAATCAGAATCCACCTTATTGGCTATGAGAGTAGCTTCCTTTTGTTTGTATCTCAGGGTGTAAGGGAGATGCTCTACCTTAATCTTCTTTGGATTAGCTCCTTACCTTGAAGTTTCTATAGGTTGGCTCCTTTTGGAAGCCTCTTCTAATGCTCCTAAAATTTCCTAATCTCTACAATAAACCCTTGTATTAGATGAACAAAAAGCATAAAAATTAATACATCAACCAACATTCTTCTCTACTTCCTCAGGACAACTTTCATACTTAGCCAAATTTCAAACTCATCAGAAGTGAAGTCACAGAAGATTAGGTAACCATTTCAACACAAAGTGGGATCAGGACTGGAATTAGGATGAAACCATAACAGGAATCATAACAAAAACTAAACTCGAAACTAATCACTAGTTCCATGTTCAACCTCCACTCTGGTTCTGACTCCACTTAAGGGAAAATGTGAAGACCATAATCATAAGTGGGATCATTTTGGGAATGAATCCCAATTCAAATATCAATGGGATGAATTTGGTCCCAAGTCCACTTCTACCAATTTTAACATGAAAATGGAGCACTTTCTTGAAGATGTGGTCACATGAATTTTAAGGACTTGAGACACATGGGTTTATAAGGAAATGAAAATAAAGGGCTTAACCTCACCCCTTAACCACCTAAAGACCAATTTAAACCCTAAGGCTGAATATTTTGTAAAGGTAATCAAGCAAACCCTAGTTTGTAGGATGCATCGACTCAAAAAATTAGGGCATCACAAAAATGACATGATAAAAAGATCGGAGAATCTCTAAAAAGTCAAACAAATTTAACATGGGAAACTGATCCGTAAATGAATTGAGCACTTGCTCTTTAAAGTTCACTAGTTAGATTTTTAAAAAGACTTACAATAGTCAATCTAACATCAGGATCTTTTAATTATTGATTTGAACCCAACATATAAATCCAAATCTCTAATCTACTAAGCTCAAAGAAATAACTGCAAGAAATCGCAAAAGAATAGAAATGAGATGATAACAGAGTTCACCGAAATTGGCTACGTCTCCAGATTCTCCAGAAAAAATGAATCGATCTATTGCCTTCAAGACTTGGAAGTGCCACAGGTTACAAAAGTCGACTTCCACCTCACAAAGGGCCTCTGAAGTAACTCCACCTATGACCCAACGAAAGCTCCCGTAATAGAGCCAAGGCGTCCCCATAGAAGAACAAGAAGAAGCTTTGCAAATCTTTACAAAATGTAAGATTCTTCGCCAAGTTAAAATTCCTCCAAAAATCATGATCATCCAAAATAGATAAACCCGTGGATTTGGTGGAACGGCTAAGCACTTAACTCACGAGGGAGAGGTTTGGGGTTCAAATTCCCGAAGATTTTTTTTTAACAAACAAAACAACTTCCAAACTTACCCATCCGCCGGAGGAAAAGTGAGGCCACGTGGCATGCCAAGGAGGTGCCACATGTCAACTTCTGATTCACTGACAGTGGTGACTGGATGCCGATGTGTCTGCCAATTGGATGCCGACTATACCTGCCACGTGTCAAGAGTTGACTGGTCCGCCGTACTGACATCCTCTGCCCGATCAGCTGCCATGTCAAACCCATTGGTCCATGTCATCATCCAGGTACAATGACTCATCGCGAATTCAGCAAAGATGACATCATCTTCGACATCAACAATAAATTACCACATGGTACCATAATTGCGCTACAACTTTGGTAGCTATAACTCACCAGCGTCACGTGCTCCGTTTTCGATGAAACGAACGTTGTTGGAATCATGACGACGAGACCTTCACAATGATGCCAACTTTGACCAATTTGGTGATGATGAATTTTCCACCTTTTTTCGTCCCTGATAGCTGAGTTGACCAGCCTTTGACCAAACTTTGACCAGCGATATCTTGCACAAACGGACTCCTTTTTCGCCCGTTCAAGTTGCGTCGGATTCAGAATTTTGTGCTCTATGAAATGAAACTACTTCTAAGAGAAACTAGAACACTTCAATTTTTAGGTTCAAAAGATCCACCTGGATCAGAAACCCAACTAAACAAAACCCTAGTTAGAAACTAAAGCACGACAAACCGCACCTACCACGAAAGTGACAACAAAACATAAACAAACAAATGGAAAGAAAGAAAAGAAAACGGGAAAATAGAAAGGAAAAAAATGAAACCAAAATGACACCAAGAAACGAGTGACATATGATTCACATAAAAAGGTTTTGTGAACATGCCAACTCATGATAAGTAAGAACACGAAAACAAAATGACAAAGCACAATGGGAAAAGAAAGGAAAAGAAACCCTACCTCGAAACACCCACAAAGAAAGATTGAAACTTGAAAAAGATTCACTCACCAACACACCTCCATAATCAAATCACGCCTCTTGAAGTTCTCTTGGCTTTGATTCACTAAAACAACTTAGATAACAAAGATAATGAGCCAGTTAAACACAATTAATATTTTAAAATCAGTTCATGTGTGTGAGGAGGCTATAATTAATGTAATAAATGCAGTAGGTCAGAGGTAGAGTGAGCAACACAAATGAATAGTTAACTCCTGTGAATACCAAAAGCACGGTAGCCGTGGACCTGGATCCAAGAAAACATAAAGATATTTTAACAAGTCCCCTACCTAACTTTGAACCCGGTTGTGGTTGCATGAGAAAGAAAGACAACTAAGGGGAGTGGGGGTGGAAGTTGGACCAAAGTTAGAACTGGAACTTTTACAAAGTTCCAAGTTTGGTTTTGATTCTAGTTCTAGTCCCGAAAAAGGAACAAAAACTGAGAAAAAAACAACAAAGTGAAGGGAAGTGGGACCAAAGAAAAACTCGGACCTGACCCAAACAAAAACAAAAACGACAACACAAAGAAAACAAGTGGAGTCAGATTTGGGATGGGGGAAAATATGGAAATTTTACAAAGTTCCAAGTTTACTTCCAACTCCGGTTCTGCTTTTGCTAGGGAAATAAAAAAAAACACAAGGAAAACAAGAAACAACTCAAGGGAGAAACAGACCCAAGAGTGCAAGACCAGCCAAAAGATAATGAAAAAGAACAAGGAAGAAAAACAAGGCAAAACCAGAACTGGGATTAAATCCAGACTTGGAACTTTGCAAAATTTCCAAGTCCATTTTCTATTCTAACTCCGCTTATGACAAACCAAAAGAAAGAAAGACTTAGGAGAAAAATGAACAACTCCTAAGACCCAAACCAAACACCAAGGACAACAACAAAAACAAAGGGGGACCCATTTTATTCTAAAATAATAATGGGGTGGTTATGCAAGGCATAATACTCCCCTATTAGAGCCATCGAGGATTCTATTGTAGATGAAACATCGATGTCCATTGCCATCTGAAAATTCAGAGGTTTCTCCACTTACAACATTTGAAAATAAAACAAAAAATTATTCAATCACCAAAAAGTACAATAGTGATCCACGTCATGAATTATAATGTATGAGATAATGAACAGAATTTTGAGTACTTATTAAACTATATACTTTTGACTATCATGCTTACTATTTTCCCTATCCATATCTTGTTCAAAAACATGTGTTCTTAGGATTTTATCCATAGTAGTAGATAGGTGAACCATTTGATAAAATGCTTTTGTAGACATGTACGATAACTGTGGTGGCATAGAGAAGGAAATTAACTAGTTGAAAAAATGCCTCAAAGAAATGGGGTCTCGTGGTGATGGAATGTTATTACAAACAAAATGCACGTCATGGCATTCCATCACCATAAGACTGCATTTCTTTCAAGAATTTTTTCAGATAATTCATTTCCTTCTCTATGGTATTATTTCTTAATATTATGCTTTCATAGAAATTTTTCCAAGCATCCATAGTTTGTTGGAAAGCACCTATTTTGGGCTTTTAGCCATAGCCACAAGGAAGTGAATAGTTTGATAAAATGCTTTCGTACACATGTATGGAAAATGTGGTATCATAGAAAAGGTGGTGAGTTGTTTTGAAGAAATGTGGTCTCATGGTGATGGAATGGCATTCCATCACCATGAGACTTCTGACCCCTGTGAAGGCATTTTTCAAACTACTAACTACGCTTGTGCGATGTATGCTTACTATTATGGCACGATATATTTTTTCCAAGCATCCATAGTTTTTTGGAAATACGTTTTTAAGCTTTTAATACATAGTAGTGAAAGTGAAGCTGATAAAATGGCTTGGTAGACATGTATGGAAAATGTGGTAGCATAGAAAAGCGGTGAAGCTGTTTGAAAAAGTGCCTAAAAAAGAAATTGTGTCTCATGGTGATGGACATCACCATGAGACCACACGGCCTCTTTAATTTGTCAAATTTCTCATTTCCTTGTCTATGATATTGCTTACTATTTATTCTTTCATATATTCCTTCAAGAAGCATCCATAGCATAGACAGGTGAACTATTTGAAAAGATACCTCAGTAAAAAGTGGTCTAGTAAAAAGTGGTCTCATGGAATGCCATGAAAAGCAAATGCAATTGGAAGCTACTCCTACTTATTACTTATGCTATGTGAAGTAATTGTATCACTGCTTATGTTGACTTTCTAAACAACTATATTGTAGTTGAAATTTTGTCATCTATCAACATCAAGTTATTAGTTATGGAATGTGAAGTAATTATTTGAGTTTGAAAGATGTGCAATGCAAAGTAATCAATGATATGAATATAAACAAAACAAATCTATTAAGTACAATTCATTAGACAAACCCTTTATTCTATTACCTGCATGTAGGTTTGAGTAAATCCACTGGCATTGGGAGGTGTTCCCACAAAACCTCCAATTTTAGCCTATTCAACATAAAAAATCACATATTAAAATACCATTCAACAAACAATGCTAACTTAACATGTAATAAATTTATAATTGTTTACTAGTTACATACCTCAACAGTAGGTGCAATAGAGAAATAAGTAGGTGTAGGGCGGGTGTATTCAATATCAACACTTTGACCTTGCATTTTTATTAAAATCATAAAACTAAATTAGTTAATCTTGCATTTCAAAATAAAATTTTAATAAATTAAATTCAATGAACATGCTAAATTTTACCTGAGTATCAATTCCATACGCCTCATGCAAAATCTCAGTTTCCCTCTCCATATCCATAGCTATGGATAGATTCTGCGTAGTAGCCTCCTGAGTATCACTGGGGTCATATGATCAAGTCACCTAGCAAGATTGAATCAAATGGGTTCGAAGGCCACCACTCGAAGACACCCCTAGATGGTGCTATAGAATAGGGCTGGTATACTGGATGACACATTGGGTCAAAGATTTGATCACTTGCAAAGTCTCTACATTGGAACTCTCCTTCTTGACGGAAGGGATAATGACATGCTCATGAGGCGGCCTAGTGAGAGGTCGTCTCCCTTGCCATGTAGGATTTGGTTGTGCACCGGGTCTGTCTTGAGCCGACCCCCACCTCTCCCTTGGAAGTCCCTCATATCAAAATAATTTTGGATTTTGTTCAATATGAACTCATAGTATAGTTTCCTAAGGAAATATCGTGAGACTTCAGAATGGTTGCACGGTGGGTAATCAAAAACCATGTATCACCTATCATAAAAAAAGTTCCTAATATGTTGGTGGTGGCACCATTGAATAAGAAGCCTCTTCACATTGAGGGTAAGATTTTGATTTGTGTGTGGGTCAGTGAATAATGAACACAAATCACCTTTTGTAATTTTTAAATTCTTTACATCTTTATATGATAATTTATCCATGTAATAAGCCCTAGCCGCCTACCACCTATCTTGCCATCAAGTTAATTGTTTGCTAATTGAATCTATATTTTTTAACATTTCTTTCAATGAAGTTGCTAGGGTCATTCTTTTCGCAGTTGAACCATTTGGACCACTCAACCTCTTGATTAAATCCTCAATTTTTTTTATTGTTCTTAATTTCACTCATTAAATTTTGGTGAGTGCCAGGAGGGTGTTGAGGGATTTGTGGAGGAGGTTGTTGCTCTAGTTTATTAACTTGAGGATTTTGTTGTTGAGGATTTTATTCCACTTTTTGTTGCTCTGCTTGTTGAGGATTTTGAGGGTTTGTAAGTTGATTTACATCTCCTACAAATTAAAAAACTAAATATCAAATACAACCTAAAACTAACAAATTCAAAACAAAAAGAAAACAATCCTTACCTCTAGACCTCCTCGTAATGTGGTATCATGGTGTTGAAACAACAACCGTTGATGAAGAAATTTGGAAAATTTCTCCTCCTAGAACATGAGCATGGAATATTGGGGTTTTTGACATGGGAAACAAAAAAACATAGTGGAAAGTAAAAATGATTTTTTTTTTTTTGGTTTTAATAGGTCATAACATGAGCGTGTTATGGGCTTGTTGTGGCCTAGCCTCAGGCTTAACACACCAAGCTATAACACACTCACATTATGAGTTTTCAAACAAAATTTCAAAAAGTGGCCACAAATTGGCTAACCATCTTCATGCACCCACCCACATGCGAAAGAAAAAGAAAAGGGAAATACAAAAGACTAGTAAGAAAAATGCAAGTCAACCATCGAGCAAGTCATCCACCTCCCAATAATGTTCATTGGATTCTAAAGGTGAAAAACTAGGTAAAGGGACAAGAGAAAGTTCCCAACTAAGGGAAGTAATAGGTTCATCACTATGTATAGGAGATGTCCTAATTAAGCTCATAGAAAAGGAAAATAATGTGTTTAATTCCTTATGTACCTCTTCATCAATTTTAGTTATTTCCTCATCATCACCCAAAGTTAATCAGAACAGGAGGATGAATAATAATATCCGATGAAGAGTGAAAATTTTGTTGTGACTATTGTATTAGATCACTTTGTGGTATGTGGGAAGGAGGATTATCATGGATTGCTTCGGTTATGTTTAGATTGTGATTTTCATTGTTAGGTTCATGTAACTAGTGAGCAAGTGCACGACGTTGATGTCTACGCTCACGAGTACCTCTGTTTCTTTTTGTTTTATTTATAAGTTTTGCTTGTGTAAGAGTAGGTTGATAAACTATACGTTGCTTTTCTTCCCTAAGGGGGGAATAGAAGGAACAATAGGAGGTTGGTCATCCACTTTCTCTTTTTCTTTGCAAATTTTTTTTATTTGAGGTGGCATGACGTGGTTGTTGTCATTGTCTCTTAGTCTTTTGGACAATATAGGTGAAATTTATATTGTTGGTTGATCTTGGTTGTTTGGTTCTTGTTTAGGTTGAAGCATGGTTTCGTCTATGATAGGATTTTCAGAAGTAGACAGGGACATGTTTCAGAGAGACAATTCTACTATTTTTTGTTCTTTGAATTTTTGGTAAGAGCTATGAAAAAGAAGTCTTGTCATGGCGTTATAGGTTCCATGGGCTCAAGCCAAAAGGATTCTAAGGAAAATTTTACTTTGGAAGACAAGGGGTTAAAGCTACTATGGCAGATAGTAAATATTTCATTGTCAAGTGGAAAATTTAAGCATTTGTGAACAACTGAAGGGACAAATTTCATTGAGCGAAGTCATGGATTGCCTAGCCTCAAATGAAACTGGTCTGACTATAGGATGATGGAGAATGTGACATATAATGTTTTTGGTCCTATTTGTAAAGGAAGGATGATCAATCCTATCGTAGGGCAAGCAAAAACATTGTGTTTCTTGATCCATGCTTTCAGTTTATCATAGTCATCTTGATAAATCTCATGTAATACTAATAATTCCTTGGTGATCACATTCTCTCCACAGGTGGGATCTATTAATATCCCATTAGTGGGATTATCATAGATACAACCGGCTATGTAAAGAGGACCATGAGGTAGATGTTTGATTATGTCCTTGGAAGAGAAATCAATATCAAGAGAGCTCTTAGATTGGACCTTATGAGGGATAACGTCTATCACACCTATGATTTCATCCATAGGATGAACATGGGTAAAATGTGGGATAGGATAATGGTGTTCATCATCTGTATCAAAATTCATCACATCATTCTTTGTAGTTTCACTAGCTTTGACAAATGAAATATTATGTTTGAGCATTGGATCAATGAAAATTTGTAAGTTTTGAATCAGAGGGGCAATAGACTTATTACGTTGATTATTAACACCTGCAATGGATAAACGACTGAAATCAATGAGGTCTTGCACAAGATGTTTAAGAAACTTACAATGTTATGTGTCATGTCCATTTTATCGATGATAGTGGCAATAAGAATTTTATTTAGAGCTTGGGGGTAAAGGATTAGTAGGGTTTGGTGTTTTAACAGTGGGAAAGGTAATCATTTGTTGTAAAAGTTGAGACATTGTGCTATGAAGGGTGTTCGGCAAGGGTGTGAATTGTATTTTTGGATCTACATAACTAAAGGGCAGTGTGGTTTTAACAATTGCTATTGGTATGTGTAGGATCATGATGGGCCCAAAAGTGGCAATATGATGGGTATTTGTAGGGTATGTGGTTGATGATTTTTTTAACCCAAAATTGATGAAATCAAAAGGGTTTTAAAGGAGATTCTCAGCTTTCCACCAATATAAATTATAGTTTACTTTGAATTTAATAAATAATTATTATTCATTTTCTATTTGAATTCTGACTAAAGTCTTGATTGATATGATGATTGAAAAAAATCTATAGCTTTCAAATGGTATCAAATGTTTGGAATCAAAACATGCATCAAATTCTATGCTTCACATAATATAGGATTAAAAAAATAAATTGAATTTCATGAAGTTTGACCAAGTTAAGGTGGTCGACATACAAGTTTTATATTTTTAAAATTTGTAATAAAAAAATCATAATTAATTATTTACATGGAAAAAATTACAAAAATATGCATCACATCCGGACATGAGTCCTTTACTTATGTATAAAATATTATAAAAAAATATTATCATTTTATTGTGGTTAGGGTGGTCAGACAGACACCTACTTATTTTTTCCCTGAAATTTAAGTACTATTGCATTGAAATTTCAAATTTTCACCAAATAGATTTTTTTTTTTTTAAATAAACCTAGTAGTTTAGAAACTACATTCAATTTGCTATAGATTCTATTCTTATATATTTTGAAATAATATAGATAACTTATTCAAATTTATGTCAAGTTGCCTAACTCTGATTTTTTTTGAATTTTTGCCACTTAAGGGCCTATTTTTTCCATGATGATCTTGCACATACCCTATTTGGTTATTCACATTTTGAGGTGTAGGCTAAGGAGGATTAAATTGAAGGAACCCTTTGTTTTTCTTTCTAAATGGTTGGGAATTATTTTGGTTGGAAGGCTTATATTTCTCAGTTCGGCTAGAAGTGGATCGTGTATCTCGACTACTAATCAAATTTTGATAATCACAAAGGGCAGTACACAAGTGCATGAAGGATGAGAATTTTATCATAGTGAGCTTGTATTGAAGCTTAATTTGTAGGTTTTCTATAAAAATATTCTAAAGGTGTGGGTTAGGAACCTTGATATCAAATTGGGAATAAAGTGATTGATAGCGTGAGATAAAATTGGTTATCTTTTCTTCCTCGTTTTGCTTGCATCTCATCAAATCAGCCAAGGTTTTCTTATGAGCCATATGAACTTGAAAATGGTTGAAAAATGCATCAAAAATTTCATTAAATGAATTAATTGAATTTTTTGGTATTTAGATGAGAACCATTCCAAGGCTGTGTCTTTCAAGGACCTAGGAAAGAATTTTTCCAACAGTTTATCATCAAGAAAAAAGTCGCTAGATAAAGCAGTATAAGCATTGAAATGGTTAGAAGGATCTCCCTTCCCTCCATATTTCTCAAATCTAGGCACCTCTACACCTTATGGCATTGGTGTTTGCAATAGCTCCAAGGAAAATGGGCTACTTTTAACATAATATATGGGTGGGCGATTCTGATTTTGGTTTATAGTGCAGATTTGTTTTTGCATGGATGAAACAGTTTGGAAAAGTGTTATGAGAGGAACAATATAGGTGGTATGAGGTGGAATTGAAAGTGGTGATGGAGTGTATGTAGTAGTAGGGAAAGTTAATGCAACACTTATAGGTGGTAGCATGGTAGAAGATAGAACATGTGATGTCACATAGGAACTAAGGATGCTAGAAGGAATACCCATGGAAGGAATCACATTACTAACTTGTTGCATTACTGTTGTGATTTGAGGAGTGGAATAGGTAGGTATTGAGGCTATCATTGAGGGAGGATGAATTTGAATTCCTACTTGGTTGGAAACATTGTTTGTTGGTATAGGAGCACTAGATGCTAAAGGAAGATGTTTTCCAAAGATTTGAACTATGTTTTTTCATAAGATCAAGGTCTTCATCATTTTCAAGCATGCGATGAATGTTTTCTATGGTATGAATTGCAGTAGCGAAATTTTTTTCAAGGCTAACTTGGTGTTGCAGGTGTACTAATTCCTCATTAATTTGAATTATCTTTTATTGTGTGATATCATCAGGTCTATGTTCAACATGCATGCTACATGAAGGAAAAGAGTTGCTAAGGGTATGATCCATGTCTAGTGTACTATTGTCAATACTAGGAGTGGAAGCTCTAGATAACCCAAGATCCACAACGAGTGTGTTATCGCAATATTCCATGAGTCTCAAACTTCTTCTCACTAAGGTATTAGCAATAGGACACCAAACACTCATGAAAAGACTACTAAATGTAGGGTGAGTGCAAATGCAATGGAAACTAAGAGAAATGAAGTACTTATAACTAAAATTCTGGAAAGTAAAATAGAAATGTAGAAACAGAAAACAAAAACTCAAAAAATGAACTGTAGATGACATAAAATGTAGTGTAGAATAGGCAATTGGACTAATTCGCCTAGGGTGGCGAATAAGTCTAGGGAGTGATTTTTTTAAAAAGAACCTAGAATTTTTAAAATGAATTTTATGTTTTTTATGTTTTCTGATGCAAAGAGGATATGGAAATGTATAATTTTACTAAAATTAAATGCAATAATGCAAGCGAAATGAACTTTTCACTAATGCAAATTTTGAAACCCTAGAATGCAATTTAAGTAATGCAATGCCAATGTAAGTTATTCTTAGGATGTAAATGCACTCCAAAGCAGAATGATGATGTTAAAAAGTTAGGTTCATCAAAATGAACCAAGATTTTTTGGGTTATGTGGAGGGGGCTCTCTTTCTTACTCTTCTAGGGTTTTACACCTAAAAGGATAGAGGTATCAAAAATTTGAATGGCTCACTAAAGAATAATCCCTTGAGATTTCAATGCAAAGATATTTGAAATCTATCAAAGGGGAATGCCCTAGATGCTAAAAAATAATGAAAGAGAGTGACTACTAATGCAAAACTTAGAAAATGCAATTTTTTTTAAAACACGCTGTGAGATGCAAAAAAACCTAGAAATCCAAGTAGAATGTAACAAAAAACTATGAGATTTACAATGTGCGCCTAGAAATTGGAAAGAGATGTGAAGGAGCTCTGAAATCCTGAAATTGTTGCTTTTGAAGCCAACCATGACTCATACACCAAGCTGGGAAACTTAGTCATGTTTCTGGAAGACTCTTCTAGAACAAGTTTCAGACAACTGGGTACTCAAAAATTTTAAAATCTTTGTTTGCTTGCCTAGGCAGTGGGAATCATTCACCATTGATGGCAATTTAGTTCACTTCCAATTTTGAGAAATTCAAAAGTGGAACCTATAGTCCTCAGCCTACATTTCAGCTCCTAACAGGTTTCTGGATCTGAAACTAGAAAACTCAACCTGTAGGTGTTCTCTAAGATTATTTTATGGCTTTGACAACTTTGAATGACTTTGAAAATTTGTTGACAACTTTTCCAACCTTTCGCTTTGAAAAATATACAACCTATATTTGCAAAACACACACACACAATGGGAAAAATGGTTGAGGGTTAGTGAATAGGGGTTTTCCTTGGTCAAACCCCTTGTTGGTAATCAAACCCTTGAAAATGAAATGAAATATGTAAAGAGAATGATGAATGAACAACATGCAATGCTAAAACTCACCAAACCCTTAAAGTAGAAATCTAAAGACATGCATGTAATAGCTCCAATGGATTTAGACTTGAGAATGTTTGTAATGCCTATAATGCTTAGGTGAATGATTGATTAATTTATTGAATGATTAGGAGATGAATGGGGGCGAAATGAGTCGAAAAACCCTACATTTATACACAATGATTCAATAATTCCTGACCTTAGGTCTTAGAAAATAAAAACCCACCAAATTTTTTTATTTTTTTTTATTTTTGATCCAAAGGGGACTCATTTGTCCCTAATGGTGAATGGATCCCACTCAAGGCATTTTAAGTGGGTGTCAGAAATTAAGTATTTTAAATGATGTTTATCAAGTTTATTCTAAAAAATGCACTTAAGTAAGGTCTGTAGACATAAAACAGGGCCAATTAATGCATAAGAAAGGTATAATTATTAATGAAAATCTTAGAAAAGTGTGAAATTTTGTTACAACACTCTACAACACTTTGAAATAAGGCTTGGTAAATGATCAAAAGAGGTTATTCAGGCAGAATATAATAATAAGATCCTAGAAAAGTGTGAAGGTGTGTTACAACACGTCACAACACTTTTGCAAGGCATCATAAAATTCTTATCAATTCACAAGGGCCCAAGACCTAATGTGAATGTGAACTAATTGCATTACAACATAAAATCAAGGAAAAACTAGGCCGAAATCCACAAGAAAGATCAAAATGAGCAAGAAAATGTCCAAAGATTCATTTTTCTATGCTACATTAACAAAAAAAATTCCTTCGTGAAATACTCTAGCCATGGGGTTCTATTCTTATCCACTGGATTTTTACATGCTTCTCATGGTTCCTTGAAATTAGCATCTTCTTCATACAAATATTTCATAGAATAAAAAACTAACACATTTACTCTATATTCATGATGCAGGAGCATCCTTGGTTATTGGCAATCTTGCATCAACCAAAAATAGTTTCCTTCAATTTTGTTCTTATTTTATTCTTACTCAGTTCATGTTGGTGGACTCATCATATTTGCTCACTAGACATTTTGGATCTTTGTGTAAATCATGGACATGTTCATTTTCCTTATTCCAAGATTTGAGCATGATTGGATATTTTTCTGGCAAGATATCACTTCTAGAGTTCATGACAATTTCTTGAACCGGCACCAGAATAGTTTCCAAGCCTAACAACTAATTTGATCATTCATGGATCATCCCCATGACTTGGATCTCGATGGTGTGATCTTAAATTTTCTATGGAGTCTCCCTGACCTTCACTATAGGTCCACACCTCATTCTATGCACCTGTTGATGGAGTAATTCATATTTGAGGCCGACCTATTCATGCGCATGTTACATTTTCTTTCCTTGGAGAATGTAATGATCTTTGGTTGACACAGATGTTTCTAGAATCGCGGATATGATATAAAGCTTGTAATAGATCATTAGAAGGGGCAGTGGTAGTAGTAGTTAATTAAGTAGATAAAGATTGATATGAATTATAAGATTTTAGCTCACATATTGGAATGTTGTAATTAGGACATGTTATATCAGGCCCGTGAGATGAATTTTTAAGCTTGGATGTTGTCAGCTGAATGTAATTGAGATTTTGTTAATGAGAATATTTTCATTTGTATTTTCCTCCATATTCTATGTTACTTTCATTGTGTTACTCCTGCTACACGGTCCAAATTGTTCTCTTTGAGAACCCTCCTACCGTGGCTGCGTCAGATTGGTATCAAAGTGAGATTTGTTCCTTGTGTGATCATTGGAGTTTGTGAAGTCCTGTTAAAGATTTTTTGTGGGGTGGAAAATTGAGGATTTGACCTGAAACTATAAAATACTTGTGTAAATATGGCAAGAAGAAGAAATGTTAGAGGAAATAGAGCACGTGGAAATGTAGACCTAGCTTTAATGGAGATGTTGAGAGGAATTGCTTCCAGATTGGATGTAGTCGAAACGGCCCAGAGAAGAGGTCGACCAGTTGATGATGTGAGTGATGAAGAGGTAGAATTTTAGGACGAAAGAGGAAGAGAAGAGAAACCTGGCCTAGATCAAGGAGAAGAGAGGTTCATAAGAGCCCTAACCAGAGCGAATACAAAACCACATTTCAATCCACTAGATTATAATGGTAAGTTGGATTAAAGAGATGGAAAAGTACTTTGAATTTGAAGGTACTACAAAGATAAGAAGGTGAAGTTGTACAAAGTTGAGAGGACATACATCCCTTTGGTGGGAAAATTTGCAAATAGATAGGAAAAGAAGAGGAAAGGATAAAATCAAATCATGGGATCAGGTGGTGAACAAATTAAAGAAAAAGTTTATGCCTGTAGATTATTAGATTATTTTTTTTCTGAAAGTTACAAAATTTGAAGCAGAAAGATTGAAGTGTGACAGAATATACTGAGGAGTTCTATAAGATGAACATCAGATCTAGGCATTCAGAGGAGGAAATTGAGAAAGTAGCCAAATATGTGAATTCTTTGAGGCCATCTATATAGGATGAAATTAGTTTGATCAAGTTGGTGAGTGTGGAAGAAGCATATTAGTGTGCCCTAAAAGTAGAGGAGAAGCTAAACAAAAAGACATGAGCAAAGACAAAGAGGAAGAGGTGGAAGATTTCAAAGAGGAAGAACTTCTATTGGAGGAGGAAGAGGCTCTTTTGTAGATCAAAATAAAGATAAGGAGATTAGTAAGAATGATAACTCAAACCAGATAGGTGATGGGAACTATTAAAAAAGAGGAGATTATGGTGGTTACTAGAATTAAGGTTATAGGAGAGATGATAGAGGAAAAGAGAAAAGAATATTCAAGGGAACTTGTTATAAATATGGCAGAGAAGGACATAGAGAATTTGAATGTAATCAGGGAGAGACAGATAGGAAGACAAAGAACAATAGAAGAAAAGCCTTGGTTGAGGAAGATCATGCTGGATCATCTAATAGACTAGAAGATGGAGAAGTATTGGCGAACATAAGAGTATGATATCAAAGTGAGTTAGAAAAGGAGCCATTGTAGAAGAAGAACTTGTTTCAAACTAGATGCAATGTGAATGGTAAATGTTGCAAGGTGATTGTTGATAGTGGAAATTATGAGAACCTAGTTTCTAAAGAGATGGTGACTAAACTAAAATTGGAAAGGTTGAAACGCTCGAAGCCCTATCAAATTGCTTGGATTCAAGATGAGCATAAGATACTAGTAAGTGAACAATGTTTGGTGAAATTGAAGATAGGAAATTACCATGATGAAGTTTTGTATGATATTATTCCTATGGATGTATGCCATATTTTGTTGGGAAGACCTTGGTAGTATGATAGATAGGCTATTCATGATGGAAATAAGAACATATATACCATTGTGGGTAATGGTATGAAGTAGACTTTGTTGCCATTGGAAGATGTTCCTACAGTTGAGGTTTGTATGAGTACTAGAGTTTGTTTGGTTGATGGAAGGAGATTCCTGGATAGGTAGATACATGAGAACATGTGCTATTCCTTAGTTCCTAAGAAGACTGAAGATTTGAAGCATGTAGAAGAACAACCGAAAGAGATAAAGGAATTGCTGATAGAGTATGAAGAGATCATTTCAAATAATGTACCTAATGGATTACCATCTGTGAGGAGTATTAGTCATTGCATGGATTTGATTCCTGGAGCTAGTTTTCCTAATAAAGTAACACACCAGATGGCATTGGAATAGAATGAAGAGTTGAATAGATAAGTGCAAGAATTTTTGAGGAAGGGTTTGATAAGAGAAAGCTTAAGTCCATGTGCAATACTTGTTGTGCTAGCACCTAAGAAGTATGGAGAATTGAGGATGTGTACAAATTCTAGAGCCATAAACAAGATCATGGTGAAGTATAGATTTCCTTTTCCCCAGATGGATGACATAATTGATTGTTTGAGTGGAGCTAAATACTTTACAAAGATAGATTTGAAGAGTGGATATCATCAGATCAGAATCAAAGAAGGGGATGAGTGGAAAACAACATTCAAGACAAATGAAGAATTGTATGAGTGGTTGGTGATGCCTTTTGGATTGAAAAATGCACTGAGTACTTTCATGAGGTTGATGAATGAGGTATTGAAGAAATTATTGGGTAAGTTTGTGATCGTGTATTTGGATTACATATTGATTTTCAGTAAGAGTAGAGAAGAACATTTGTTGCATATAAGACAAGTTTTGTAGAGGTTGAGAGATGAGAAGTTGTTGATAAACATTAAGAAGTGTAGTTTAATGAAGGAAGAATTGGTATACCTAGGATTTGTAATCTCTGTGGATGGATTGAAGATGGATCCTATGAAGGTGAAAGCAATTGTTGAGTGGCCTACACTAGATAATATTGGAGAGATAAGATCATTTCATGGATTGGCTAGTTTCCATCGAAAGTTCATTAGGAATTTTAGTTCTATTTGCAGTCCTATGACAAAAACAATGACATGAGATAAGAATAATTTTAGATGGACATCTGGAGTAGATCAAAGTTTTGAGTTGTTGAAGTAGAAGGTGATTAAGCAACCTGTGTTGGCCTTACTATATTTTAATAAAGTATTTAAAGTAGACTGTGATGCAAGTGGAAATGCAATTGGAGTAGTGTTGAGTCAAGAAGGAAGACCTATAGCTTATTTAAGTGAGAAATTGAATAATTCTAGGAGAATATATTCAGTGTATGATTAGTAATTTTATGCTATAGTTCAAGCCTTGAAGAAGTGGAGACATTATTTGTTGCCTAAGGAGTTTGTGTTGTATATGGATCATCAGGCATTGCATATATTTGAATAGTCAAGGTAAGTTGAATCAGAGACACATGAGATGGGTAGAGTTCTTGCAAAGTTATACTTTTGTTTTGAAGCATAGGAGTGGAAAGTCAAATAGAGTTGCTAATGCTTTAAGTAGGAGAAGGAATTTACTGATATAAATGAGAGTGTAGGTATTAGGCTTTGATGAGTTGAAGAACTTGTATGAGGGAAACCCAAATTTTGTAGAACCTTGGAGAGCATGTGACGAACAAGTTTTAGAGGATAAAAGTCAATGGTTGAATTATTTCATTCAGGAGGACATGTTGTTAAGAGGAAATCAATTTTGTATACCCTGGAGTTCAATAAGGGATAACTTAGTGAAGGAGATGCATAGTGGAGGAGTGTTAGGATACTTTGGAGTTGATAAGACAATGTCATTGGTGAGTGAGAATTACTTTTGGTCACAAATTCATAAAGATGTTAGGAGATTTGTGTAGAGCTGCAAAGTTTGTCAAGTTGCAAAAGGAAGTAGTTTGAATGTTGGATTGTATAAGCCTTTGATAGTTCCAGAGAGACCTTGGGAAGATATCAACATGGATTTCATACTTGCTTTGCCGAAGACACAAAGAGGTAATGATTTTGATTTGTGGTGGTAGATAGAAAATGGCACATTTCATACCTTGTAAGAAGACAATAGATGCATTACATGTAGCAGAATTGTTTTTCAGAGAAGTGGTCAGATTGCATGGATTACCTAGGAGTATTGTTTCAGATAGATGTAAAGTTTGTTGGTTACTTTTGGAGGACACTTTGGAAGAAGATGAAGACAGATTTGAAGTTCAATTCTACTTTTCACCCATAGATTGATGGAAAGACAAAAGTTGTAAATAGGAGTTTAGGGAATTTTCTGAGATGTTTGGTTGGAGAGAAGACCGAAAGTTGGGATTTAGTCCTTGCATAAGCAGAGTTTGCTTACAATAATTCAGTGAATAAGAGTACATGAAAGACAATTTTTGAGATCATTACTAGAGTTCATCCTAGAGGTATATCAGAATTGAGAGACATTAGTACAAAAGGAAAAATGAGTACAAAAGAAGAATAATTTACACAACACATGAAAAAGTGGCATACTTAAGTGAAACAACAATTGGAAGACAAGAACCAAAAGTATAAGGAGAAAATAGATTAAAATAGGAGATATAAGGAGTTCAAAGTTGGGGATGAAGTGATGGTATATTTGAGAAAGGAGAGATTTCTAGTTGGCACATACAATAAGCTAAAGATGAGAAAGTTTAGACCTTGTAAAATATTGAAGAAATTTGATTCAGGAAATACATATGAAGTGGAGCTACTAGAAGGCATGGGTATATCGCCTATATTCAACATTGTAGATCTATATCGGTACCATGAAGTAGAGTTTAGTAAAGATAGTGAAGAAAAATTGGAGAATTAGTTTCCTAAACAACAATCAGATGAGATTGAAGAGATTTTGGATGTCAGGGATGGGAGAAAGACTCATGGAAGATAGTACAAAGAATATCTTATGAAGTGGAAAGATAGACTAGTGGAGAATTCTTCTTGGATTTCTTAGGCTGAGGTAGACCATCTTGGTTTTCCTTTAACCTTGGAAAAGTGAGGGACTCACTTTTCAATAACCCCAGATGTTTGATACATGAGCATCCTTGGTTCTTGGCAATCTTGCATCAGCCAAAAATATTTTCTTTCAGTTTTGTTCTTATTTTTTTCTTGGTCAGTTCATGTTGGTGGAATCATCATATTTACTCACCAGATCCTATAGATCTTTGTGTACATTTTGGACATGTGTATTTTCCTTATTCCAAGATTTGAGCGTGATTGTATCTTTTTTAGGCAAGATATTGCTTCTAGAGTTCATGCCAGTTTCTTGAACTGACACTGGAATAGTTTCCAAGCCTAACAACTAATTTGATCATTCGTGGATCATCCCTGTGACTTGTGGATCTCGACGGTGTGATATTAAATGTTTCGTGGAGTTTCCTTGACCTTCACTATAGGTCCACACTTAATTCTATGCACTTGTTGATGGAGTAATTCAAATTTGAGGCCGACCTATTCTTGCACATGATACATTTTCTTTTCTTGGAGAATGTGATGATCTTTTTCCAACACGAATGTTTCTAGAATCATGATTATGATATAAATCTTATAATCGATCATTAGAAGGGGTAGTGGTAGTACTAGTACTAGTTTATTGAGTAGATAAAGATTGATTTGAATTGTAATATTTTAGCTTGCATATAGGAGCATATTGGAATTTTGTAATTAGGACATGTTATATCAGGCTTGTGAGCTAAATCTATAAGCCCAGATGTTTCCAGTGAATGTAATTGAGATTTTTGTTAATAAGAATATTTTCATCTACATTTTCCTCCATATCCTATGTTGCTTTTGTTGCGTTACTTGTGTTGAATAGTCTGGATTGTTCTCCTTGAGGACCATCCTAATGTGGCTGCATCAATTCATTTCAAACAAAAACACCTTCTACTCAATGCATTATCTACATTATAAATTTTTCACTGCTATATTTTAACATAAAATAATAACTCTATAAAAATTCAACCTACTTCATATTTTTTTATTCAACTTGCATCCTAGATGTTTATGAATTGAAAAGAATGATGATCAGTATACAATTGACATGGTTTCCTTAGGTATCAAACAATAACACCATTTATTGATTGCTTATACAATTGCATAAAATTATTGATCATACACATAATACTTTCTTTTTACCTCATTCAACTTCTCACTAAAGTATGCAACTGGTCTTCCTTTTGAATAAAAAATCCTTCAATTTTTGTCCCCTTGGCATCACAATTAGCTCATAACACTTTTTTGAAGTTGGAAAATTAAGCTCATAGTACCTAGAAAATACCTACAAGCAAATATCTATCACAAAAGAGTAGATCTATGGCACAATATTGCACACAACCTAAGAATTGTATTGATGCAAAAAATAAACTAGATTGATAATTACAATGAGAGATTTATCCTTATAAAAAGATATAGAAACCATAAAGGAGGATTAAATTAGCATGTGAAAAATGTCACAATCATATGCAATGAGACAAAAAATTTAATTAAATAATTAAAAAATAAATTTCCAATTTTAGCTTAAGTGGAAAAACAAAGGGTACCTAATTAATTAATCAAAATTAATGAATTAATTAGGTGAATAGCCTATTACCCTAACAAATCTACTTAAGATGATCTTAGGGAGAAGCTAAAAAACTCTTAAAGGAATGCAATGAAGAATACAAAATGGGTCCTAGAAACAAGTCTTGATGAGGTACCCATGTACAAACAAAAGATCTCTCAAAACTAGAGAAAAGAGAAAAACCCTATGGGAGAAAACTCCTCTTTGAAAAATAGATGTAAAAAAGCATGTACAAAATAGGAAGGAAGGCCTCATAAATACCCCCCAAGGACAACTTCCTTCACCTCAAGCATCAATCACAATTGAAGATAACAAGGTGATGGTAGAGGTTTCGTGAAGATGTCTTAACTTTCTCCTTAGCAGGAATGTACTCCAAGATGAGTGAACCATCTTGAATCAATTGTCGAATGAAGTGCACAACGATCTTAATGTTTTTTGTCCTTTAATGCTCCAATGGATTGTATGGAATATGAATTCCACTTTGATTATCACACCAAAGAATAGTGGGACTATCAGGAGGAAAACCAAACTTAGTCATCAACTGACAAAGCCATAAAACCTGTTGGTTGGCTAGAATTGCTGCTCGATACTCAACCTTTGTAGATGATAATGCAATAGCATATTTATTTTTTCAAAACCATGAAATAGGACCAAAACCATGTAGCCAAAAACAAAACCAAAAGTAGACTTCCTATCATTGATATCACTAGCCCAATCTGAGTCAACGAAGTTGACAATCTGAGAAACTCTTGTTGTATAATGAATGTTATAATGTGAGGTTCCCTAAATATATCTCAAAATGTGTTTAGGAGCTTGATAATGGCTCTCATGTGTATCATGTGAGAACTGAGAGACAAGACCAACCACCAAAAAAAATTAGGACATGAATGTCTGAGGTACAAAGGCTACCAACTAACTACATATATATTGTACCATCAACCAAAGGAGTAGTGAAAGTGGAAGAAAACACAACACCAGACTAAAATGGTGTGGGGGAAGGCTTTCAAAATCAAGCATGCCAAATCTATAAAGCATATAAGGAGCATAATTCTATTGAAATATTTAAATCTCATCTGAAGACTAAATAACCTATAAATGAATAAAGTAGTGCAAAAGACCAAGATTTGTCATCACTAATTTCTCTGTCAAAGCTCTCTAAACACTTTAATTCATGGAGGACGAGCCACCTGTAAGAACCAAGTCATCCAAATATAGCACAAGAATCAAAATATTAGGTCCCTAACACTAAATGCACACTATGGGATCAGAATGACATCATGTGAAGCTAGGAGAGAGAAAAAAGGATTCCATCTTCTCACACCAAGCCTGTGGGGCTTGTTTGAGACCATATAGAATGAATGTGGAAGTATACAAACAAGTGAAGAGTCTTGAAAAAATCCTATGGCTTCTCCATATAAATATCCTCATTCAGGTCACCATGCAAGAAGACTCTCTTCACATCTAGCTAGTAAACTATCTATCCCTATGAAGGTTCAAGGAAAATGAAATCCATCTTGGAAATAGGAGCAAAGGTATTAGAATAGTCAATGACCTCAATATGAGAAAACCCCTTTGCAATAAGACAAGCCTTATACTTATCAATGGAACCATCTATGGTATATTTGGTACAGTGCACCCACTTGCACTTAATTAACTTTCTTCCCTTAGGAAGAGGAACTAAATCCCAAGTATTATTCTTCATCAATGGAAAATAATCCTCCTCCATAGCCCTGTCTTAGTTAGGAATACTTGTCACATCTAAATTTTTTTGCAGATCATCGAAAATGACATGACTTGAGCAATAGAATAGCACTTGGTGTCTATGAATGAGTATGATGGGAATTTGAAGTATCACCTACCAAAGATATAGTTACATCAATAGTATTATGGGATCAATTAGGTAAAGGTTGAACATTTGGAGGAGGTGGTGGAGTTGGAACATCATCATCATCATCCCCAAGAGATAAGGAGTCCTCAAGA
Source organism: Sequoia sempervirens (assembly GCA_007258455.2). Classification (NCBI taxonomy): domain Eukaryota; kingdom Viridiplantae; phylum Streptophyta; class Pinopsida; order Cupressales; family Cupressaceae; genus Sequoia; species Sequoia sempervirens. The sequence goes on along the minus strand of VDFB02075321.1, from coordinate 429,162,037 downwards.
GATGAAGTGGGATGAATAGGCAATGAGGGAGAAGGTGGTGATGAAGAATCCATCAGAGAAAGCGCTCATCAAACTGGGCATCTAGCCAAAACAAGACCTTTCTAGAATTAGGATCAAACAACCTATTCACCTTATCATCCTCATAGTAGCCAACAAATATGAGTGGTCAACTTTTCTTCTCCATAGATTTTCGTTGTGCATCTGGTATGTATGCCCCAGCCTCACTACTAAAAAAATTGAATGAAGAAACATTTGGCTTGACATGGGTCCAAGCCTCCTTAGGAATCATATGTTATAATTCCTTACAAGGCATCTGATTCTAAATGTAATTGATGCAATTCACAACCTCAACCCAGAAAGAAGAATCCATATTTTGTGACTGAGTCATGCAATTTCCATCTCCCATAATATTCTTTTCTTTCAATCGACAACACCATTCTATTGAGGGTGTATGGAACTATACGTTGATGCTAAATACCATGCTTAATATAAAAGTACCTGAAAGACTAATTGACATACTCCCTCCGTTATCTATGTGTACCCACTTGATCAAAATATCAGATTGCTTCTCCACAAATGCCTTAAAGATCCAAAAAGAATAAAAGGAATCACTCTTGTACTTAAGAAATTCCACCCATATACATCCAAAGAAGTCATCAATAAATGTGAGTACATATTTGGCCCTTGAAAAAAAAGTCGAAAATGACATGAGGTCAATATGAACCTTGAGTCAAGGGGTGCCTTAGCACATGTGGCTCTACTTGTAGGAAAATAATCCTAGTGATGTTTGCCAAGAACACATCCTCTACAAACACCATGAGTATAGGAAATCTTAGGGACCCCAATCACCAAATTTTATTATGTACTTATTTGCTCAATTTACCTGTAATTAACATGGAAAAAATGCTCATGCCAAAGCTCACTCAATGAATTTGCATGTGGTATGAGAGATGAACTAGAATTATCTAAGCTATCAAATACATCAAATATGTATAGTATGATGTAGAATAAACACTCCCAATAGGTGCAACAATATTGGGATTATCAAGGTCTCAAATAAACACATCATGTAGTGAAAAATCAACTATCTTTCTAGTTCTAGAATGAAAAATCTAATAAACTAAGAGAAGGTTAATTGAAATGTTAGGAACAAAAACTACATTCTGAAGACAACCACCTTCTAGCTGAATGCAACCTAAACCCAACACTGAAATCTAAGTAGAGTCATAGTCCACTACAATCTATGAAGTGTCAAAATGTGAAAGAGTGGTAACAAAATCCTAGGTATGTGTTATGTGGTGAGAAGCACCAAAATTAAGTATCCAACTAGATGCTAAAGGTAAGGTCCATGCAAAAAGAGAATAACCTTTCCCTATATGTTTGGGACCCTCTTTTCGGATGTCTTTTGACCTTTGGCTTTATTGGATTTGTCCTTTTGAGGTCTTGACATGTTGGTCTTGCTCACTCTAGCCTTGCCCTGAGGCTTGAATTGGTTAAAATGGAGTTTCAGGCAAAATCCGGGTTTTCACCTCACAAAACATAGAATATTTATAAATTTTAGGAGCGGGATGTAATTTTTGATCTGAATTTGGCTGTAGCTTGGAGGGATTCTCACTACCTGATGATATATCTTGGGATTTTGTTTCTTATTTTGTTTTCCCTTAGATGGTTGGGCTACCAATGCATGATTTTTGGAACCTGTAAGAGAATCCAACTGAACCAACTTTACCTATTCCCATTTCAAACACTTGCATAAAAACTAAAAGTTAGGCATGGTAAAATAATCACCTAAAGCATCCATGGTAGAGTAAAATATGGAAGAGAAAACTTGAAATTGTCTTAGAATCTTAGAAAAAATAAAAAAAATGCACTCCTTGTTAGTTTTATTCTTCTCACAACCCTATAGAAGTGATCTGAGGGACTTAAATTTCTACAAGAAGTCCTCAATGGAATGAAATGCATCAAGTACAAGTGATCATGTCCAATATACCTCAATCTATAGAGCATGAAACTCATTGATGGTGCTAAAACGATCACTAAACTTCAGCTAGATCTACCTATGAGTGGTGCAAGACTTAATGTGAAACAAAATATTGTATAAAACATGTAGTGAAATCAATCCTATAGCCTTATATGTCATGTTCCTAATCTAAAATATCTCAAATTGATGTGTCGATTGTGGTTTTACTTAATCCAAGGTGGACCAGAAAGGCATACACAATTTTCTTATCTAAGCTTTCTAGACATGGTACTTGTGTGATGTAAGATGTTCAATGGAAGAGATTTCTACCATGGTGTTTTAAGATTTTAAAAGTGTTTTGGAGGTGTTTTAAGATTTTTAAAGAGCGTTTTGTGTTGAAAGGAACAAGAAAACTGAGAGGGGGGGTGAATTAGCTGTCACCAAACACAATCATAAATCTTAAACACTTATCGACTTCACATTCAATTTATTCTGTTATTAATTATGAACATGAAATGCAAATAATAGAAAGAAATATGAACACAAGAGACACAAGATTTACATGGAAAACCCAATAAGGGAAAAACCACGGTGAGGATTAACCCACAATATAAAGTAATTCCAAAATAGATTACAAGAGGCTCATTGCCAAGGGGGTCACTACCCAAGAAGGACTCACTGTCTAGTTACAAGGCTCACTGCCTACATATAGGACTCACTTTCCAATAAGGAGACTCACTACCTACAAATACAAAAGATAACAGAAAAATCCACCACAAAAAATTACACACATCCATAGCCTTGATTAGAAGATTGCAGACACCATTAGATAATTGATTTCAAGAGTCTATCACATTAAAGTATTGTTGCCTCAATTTAATTTCACACACTCTTGATTCTCAAATTTGTGGAATTATTTATAAATCAATTCGTAACATCTCGACTTGTATTTACACCATCTTCAACCTTAGAAACTTTCTCCAAGGTCGGCTACACATTATTCATTTTACAAATTCAAATTAGGTCAGTAACTCAACATTCCTGTAGTGGAAGAGAATGAGAGATGACCAAACCAACAATGAACCAAGACCTAAAAAGTCTCGGATCAATCACATGCTTCCTCAATTGATACATATCCTTTACATGACGTGTAGACACTAGGTCAGCCAAACCTAATGAAAAAACAAATGAAATTTGAAGTACATGCTTCCACAATGAGAAGATAACATGTAGAACACATAACACCATCACTAAACACTAAAACACATCTTAGGTACCTTCAGATTCATTAGCAACAAATGCAAAAAATTCCACACATAGAACACCTTCCATAAGTCCATCCAGACTGTACAGACACACATAGAAACTTTGAAACTCATCTTCTGAAGCACCAAACCATGAAAAAATTTGTGAGAACACAAATAACATCGTTACAAGCCTTAATCTAGATCCAAAAGATTAGAAACAAACTAGTTTCAAGGACTGCGGAGCAAAAACATTTCTCCCAATTGATAGAAAAACAACTTTGCCAAACCAGTTCACACATAGGTGAACACAAAATTCACCTGCATCAAACCAAAAACTAAAAGCTAGTATATATCACCAATGGATTCCCATAAACAATAATTCAAATCTAAACAAGTATAGGATCAACACAAAAGAAATGTGGAGCACATACTGGAGCACATTCTAAACACATACACAATTCTGACCTCACTATTACCCAAAAGCACTTGGAAACACATCATTTCAACACACCTGCAACACCATAAAGATAGCTCCATGTACTCACAATATCTAAGCAGTATCTCAAATATACATACACAACCTGCAATCACTTAATTATTTTCTCTGTAGCAACCTATACTGTGTTGACATCAATGACAACATTAATGACAACACCACCATACTCATTCATACTTACAAAATTTTGAAGGTGATTTTATATTTATTGATGTGCATTGATATGAATGCAAGAAAAACAAAAAAATAATGCTACTTTGATAGCCAAGAGAATTTCAAATAATTATGTGTACTTAGTGAATTTTCTAGAAATTTTGACTATAGATCTAAATAGAGAAATGGATCACCTCTTTAACACCTATTCATTTATAAAAAATGGAGTTTGTATTCCCAATTCATGGATCTAGAAGAAAAAACAAGAAGATCTATATTCAATGGCCTATAAATACTTTCTGAGGTAGAATTTGGAAAAATTGATTGTCAATCTGAAATGGTCTTGAATCTAGCTTTTCGATGATCTAATGTTTTGAAGAACAAATATTGTGCACATAAGTTACACCTAATTTTGTGAAATTTGCATAATATTGTTGAAAAATGTCATAGGGATCTTAAAATTTTATTCCCTAGGAATATGAGTGCCCTATCACTAGGAACTAGGGCTAAAAATCTGGCCCTTGGTTACCCACATGATCGTAGGGGGTGCTGAAGGGTCAACGAGGGGTTGGAATTGGTGTAGTGGGTCATTGATGTGATTGAGGCCCTAAATACGGGTGTTGGTGGGTTCTCTAGGTGGTGAAAAGGGGTGGAATTGTCCTTATATCTACTAGTGGTGGCAATACTTGGTGGTCACTAATGTTGTTGGTGGCACAGTGCTTAATATAGCACCTATGCTTTTTAAAGCACAATTTTATATTTTTATATATTTTTAAAAAAAATCTTCATATAGATGTCATATAGGGGTAGTAACATGGCCCCTAATAAATTTTTTTCCCTCCATAACCCTTGTCACTAAAAGTGGTGGAATTTCATGTTAAAATTCATTTCTTTGGCTTCTTGATTGCGATTGTGAGGTTAATTTTTCTCCTAGATGCACCAAAATTTTTCTTAAGGCTAGATACCTCAAGTTTTAAACATGAAGCTACAAATTAGAGGCTCTGATACCATGTTGAAGTTGGAAAATTAACCTCACAGTGCCCAAAAAATACTTACAAGAAAATACCTGTCTCAAAAGAGTAGATCTATGGCAAAATATTGCACACAACCTAACAATTGTATTGATGCAAAAGATAACTTGGATTGATAATTACAATGATAGATATATCCTTATGAAAGGAGATAGAAACCATAAAGAAGGATTAAATTATCATGTGAAAAGTGTCAGAATCATATGCAATGAGACAAAAAGATAATTAAATGATTAAAAAATAAATTCCTAAGTTTAGCTGAAGTGGAAAAAGAAAAGGGGCTAATTAATTAATCATGATGAATTAATTAATTAGGTGAATAAAACTTTAATCTAACACATTTTTCCAAAATTAGATAGTGCTAGCCAACATTGGGTGTTTATTTACTTTCTCTTTCAAAATCAGGTTTACTTATTTGTGTTGTTGTCTAAATAAACTGGACTTCCTATTACCCTTCATTGTTTTAGTACTAGGTATACCAATCCCACTAACATTATAAATGAAATTCCTATAGAAGCTCGCAAAACCTTAAAAAATCCTTTCTTCAAATATACTACAAGGTGGAGGCCAATCCACAATCGCTGTGAAATTTTATGGATCCATTTTAAAATAGTCTCTAGAAATAAAAACCCCTAGATATACAAACTCTTCTCTCATAAAACTACACTTTTTAAAATTCACTAACTACTTCTCTTCTTTTAGTCTTCACAAAATTTCCCTAACATGTTGTAGATGTTCTTTTTTTTTTACTAAAAATCAAAATATCATACAAATACACAATGACAAACTTACCAAGACAAGGCTTCAACACTTCATTAATCAACCTCATAAAAGTGTTGGGAGAATTGGTCTATCCAAATGGCATTACCAACCATTCATACAATCCATCTTTAGTTTTAAAGGAAGTCTTCCACTCGTCCCCTTCTCTAATTCTAGTTTGATGGTACCAACTCTTCAAGTCAATCTCCATGAAGTATTTGGCTCTACAAAGATAGTACATCTTGTAATCCATCTGTGGAAATAGGAATCTATACTTGATGGTTATTTTATTTATTTCTCTAAAATTTATACACATGTGTCATTCTCTATCATTGTTGGGAGTCTAAATTATATGAATTTCACATGGAATAATACTTTCCTTTATCAATGCCTTATCTAAGAATTCTTGTACTTTCTTATTTATCTCCTCATTCTCCATGGGAAAAATTCTATATGGTGCTTTGTTTGGAAACTTTGTACTAGGTATCAAAAAAATGCACAATGACTTATTCATCTTACATGCGACAATCCATCATGAAACTCCAAATTATTTCTACGTACTCATTCAAAATTTCTTGAATTTCTAGTACCATCCCTTCTTTCTTCTTTGCTATTATGGTTTTTACACTTGTTTGGGAATAAAAGCATAAAATTATCCCCCCTTCAAATCTTTCAAAAATTTCTTCCTCAAAACCAAGAAAACTTTAGAACTATTCTCAACTTCATCTTCATTTTGTTTCATTGGATTCAAAATAAACTATTTTCCATCCTTCTTTATCTTATATGTATTAGACCTTCCATCATGTACAACTTGTCTATCAAACTTCCAAGGTCTACCTAAAAGAATATGGCAAGCATCCATGAGAATTATATCACACAAATTTTCATCTTTATAATTTATAATTTTCATTTTCACTAAACTCTATTCACTCACCATAAATTGATGTTCTTTTTGTAGATAATAAACTCTATAATGACTAGGATGTTTTACCCTATTCAATTTCAAATTCTTTACCATATCTTCAAACACAATATTGTTTGTGCTACCACTGTCCACTATTTGTTTGCAATATTTACCACCCAAATTGCACTTGATTCGAAACAAGTTTATCCTTCTCTAGATTCAAAATAATCCTCCTAAACATTAGGGATTTTCCATCCTTGGGATCTTCTCCACACTTATATGAAGCCAATTTTTCATTTTCAACCTATGCAATATTTATCCTTAGTTCCTTTCCTTTCACACTACCCTACTCTATTTGAGGAAATTGAAATTCTCTATGCCCAATTTTTCCACATTGAAAACAAGTTCCACTATATACTCTTTGTCTTTCAAAATTTCTATTTCCAAAATAATTTCTTTTTCCTCTATTTTTCTTAGAAGCTATTTTACAAGGTACTAGTTTCTTCTTGTTTATTCTAGTACTTGCTATCATTGTTGAGCTATCCTCTTCCATTTGATGTTCTTCTCCATCCTCTATTATTATTCTTGTATTTTCTATTCAACTTCTCTTCTTGCTTTGAGGCATATTCATGGGCCTCTTCTACACTTAGAATTTTCACCATACTCATTTCAAATAATTATGTAACTCAAAACCTTTTTTGTGTTATCATCAACATGTCCTTGTATATTCAACTTACATAATTATTTTATGTAATCTTGTACACTTTTCTCCCTTTGTTTAAAACTTTTCAATTTATTAAACAAACCAACCTAATAGTCTAATGGCAATAATTTTTCTTTTAATTTTGTCACTATTCTCTCCCAAAATTTTATTTTGTCCTTTCCCTTTTGTTGGCTCTTAGTTTTCATATAATCCCACCAAATGAATGCATGTCATTTCAACTTCATACCAAAAAATTTACTCTCCTTGTATCTTCTATGGATTGAAAATAAAAATATTTCTCCATCTATAATGACGAGTAATTGTTGGCTCTCAATTTTCATATGATCCCACCAAATGAATGCATGTCATTTCAACTTCATAACAAAAAATTTCTCCTTGTATCTTCTATGGATTCAAAATAAAAATATTTCTCCATCTATAATGACCAGTAAATCAATTCTTTGATATTCAAACTTTCATTATAACTGGGTGGATCAAAACAAGATTTCCTACTTATTCTGGAAATTGCTCTAAAAAATATCCTCCCTATTTCGCCACCTTCTTCTTCTTCTTCTATTACACTATCATTGTGTTATGCACACTTAAAATCAATTATATCCTCCACATGTACTCTTCTTCTCTGGGTTGCTTCAATTTCCTCTAACTATTTTGTGATTTATCTGGATCCTTAAACCATTGCATCTGTAACAGCTTGATGTACCTATTCTACTATTCCTCCTCTTCTCCTTCCACATCCTCTATATGCCATGTCTCTTTTGGAGTCTTTGTATTTGTAAATATCCACTCACTTTTTTCCACCCATATATTTTTTATAATCCCTCTATGACATGTCTAGAGTCCCAACAAGAACCCAAAAGCTAGGCTGTCATACCATTTGATGTAGATCAAATCCTAAGGGTCCTATTATACAGATAGAATTTTTAGAAAAAAAATGAAATACACATCACAAAATTCATAGAACAATATCATGGTACTTTGGAGTAAAAAAATTGAATCTATGGTGACCTTTGATGTCCACAATTAGCACCTACTTGACCAAGTTTCAACAAAGCTATTTTACTTCTTCTTTTCAAACCCAACAACCCCCCAACGATTGAAATTTATTGTTGATGATAAATACAATCTATATCCCAATATTGCTGAGAATCCATATAGTGGGTGAAGGTGGATTCTTATGTTTAATAAAGATCAATCTATAATTACTTTTTATTCTTTTAAATTTAATAGGTGACAAAACTTATGATCTAGAGATTTCTAATTCATAAAATAAACACTATAGCATGACTTTGAGCTTCCTAGGTGGTGTTATGTATCCAAAAAAAGTTATGTCAATGAAATATATGACGTAATAAGGAAAATAATAGATGGGGCTTTATTAGGATAAGAAATCCTATTTTTTATTTATAGTTCATTACTAAGTGTATGTATGAAACCATTAAGTTATTTTATACACATAATGAATCCTTAATTTTTTATGAATTCTTATTATTTTTCATTGGTGTGTTTAATTAAATAAAATATATTGATTTATGTTTTAGAAAATTCTTTTGTTACACCTCCCTTATGGGTTGAAACATTGCATCATGCACCTTACTTTGGGGAAAAACATTTCAATTTTCTAGTTTATAAATTGTAGTGTGTCTTAATCTTGGCATACAATAAAAATATATTGACCCATTATATATGGTATTATTGACATGCAGATCCATGTACCTTTAAAATTATATGTGATGTACCCCCTTTCCCTTAAAGCCACATGCATCAATTTTATGAGAAAGAAATTATCACTTTGGACCACACATTTATTATTCAAATAATATCATAAGAATATAAATATTATACTTATAAATATCACTTGGTTTTAGTTTTATAAAAGCTTATATTTTATCCTCGTTCATTGGGATATTCAAGATCATCTAAATTGTTAAATACTATTTAAAAGGGCTTACTAGTTTCCTCTTCTTAGGGGCTAGTGTAAGCTTAACTTTGATGGAATTGTGCCATAGAAAATTGGACCCTCTTGAGAAAAGAGACAAATTCACACATAACTAGACCCACTTTTGAGTCCCCTACATCATTAATCCTTCAAAATAGCATTTATAGGCCCCTAAGACCCATTATTTTTGATCTAGAGGGTTGTTTTACCTAAGAAATCACTTAAAACCCAACAAACAACACTTAATTCTTTCATACCCAAAAAACCCACCTTCAAAAATTAGTAGTGGGACCCATTTTACACCTTTGGTGAATGAGTTCACTCTAGTGGGACCCATTGGCCAAGGGTGGCGAATGAGTCCCTTTTGAGGGAAAAACAATTTTGAGCAGGAATTTTATTAATTCAACTTGAATTTTTGGTGGATGTCAGCCTCTTAGGTCTAAATAATGGGAAAATTAGGTGTTGTTGCTTATAAATACTCATTTAAAGTCATTTTACACATATTTTTTTCAATTCACAAAATCAATTTCTAAAGTTAAGTCTTATACAACAAATCTCATTAGCAAAAGTTGAAGTTTTAGGGCAGCAAACTAGGGTTTTTGTAGGGCTTGAAGCTCACTTTTTTTTGTCAAGATTTAACATTGAAAAGGGTTAATGATGTATTCCTATGATGAATCATGAAGAAATATAGGTTGAGGAGATGCAACTAGCCATCAAATCACACCTAATGACTTGGTTTCATAATGATTCCATCTTCCATTTTCACTCTATCTTTATATTAAGGTCTGCATTTTATTTAACTTATATTTGTATGCCATTTTATCTCCATTTTTAATGTTTTGTAAGGTTTGTAGGGTTGATATCTTGCATTACATAAATCATCTTTGCATTTCTTATTCTAGAACAATAGAATAGGGTTTTTGTCCTATTTCAGACTTTCCTAGTCTTTAACACATCTAAGGCTAGGTTTTTATGAAGATTTTTCTCCATTCAAGGTTTAATTACCCAACTAGGGGTTCGATGAAGGAAAAAACCCCATTAGACAAACAATTTTAAGTTGTTTTGTAGGAATTTTTAGAGATCCCGAGTTAGGTTTCCATTAAAAATTGTTGTGCAAGTGTCAAGGTGCAGAGCAGAGATTGGAAGTTGCAAAAATTTGAAAGTGAAATGATTCACCATGCATGGAAAATGAGTCCCTCCTGAGATGTAGTTTTGAGTTAGATGCAGATATTGGTTCCCAGTTGACAAAAAACAGCTTTTGTGTAGAAAAAGCCCTAACCTAGGACTAATTCGCCCAGGGTGGTGAATGAATCCCAATCAGCTCAAATTCAAATTTGATCAATTTTCTAAATTGTTCTCTAGTCTTCTTCTACTTCCTAGGTACACATATTCTAAAGAAAAACTTTCTGTTTTGTTTATTTTACATTCTTGTTCATTCTTTTAGGCTTTATGCACAGAACACTATGTTTTCCAACATAACATAGATCTTAAGTTTTGCATTCATAATCAGTCATTTAGATCATTTAATTGTACTCAGTTCATTACATTTAGCTTAAACAACATCATATTTATAAAATAATTTGAATGAACCCCTTAGCATTTTTTGCCCTACTCTCTCCTTTTAGGTGAAAAACCCTAGAAGAGCTAGAAAGGTGTGGTGCCAAAAATCTACAGTTCATTTTGGTGAACTTGCATATTGAACATAATATCATTCTAATTTACATTTCTATTTGCATCTTAGGGATTAAATACTTCATCATTTTGCATTGTTTTGCAACTTAGGTCTTCTTAAACAATGCATTAGTGGAGGAATCATTTAAATTGTGTTAGTACATCACATTTCATTAGATCATTCCAACATTCTGTCCTTGCATTCTATTTTTGCATTGTACAGACTTAAGAACACTAAAAAAATATTTAAAAAAAAAAACTTAAAAAAATTCATCCCCTGGGACTCATTCGCCACCTTGGGTGAATTAGTCCCACAACAATTTTTTATCAAATTTTTCATATTCCAGTTCATTCCATTTCACCTTTCTATTTTTTGTAATTTCCTTTCTTTTGTATTTTAGTTATTTCTATTTTCTTAGCATAAATATTACTTTCTTTCATGGCATTTATGGATAGTCTTAGATTTTTACAACTTTCCTTTTCAATAATTGTTCCTAGTTCTTTTAGATCAGATTCATTGATACATAAAAACACAAAAAATGAAACATCAAATCAACCCTTCAAACAAATGATTAAAGTTAGAAACAACATCTAATCCAAGCCTCTTAGTAGTGATGATGTTGACAAGTTAGATGTAGTTCTTCAGAATTTCCTCTCACTCACTCCATCCTCTAATGCTTGCAATGAGAAACCTAAATTAATTAATGATAAAGAATCCCTCAAACCTTTTAGTTGTGATGATTTTGATTTGTTAGATGAAGCCCTCCAATATTTCATCTCGCTTAAGTCATCCACTAAGATTTGTTGTGACAACCTTATGATAACAATCGTTAACACCCCTAATGCTTCTCTTGAACACCTTAAACCAATAGATGATAATTCACCCCTCAAACCTTCTAGTTGCAATGATTTGAACTTGTTAGATGAGTCCCTTTAGGACTTCATCTCACCCAAATCATCCACTATGGTTTGTTGTGAGAAATCTAAAACTAAGGATGTTAACGTTATTCAACCTCAACTTATTCTTTATCCGCCCTCACATAAACTTTATCCCTCTAACCAACCCTAGTACACCCTTTCCCTGCCTAAAACCAATGTGTTACAACAATCAAGTAATGTTACTATTTCTGATACATATAATACCTAAAACAACCTGCAATAGTCACAACCACCACCACCCTCTTTACCTTTACCCAATCTACCTAGTGCTCCTCATTACAACCCACACATAAAGGAGTATGATCTTGTTGAAAAATTAAAGAATACTCCTGCCAAGATTTCCCTTTAGGATTTACTTCAAACTCACCTAATTATCATAACATTCTTCAAACAACCTTAAAACAAATTGTTGTTCCTTCTAGTACAACTTCAAATGATATGGAAGCTCTAATCCAAAAACTGAACCTTGACATTACTTTTTATCAACATGAGCTCCCTCCTTTAGAGTTGCCTAAAAAAAATGAATCCTTTATGATAATCACTCAATACAATCACATAGGTATCAAACGAACCCTCATTGATAATGGTTCTTCTCTTAATGTGTGTAGTGTGAATCTCCTTGATTGCTTACACGTTGACAAGTCACAAATAATACTTGATTTTGTCTCTATTCAAGGATTTGATAAAAAAACAAAGCAACCGCTTGGGATAATTACTTTACCTATTACAGTTGGGGTGGATACTTTGCAAACTCCTATTCATGTCATACTTTATGATATCTGATATAATCTTCTTTTAGGCAGACCATGGATTCATGAGATGAATACAGTGCCTTCAACACTTCATAGCATCATGAAATATGTCCATAACAATCACATTATCAAGTTGAAATAGAGCCCGAGCCTAAAAGTTTCTTACATCTTGAAAAAGGAGTTACGAGTCCTCTGAAAACATTAATTCCAACATCTAACACAGATCCTCTTGAAATTGAACAAAACAATGAGGAATCAATATCTAAATTATTTGGTGATGATTGGGGATCATTATAATTCATAGCCTTATTTATGGGCGAATACATATTGACACAAAAGAGAGATGACCAACAAGAACAACCAACAATCATGTCCACTCAAAATTATGAACAGCCATCTCAAACATGTATCTCCTATAATTTGGATCAAAACACAACATACACAACAAATTTTGACGAGAAAGATTATTAATCCCCTCCTAATCCACAAGAAATGGAAAGAATTTATGGAAAAGGCTATGAGTGTATAATTTTTTTTGGATATACTAGAAAAGGGTGTGGAAAACATGAGCAAGGTATTTGTGTCCCTATTGAACCTAATGTGCAAGAAACACAAACTAGATTTGGATATTCTTTTTCTAAAATGACAAAAGCTACTCAATGACCATCATTGAACATTAATGTTATAACATGTCAACCAAAACAAAAACTCATGATCAAACATCTTGAATTTCTTGATATAAACTTATCACCCTTATGAAAGTATGTCCATAGCGATGAATATTTAAAGCGAATGTTAGGAGTTTCTGATAACACATCCTCACTTACTTCCATGAAAACCATTCCTCGTACCATGACTATTACCAAGAAAGAAGCAAGTGATATCATTGAAGAATTCTATGAATCTTAAGGTCCTAAATCCAATGCACTCCCTTTAGGAGATACAATTGATGTGCCAATGGACATTAATGATACAGGCAAAGTTATTAATATTGGGAAGTTCCTTGACGATGAAGAACAAGAAGACACTACCACTTTGCTTCATGACTTTACTAAAAAAATTTCTTGGAAATATTCTAATATGCTAGGAATTAACCTGAAAATTGTGACAGATAAGATTGTCCTTGCTGAAAATGCTAAACCTGTTTGTCAAAAGATAAGAAAAATGCATCCTAACATAGCCTTGCATGTTAAAGTAGAGCTTGAAAAACTCCTTGATGCAGGCTTTATTAGACCTATTGATTATTCTCCTTGGATCTCAAACATTATAACAGTTGCAAAACCCGTTAATCGTATTAGGATATGCATGGATTTTCAAGACCTAAATAAAGCTTCCTTAAAAGATGACTTTTTGTTTCCTAATATCGACATGATCATGGATTTAACTATTGGAAATGCTTTATTTTCATTCATGGATGGATTTTTTGGCTATAATCAAATCCTTATTAACCCTCAAGATTAATATAAAACAACCTTTACAACTATTGGGGGAGCATTTTGTTGGGTTTTGAGCCCTTTAGTTTAAATAATTCTGGTGCAACTTATCAATGTGCGATGACATTAATATTTCACAATTACATTCACAAAATTTTGGAAGATTATGTTGATGATATCCTAGCTAAATCTTTAACATGACAAGACAATGTAAATTTCCTTCACAAAATATTTGAACGAATACAAAAATACAACATGTGTTTGAATCCAAAAAAGTGCGTCTTTGGCATACATAGTGATAAACTCTTGGGGTTTGGCATATCTCATAGAGGCTTCAAGGTGGACAAAAATAAAATTGATGCAATCATTAACATGACACCTCCTAGAAATATTTCTCAATTACGCACATTACAAGGTCGAATTCAAGCTATTTGACATTTCATTGCATCTTTAGTTGATCGCACATTACCTTTCACACATATCCTTAAAAAGGGTATACCATTTTATTGGGATGAGGATTAAAAATATGATTTTGAGAGTTTAAAGAAATACCTTGCAACCCCACCTTTTTTACAATCCATTGTGCCAAATAGACCATTTATCCTGTACATCACCACATTTTCCCATGCTCTTGTAGCATTGTTGGCTCAATACGACGATCATGGTAAAGAGCACCCCATTTATTACATAATTCGGACCTTAATTGATTACAAAACTCAATATTCACCAATTGGGACATTATTTACTAAATGTTGAATTAAAAGTGATAGCAAAATTTGATCCTCTTAAACATCTTTTTAACAAAATAGTTATTTCTGGCCACTTAGCTAAGTGGGTGATGTTGTTAACTGATTTTTACCTTAAATTTGTTTCAAAAATAGCAATCAAAGGACAAGCCTTAACCGACCACTTAGTTGATGCTCCTTCCCCTTTCACTTTACCTACTCATGATTCCTTTCTGATGATAATATCTTGACCGTTGTCATTCAACCATGGGAATTGTATTTCGATGGAACTAAGTGTAGAACTGGTTCTAGTGTTGGAGTGGTATTAATTCCACCCAATAGAAAACCTATTCCCTTATCTTATCGATTAAATTTCCTATGCAAAAATAACACAACTAAGTATGAGGCATTGATCATAGGTTTGCGAGTTGCTTTAACAATGAATGTTAAACATATCAAAATATTTGGTGACTCACAATTAGCTATCAAGCAAATCAATGGTACATATCAAACTAAACATGACAAGCTATCAAAATACAAGCATTTTATAATTAAATTACTAGAGATGTTCAAATCATTCACTATTGATAACATCCCATGAAAAGACAATCAACATGTGGATGCAATGGCGAGCATAGCTTCTCTTATATCCCTACACAATCCTTCCATAGATTTCACCTTTGTAATCCATCCTATCATGAAACCTTCAATTGATACCCCTCTAGAGGACCTTTTGGTACTAAATCATGATACCTCGTGTGGATGGTATGATACAATATACAACTATTTAAAATATGGTACCATTCCTAAATGTACCACAACAAATACTTGAAAATGCTTATGCAAGCTAGCATCTAAATATGTGATCCTTGCAAACGCATTATATAGAAGATCTTTCAATGGTCTCTTATTACGGTCTTAAAGATTTTGAAATTCGTTTAGTGCTTGAATAGGTTCATGTTGGTGCCTGTGGAGGTCATTTTGGAGGTTGATCGTTCTAGTGCAAAAAATTATCCGCAGGGTATATGCAGGATCATGATGGGCCAAAAAGTGGTGATATGATGGGTATGTGTAGGGTATGTGGCTGATGACTTTATTTTTACCCAAAATTAATGAAAATAAAAGTTTTTTAAAAGAGATTCTTAGCTTTCCAACAATATAAATTATGCTTTACTTTGAATTTAATAAATAATTATTATTCATTTTCTATTTAAATTATGACTAAAGTCCTAATTGATAGGCTAATTGAAAAACATCTATAGCTTTCAAACAGTATCACATTTTTTGAATCTGAAACATGCATCACATTGTATGCTTCGTATACTATAGGATTAAAAAAAACATTGAATTTCATGAAGTTTTGACCAAGTTAAGGTGGTCAGAAGTATGAGTTTTATATTTTTTAAAAGTTGTAATAAAAAATTCATAATTAATTATTTACTTGTGTGTTGTAAAAACATGGCCCCTTGTCATTTTCATGGCATTTTAGGTCTTGTTTCATGGTATTTGATATATTTTGCTCTGATTTTATGTTGTGACATGGATTGAACATGCATATTTAGGTACTAAAATTCAAATAATGACATCTTGTGAAGGTGTTGTGAAGTGTTGTTAAACATTTCTAGATTCTTCTAGACTCTATCACAATTCACCTAAAAATCATCTTTTCATTCATTATTAAGTCCTATTTTGAAGTGTTGTAAAGTCTTGTAATAGGTTTTCATGCTTTTATAGGCATAACTTCACTATTCATCCCTTTCTCATGCTTTATTTGACCCCTTTATGCCCTCATATGCTTTAATTAAGTGTATTTTTGAATGTTAACCCAACAAATAACATTAAATACAACTTAATTCTCAATACATATTTTCAGTTCCTAAGTGTGACACATTTTCCATGGGTGGCAAAGGAGTTCCCCTTGGCTCCAAATTCAAAATTTTTAAGTTTTCCTTTTTGCTTTTTATTCAAAAACACTTGATGTTGACCTATGATGAGGTATGAATGGTTAAATAAGACACAAGTGTGTATAAATATGTGAATTTCACCTCATTTTACATCCCCTACAATTCTCCAACATTCATACATCATATTCAAGTATTCAAGCATTCTACAACATCAATTCAAGCAATATTCAAGCACTTTGGAGCATCCATTGACATTACTTCAGATTTTCATTGTCAAGGGTTTGGTAAGTTGATAGCTATTGCATGTTATTAGTTTATCATTCTCTTTCTTTTCATTGTTTCATTAAGGGTTTGATTATCAAAAGTGGGGTTTGACCAAGGAAAACCTCTATTTGCTAACCCTTAACCATTTTCCCCCTATTGCATGTATGTTTGCAGATCTAGGTATGTAGATTTAACAATATTTTTGGTGTTGAATATTGGTAAACAAGTCAACTAAGTTCTTCAAATCAACTCATTCATATTTCAAGCTTGGAGAAGGTTTTATGCCTGTTTCTTTAATAATTGACTTCGACAACCCGACAATCAGAGATTTCCAAATTTGGTGTTGGAAAGTTGTCTCCTGATTTTTTAGAAAGTTGGGAGAGGACTGATTCTCCACCAGTGGTGAATGAGTCCCACCTTAGGATTGAAAATATGAATTTTGTCAGATTGTGGATCTCGACGGTCATAAACTAGTTTCTTACAGTTTTTTTCACCAGTAGGACTAATTCGCCACCCTGGGTGAATGAGTCCCACTATGAAAATTCAATAATTTCAGTCAACATCCACAACATCCTAGATTCATTAGAAATTGGCTAGGTGCACTCTATTTCATCCCATTTCTTTCTATTCTACATCATTTCTTCATTTAGTTCATTATTTGCATATCACAATGTGTTTTCAAACATAGTTTAAATCTTAGTTTTGCATTCAAATTCTTTCATTTAAATCACTCAATTTCATTTAGTTTACTTCATTTAGTTTAGAAAAAATCTTAAATAACATTATTTGAATGAACTAGTTAGCATTTTTGGACCTACCTCTCTCCTTTTAGGTGAAAAACCATAGAAGAGCTAGAGAAGTCCTAGAGAGCCAAAAATCAACAGTTCATTTTGGTGAACCTACAGTTTGAACACTTTGCATTTATGATTTCATTGGCATATTGCATCCTAGATTACTTTTGCATCAACATTCAATTAGGACATTGTTTTGTTTTTACATTCTAGGACTTTTCATATTGCATTAGTGAAAACTTCATTTAGATTTCATTTATGCATTACATCTCATTGAGAAAATTGAAAATCTACATTCTGCATCTTTTATTGCATTCTATAGAGCATTAAATTCATCTTCAAATTTATGAAAAACACAAAAACCCATCATATTAGGACTCATTCACTACCTTTGGAGAATTAGTCCCTCTTCACTTTTTACACAACATTTCTAGCATTTTTCTGGTATTTTCTTGCATTTCTATTTTTTGTGGTTACATTTCTATTACAGTTACTAGAATTTCTATTACTTTCATATTAGACATCTTAAATTACCTTGCATTTGCATTCACCTCTCCTTTGTGTTACTTGTATGAGTGTTTGGTGCCCCGTTGATATTACTTTAGTAAGAAGAAATTCTAGACTCATGGATTCCCATGATAGCACTTTCATTGTGGACCTTGGGATCTCACAAGATCCTACTCATAGTATGGAAAATGGTGCATTAGGAATTGACAATACTAGTTTTATGCCTTCACCTTTCCATCCAATGAATGTTGACACCCAAAACAATTCCCTCCCGCAAGAAAAGGTCATTAATATTCATGAGGATTTTGCACATTTACAGTTCAATATTTGTCACTTGAAAATATTTCCTCCATTGCCATACTTGCCATTGACAATCTTCATTGTTTGATTGAAAGTGATGATGGCTTGCAAGCGATGAAGAGAATTACCAAAATTTACAATAAACATGCCTCTTCTAATACTCAATCTGCAAACATTCCTATAAGCAAGGATGACCTCAAGTTCCTCCCCCTTCAACCATAGCATCTATACCAATGTATACCAATCCACAAGTCCACACAACTATGCAACAGGTTAATTATGTGACTACTTCTTTCTCGATTCCACCTAGCATTCCTACTTTTCTCGTGGCATCACAAGTCCCCTCCACCATCTTCACACCTCATAGTATTCCTTTCACTTCACCTAACATCACTTACACTCCATGTCACCCTTTTCTCTTTCACCTCAACCCACTTATCTTGATCTTGTTCTTACACAACTCCTTAATACTGTTTCATCCATGTAACATCAACTTTCCACCATTAGCCAAGGTCAATCCGCTCCAACCACATATCATGACCGTAGAAGCCCCTTATCCTTACAAATATTACGTACCCCAATGCCACAAGGGATAGAAATGCCTCAATTTGAGAAATATGGAGGTAAAGGAGACTCTGTCAACCATGTTAATGCTTATACAACTTTGTGTAGTCTATTTCCAAAGACCTTGAAAGAAATTGCATTAGAAGGGTTTTCCAACTTTCCCAATCATTCCATCCATTCATTCAATGAATTGGTGGATTCTTTCATAAGTCACTTTCAAGTTCACATGACACCTAAAAAGACAATGGCTGACCTCATGCGATGTAGAAAAAACATACATGAGAAAGTAATGGATTTTATCTCATGATACCAATCCTAGTATGCTAAAATTGATGTCAAGATTCCTGATACACATCTACAAAAGATGTTTATCAAAAAATTGCACACACACCTTTAGGATAAGCTAACAATGATGAAATTCCCTTCATTTATGCATTTATGCACAATGTTGTGTGAATAAAATAACTTGGTTTCAATTCGTGATTCAAAATCCACTTCTAACTGAGCTAAAAAATATGAACACAACAATTAGAACCAAAATAACACACAAAACTATTGCAGAAAAAATAGAGGCTTTTTATAGTTCAATCCACCTCCTCCTTCACAACTGCAACCCACCCAACCAGCTCAAACTCAATTGGTAGCTATTAAAACAACAATTCCTTATAACTATGGGGACCCAAAGAGACAATTTACTTCTTTACTCGATACCCTCCATAACACAATGAACCAATTAATTCAAGAATGCATGGTCACTTTTCCACCTATTCGACCACTTGACCCAAAATACCCATTACCACTCACTTTCAAACCTAATGCTTATTGTCATTTTTATCACCAAAATGGACATGAAACTGAACATTACAAGTGTCTAAAACATTTAGTTCAAGACCTAATTGATTTAGGCCATTTTTCCATTGTGGGTGTTAATGATCAAGGCAATAAGTCCGATGCACCCCCTAACTAGAATTTACAAATTTTCACCAATCCTATGCCTAAACAACTACTTCATTTGTCAAGGCTAGTGAACCTTCAAACACTAATGTAATGATTGTTGATACACACAATAAATAGCTTGATACACCTCCACTTGTTGGGTATGTGCAGGATCATGATGGGCCAAAAAGTGGCAATATGATGGGTATGTGGCTGACAACTTTTTTTTAACCCAAAATTGATGAAAAAAAAGGGTTTTTAAAGGAGATTCTTAGATTTTGACCAATATAAACTATGCTTTACTTTGAATTTAATAAGTAATTATTATTCATTTTCTATTCAAATTATGACTAAAGTCCTGATTGATAGACTGATTGAAAAATATCTATAGCTTTCAAATGGTATCACATTTTTTGAATCCAAAACATGCATCACATTCTATGCTTTGCATACTATAGGATTAAAAAAAGAAAAATTGAATTTCATGAAATTTTGACCAAGTTAAGGTGGTTAGACATACATGTTTTTATATTTTTTAAAAGTTGTAACAAAAATTCATAATTAATTATTTACTTGGAAAAAAATTAAAAAATATGCATCACATCGGGACATGAGTCCTCTACTTATATCTAAAATATTATAAAAAATATTATCATTTTATTGTGGTTAGGGTTGGTCGGATAGACACCTACTTCTTATTTTTTTGAAATTTAAGTTGCATTGAAATTTCAAATTTTTCCAAATAGATTTTTTTTTCTAAACAAACCTAGTAGTTTAGAAACTACATTCACTTTTCTACATATTCTATTCTTACATATTTTCAAAATAATATAGATAACTTATTCAAATTTTTACGTCAAGTTGCCTAACTCTATTTTTTTGATTTTTTTGCCACTTAAGGGCCTATTTTTTCCATGATGATCCTGCACATACCCTGTTAATGAATATAGTACTATGGATCAACTTGTGGCTATGATAAATGTTATCCCTCATAAGGGCCAAACCACTAAATCTCTTGATATCACTTTTTCTACTAAAGACATATTACAAAAGCTTCTTGATGGCCCTCTCTACATAGTTGGTAGAATCTATGATAAGCCCACTAATGGGATATTAATAGATCCTACTTGTTGTGAGAATGTGATTACAGAGGGGTTTCTAGTATTACATGAGCTATATCAAGATGATTATAATAAACCAACTGCATGGATTAATAAAGATACTGGTTTTGCATGCCCTATGATTAGATCGATCATACTCCCCTTACAGATTGGACCTAAAACTTTAGAGGTCACATTTTCAATTATTCTACAATCTGACCAATTTCATTTGTGGCTAGGCCACCCTTTGCTTCACTCAATGAAAACTGTCCCATTGGTTGTTCACAAGTGTTTGAAGTTTCCACATGGCAATGAGAAATTTACCATACACCATAGTGGCTTTAATCCCTTATCATCTAAAGGTAACTTTTCATTAAAAGCCTTTTGGCCTGAACCCATCGAACCCACCACACCTTGAAAGGACTTCTTTTTCATAACCTACCAAAAATTCAAAGCCAAAAAGATAGCCAAATTATCTCTTCGTAATGCATCCCCATCTACTTCTAGACCTCCTATCATGGATGAAACCATGCTTCAACCTAAGTTTGACATTGAGAAAAACATACAACCTCATGAAAAACCACCCCTAGACACTTCCCTGCCATAGTTTAAATGACCAAGGGAAAATGAAATAACTCCTATCATGCCTCCTCGTATTAAACAAGTGTATAAAGAAAAAGAGAAAGTGGTCCATCCATCCTCTTTATTTTATTCTATTCTTCACTCTTTGGAAGTAGAAGACCCTGTGATGCTTCAATCTGCTCTTACACCTCAACAAATCCAAAATAGAATTAAACAAAACCGCATTGCTAGGGAACGTAGGTGTCATCAGTGTCTCCTTGCTTGTTAGTCTCACATGGAAGAAGATAAAGAAAATCAACCTCTACCTTTGAAAAAAGTAAGAGATGATCACCCTCCTTCTCTTGACCCACCACAAGATAGTCGAGTGCAACAATCCCAACGAAATTAACCAATCAAACAACCTCAGCTTTTGATACACCCATCCTTAGAAATCACCCTTTGTCATCTTGTTGTCATTAATTGTGATGATGATGATGATGATGATGTGAAGATAAAAAAATAGATGAAGAAGTTCATAACAATTTAAACTCTTATTTTCATCTACAATTAGCTTAAATGATAAATCCTCTCCGCCAAGTGAAGAAATTGGTACGACTCCTAGTTTAGCACTTGCAATTCTTCCTTTGGATAGTCAACCACCTTCGCATTACACTGAACATGATTGGGAGGTAGATGACTTGCTAGATGGTTGACTTGCATTTTCATTGCTAGCCTTTTCCATATCTCTTTTATTTTGATTTTTTTTTCATGTGTGTATCGTGTTCCCCATATTGTGTGTTTGATTTTCCCTCTCTTTGTACACTTCTTCTATTCTATTTGTTGTACATTGTCTTTTTCATTTTTGTTTTGTGTTTGACACAAAGCATAGAGATGCCCTATGTCTCTTCCATGTTGACCCAAAAGGTCCTTGTCCTTTTTGCTTTTGTTTTGTGTTCTCCTTTTGGGGATGATGCAAAGCATATAAATGCCCTATGTCTGTTCTCTATTGACCTTAAAGGTCCTTGTCTTTTTTGATTTTTTTCTTGTGTTTTCCTTTTGGGGATGATGCAAAGCATTGAGACCGAAATGTCTCCTTCATGTTGACCCAAAAGCTTTCACCTTTTCATTTTCTTTCTTTGCACTTTTTTTTTCCTTTTGGGGATGATGCAAAGCATTGAGACCGCAATGTCTTTTCCATGTTGACCCAAAATGAACTTTTTTTCCTTTGTTTTCACTCTCTTTGTGTCATTCTTCTAGTTCTATGTGCTTTGGGGAATGATGATAGTTCTGAGCTCTTTCATAAACACATTGTAACAATGAACATACTGACTCCAAATCCATAGATCCCTTATGTGTTTGGTGTGCTTTATTTTCTGGGGAAAAATCCCTTTTCTTTGCTTTTCCTTTTCCTTGACATGACATAGCGTAACTTTGAAACATATGACTTGTCATAGGGCTTTCCAAGTTGGCTCTCATATCTTGTTTTCTTTTTTCCTTTTTCTTTCCTTCTGCACTTTAAAGTAATTGCTCACAAAATAATGTGTAGCAATTCCTTTAAAGTGGGGGGCATACATTACCATTAATTTATTTGCATTTTTGGTTCTTAGTGTAGCCTTGTCATTTATATGATGCATTCATTACTTTGTGGATGACATTAGGTGTGATGTCCTTCATAAGTGTGATCTATCTCAACATATTACATTCCTCTTTGTGGCCTGATGTGACACACTACATCCCCTAAGTTGTGAATATACTATTCTTTGATTGGTCCTCTCTTGGAGACATTAGACACAATGTTCCCTAAGTGACTGGCCTTGCATGAACTAAACAAGACTCCTTTGAACATTTTACACTCGACACTTTAAATTTTACACATTTTACATTTTTACATTTTTGCATCTTTTCCCACCTTGCATAACACAACTTGCATGACTATGGTACCTTTCTTTTTTTCATGAAATTTTTCTTTGTGACACCTTGTTAAAGTCATCAGTAGGTGTAACTTTAATATGGTTGAGCAAGAAGCCCACCTAGTTGCATGACTTTTTCCCATAGCCACCTTTGTGTTTGTGAGTGCATACCAACTAGCATATGTATATTACCTTTTGGGATTTCTCACCCCGTGGATAGCCAAAAGTTTCATGGCCCCAAAGTGAGTACATTTGGGCCTTCTCACCCAATGGATCATTATGTGTTATGTCACCCTAGAGTAAGTATACATTCTCTTTTTCAAACAATCATCCTAAATTTAATCCACAACTAGTTGGATTAACAATCGAAGCTTCTTTTAATTCTTTCATTTCAACACTTGTGTGTTCCTTTGTTCTTATGCTTAGTTTTCCATGGGATCATCATCCTGGGGGCTTGATCATCTCTCTTGATTGTTGTCATTCCATCTTTCTAACATAAGTGCATTTAGATCCTCTTCTCGATGTTCATGGCTACTTGAGTGTGAGTTTGAAGCAATTTCATCCTCTCCCTAAAGTGGGGGCTAAATGTGTCATAGAAGAATGACCCCTTGTCATTTTCATGGCCTTTTAGGTCTTGTTTGATGGTATTTGATATATTTTTCTCTGATTTTATGTTGTGACATGGTTTGAACATGCATATTTAGGTACTAAAATTCAAATAATGACATCTTGTGAAGGTGTTGTGAAGTGTTGTAAAACATTTCTACATTCTTCTAAACTCTATTTATTACAATTCACCTAAAAAATCACCTTTTTATTCATTATTAAGTCCTATTTTGAAGTGTTGTAAAGTTTTGTAACAAGGTGTCATGCTTTTCTAGGAACAACTTCACTATTTATCCCTTTCTCATGCTTTATTTGACCCCTTTGTGCCCTCATATTCTTTAATTAAGTGTATTTTTGAATGTTAACCAGATAAATAACATTAAATAAAACTTAATTACCAACAAATATTTTTAGGTCCTAGGTGGGACCCATTCACCATGGGTGGCGAATGAGTCCCCCTTGGCTCCAAATTCAAATTTTGTAAATTTTCCTTTCTGGTTTTTATTCAAAATCACTTGATGTTGGCCTATGATGAGGTATGGATGGTTAACTAAGGCACAAGTGTGTATAAATATGTGATTTTCACCTCATTTTACATCTCCTATAATTCTCCAACATTCATACATCATATTCAAGTATTCAAGCATTCTACAACATCAATTCAAGCAATATTCAAGCACTATGGAGCATCCATTGATATTACTTCATATTTGCATTGTCAAGGGTTTGGTAAGTTGATAGATATTGCATGCTATTATTTTATCATTCTCTTTCTTTTCATTGTTTAATTAGGGTTTTGATTACCAAAAGTGGGGGTTGACCAAGGAAAACCCCTATTTGCTAACCCTAAACCATTTTCCCCCTATTGCATGTATGTTTGTAGATCTAGGTATGTAGATTTAACAAGATTTTTGGTGTTGAAGATTAGTAAACAAGTCAACTAGGTGATTCAAGTCAACTCATTCATATTTCAAGCTTGGAGAAGGTTTTCTGCTTGTTTCCTTCATAATTGACTTCGACAACCCGACAATCAGAGATTTCTAGATCTGGTGTTGCAGAGTTGTCTCCTAAATTTTCAAAAATTTGGGAAAGGACTGATTTGCCACTAGTGGCAAATGACTCCCACCTTAGGACTGAAAAGATCTATTTTTTTTTAGATTTTGTATCCCAACAGTTAGAAACTAGTTTTTGACACTTTTTCACCAGTAGAGGGACTAATTCACCACCCTGGGCGAGGGCGAATGAGTCCCACTATGAAAATTTAGTGATTTTAGTCAACATCCACAACGTCCCAAGTTTATTAGACATTTCCAAGGTGCACTCTGTTTCATCCCATTTCTTTTTGTTCTGCATCATTTCTTCATTTATATCATTGTTTACATATCACAGTGTGTTTTCAAACATAGTTTAAATCTTAGTTTTGCATTCAAATTCATTAATTTAAATCACTCAATTTCATTTAGTTTAGAAATAAGCTTATATAACATTATTTGAAAGAACTAGTTAGCATTTTTGGCTCTACCTCTCTTCTTTTAGGTGAAAAACCCTAAAAGAGATAAAGAAGTCCTAGAGAGCCAAAAATCAATGGTTCAACTTGGAAAAAAATTACAAAAAAATATACATTGCATAGGGACATGAGTCCTGTACTTATATCTAAAATATTATAAAAAAATATTATCATTTTATTGTGGTTAGGGTGGTTAGACAAACACCTTATTTTCTCCCTAAAATTTAAGTACTACTGCATTGAAATTTCAAATTTTTACCAAATAGATTTTTTTATTTAAATAAACCTAGTAGTTTAGAAAATACATTTAGTTTTCTACAAATTCTATTGTTACAAAGTTTTGAAATAATATAGATAACTTATTCAAATTTTTACATGAAGTTGCCTAACTCTGATTTTTCTAAATTTTTCGCCACTTAAGGGCCTGTTTTTCCATGATGATCCTGCACATACGTCATATGGGTTATTATTGGAAAAATATTGAGAAAGATTGCTTCACTTACATTAAAAAATGTCAACCATGCCAAGAACATAGAAATTTGATGCATTCCCAAGTTCCCATTTGGTTGTTTTCAGTATGGGGATTGGATCTTATTGCAAAAATGTCACCTCCATCTTCTACTGGACATATGTTTATCATCACCACAACAGACTATTTCATGAAATGGGTAGAAGCTATTCCTATTTTTTCTACATCTAATGAAGCAATTTTTCATTTCATATTGGAACACATAATTGCTCGCTTTGGCCTCCCTTCCGCAATCGTTTTAGACAACAAAAATCCATTTAAGAATAACGAGGTTAAACAATTTCTTGAAACATTCAACATTCAACATCGCTTTTCCACACTGTATTATCCACAATCCAAGGGACAAGCTAAAAACACTAATAAAATTATCAAACAAATTCTCAAGAAAATTTTCAACAAGCATCATAATGATTGGCATACACAACTATTTTATGTTCTTTGGGCTTATAGAACAAATGTTAGATCATCCATAGGAAATACGCATTATCACCTTGTTTACAGAACTGACGTGATCATGCCTTTGGAGTTAGAAATTCCTACATTGTGAAATGCTCTCCAGGATCTTCTTGATGAGGGCACTTATAATGATTAATGATTACATCAACTTGAGATGCTCGAAAAATAATGCATTAATTCTCTCAAACATCTCCAAGCTCACAACAAACAGTTATAATGCAAACACAATATGCATGTCATCCCTTGATCATTTTCTAAGGGAGATCTTGTTCTAATTGGAAATCAATGCAATACTAGTGTTGACAATGAAGATAAAGATAAATTTAGCCCTAATTGGTTAGGTCCTTACATAGTTGATACCAATTATGGGTCTGGCCCTTATCTCTTAATGCAGTTTGATGGAACAACCCTTAAGGAACCCATTAATGCCACACATTTGCATCGGTATTATCTCTAACGTCTTTGAATAGTGTGATTGATAAAATAGTGTTGTTTAAAGCTATTTGATATTATTCTAAATAACTTTCACATTGCTTCATTCTTGACAACTAATTTTGTGTTTGTCTTGAACACTAAGGTAATTCTTTAAGTTCATTTTATAATTACTTTAGGATTCATATTATTCACCTAAGTTGTGTTATGTTAAGTTAGATCCTTATATGAGTTATAGGCATATTTAATTTAACATATTCTCTTCTAATCAACAATGTTATATGTAAAGTGAAACTGAAATATGTTTTACAATAGATCACATCAATCCTATTAAATCATGTAGACATTAATTAAATAATTTTACCATAAGTCATTTAATTAATCACATTGCATCTAACATCCACACAGAGAATCACATCATTATAACATCAAATGTGCATGTCTACATATATATATCAAAGTTTTATATACATCTCAATGTCATATACAATGTCATAGAGGTCTATGAGAGCTAGACCCCTTAGGCTCTAGTACTTGTGAGGTAGTCCCTAGACATTGTAAGATGGTCATGTGCGACCATGACCGTGAACTGCCAAATTTGAGTGCAAACTCCAGACACTGCCATCGACCAACATGCATAAGCTGCTCCTCTGCCATTTGATCCCTCTCTACTCATGACTGTGCTAGCTCTACATGTAACCTCTCAATCTCTACTAAGGTCTATGATATCTGTACTACACTCTTAGCTCAACGAAGTCATTTCCTCACACTCTTGTATTTTTCCCATAACCTCATGAATAGTCTGAGCAACTCTGGCTCCTCCTCCATGATTGGTGGGGGCATGTAGTCAGGATCCATCTCCTCCTTGTCCTTGGATGCAGGCACTATGTCTGTAGTAGCCTGATGATAGAACTCTCTCCAATCTCTTGTCGCTCCTGCAAGATAGACAATGTACACAATCAATAATCATCATCATGATATATATATATATATATGTATGTATAAACAAAGCATAAAAAAAAACTAAAGTACATATGTAAAATAAAATTTCATCACCTATGTCTCCAGTCAGATAAGGAATGTCAACCTCATCCTCTCTGGGGGGCATGGAGGATGTGCTAGCCTCTCTCTGACTCTATGTGTTGATGTCTGGTGTAGATACTACACGAGATCTGGTCTTGTAAGTATGTGAGGACTCTCCATGCTCGTACTAGTCCTCAATAGATACCTCATTAGCCTTGCTCATGGGTAGCTCCTCCTCGTAATAATCATCCTCATCCTCTCCTCCATCTTGGTCCTCATAGTTAGGATCGACATCAGATTAGTTCTACTCATCAATAACATTCGTAAAAATATTTGCTAGCCTATACTGTACCTCCTTTGCTCTCCTTTCTAGCTCATCTCCCTCATTTGGTGCTGGTCCTGCATCACTTATAGGGAAGTCCATGGGGAAAAAAATAGCTGGTCATGCATATGACCACCACTCCTCATGCTCTTCTATGCTACCAACATCATCAACGTTAGATGATAGTGGCTGGTCATGATTTGAATCATTAGAATCACTCTCATGAACATGATCTATATTCAACTGAATAGTATCACCTGGTCTTCGAGCACTCCGCATTAATTGTCGAATGAAGGGGCATGCCCTTGGTGGTGTCTGCACCTATCCAAATTGTCACATGACTCACCCATAGTAGAAAGGTCGTATAACATAGTCATGCCTCCAAGCTAGAACCCTGTCCACCTGCATCCTACGTAGTTGTCATGTGGGATCTGGCCACTACAAAGTGAGTAGATAGGGTTTCCACAAGATATCCTCCTCCTCCAACCAGTCAAATCTCACCCTCCAAAAATGTAAATCCCTGTACTGCCACAAGCATCGCAAAGGATAATTGAATGCTCATGAATATCCTATAGCTATAGCACAAGGGAATCCAATAGGCTTGGTACATGTGATATGCTCGAGGCACCACACCTACAAAAGTGCACAATTCACCATACTATCAATCTCTTGAAACACAAACTGACTAAGATCATAATACAAGTGTGCTAAAATGCAACGACCCCAAGCATAGATTCTCCTCTTCTCATACATCCCTCGTATGAAATGTACCAGTCCTCCATCTAAGTGTGTTGCTTGTCCATTTGGATTGAGAACTAGAGGCACTGTGTGCATCATAATCCATCTAACAATTTGATCTTGCGAATATAGTAGCATAGGAAGCTTGATCCACACTCTAACCTGATCATTGTGTACAGGTCCATCTAGACAATACTGTAAGTTCCTCTTCTTCTCCTGAAATGACCGATCCCCCCAGAAATATATCCGCTCTCCCCAAATAGGAACTCAAAGAATGTGGTGTACATCCTCAAGAGTGATGGTCATTTCCCTGACGGGAAGATGAAATGTACAAGTATTAGCATCCCAACGCTTGCACAAAGCCATAAGCATGGCGTCATGGTATCTCATAGGAGGCATATGATATGCCCAATAGATACCCACTCACTATAAATGCTCTATCTCTGATGCTGATAGCGTTGGTGCATGATCTCTCAAAAATGTGAGTTGTCTTCCCCCTAGCCACTGCCACAACCGGGCAAGAACCTATCAAAATCATCACAAAATGCTCTAAAATCCATCTAATTTCTCCAATTTTTGAATATTTCATCAGGAAAGTGTGCTAAAGTACAATATAGTGTGATTTTCTAGTGGTCCTAGACACTTTAGAACCCTTTTAGGACACTTCACGAAGAAATGAGACACTTTGCAAACAAAAGGGACACTTTGTGAAAAAAGGGGACACTTTGCGAACATTTTTTCCAGGTCCCTAAATTAACCTATCCATGCATTAAAATCATTAAATTATTATAAAATCACAAGGAGAACATTGTGGAATCAACTCACCTCATGATACAACTCACCACGTGCCACCTACTCCCAAAGATCATCCAGCCACGAAGGTATGTAATCATGTCCGCTCAACATTTTCTTCTCACTCATCACTCTCAAGCTACATGAAGGTAAAATGAATAGTAAGTGACCCATTATTTTCTTCTTTTAATTCAATTTCATCTCTTTCTACTCTTGTGCATTAACATAGGGTTATTACTCTTTTAAAAATAATTAATAGAGTATTCTTCAAATCAACATAACAGGCACTAGGGTAATCTATTTTCAACGCCATTTAATGCGTTGGAATCATGATTCCACACCTGAAATCATCATTCATTTATCATCATGAGGCATGGTACTTGGAAATTCCCTATGATATGATGTTTATTATTCGATGTGGCTAGATTGCTACCTTGATACCACCTCTGTAAAGCAAGCAGAATCAAGGGGGGGCATAAATCCACCCTAAAATTGGATTCCTAGGAGTTCGATAAAATGATTTTTTGGACAACTAACTAATGTATGTTACAAGATGTAGTTCCTAATGTTGTGGTTTTGTAGAGAATTACATTGGGGGCTTCGTTCTCCTATATTTTGAATGAGTATCCTTTATGTAATAAAGTCATCATTTAGAGTCCTTTAGCTTACATATGCATGTTGAGTCATATGGGTGCTATCATATACATGTTGAGTCATATGGGCGCTAAAGTGGGGTTAAATGTGCGATAGAAAATTGGACCCTCTTGAGAAAAGAGACAATTTCATGCATAATTAGACCAAATTTTGAGTCCCCTTACATCTTTTATCCTACATAATAACATTTATAGGCCTCTAAGACCCATTATTTTTTATCTAGAGGCTAATTTTACCTGAGAAATCACTTAAAACCTGGAGAACAACACTTAATTCTTTCATACCCCAAAAACCCACCTTCAAAAATCAGTAGTGGGACCCATTTTCCACCTTGGGCAAATAATTCCCCTTTGGTGGGACCCATTTGCCAAAGGTGGCGAATGAGTCCCTTTTGAAGGAAAACTCAATTTTGAGCAGGGATTTGATTAATTCAACTTGAATTTCTAGTGGATGTCGACCTCTTAGGTCTACATAATTGGAGAATTAGGTGTTTTTGCTTATAAATAATCATTTTAAGTCATTTTACACATCTTTTTTTCAATTCACAAAAGCAATTTCTAAAGTCAAGTCTAATACAACAAGTCTCATTAGCAAAAGTTGAAATTTTAGGGCAGCAAACTAAGGTTTTTGTAGGTCTTGAAGCTCACTCTTTTTGTCAAGATTCAACATTGCAAAGGGTTGATAATGGATTTCTATGGTAAATCATGAAGAAATCTAGATTGAGGAGATGCAACTAGCCATCAAATCACACCTAAAGACTTGGTTTCATAGTGATTCCATCTTCCATTTTCACTCTATCTTCATATTAAGGTCTGCATTTTGTGTACTTTCTATTTTTATGTCATTTTATCTCCATTTTTAATGTGTTGTAAAGTTTGTAGGGGTGAGATCTTGCATTACATTAATCATCTTTGCATTTCTTATTCTAGAACAATAAAATAGTGTTTTTGTCATATTTCAGGCTTTCCTAGTCTTTAACAAATCTAAGGCTAGGGTTTTATGCAGATTTTTCTCCAATGAAGGTTTAATTACCCAAATAGGGGTTTGACCAAGGAAAAACCCCCATTAGACAAACAATTTTAAGTTGTTTTGTAGGAATTTTTAGAGATCCTGAGTTGGATTTCCATCATAAATTTTTGTGCAAGTGCCAAGGTGCAGAGCAGAGATTTGAAGTTGCAAAAATTTGAAACTAGATTGATTCACCATGCATTGTGAATGAGTTACTCCTAAGATAAAATTTTGAGTTAGATGCAGATCCTGGTTCCCAATTGACATAAAATAGCTTATGTGCAGAAAAAGCCCTAACCTGGGACTGATTCGCCTAGGGTAGCGAATGAGTCCCAATCAGCTCAAATTTAGATTTGATCAATTTTCCAAATTGTTCTCCAGTCCTCTTCTATTTCCCAGGTACACATATTTTGAAGAACAACTTTCTGTTTGGTTTATTTTGCATTCTTTTTCATTCTTTTAGGCTTTTTGCAAACAACATTGTGTTTTCCAGCATAGCATAGATCTTAAGTTTTACATTTATAATCAGTCATTTAGATAATTTAATTGAACTTATTTCATTAAATTTAGCTTAAAAAAAATCATACATAACATGATTTGAATGAACCTCTTAGCATTTTTGGCCCTACTCTCTCCTTTTAGGAGAAAAACCCTAGAAGATCTAGAAAGGTGTGGTGCCAAAAATCTATGGTTTAGGAACTTATAGGAGTAATCCTTGCATTATAGGTGTCGATTATACATTAAGAGATCAAAAAGGATTCTTAGTTTATTTTTTATCTAAGGGTCTTGGATATGGAACAAATAATGAGGCTAAAGCACAAGAACTTCAATTGAGTCTAAGAACGTGCACCAAATTTGACATTAGAAAGGTAAAAATAGAGGGTGATTCAATGGTTATTTTTAATGCTCTTAGTAACAAAGGCCCCTAGAATTGGAAAATTAAAAAAAAAATGTAATAGGCTTGGCCCTTGCCTAAGAAATTGGAAGATTTTAGTGTAAGCCAAATTTATAGGGAGCCCAACATCCATAAAGAATCTCTTGCCAAATTTGAACTTGATATCGATAAGAGTTTAGTTTGTGGTGAGGATGTTGATTTATGGGAGGGTTGAATGCCTAGAATCTTCCATAACTATCCCATCATTTCATATCCTTTATCTACATATGATGTCAATGATATCAACTAGCAACAACATTTTTTACAAAGATAATTTATCATTTCAAGGAGGTAGTTCTATTAAGGGTAATATTATGGGATGAAGAGTTATTTGTACTATTTTTGTGGTTTATTTTTTCTTCCATTATCAGTGACCTATTTAATCGGAACTTATTGATTCATTTATTCGATTGTTTGCCAAGAAAAGATAAATTTCCTTTTGAGGTGAGATTTTAGATATTTTTCTAAATATAGTCTTTAAATTGAATACAATGATTATGGTGCATTCCATTAAGATTGTTTTGGATGAATTTTTCCCTTCATGGAACAAATATATGATGTTAATATTGACACATCTTTCAT
Source organism: Sequoia sempervirens (assembly GCA_007258455.2). NCBI lineage: Eukaryota > Viridiplantae > Streptophyta > Pinopsida > Cupressales > Cupressaceae > Sequoia > Sequoia sempervirens. The sequence continues at coordinate 429,128,887 of VDFB02075321.1, read as the reverse complement.
GCTTATTTTATTTTATTAGAGATTTGAGAGTATAAGGAGGTAGTTTTGGTAGTTGTGGTGACTCTTATCAAATCATGGTGGAGATTAGGACTTTATAAGATTCAAGAATATGTAGTTCCTAGTGGTATTTTCATCTACAATTTTTATGTGGCCTTCCATATATATTAATCCTTAAAGTAAAGTTGAGTGTGAAAACACTCACCTAATGCAAGTCAATCAGGAAAGAGGTTGCAAAAACTTTGTTTCAAATCTTTACTTTTACAATTAACTTAAGAATGCACATGCAATTAATTATTATTTTTAGAATTAAAATATTCAACACATAACATAGAATTTCAAGTGGGAAAATCCTCTCAAGAAAAATTAGACACACTAAAGCACAAATCAATTGTATTATAGTAATATTAAAATTACATACAATATTCAAAGTCTATGCTCTTGTAGGTGTTGATTCACTATGATACAATTCTAGAGTGAATCCAACAACATAACGATATATAGATATTACAATCACATTATAATAACTAATTCACTAAGGCATAAATATATATCCTTCTCATACATGGATATTGATTTTTTCATGTGTCAATCTCCCAGTCTCTGCATGCATGCAAATTAAAAAATCAACAACATGCATGAGTCCCAAGTGACCAAATTGACAACCTATCAAACATGCACATTCATACATTGACATACAACAACATGAAAGCACATGCAAGGCTTGTAGCTCCAAAAATCAAGCAACCTCACATGCTAGGAATCCAATAGAGAAAATAAGATTTACTGCCAAAATATAACTCACCCACAACTCTTAGTCATTGTAGGTTACAACCTAGTCTCTATTAAGCAAGTTTCCTCTTCAAGCTTCAGTCAAAAAGTCAAAAAACATGCTACATGGCATAAGGGTGCCCCTCTTAGAGATTTTAACATTTTTTAATGCTCAAATGTGCCCCAAGATCAAAAACATTACCTTTTCTTGTCTCCGCTTTTCTAAAGAGATAAACTATCGCACAAGTTGACTTGACCAATACTTATTTCCAAAATACATTGCCATATGTCAACATTGCACCCATTTTAGAGGTAGAAAAAAAATTTATTTTCCCAATGGAGCACCCATGTGACATGTGTCACAATCTTTCCTTTTCACACCTTGCATGTAGGATGCCAACTCTCTACTAGGTCCACAAAGTAATTTAACAATTTGGAAAAAATATTATTAGATTTAATAAATTAAATCAAAAAGTTAGGGGTAAATAATTAATAATTTAATCAAGGGACTCACCGAGCTTGATAAACCTTAATCCCAACATTCTTCCACTTGTCAAAGACCTTCAGGAGTCTTTCTATCACTTCTTAGGCCACAATTCCCATAGAACTAACACACCATATAAACTTATCTATGCTCATTGGGTTTGTTAGTGCATCCACAACATTCACCAAAGTGTCAACCTTTTCTAGGTTAATCTTTCCATCTTCAACTGTATCACAAACAAAATGAAACTGCACATCAATGTGCTTTGTTTTGGCATTGAAAATAGGATTTTTTGCTAGACATATAACACTCTAGCTGTCACAATAGATAGTAATCTATCTTGAATAAAAAACAATATCCAAACACTATCTCTTAAACCAAATGGATTGTTTACAAGCATGCATAGCTACCATGTACTCTGCTTCAATAGTGGAAAAATTGATTACAAATTTATGCTTTCTCATCTAGCTAATTGCACCACCAAATAATGTTTAGACATATCCATTGGTGGATCTCCTAATGTCAATGTCACCCACCCAATCAGAATCTACATATCCACAACTACTCATTGTTCATGTCGAGGTCCAATAGGATAACCATGAAAACACAGGGAATACTCAAACATACCCCACAAGTACTTGAACACTCTCTTTACTATATCCCAATGCACCCATCTAGGATTATCTATAAACCAAGGACTCCCACTACTTGGGTAATTTATAGTATTGTATAGACCATAACATGCATCAAGCTCCAAACAACACTCACATAAGGAACTTTGGTCATGTCCTCCATCTTGGTGGGAGATTTTGGACAACCCTCCATTGAAAGCTTCATCCCTTGCATAACAAGAACAACTAACTATCTACAAGTAGTCGTTCAAAATCTCTCTAACATAGAGTTCACATACTTGCTTTGGTTGAACTAAAGATTTCTATTAGCTCTATCTCTTTTGATCTCAATCCCCAAACATACCTCATTATAGGTCTAGATCTTTCATCTCAAATTGCATTGACAAATGAGACTTCAACTCTGAAATAATGCTTTTTCCATTTCCAATGAACAACATATCATCTACATACATGACAATAATGAGAATGCAACCATTTTCAACCTTGTAATAGACACAATGGTTAGATTTGGATCTCATAAATCCCAAGGACAACACATAGGTGTTGAAATTCTTGTACCACATCCTAGGAGATTGCTTTAGACCATACAAATATTTTCTCAACTTGCATACTAGGTTCTCTTTTCCTTTAACAATGAAATTATTTGGGTTATGACATAAATTTCCTCCTCCAAATCACCATGAAGGAAAGTTGTCTTCACATCTATTCTCTCAAATTCAAATTCTTGAGTTGCTGCAAGTGATAGTAAGAATCAAATGGATGTTAGCTTAGCTTTAAGAGAGAAAATCTCCCCATAATAAATTCCCTCCACTTGGGAATATCCCTTCATAACCAACCTTTCCTTATGCTTCTCATCATCATCTTTTAGGAAAAGGTATTAAATCCCATGTATCATCCCTTTTCAATGTTGCCATCTCTTCATTCATGGATTCCATCTAGGAATTTGCATCATGCATACCTATATCCTCTCTAATAGTGCTAGGCTTATCAGTGTTAATAATCAAAGAAAAAATGCAGCTAGAACACAACATATAATATCCAAATCTATCTAGTTTTCACCTTTCTCATAGAGAACTCCTCAACTGTTGAGGTTGAGGTTCATACTCTTCTTTAGAGCTTTCAAAGTTGCTAGAGCCCTCCTAATCCTCAGGTCCACCAAGAGTATATAGTTCATCTCTCTCACGAATAGGTGGAATTTGAACCACCTCCATCTTATTCTCTTCCTTCTCTAGTTGTAGATCAATCGTGGAAGGTATCAATTCATGGAATATCACACTTCTTCTATAGAGCACCTTCTTTGCAACTGGGTCCCAAAGCTTGTACCCTTTCACACTAACACCATAGCTGATGAAGATACACTTCACTACCTTGTTCTCCAACATAGATATCTTCACATTAGGCATGAGCATATGCCTCACAACCAAAGACTCAAAAATGTCTCATTGAGGGACTCTTACAAGGACATGCATCAATGGGTATATTTTTAACAAGATTCGAAGTAGGAGACCTATTAATCAAGTAACATGCAATAGCAATAGCTTTAGCCGATAAATTATATTCAAGGCTAGCACCACTCAACATAATTTTATCCCTCTCCATCAACATTTTTTTTATCCTCTCTATAAATCCATTTTATTGTGGGGTATATGGATTTTTCGTGTGTCTCTCAATCCCATGGCCCTTACATAACCAATTGAATTATAAAGAACAAAACTCACCACCAATATCTATCCTCAAAAATTTAATTTTTCTACCAATCTAGTTTTCAACCAAGGATTTGAACTACTTAAAACAACTAAAAAATTCATATATAATTATGAGGAAATACACAAATATACTTCTAGAATAGTCATCTATGTGAATAAGGTTAATTTGTGCTCTCTTTCACTTCTAAGGTTTTGGACCTAAAAGGAGAGAGACAAAACCTCACTATTCACTCAAGAACAAACCCTTATGATTTCAATGGAAATGAGATTGAAATCTAACAAAGGGAGAGTTCTAGGGAAATGATAACAACAAATGAGGGTTCACCACCAAGTGTAAACTTGGAAAATGTAAGATGTTTGAAAACACAATGTGATATGCAAATTGTACCATAAAAAATGTATTTATTGCTTGACATGGGAATAGTTGATGATAAATTGGACTTAATGAGGCCTTGATTTAGTGTTGTGAGGTGTTTTTCACATCCACACTAGGTCTTGGACCCTTGCAAATTGAATAAAATGCATTTATTGATGTCTTGTAAAGGAGTTGTAAAGTGTTGTAAAAGACTTTCATGCCTCTCTAGACTTAATGGACCTATATCTCCATAATTAAACATTATTAAATATATTTAATTGAATTTTCACATCAATATAGAAGGATTTTAAAATAAAATTAGCTTTAATCTAGTTTTGTAATGTGTCTTACACATTCACATTGGATGTTGTGTGTTCCTAGGTTTTGTGGACCTCATTTTAGTGTTGTAAAGTGTATTTAATCACACTTTCACATTGAATTATGTGTGACAAGCCCTAATTGACCTTCAAATTATCACTAATAGGCCCATATAACCCCATATTGTGCATCCCAGGGAAATATTTGATGAAATACCTAACATAGTCACCATAAAAAGCTTATTTCCTGATTTCCTGGCATCTTAGCTGGAAAAATGGCCCTTGTGTGACCCATTCACCATCCATGAAAAATAAATCCCATATAGGTGGGACCCATTCACCATGGGTGGTGAATGAGTCCCATTTCCAGGCCCATTTTTGACTTTTGAGCAAGAAAAACTAAAATTTAAGTTTATTAGCTTTATATGTCAGCCTTAGGGATCTAATTTATGGGAAAATAAGGTGAATTACCTATAAAATCAAATCTATAAACCCTAATTCACATACATTAACTCATTTTCACAATTCATTCATCATCTATCTTCCCCATCAAGTCAAGCAAGTTAGGGTTTCATCATTTCAAGTCATTAAGATAACAATTTTCAGATATTCAAGAGTAGATTCTTCATGTTTTGTTGCAAAAATTAAAGATCTAACATCATGGAAGGGTAATAACTCCATTATTACATGATTCATTACATTTATTTCTCATTTTGGTTTAATTATCTAAAAGGGGTTTGACCAAGGCAAACCCTCATGCCTTAACATCCAACATTTCTCTTTCTTGTCTTATGTGTTTGCAGATTTATACATCTTAGAGGCTTATAAATCATTGAAGATTACACTGCAAAGTTTTTCAACTCATCTTTTCATTGGACAAGTCAAAATACCTAGAAAAAGTCACTCTAAGGCCCGAATCTAACAATTTCAGAACTGAACACCTGGAGAAGCAGAAGTGCATATCAAAGGCTCCTATTTCCACCTTTGGATATTTAGAAATTAAAAAGTGGACTCATTCACCATGGGTGGTGAATGAGTTCCAATTCTAGGCTTATTTTTAGTTTTCTTCATTTTCAGACACCCATTTGTTTGAAATCGGTTCCAGAACAGTTTCACATATCTGGGACTAATTCACTTAGAATGGCGAATGAGTCCCACCAGGCCTAAAAATCATCATCAGTAGCTTTTCAAAAGTCATTTCTAGCCTCCTTCAATATCTCAAGTGCACACTTTCAGTTTCATCTATTTTTGTTTCAATTTTGCATTCATTTCTAGGTGTTTTTGCATTACACAATGTGTTTTTCAAACAACATGCATTTCAATAGTCTTCACTTAATAATCAATTTATTTTATCAATTAGCTACATTTAGATCATTGCATTTAGTGATAATTCAATCATACATTCCTTTATTTGAGTGAACCACTTAGATTTTTGTGGTGTGGGATCTATCTCTTTCCTTTAGGTGAAAGACCCTAATCTCAAGCAAAGAGACATAGCATTCCATCCACCCTAAAATATTTGGTTCAGAAACTAATACTAAATGACCTAAGAATGCAAGTAAAATGTAATAAAATTTTTTGAAACTAGAGATGTGCACTTGGAAACTTGTTGAAGATGGAATGGAGCTCTAGATCACTAAATTTTTTGATGTTGAAGCTAAATGGGACTAATACGCCAAACTGGGCAAATATTCCAATGTGCCAGAATAGGTTTTAGATAAATGGGTACTTAGATCTACAAAATTTCTATTTAGGTTTGGGAATGGGACTCATCTTCCAATTGTGGTGAATTAGTCCACTTTTGGATTTTTGGAAATTCAAAGAAGGAAACTATAGCCCTCAGTCTGCTTTGCTCTTCCCAACTAGTTTCTGGATCCGAAATTGCATAATTCAACCTACAGATCTTCTCCAAGCTTCTCTTAGGAATTTGACAACTTTGAATTTCTTTGATCACTTTTCCAATAGTAACTTCTTGGTAAATTTGCAACCTAGCCATGCAAATCACGCACAAGAAGAGGGGAAAATGTTGTGGCGTTAGTGAATAAGGGTTTTCTTTGGTCAAACCCCTTGTTGGTAATTGAACCCTTGAAATGAAATGAAATAGAATGGAGAATGATGAATGAAAAAATAATGATGTTGCAACTCACTAAACCTTAGCAATAAAGTGCTGTGAACATGTAGATAATGGTTCCAATGGATGTGGACTTGAAATCTAGCTTGATGTTGATAGATCTTGAATGAAATGCTTACAAATCCTACACTATGATTGCTAGCTCTAAAACAACATGATGCAAGCAATCTTTGACATGATGAATGACACTTGAAGAAGCTCTTGAATTCTTGATAATTTTATCTTGAAATTCCTTGAATGCTCTTATGAATGCTCAAATTCTCTTGTGAACTATATGCATGAATGCTTGTTAAATTTTCTAGGTATGAAAATGAGGGAAAGAAGCTTGTATTTATACTCAATTATGCAATAATTCCCAAAATTACATCATAGGCTGAACTTTGATCTTGGAGAATAAAAACCCGCTAGAATTTTGAATTAAATTTTAATTTTGAGATAAATGGGACTCAGTCACCCATAATGGAAAATGAGTCCCACCTTAGGAGTTTAAGGTGGGTTATGGGATTTTGATATTTTAAATGATATTTTTTGGTATTATTCTAAAAAATATGCATAAGTAAAGCCTGTGGATGTAAACTGGGGACAATTAAAGCATAAGAAATCCCAATTATTAATGACAAGCCTAGAAAAGTGTGAAAGTATGTTACAACATTTTACAACACTTTGAAACAAGTCTTGATAAGTGATGAAAATAGGTTATTTAATTAACAAGACATTAGAAAATTGTGAAAGTGTTTTGCAACACTTTACAAAAATTAGGTAAGGTACCATTTGAATCCTTTTAGGTGACAAGGGCCCAAGACCTAATGTGAATACGTTATCCACATTACAACATTAAATCAAGGAAACATTAATCCAAAATCCATAAGAAAGACCCAAACGCGTGCAAAAATGTCAAAGGACCCTTTTTTTGACACTACATTTAGCCCCCACTTTTGTGAGAGGATGAACCTACTTCAAACTCACACTAAAGTAGACAAACATGCATGGAGAGGGAACCCCAATGAACCAATGCTAGGAAGATGAGACAACAACAATCATGAGGGGTGATCAAGCCCCCAAGATGAAGATCCCATGGAAAACCAAACATAATCACAAAGGAACACACATAGAAATGTTGTAAAGAGCAGTGACAAGACCAATCATACACTACCAAAGATGAAAAAGAGAAAAAAGAAAAGGATCAGATCAAGCTTTGACCATTTATCCATCATGATGTGGATCATATCTAGGTTGTTTGTCCGAAAAAATGCACAATTACTCTGAGGCAATAGACGTTATGGCTGTCCCCTGGGTAATAAGTCCTGTAAACATGGGTTTTGGTACCCTAATGGTCTCTTTCACTTCTAGGATCTTTCACCTAAAAGGAAAGGAATAGGGTACAAACCACTATGTTCACACTCAAGATTAATGTAAAATGAATGAAGTATGCCTGAATGAGATTATCTAAATGTAAAAAATGAATAAAAGCTATTGATTATGAATGCAAAACTAAGAAATATGAAGTGTTTGAAAACACATTATGATATGAAAAATGAACTAAAAAAATAAACAAACAATAATAGAACTTAATGAAACTGAATGAGGTGCACCTCGAGGCTAAAAGTTGATGTGAAGAGGTTTTGGAATGTTGTATAGATTAATGTTGAAGTCCACTGGGACTCATTTGCCACAGATGGTGAATTAGTCTCGTTTCTGGTGAAAACTGTTGGAACAGGTTTTGGGATGCCAAGAACATAAAACTTCAAAAAAAACTTTTTTCTAGCTTGGTAGTGGGACTCATTCACCATAACTGGTTAATTAGTCCACCTGCAAATTTTTGAAAAGTCAAGGGTCAACTCTGTGGGTCTTGGTTTGCACTTTTCTACTTGATAGGTTGCCGAATTCAAATCTAGAAATTTTGACAAGAAAGTATTCTCCAAGCTTCAAATAGGGTTTTGTTGAATTTGAATGATCTTCAACATTTTGATGAAACTTTTAACACCTATCTCTTTGAAAAATCTACATACAAGACCTGCATAACACACATGCAAAGAGGGAAAAAGTGTTAAGGATTAGAGTATAGGGGTTTGCCTTGGTCAAACCCTTAAAAATGGAATAAAATAAAGAGAATGATGAAAAAATAACATGCAGTGTCATAAGCTCACCAAACCCTTGATGTTGAAGTTTGAAGATATGCTGCTCCAAGATGCTTGAATGCTTGATTGAATGATTAAGGATGTTAGAAATGCTATGATGAATGCATGAATGATTGCTTGAGTGAATTTTGTTGATGTGGTCTTAAAATGAGTAGAAAATCATATATTTATACACAATTATGCCATAATTTCCCAAAAATACATCACAGGCCGACCTTAGGTCTTAAGAAATAAAAACCTGCCAGTAATTTGAATTTATTTTGATTTTTGTGCTAAGAGGGACTCATTCACCCCTAGTGGAAAATGGGTCCCACTCAAGGCATGCAAATGGGTGTTGGGAATTAAGTTGTCTTAAATGATGTTTGTTGGGTTTATATTTAAAAATACACTTAATTAAGGCCTGTAAGTGCATAAAGGGGCCAAATAAAGCATAAGAAAGGTGTATTTAATTATGGAAAGCCTATAAAAGCATGAAATTTTGTTACAAGACTTTACAATAGTTTAAAATAAGACTTGGTAAGTGATAAAAAGGGGTATTTAGGTGAATTATAATAATACGAGTCTAGAAAAGTGTGAAAATATGTTACAACACTTCACTACACCTTTACAAGACATCATAAAGTCTTAACAATTCATAAAGATTCAAGACCTAATGTGAATGTGTGGGCACATTGCAACATTAAATCAAGGAAAAATCAAGCCAATTAAGCACAAGGAGGGACAAAACAAGAAAAATTAGAAGGGTTAATTTTTTCGTGTCCACAAGTCCTAAAAGGGTGAGAAACATACACTCATGGCTAGTATGCAGTCATACACACACAAGTGGCTATGGGGAAAGTCATGCCTCAGATTGGGCTTCCCACTCGACCATACCAAAGTTATACCTCTTGATAAATTTAATAAGGTGCCCCATAAAGAGAAATGGTCTTTCAAGCTTCATGAGACAAGCAAAACTTTGTATGCTTGGAGCTCATGAACAAACGTGATGGTTCCGACATGCATGCAAGTTGTGTTATTCAAGGTGACCATATAACAACAAATGTAGAATGAAAAATGAAAAGGATATTGAAAGGAGTCTTGCTTAGTTCATGCAAGGTCTTTAACTTAGGGAACATTGTGTCTAATGTCTCCAAGAGAGGACCGATCAAAGAATAGAAAATTAAAAACTTAGGGGATGTAGTGTGTCACATCAAGACACTAAGAGGAATGTAATATGCTAAGATAGATCACACTCCTGAAGGAAATCATACCCAATGTCATCCACAAAGTGATAAAATGCATTGTATGAATTAAGAAGGCTGCACTAAGAACCAAGAAAAAAAAATGCAAAATAATAATGCCAATGTATGCCCCCACTTTAAAGGAATTTCTAAACACCATACTATGAGAAATTGCTTTAAAGTAGCAAATGAAAAATGCAAACAAGAAGAAATACATGAGATCCAACTTGGAAAGCCCTATGCCAAGATATATGTTTTTGAGTAAAGCTACATCATGTGAGAGAAAAAGGAAAGGAAGAGGGGTTGCCCCAAAAATGAAAATACCAAACACATAATGGATCTATGGATTTGGGGTCAGTATTTTCTTTGCTACCATGATTTTTTTTAAGAGAGATTGGAATTGTCATCATCCCCCAAATACACATAGAACTAGAAGAATGACACAAAGAAAGAAAGAAAAAAGTTTTGGGTGAACATGGAAGAGACATAGGGTGCCTCAACGCTTTGCGTCAATCCCTAAAGGAAAATAAAAGACAAAGACAAAGATAAAAAGGTGAAAGAAATGCATGAAATAGAGAAGAATGCAGGTACAAATAGAGGAATGCCACAAAGAGAGAGAACATCAAAGATAACATCACGAGGGATCACATCACATACATGCAATCACACAAAATAAAAATAAAATAAAATGAAAAGGAAAATGTGAGACCTATGAGTAAGTCATCCACCTCCCAATCTTAGTCTATATAAGTAGAAGGTAGATGACAAATCAAAGGTACAACAGAAAATGCATTAAAAGGACAAGGCTAACAATTTCTTTCCCCCACTGAGTTTGAGACAAGAGTGAGCCAAGGTAGGTGATGGGAAAGGTCATGTAATAGTGAGAAGAGAATTTTCTACAACTATTACATGACAAAGAGGATATGTTTCTATTCAATACAATCAATGTTTTGAGGAACATCATACCTATCCAGTATACTCTGTAAGGCGTGAAAATCATTAGTGTTATTTCCATGATTGCAGTGGTATGCACAATAATTCATGTTGTCTTTAGGAAATTTGACTCTAGTGTAGCGTGGTAATTTTATGAGACCATAACGGAGAAGCAATTGTAATGCTTTTTCATTTTCACCTTAAGGAAAAGGAAGGTGCAAGAATTCTCTAATGTTGTTAAAGTCTCAGATTGATTGTGGAGGAGGAGGCCCTAAGGTGATCCTATCATCCTTGTTATTGTTATTAATCAAGGGTTGCTCTCTAGGAAGGACATTTAGATCAGGAGGGGAATCAAACATCACCGTACCATCATCACGAAGCCTTAGATATTATCTAGGAGGCTTGTTGTTATGAGAGGTATCTTGATATCCTAACCCCTTTGTGTTTTCATCTGTTGGTTTTTTCTCTAAGAGCTAATGAATTTCATGTTCACTTGTATCACATCCTTGTTTGCTCAAGATTGGGAATCCTTTGCCATATGTTTGTTCAAGGTTGATTGGAGTGTTTGTTACTTTGTTATCATAAAATGGTTGAGTGTTTGCTTGTCTAGAGGAACTAGGTTCACCTATTGTAGAGAACTTAGGTTCAACTTTTGTTTTAAGATGTAAATAACCAAACATCTTAATAGGTGGCATTGTAGGAGGATTTGGTTGGTTCATGGATGGATAAAAGGATGCATTAGCTTCAAAGTTGTTAAGACAATCATTTAGGAATTTATTCATAATATCATCATCTTCTCCAATGATATCAACATCATGAGGAGGACATGCATTAGGATTTAAAGGAGCATGAGTGAGTTCAATGTAATTAAGGTCATTTCCAAAGGTACAACTTGACATATCTATTAAGGATTTTAATGACATCCAAAGCTTATTTAAACACATATCCATGATGCAAGTTTCAGATTCTAACCTATGCAACAATGTTGTAAATGCAATTTTGATTTTAAGCAATGCACAAGATGGGTGAAATTAAACTAGATGCAATGAATTGAATGAAACAAAAAATCTACAAACTGAAAGAGAGAGATAACAATGACAAATAGCAACTTACAAAATGAAGATTAAATGCCATAAAATCTTATGAAAAATGTGCAAAGGGACTGATTTACCCATGGTGGAAAATGAGCCCTCGTATTGATTTTTTTTGAAAATTTTCATAATTTTTGAAATTAATTTTATGATTTTTAAGTTTTTTGATGCAAGCCTGAAATGAAAATACAAAATTTTATTGATTTTAAATGAAATTAAGTGCAATAATGCAAGTTAAATGAAATTTTCACTAATGAAAAGTTTGAAACCCTAGAATGTAAATTAAACAATGCAAAACCTAATGCAATGTTAATGCAAGTTGAATCCAAGATGTAAATGAACTCCCAATTAGAAATATAATGCTCTATATGTAGGTTCAACAAAATGAATAAGATTATTTTGTGCTCTCTTTCGCTTCTAGGGTTTTAGACCTTAAAGGAGAGAGACAAAAAATAACTATTCACTCAAGAACAAACCCTTAATATTTCAATGCAAAGGAGATTGAAATCTGACAAAGGGCGATTTCTAGGGAAAGAATAATAGAAAATAAGGGTTCACCACCAAGTGTAAACTTGGAAAATGCAAGATGTTTGAAAACACTGTGTGATATGAAAACTAATGCTAAATGACTTAAGAATGCAAGTAAAATGTAATAAAAAGCTATGAAAGTGGAGATGTACACCTGGAAACTTGTTGAATATCGAATGTGAGCTCTGGATCATTGAAATTTTTGATGTTGAAGCTGACTGGGACTCATACATGAGGTTGGGTGAACTAGTCCAATGTGCCAGAACAAGTTTCAAACAAATGGGTACTCAAATCTACAAAATTCATGTTTAGGCTTAGGCAGTCAGACTCATTCACCAATAGTGGAAAATTAGTCCACTTCAAGATTTTTGGAAATTCGAAACAAGAAATTGTAGTCTTTAGTCTGCTTTCCTCTTCCTAACTAGTTTCTAGATCCGAAACTATAAAATTCAGCCTGTAGATCTTCTCCAAGCTTCTCTTAGGACTTTGACAACTTTGACTTGCTTTGATCTCTTTTCCAATCTTAAATTTTTCGTAAATCTACAACCTAGCCCTGAAAATCACATACAAGAAGGATATGTACAGGATCATCATGGAAAAAATAGGCCCTTAAGTGGTGAAAAATTCAGAAAAATCAAAGTTAGGCAACTTGACGTAAAAATTTGAATAAGTTATCTATATTATTTCAAAAATATATAATAATTTTATTTGTAGAAAATTGAATGTAGTTTCTAAACTACTAGGTTTTAAAAAAAAATAAAAAAAATCTATTTGGTGAAAATTTGAAATTTCAATCTAGTAGTACTTAAATTTCAGGGAAAAATAAGAAGTGGGTGTCTGTTTGACCACCCTAACCACAATAAAATGATAATATTTTTTTATAAGATTTTAGATATAAGTATAGGACTCATGTCCGGATGTGATGCATATTTTTTTGTAATTTTTTTCCAAGTAAATAATTAATTATGAATTTTTATTACAAATTTTTAGAAATATAAAAACTCGTATGTTTGACCACCTCAACTTGGTCAAAACTTCATGAAATTCATTTTTTTAATTTTTTTTATCCTATATTATGCGAAGCATAGAATGTGACGCATGTTTTGGATTCAAAAAATGTGATACTTTTTGAAAGCTATAGATGTTTTTCAATCACCCTATCAATCATCACTTTAGTCATAATTGAAATAGAAAATGAATAATAATTAGTTATTAAATTCAAAGTAAAACATAATTTATATTGGTGTAAAGCTGAGAATCTCCTTTAAAAACCCTTTTCGTTTCATCAATTTTGGGTAAGAAAAAAGACGTCAGCCACATACCCTACACATACACATCATATCACCACTTTTTGGCCCATCATGATCCTGCACATACCTAGAAGAGGGAAAAATGTTGTTGGGTTAGTGAATAGGGGTTTGCCTTGTTCAAACCCCTTGTTGGTAATTAAACCCTTGAAATGAAATGAAATAGAATGGAGAATGATGAATGAACATATAATGATGTTGTACCTCACCAAAACTTAGCAATAAGGTGCTGCAAAAATGTAGATAATGGATCTAATGGATGTGGACTTGAACTCTAGCTTGATGTTGATATATCTTGAATGCAATGCTTACAAATCAGACACCATGATTGTTAGCTCTAAAACAACATGATGCAAACAATCTTTGAGATGATGAATGAGACTTGAAGAAGCTCTTGAATGCTCTTATGAATGCACAAATTCTCTTGTGAACTATATGCATGAATGCTTGTAAAATTTGCTAGGTATGAAAATGAGGGAAAGAAGTGTATATTTATACTCAATTATGCAATAATAAAAACCCACCAAAATTTTGAATTAAATTTGAAATTTGAGTTAAAAGGGACTCATTCACCACCCTGGGTGAATGGGTCCTACCTAAGGGGATTCATTCACCCATAATGGAAAATGAGTCCCACCTTAGGAGTTTAAGGTGGGTTTTAGGATTTTGATATTTTAAATGATATTTGTTAGGATTATTCTAAAAAATATACATAAGTAAGGAATGTGGATGAAAAATGTGGCCAATTAGAGTATAAGAAATTCCAATTATTAATGAAAATCCTAGAAAAGTGTGAAATTATGTTACAACACTTTCCAATGCTTTGAAACAAGGCTTGGTAAATGATGAAAAGAGGTTATTTTATTAAAAATGCCTTAGGAAAGTGTGAAAGTGTGTTGCAACACTTTACAAAACTTAGGTAAGGTACCATTTGAATCCTTTTAGTTGACAAGGGCCCAAGACCTAATGTGAATGTGTTATCCACATTACAACACTAAATCAAGGCAACATTAAGCTAAAATCCATAAGAAAGACCCAAACGAGTGCGAAAAATGTCAAAGGACCCTTTTTTCAACACTACACTATGACAGAGACAAAGTGTTGGAAGGTTGGTTCCTTCATTCCCTTGGTTGTTCAACATCTCCCTCTGAATTCGTTACTGAACACAAAGAAATTAGGGTGCTCCACCTTTTAGGAGATGGAACACAGGGATACAGATCTACTATTTCACTCTAGTTCATTAAAGGAAACCAAGATGCTTGAATAAATTGAATTGATTGAGGAATTGGCTAGGGTTAAAATGGTTTCCTTGGGTGTGAATAAAGACAAAATCGGTCCACCACTAAGCAAAGGCTTAGAGAAAGAAATGTAAATGATGCACACAAGTATAACAATGTAACCTAGAATATGAAACTTCAAATTAGAATAATAAAATGAGAATGAACAGAGGTGCACCTAGAAAGCTCAAGATGCTTGAAACAAGATTTGAAATCCTGAAATGTCGCCTTTTGATGCACATTGGGACTCATACACTAGTAGGGGTGATTTAGTCCCAGTTTAGGGTTTCAGGTCGAAACCAAAATCTACAACCAGTAAACTAGGATCTATAGAAAATCTATGAAAAGTGGTATACTAGGACTCATAGGCCCAAGATGGTGATTTAGTCCATATATCAAGGTTGATCTAAAACTCAAATATGGGTATGTTGAAGATCATGATGGGGCAAAAAGTGGCAATATCATGGGTATGTGTAGGGTATGTGGCTAACAACATTTTTCTTACCCAAAATTGATGAAGCAAAAATGGTTTTTAAAGTAGATTCTCATCTTTCCATGAATATAAATTATGCTTTATTTTGAATTTAATAAATAATTATTACTCATTTTCTATTTTAATTACGAATAAAGTCCTGATTGATAGGCTAATTGAAAAACATCTATAGCTTTCAAACGATATCACATTTTTTGAATCTAAAACATTTGTCACATTCTATGCTTCACATGCTATAAGATTTAAAAAAAAAAATTTCATGAAGTTTTGACCAAGTTAAAGTGGTTAGACATACAAGTTTTTATATTTTTTAAAATTTGCAATAAAAAATTCATAATTAATTATTTACATGGAAAAAAATTACAAAAAAAATGCATCACATCTGTACATGAGTCCTCTACTTATATATGAAATCTTATAAAATAATATTATCATTTTATTGTGGTTAGGGTGGTCAGATAGACACCTATTTCTTATTTTTTCCCTGAAATTTAAGTATTACTAAATTGAAATTTCAAAATTTCAGAAAATAGTTTAAAAAAAAATAAACCTAGTGGTTTAGGAACTACATTCAATTTTCTACCAATTCTATTCTTACATATTTTTAAAATAATATTGATAACTTATTCAAATTTTTACATCAATTTTCCTAATTCTATTTTTTTTGAATTTTTTGCCACGTAAGGGCCTGTTTTTTCCATGATGATCCTACACATACCCATATCCTATAGGGCTCTCTTGTAGCTTCTCTCCCTTTTGACCTTCAAGTTTGAAACTTTGGATTTCGATTTGTAGGTGACTTTCTGTGATCTTGCAAGATAGATGATAATTTTGCAATCTTTCTCTTTAATGGATCTTCAACCTAAATTTGCAAATCACACATCAAAGAGAGGGAAAAATGTTATTTTGTTAGTGGATAGGAGTTTTCCTTGGTCAAACCCTGATTTGGTAATCAAACCTTGAAATGAAATCAAATAGTATGAAGGAAGGATATTCAAATGAACAAATATGCTATGTTGCAACTCACCAAACCCTTGGAACAAAGGTTATGATCTTGTATGAAATGGATAGCATGAATGTAGATCTTGACTCTTGATTGTAGGCTATGGGTCTTGACTTGAATGCTTATTTGAATCATGAAAAATTACATCACAAATGTTAGCTCAAAAACAAACATGATGCATGGTGCTTGAATCTTGAATATAGCTCCAAAATGCTTGATAATTAGCTCTTGAATTGCTAGAATGCCTGAATACTTATATTACACTTGCTCATGAAAATTTCTAGATGAAGTTTATAAACTTGATAGGGGAAAATATGTGAAATAACCTTATATTTATACTTGTTTATGCCAAATTTCTTAAAATTACAACACTACAAGCCAACATCAAATCTAGGAGAATAAAATCCTGCCAAGAATTTGAATTTAAATAGGTTCAAGCTAAGTAGGACTTAGACGCTATTTGGGGTGTATGAGTCCCAATAACCTAGGCTTGGGACATAAATTTCAAGAAATGTTAAGTTCTATGCCAAACTCAGGTTCATGCCCCAAAACTTAGGTGGGACCGATATTCCCAAAGTGGCATATGAGTCCTAGATCACTAAATTTGGGACACAAAACCCAAAATAAATAAATTATTATTGGTCATTAGATATATGGTAGGATTATCCTTAGAAAGATTCATTAAATAAGGCATAAAGAAGCCCAATTTTAGTAGGGAGTGCCAAACAAGTGTGAAAATGTAGAGGGACACATTTTCCTACAATACATTTAGCCCCCACTTTAGTGAGAGGATGAACATGCTTCCAACTCACACTAAAGTAGTAAAACTCACATCAAGAGGGGTCCAAGTGTACCAACACTAGTAAGATAGGACAACAATGATCAAGAGGGTTTTGCAAGCCCCAGGATCAATATATCATGGAAAAACACCATAGGCACAAAATAACACACATGTAAATAATGTAAGGATCAACAAGGCACAAGCATACACTACCAAATATATAAAAAAGAAAGAAAAGAAAAAAAACAAAAGGGTGGATCAAACCTCGACCCTTTATCCAACATGATGTGGATCAGATCTAAGTTGTTGTCCAAAAGCATTTATAAGTGGAACATGATGTCCACTATGCAAACCAATGCACTCTCACAAGGGCTAGTGGAACTTGAGGCCATCCACTAGGTGAACCCCTAGTGAGACACATATGCACGCGGATGATATGCGTTCACACAAACAAGCAAGTGGCTATGGGAAATTCACACCTAAGTTTGGCTCCCATATGCTAACCATACCAAACCTATACCTCCTGATAACTTTGATAAGGTGCCACAACATGATAGTAGGAATTCATGATGCAAGAAAAACTTCATAAGCTTGACACCCATGAACAAACAAGATGGCCATATAACAAATATTGTAAATACAAAAGTAGTGTAAGGTACATTCAAAGGATATTTTCTTAGTTCATGTAAGGTCTTAACTTAGGGAACATCATGCCTAATGTCTCCAAGAGAGGACCAATTGAAGAAAGATTCACAACTTAGGGGATGCAGTATGTCGCATCAAGCCATTTAGATAAATATAATATTCTAAGAGAGATCATGCTCTTGAAGGACATCACACCCAATTTCACCTCAAGGTGAAAGATGCATTGCATGAAGTAAGAAGACTACACAATGAAACATGAGTTGTAAAATGTAAAACAATAATGCCAATGTATGCGCCCACTTTAAATAAATTTCTAAACACCATGTTGTGAGAAATTAATTTAAAGTAGAAAATGATAAATGGCAAACAATAAAGAGGACATGAGAGCTTATTTAGAAAGCCCTATGTCAAGTCATATGTTGCCAAATGAAGCTACATCATGCAAAGGGGTTGCCCCAAAAATCAAATCCCAAAATCACATAAGGGATCCATGGATTTGGTGTCAATATGTCTTTGCTACATGTAATGTTGTTATAGAGCTCAAAACTGTCATCATTCCCCAAATACTCATGGAACAGGAAGAATGACACCAAGAGAGCAAAAACAAAGAAAAGCTTTTGGGTCAACATGGAAGAGACCTAAATATCTTGACGCCTTACGTCATCCCCAAAAGGAAAAAACAAGACAAAGAAAAGGTAAATTTTTATGACATAAAGAAGAATTTAGATACATATAGAAGAATGCACAAAGAGAGAGATATGTCAAAAAAATAGTACAATGTCCTATGCATCCTTTTCTCCAAATCTGAAAACATGAACTGAAGTTCCCTTCAAATATCTCAAAATCCATTTCAATTCTTACCAATTAATTTTTCTTAAATTACTCATGTACTTGCTGACTACTCCCACTACATGATCAATTTTGAGTCTTGTGTAGAGTATTTCATACATGAGACTCCCAATAGAAAAATAATGAGACACTTGTTCCATTAGTCTCTTTTCTTCTTGTGTTTGAGGTCATATTTCAACTAAAAACTTGAAGTGATCAACAAGAGTTGTGCTAATGGGTTTAGCATTCATCATACCAAATTTTTCCATAACATTTTCAATATATTTTCCTTGTGAGAATTTCAATTCTCTTTTCTACCTATCACTGATGATAATCATTCCAAGAATTTTCTTGGTAGCCCCTAAGCAGTTCATAGAAAATTTGTTAGCAAATTTTTGTTTCAAATTTCTAATAGTTTCCATGCTAGTTCTAGTCACTAGCATATCATCAACATATAACCGTAGAAAAATAAATTCATCATTTTATAAAAAAATTGTAATAGACGCAAGGATCAGTTTCACATTTGGAAAAAAAATTCCTAGTCATAATAGAGTAAAATTTTAAATATCATTAGCAAGAAGCTTGCTTTAGCCCATACAAACTGCAATTCAATTTACAAACTAGATCCTCATTGCTTTTCGCAATATTATATTACATATGTAGTTAGACACAAGTGTAAGTAGTTAAATTATTTTGTATGCAATTACATGTTCAACCGCTTCACCATCATCATTCAACCACTTTTAAATGTATATGTGATCATTAGTCAATACAATTCATTTTTATGCATATTTTACACACATTTGGTATCAAAGCACATGTGGAAGAACCTAGAGGGATAGAATAGATAGTAATTTGGTTAAAGAGATGTGTTTGGATCTGCAATGGTTGAAGAGATGCGTTTTTCATTGTCATAACGGTCAAGTGCTCGTGTAGCAGATAAGAATGGCATAAGGAGGAGTTTGTCACTGTCATAACAGTCTTGGCAGTGAGGAGTGATTATTATCAAATCTTGAATGGTTTTTAATATTGATATCGAGATTTTTCATTTATATTACCAGAGCTATGAATCATATATTTTGAGAATCATCAACTGTGGATACAACTGCTCGGTAGTATAAGTTGTGCGAGATGGAAAAGTCGAAGAAGCTAACTAACTTTGGATGTAAGGAAGACAATTAACATTGGATGTTTGTCATAAGACAAAGTCATATGGACCATTTGATTTGGCATTGTGGAAGATGGGTTGCAATGTATTATTTTTAATCTCATTTTTTTTTGGTGGAAAGCCTTAGGAATTCAGCTAGGGGCTACATCTTTATGAGGGTTGAGAGACAACTTGATGAAGCTCCACCTGATTTAGTATTTTTTTCTTCAAGGAAGATCTTCACAAAGATGTATATATATTTTGTAATCAACAAATTTTATTATGTAAGCCTTAAGGGGGCTTCCCTTGGCAAAGTGAATAAGAGCTTTTAGGGGATACATTTGTAGGAACCATGTAATAATGGGGGGAATGTTTGCAATATTGCATTGTATGTAGTTAGGCATGGGTGTAAGTAGTTAAAGTATTTTGTATGCAGTTACATGTTCAACTATTTCACCACCTTCATTAAACCACTTATAAATGCATATGTAATCATCAAGCAATAAATTTTAGTTTTATGCAGGTAAAAGCACAATAGTGTGTCACACTTTCATCCAAATAAATAGTTCTGATTGAACTATTTTTGGTTGGAAGTTGGCCTAGTGGCTTTTGGCTGAAACCACATGAAACTGACATGGAGGGTACCTTTTTGGTCGAAGAGGTTTCAGCTAAAAGTCACTCAATCAAATATGTCTAGATAAAACCATAAAAATAGTGGGTGTATTTGGTATATATAACTTGAAAATATCAAGAATTTTTTGGCTGAGTATGTTTCAGTCAAAACATGCTCGGTCGAAACATACTCAGTTGAGCATGTCTAGTTGGCATCCTACTTGGCAACCAACTCACCCTTTTTCAAAAGTTTCTGAAACATTCAACTTTGGCAGAGTATTTCTCCAGTCAGAATGATTTTTCTACAAAAAAGAAAAATGACCTTTTTAGAGCTCAGAGTGGTGAATCCAAATATACAATTTTTTTAATATTTTGATTAGTTTTAATATATTTTATTTTTAAAATAATGCAAGTAAATTGTTAAAATTAAAAAAGAGGCTAATTAGAAATTAAAAAAATAATAGTAAAACATATTAATATTTTTTAAAACTTATATGGGGCACAAGAGGAGAGAGTATTCTTCAAAAGGGTATAATTTTTTTTTTTGAAAATGATTAGATAAATTGACAATAGTTGGCATCCCATGAAAACTAACAAATTTTGACAAGTTTGACTTTAAAACATTATTATGAGAAAAATATACATCAAAATTTTATTTTTTTTGTCCATGCACAAGATAGTGAAGTTACCTATTTCGAGAAAAAAAATAGGGAGAAATGAAGTTTTTTTCAATTTGTTTCTTGACATCCTGTGAAGTCACTCTTTTTTGAAAATTTCAGCATTCCAAAATATGTCCTTAAATTGATAAAAACATAATGAAAACAATTTTTTTTAAAATCTGAAAAATGATAGGAATAAGCTTCATCAAAATTTCTACATTTCATTAGTTTACACCATTTTGAAATTCAAAACATAAAGACCACTTTTATGTGGTCAAAGTTTAGAATTTTTTTTGTTGTCGGTCGATTCCTTTATAAAGTGTGACACAAGTTTGTGCTTAACTCTTGCACTAAAGTAGGGAGGTCTTTTAGGGGCACTACCTACCCTTCATCACATGCTAGAAGGGAACTAGAGTTTGGCTAAAATATATGAGATTTGGGTTGTAATGTGCCATGTGAAATATCATGTGGCTATTGTGAGCTATAATTTTTTGATTTTAGCATATCACTACCATCTAAGATATCATTTAATAAAACAAAATCTTTTCAAGATGTCCCTTATTCTTGTAGATCAAGCATTATTTTCCATTAAAGATCACATCTCTACATTTTGTGACTTGTTTGAAGGAAATATCCCACAACCCATAAGCATACTTCTCATCACTATATCCAATAAAAAAGCATCTTTTGGACTTGACATCTTGTTTAGTTCTTTCTCTTGTGGAATGCGAAAAAATACTTCACACCTGAACACTTGTAAGTGATTGTAAGAAATTATTCTTCCCAACCATTTCTCTAGAATCTCAAATTCCAACTGAAAAGATAGACCTTAGTTAATTAGCTGCACCATTGTATTAACTACCTCTTCCCAACAATCTTTACCCAATCCTACATTAGAGAGCATGTTGCGAGCTCTCTCCAAGATTTTTCGACTCAATCTCTTAGCTAAACATCAAATATTTTTAAGGGGTGAAAGAGACAATATTGATTTGTTGTATACCAATATCTACACAAAATTGATAAAACTCAAAGGAACAAAACTTTCCACCATTATCAATTTTCAACCACTTGATTTTGTTGCCAGTTTGGTTTTCAACAATTTCTTTGAAATTTTAAAATTTTCCAAATAATTCATACTTTCTATTTAAAATATAAAACCATGAATTTCTATTACAATCATCAAGAAAAGTAACAAATAAGTTAGACCCACCAATAGAAGTTACCTTTGTGGGACCTTCAATAGAGTAGTTGATCCTCCTTTTTTTTTATAGATACAATGCTCACACAAGTTGTTATGAAATAACTTGCACAATAGAAGAATATGATATGAAATATGCTGCAAATAATTGATATTAATTGAGAATAACAAGCCACTTCGAGGGGGAAAACCTCCAAATATCTCTAATGAGAACACACTTCACCACTTCCTCATGAAATAAGACTTACAACCTCCTATATATACCTATTTATGCCTAGGATATCACCTAGGATGACATAGACACACCTATATAAGTATTAGGCCGAACTAAACAACAAAATAACAATATACTAATGATAATATGACTTAATAGAGAATTAAGATAGCCACATGCTGACGATTCATAACCCGATGCACACTAATATTAAGGGCGTAGCATGCCCCCTTCTACAAAGAAGCATTGTCCTCAATGCTAATCAAGTTTGGATTCTTTTGAATGAACTCCTCATCCTCCCATGTGGCATCTTCAACTAGTAAATTCTTCCATTGGATGAGATACTCAATGAGAGTTCTATTCCTTAGCTTCTTTGTGCATGTTTGATGAATGCACTATGGTTCCAAAATGATTCTTCCTTCTTCATCGAGCTTTGGTAGTGTTTTTTGAGTGGGAATATTATGGTCAATGACCTTCTTCAAATAGGAAACATGAAAAAATGGATGTATCTTTGTTGTTGGTGGAAACTCTAGCTTGTAGGGCATACTACCGATCTTTTGCATGATTTCGTATGGACCATAATACCTTGGCGACAACTTATTATTATTATTTTGTTGCTTTAGTGAGATTTGATTATAAGGATGCAATCTCAAGAAGACCCAATCCGCAACTTCAAAACTTCTTTCACTATGATGTTGGTCTTCTTGTTGTTTCATTCAATTTTGTGCCATGGCTAAATTCTCCTCGAGTCTTGAAAGTACTTGTTGTTGATGAAGCAAGTGGTCTTCTACTGCTTGAACTCTTGGTGACACCTTTATTGATGATGTGATGGAAGGAGGATGATATCCATAAAGTGCCAAAAATGGAGACATTTTTTATGAGCTATGAAAAGAAGTGTTATACCACCATTCTGCAAGTAGTAGCTAATCTACCCATTGAGATTGTTTCTCTGAAGTGAAACAACATAGATATCCTTCCAAACACTTATTAACAACCTCAATTTTCCCATCTAATTGAGGGTGGTATGAAGAGCTATGAGCCAATTGAGTACCCAAACATGAGAATAAATCTTTCCAAAAGTGACTAGTGAAGATAGGATCACAATCACTCACAATAACCTTAGGTGTACCATGTAGCTTTTGGATATTCTCCAAAACAGATTTTGCCACTGCACTTGTTGTAAAAGGATGTGATAATGCAATGAATTGTGCATATTTAGTAAGGCGATCAACTACCACCATGATGAAATTATGACCTTTAGATTTGGGAAGCCCTATGATGAAGTCCATGGATACCTCTTCCCAACGCTATCTAGGAATAGCTAAGGGTTGCAAGAGACCTAGTGTCTTAATTGTCCCCCCTTTATTCCTTTGACAAACCAAACATTCAGCCACAAATTTTTGAACATCACCTTTTAGCCCTTCCCAAAAAAAATCTTGCTTGACTCGATGATATGTCTTCAAAAATCTTGAATGACCACCCACTAGAGACTCATGCAACTAAGTGAGAATCTTGTGTTTAAGAGTGGAATTCTTGCAGAGATACAAACACTCTTTATACCAAAGAGTATCTCCCTTCCAAAAAAACCTATCTAAACTACTAGAATCACTTTTTAATTGTTTGATGAGATTACTTGTCGCAACATCGTTTTTCCACTTTGCTTTGGCTTCCTCCACCTAGTTTTCTTGTAATATTGAAAGGGCACACAATAAGGCTTCATCTTTCTCATCCTTCCTTGAAAGTTCATCTACTACAATATTTTCTCTCCTTTTCTTATACACAATCTCAAAATCATATCCTAACATCTTAGTGACCCATTTTTGTTGCTCTTCAGAAGATAGTCATTGTTCCAAAAAATATTTTAGGCTATCATGATTTTTCTTAACCTTGAAGTGTCTACCCAATAGATAAGGCCTCCATTGTTTAACTGCATGGAGGATTGCTAGCATTTCCTTCTCATAAATAGGTTTTAGTTGATTCTTACCCTTTAATTGAAAACTCTCAAAAGTAATTGGTTGACCTTCTTGCATGAGATCTGCTCCTATCCCATTTCTAGAAGCATCACATTCCACAATGAATTCCTTGGTGAAGTCAGGATTGGAAAGCACTAGAGTTGTACACATAGCCTCCTTCAATCTCTCAAATGTTGTATTGGTAGACTCATTCCAATTAAAAGAATCCTTCTTCAATAGAGTGGTGAGAGGTGCTGCTATACGACCATAATTATTCACAAATCTTCTATAGTACCTTATCAATCTCGAGAAACCCCTCAGTTTCTTAATTGTTTTTGGAATAGGCCATTCCGTGATAGCCTTAATTTTGTTAGGGTCTACCTTTACTCCTTCATATGAAACTATGTGTCCCAAATACTCCACCTCCATAAGGCCAAAAGAACACTTGGATGGCTTAGCATAGAGTTTATTATCTTCAAGTATTTGTAATGCTCGATCCACATGTTCCAAATTTTTTTCCAAAGTCTTGCTATAAATCAATATATCATGAAAGAATACTAACAAAAGCTTTCTCAAGAACTTCTTAAAAATGGAATTCATCAAACTTTGGAATGTAGATGGTGCATTGGTAAGACCAAATGGCATCACCAAAAATTCATAATGACCCTCATGAGTCCAAAATTCTATCTTACAAATATCTTCCTCCTTAATCCAAATTTGGTGATAACCAAATCTAAGATCTAACTTGGTAAAATACATAGCTCCATTCAATTCATCTAGCAAATCATCAATGATTGTCCAATAGGAAACTTATCTTTAATGGTGTACAAGTTGAGCACTCTATAATATGGACACATGTGCCAATTATCATCCTTCTTATGT
Organism: Sequoia sempervirens; assembly: GCA_007258455.2. Taxonomy (NCBI): domain Eukaryota; kingdom Viridiplantae; phylum Streptophyta; class Pinopsida; order Cupressales; family Cupressaceae; genus Sequoia; species Sequoia sempervirens. Next base: position 429,103,586 of record VDFB02075321.1, on the reverse strand, counting down.
ACCATCACCACAGGTGAGGAGTAAGGACTTTGGCTATGCCTAATAATTCCTGCCTCTAGCATCTCCTCAAAAAAAATTTCTATCTCACTCTTTTGTACAATGTGTGGATACCTGTAGGGCCTAATGTTTAGTGGTTGGCTCCCTGGGACTGACTGTATGGCATGATTACGATCCCTCTTAGGAGGAAGTCCCTTAGGCATATCTCCAAGAACAACTGAGTGATGATCAATTATAGCTTGTAAATTTGGATGAGTAGGAGCATTAGATTGAGAAACTTCTAATGAACATAGCTGGGCCACAAATCCATCCACTCCTTTCTTAAGAAACTTTTGCAATTGATGAGAGCTTACCATTTGTGGGGATTTTTCCTTCAACCCCCTTAGCTCTACTAGCCTTTGTTATGATTGAAATCTCATGAATAGTTCTTGGAAGTTCATCTCAATCATTCTCAATGTAGTAATCCATTGTACTCCCAAAACAATATTTGTTGCACCAATGGATATCACATGCACTGTGGTATCAAGTTGATAATATCCCATGGATAATTTAATGCTATGACACTTCCTAAAAAACTAATTGTACCACCATCTACAATAAAAACCTGAAACTCTGGAGCTGGATATATAAAACAATTTAGACGAGTAGCTAACTTTTTGTTGATGAAATTATGAGTACTACCTGAGTCGATCAACACTATTACCTTCTACTTCTTTAAGAACCCCACTACCTTGAGAGTTTGTGGACCACTAAAACCTAAGAGAGCATGACAAGAAATGATTGGTTGAGAATCATGTGATTCCTCATTTGACTCCCTTTCATCCTCTAGTATGGGTTCCTCCTCTTCCTCACTTGGACCTTCAATATAGAACAATTTCTTTTCACTGCATTTATGTCCTCGACTGTATTTGCTATCACAATTGAAACACAACCCTTTTTCTCTTTTCTCCTCAATTTTCTATGGAGCCAAATTAGTAGGTTATGTTGAATATCCTTTCTCTCTCATCACATTAGCCCCTTGCTTCTTATGAATCAAATACTTCTCCTCTACCCTACGTGCTAAGATAAAAGGCTCATTTCTAGAGCTAGGGTTAAACATGAATACCTCATGTTGAATGTGATCCTTGAGACCACCCAAGAATAAATAATTTAAGTTTTCCTTCATTTACAATTGTATCCACTCTTAAGGATAGATTTTGGAATTTCTAAATATAATCCTTAACTGATCATGTTTGTTGAAGTTTAGCCAATTGGCTGAAGAAGTTTTTTGTCATGTGCTATTGCTATATTGTGCTTGGAGTTCCTTTGTAAAAATTGACCATGAGACGGTGAGCCCCTTTTTCCTTTGATGAGTGCAAAGCCAATGATACCAAATGAATTGATTTGGTTCTAGATATAGGGAAGCCATCTTGACCTTTTTTCCATTTGGGATTTGGGGTAGTTGAAAAAAATTCTCCATTTGGTTATCCATGTTAGAGGATCCTTGCCATCGAACTTGCGCATATCCACCTTTGGAAATAAATTCCTAAATCCAATAGGAGTAGTAAAGCTTGTGTCAATGGTTGCTGACCTAGAATTTTGACCTTGCTTGCTTGAGAACTCCTTTCTTGGTTCAGCCATGTAGGTGCTTAACATGTTTCGTATGTCTGATATATCTCCTCTTAGGTCACACATATCCATCTTAATTGAGGAAATTTCTTCCTTGAGCTTATTTATTTCCTCATTATGAGTAATATCCTCTATTATTACCCCATCCTTATCAAGAGTCTTCCCTGGAGTGACAACATTCTTTTTGCCCCTTGTTGCAGGTCCCCTCATGATGGGAATCACTAATTTTGAAATAAATCACACAAATGAAACTTAAATTCTCTTAAATTTTTATTGTAACTTACGAGGGTCAAAATAACTCTTACCTAGAAAAATATCCAAGAAATAAGCATATTTGTAACATGGAGAGTGATAATTGTGAAAAAATTAATTTTTCAATAACTTTCTTATTTCTTCTCCAATTCTTCCAAATGTTATACTATAATCTCCTTTGGTATGTCTTCAAAAACCCAATAAAAATAAAACTCCAATTCGACAAGATATGTGAGATATACAGATTCCAAAAAAAATGTGTAGAAACCCTAATTTTGCAATAATTCACTTAATTATACTCTAATTATTTTGAAATCTAGAATTTAGCTTCTTTAATATGTTCTTAAAAAACCCTTTAAAAATCAAAAAAAAATTCACCAAAATTTGAAAGATATGATCTTCCCAAAATCGCCTCCAAAATTGAGAAAAACCTTACCTCTACGGTGCCAAGATCATGCTCTGATACCACTTGTTATGAAATAACTTGCACAATAGAATAATATGATATGAAATATGCTGAAAATACTTGATATTAATTGAGAATAACAAGCCACTTCAAGGGGGAAATCCTCCAAATATCTCTAATGAGAACTCAGTTCACCACTTCCTCATGAAATAAGACTCACAACCTCCGATATATACCTATTTATGCCTAGGATATCACCTAGGCTGACTTAGACACACCTATATAATTCTTAGCCCAACCTAAAAAACTAAATAACAATATACTAATCATAATATGACTTAATAGAGAGTTAAGATAGCCACAAGCTGACTATTCATAACCCGATGTACACTAATATTAAGGGCGTAACACAAGTCTAAATTAATAGATTTCAAACCTAGAAGTTGATCTCATTTGTACAAAATTTCAAGGTCCTTCTTGGACTCATATGCCTGATCCTCTTGTGCTAGAACTCCATCCCACTATCCACAACTACCATCATATTTCCCACTTTTTTGTGATTCTCTAGCACATAAAAAGTGCACAATTTTTTGCCTCTTTCAATCACTAATAACTCTCCTTTCATCACCTTCCAAGCACAAGACTCAAAACTGATGCTACAACCTTGAGCATCTAGCTATCTTGTGGAAAAAAAATTCCTCTGGAGTTGAGGAATGTGTCTCACATCTCATAGAAACCAATTATTTCCATATTTTAATTTTTATATCACATCTCCTTTACCAAAAGTGTCACACGATTCATTGTCACCAAGGTAGACCTTACCAAGTTTTCATTCTTGATAATTTTTGAAAACTTCTCTACATGAAGTGGCATGAAAAAGAGGCACTAGAATCCAACACCCACACATCAGCCATGGTTTCACTTGTAGACAATACTAATGCACCTACATCCCCTTCATATGCTACATTCACCCTATTTTATTTTGAATGACTTTTTACCTTCTTGAATGACCAACAATTTTTCTTTATGTGGCCTTCCTTTCCACAAAACTAGTGACCACTATTTTTACCTCTTGGATTTGAAGTCCTATACTTTGATCTTCCTCTATGGTTATGCTTTCCTCTTTCTTGTGTACCCCTATAATCAATTATTAAAGCATCCCCCAATGAAGTTCCTTGGTTCCTCCTCCTCATATCCTCATTGAGAAGAGTTTTGAAAATATCATCAAATTTTAATACACTTCCCCACTTTCCAAACACTAAGTTGTTGATAGCCATAACAACTCCTTCCCAACTATTAGGTAGAGAGTACAACAACAAAATGGCATTGGTTTCATTATCCAAGTTTATGCTCATAGAAATAATTGGCTTGCTAATGTGTTAAATTCATTTAAGTGGTTTGACATATTTCCTCCTTTCATCTTCAAATTGTGTGATTTTTTCATGAGAACAAATTTATTTGACACAAAATCTATCTCATACAGATCAAACAAATTTTCCCATAATACTTTTGCTGTTTTCTCTATTGTAACATTAAATAGCACATTACTAGACATAGAAAGAATAATCGTTGATGCTACCTTGTTGTCTAATTTCTCCTAGTCTTCATCAACCATTGTAGCAAACTTCTTTACTTTTCCTTGTAGCATGATAAACATATCTCTCTAAATCAACAATGCTTCCATTTGCAACTTCCACACTATGAAGTTTTATCCTGATAATTTTTTAGTACTCCATTTATCTACCTCTTCCATCTTTACTCAATTTTTTTGACAACTTCTCCTTAGCTCTGATACCAATTTTTAAATAATTGTGAAATTTAAAATTAAATGAATATCACAAACAATAGATAAAAATTAAGTATAATGTAATAAATGGCATTGAGATTATGTGGTTCAACAATATGGCACATCCATGGGAAAGGTGGGCACAATATCTTTATTATGGAACAACAAAAAGTACAAGTTTTGCATCTGATACCTACTACAATTGACAATCCCCAACATATATAAGTGATTTAGGAATGGGAAAAATGAAGAGGCATGGAATGTGAAGGGGAAGAGTTTGTTGGACTTCACATATACAAGAGTAAGACACATGTGTGATAATAATTGATGCTCTAATATACTTGTATTTAGAATATAATTATGTCATATGATCTAGTACAATCTAATGTTAGCAATAAGGTTTGTTCAACATCCTATTAACAACCATCGTAAGCCTCAAAATGTTGATTCCTCTTGATTAAGACTTTTCACAAACTCTACAATTCCTCTCATCAAAATTTAAACAAAAAGTGAAGTAAAATTATTAGTAGAAGGACAAAATATTATGGGTTATATATTAGAGGCATTATTTATTTCTTAAATTTAAATTTAAATTATATTGTATCTCTCATTTTATTGATGGATTGCATAGTATAATACAAAGTATTGGTGTCAAAATTTTATTTTTCTTAATCTATTTTTCCCAAATATTCATGATGGATCAAGGAGTGTGGTATTAAACTTTATTATTTTCATCATTTTGATGATAGATCATGGAGTGTGATCCAAAAATATATTGTTTTCCTTATCCAAAAACATTGATACAAAAATATTATTTTCCTCATTCTATTGTTTTCATTGTAATGACGGATAATGAAATGTGATCTATACTTATATTTTTTTCATCAATCATAAAATGTAATCCAAAAATCATATTAGTTTCCTCATCTAAATTATAAATCACAAAATATGATCTAAAATTTTAATAAAAAAATTAACGCAATATATTTACTAAACAAACTTCTATTAAGTATAATAAACTATATCATATCTTTACTATATTATTTAATTAACTGGAATAATAGTACACTGGTTCTTGCTTAAAAAAAAAAAAAACATCAACATAAATATTGCACTTAATGGTGCCACTTATTTCTTTATATATAACTAAATTGGAACTTCTAGCTTCATGATGTTTTCATTAGTGGCGAGTGATTTTTTTGGATACTTTGACAAAAGTTGTTCTAGTGATGCATGCACAACCATCTTTGAGAGGCAGCGACTTCTTCCAACAGTATCCTGTGCTGTCCAGAGTGGCGTAGATAACAACTATACAAAAGCAGTCGTCCAGGCATGATTGTTTGCACGTAGCTTCATTGATAGAAATCGTGGTTTCATAATCATTACCTGGCCAATATACATGCCCTTCATCCACCATTTTTGCGCTGCTTGCATTGCACTTGTTCATTTGCTGTGGGAGGTTTTGAAACCATCCCTTTGATGGGTTCTTTTTATCGCTAAAGTCGAACCCATAAAGCAACTACAACGGGCCGATTTTTCCACCACTTAACAGATCCCATTCAGACCACACTCACCATACCCCTCACATCTCTCTCCCTGCACGCATGCCACCCACCCTACCACACAAATCAGCAAGAGGAGAGCAGCAGTAGCAGCCATGCCCACACAAATATGATGCCCAGATAGAGTTAAATCTATCCGAGTCTAAGAAGCTTCTTTTATAGGGAGAACTTATGCAAGCAGTGGGTTAGTCAACGGAAGAGCTATATGTTAACCTTCCGCAATTAAGGATAGGCGGTGGTCAACGACTCAACAGAGTTGATCCCACATAAACACCACAACCGCCATTTATCGAGGGTCATTTACAAAGTCAATGAGTAGTCCTTTCTAGATATGATATGATTTTCTTAACCACAATTGTAAAGATCTACATGACGAAATTTAAGGAGAGCATGGGGGGTGGCTGAAAATTAAGATTTTAGGGAAAGAGAAACTGCAAGATCGTCTAGAAGGATACATGATCAAATTCACTCCCCTAGCTTGAAGTTTTCCTCATGTCGTAGAGGCATCTAAATTCTTTACGAGGTCAGAGTAGCATCTTGTCATTGAACTCTGATAGAAGTATGTTTGGATGTTATACTTCACGTCTACTCAGACTAAGTTCAATAGCTTTGTCTTCAATTTACCATTTTTAACATTGCAACCACCAGAGGTAATGCTTCTTCCAGAAGGTTTTTCATGGTCAGTTTTAATAGTATCATCGACTGTATCAAATATTATGTACAAGCAAATCATAATTGATCAAGTTTATTTATGCATTTATAAAAAAATAAATCTATCATGCATGTATGTATACTATGTTCACTGATGAAATGGAAGTATAGTTTTCATAAAGGGATCATGTATTTTTTTGATACAATAGTTTACGATTTGTTCATGAAATCTATTATTTTAATAGGGGTATTTAATCATTAATTTTTAAATTGTCAATTTTATAATTGTTAGGATGATTTTTCAATTATTCTATGTGAAGTAGTAATTAGCCGATAGGCTATATTGTTTGAAGTTTCTTGCAGGATTTTTGTTAGCCCAATTGTGAATTGGATTTGTTGGCACTAGAGATGTCCCGCCCGGTAGCAACTTGACTAGGTTTTTTTGTGGCGGCGTGGAGCTTGGTAATTATGTGGGTTGGTGGTGGTGGAGTTGGTGTCCTCGATACACAAAATCTTAATGGTAAGTGTTTGCTTGCGGGAGTGGTAATGCATTCTATCATTATTGTACAATTGGGGTAGACAAGGTAAATGTGGGTGAACAACGTAAATGCAATATTGAGTGTTACAGTGTGGGAAAGTATACTTTGATTAAGGTGTATTGTTGAAACAACCATTGTGGTGTTGGTTTGATAGCAGACTATTGTAAAAATCGTCGCCTTCAACTCCGAGCTCAATTTCATAGTAGATTGAAGGGTTTTAAAATTATTGTTCTTTGCAATCTATAAGTCATTTTACATGGGTGTTGCAGTGTGGGAAAGTATAGTTCGAAATGTGCTAGAAAATGTATTCATTAAGTTGCACTATCAAAAGAGCCATTGTGGTGTTGGTTTGATAGCAGACTATTCTAAAAATCATCAGCTTCAGTTCCATGGTTGGTTTGATAGGATCTACTATTGTAAAATTTGACAACTTCAGCTCCGTTTTATAACGGATTGGAGGGTTTTAAAACTGTTGTTCTCCATAATGTGTAAGTCATTTTACATGGGTGTTTTGCATAAATGATTTATTTATTGTTTATGTTAAAATTGTTGTTGTCTAGAATATGTAAGTCATTTTACATGGGTGTTTGGCGTTATGGTTTTGTATGGATGGAGAAATTGCAGTTAAATCTTCTTTCTTTCATTAAAAAATATGGTTAGGGTTACTAAATTTTTCATTCGTTATTTATTGTTTATAGTTATCTTTGTGCATCTTTGGCCTTATACCCGTTACCATAGGATCAATTGTAGTTAAATCTTATTTCTTTTGTCAAAAAATATGGTTATGGTTAGTAATTTTATCGCCCTTTGTTTATTGTTTTAGTTATCTTTGTGCATCTTTGTCGTTACACCCATTAACATAGAACCAATTGCATATTAACATAGGAGTGATGGAATATATATATATATATATATATATATATATATATATATATATATATCTAGAGGGTTAGTATGAAAGTAGAAACATGTTGGAGATAAAATTATTTTGGTTGGTGTTAAGTGTTATTCTTTCTAATATCTCTTTTATCTATTCAATTTATTTTTTTGAAGTTTTTGATGGGATTTTCGTTAGCTTAGCCGTGAATAGGATTTTTCAAGTAATAGCCCTTCTACAATTTCTCTATTTGTATAGAATATTTATTGCTAGATAATGTAGGTTGAATTTTATCAATTAATTCTATGGTGTTATAGGTATTTTGTATAAGTTATTGCTACTTATTGGCTTTACGAGTTCTATTTAATGTGGGTTTGGTGCCAAAGAATGTAGCTAGAATTTTGAATTGACAATCCAACTCTTACACATACTGCTTGTCTTGTATGAATATGTTTAGTGTGGGTTTTTTATCATATGTGATTTGCGTATGATTCTTAATTATTTTTCTAATAGTTGTTTTACATTTTCCCTATTTTGTCTATAATATTTAGTGGCAAATTATGTAGCTTGAATTTTGAATTGAGAAGCCAATAGTTACATAGAATTTGCTATTACACCTTGTCTAGATAGTGATAGAATTTTAGGTAAGTAGGAATATGCTGCAAACTAAAATCTATACATGCATTTGAATTGAACTCGGTGCTTCACTTTGAATATTCTCTGTAAGTAATTTCACATACATAGATGTCCATATATAAACTTTTATGGTCAAGGGAAATTGGAAAAGACCTATTAGAAAAATACTTAACAATCATAGGAAAATGACAGAGGTTGGAAAACCCACATTAAATTGTAGTTAAATCTTATTTCTTTTGTCAAAAAATATGGTTATGGTTAGTAATTTTATCGCCCTTTGTTTATTGTTTTAGTTATCTTTGTGCATCTTTGTCGTTACACCCATTAACATAGAACCAATTGCATATTAACATAGGAGTGATGGAATATATATATATATATATATATATATATATATATATATATATATCTAGAGGGTTAGTATGAAAGTAGAAACATGTTGGAGATAAAATTATTTTGGTTGGTGTTAAGTGTTATTCTTTCTAATATCTCTTTTATCTATTCAATTTATTTTTTTGAAGTTTTTGATGGGATTTTCGTTAGCTTAGCCGTGAATAGGATTTTTCAAGTAATAGCCCTTCTACAATTTCTCTATTTGTATAGAATATTTATTGCTAGATAATGTAGGTTGAATTTTATCAATTAATTCTATGGTGTTATAGGTATTTTGTATAAGTTATTGCTACTTATTGGCTTTACGAGTTCTATTTAATGTGGGTTTGGTGCCAAAGAATGTAGCTAGAATTTTGAATTGACAATCCAACTCTTACACATACTGCTTGTCTTGTATGAATATGTTTAGTGTGGGTTTTTTATCATATGTGATTTGCGTATGATTCTTAATTATTTTTCTAATAGTTGTTTTACATTTTCCCTATTTTGTCTATAATATTTAGTGGCAAATTATGTAGCTTGAATTTTGAATTGAGAAGCCAATAGTTACATAGAATTTGCTATTACACCTTGTCTAGATAGTGATAGAATTTTAGGTAAGTAGGAATATGCTGCAAACTAAAATCTATACATGCATTTGAATTGAACTCGGTGCTTCACTTTGAATATTCTCTGTAAGTAATTTCACATACATAGATGTCCATATATAAACTTTTATGGTCAAGGGAAATTGGAAAAGACCTATTAGAAAAATACTTAACAATCATAGGAAAATGACAGAGGTTGGAAAACCCACATTAAATAGAACTTTAAAATATGGAGAATAGAATAGGAAAACTACGATAATGAATAGTTTGGTATGAGGAACTAGAAAAATGAATATCATGAAGAACAGTTTGTTATGGGGAAGTTTAAAGAGTTGAGAAAAAAAGAATATCATGAAACATATTGGTACAAGACAAAAAGTGAAATTGGAAAAGAGCTAAATTAGGAAAACACTTAAGAGTCACAGGAAAATTATAGATGTTCTAAAACCGACATTAAATAGAACTTTACAATATGGAGAATAGAAGAGGAAAACTACGATAATTAATAGTTTGTTATGGGGAACTGAAAAAAAGAATATCATTAAGAACAGTTTGTTGTGGGAAAGTTGAAACAGATGAGGAAGAAATAATATAATGAAAAATATTGATATAAGAGACTGTCATCCTACGTAATTAGAAAGCTCCACCCCTTACATAAACAGACCTGGGCAATTTTTTCTAGGGAGCTTCAAGCATATTAGGAAATAAAGAATATTATGAAACATATTGATACAATATTCGAGCTATGTTCTTTGTTAATAAATATTGAAGACAAATAGAGAAATTGTATAAGAGGTGTTAGAATAAAAATTATTTGCCACAAGTTGTTTTACATCCATGTATATTTTACATAAATGATTTGTCTATAATATTTAATGCCAAGCAATGTAGCTCGAATTTACAATAAAGCCTATGGTGTTATACACATTTTCCATAGATTGTTGCATTATATAATTGTTGTCATAGCCTAAAGAAAATAGATATCATCATAAAGAACTGGGTTTAAATAATTGATTTGTCAAATTGAATAGATATTTGTATAAGCGTTGAGAAAAAAATAGTTTGGTGGTTTTTAAGTGGTATTCTAATAGCTCTTTTATTTGTTCAACTTTATATTTTTAATTTGAGAAAAAAGAATAGGATGAAACATATTGGTACAAGTTAACAAGCGAAATTGGAAAAAGAGCTATTAGGAAAACACTTAAGAATCACATGAAAATGACAGATGTTTTAAAACCCCCATTAAATAGAAGTTTAAAATATGGAGAATAGAAGAGGAAAACTACAATAATGAACAATTTGTTATGGGGAACTGAAGAAAATAATATTATGAAGAATAGTTTGTTGTGGGGAAGTTGAAACAGATGAGGAACAAATAATATAATGAAACATATTGATATAAGACACTGCTATCCCACGTAATTAGCAAGCTCCATCCCTTACATTAATAGACCCAAGCAGTTTGTTTTAGGGAGCTTCAAGCAGATCAGGAAAAAAAGAATATCATGAAACATATTGATCTAGAAGATTCAAGCTATGTTCTTTGTTAATAAATATTGAAGACAAATAGAGAAATTGTATAAGAGGTGTTAGAATAACAATTATTTTCTACAAGTCATTTTACATGGGTATTTTGCATAAATGATTTGTCTATAATATTTAATGCCAAGCAATGTAGCTCAAATTTATGATTAATCTTGTGGCATTATACACATTTTGTAGAGATTTTTGCATCATATAATTGTTGTCATGGCCTAAAGAAAACATGTATCATCATAAAGAACTAGGTTTAAATAATTGATTTGGCAAGTTGAAAAGATATCTGCATAATTGTGGAGAAAAAAAAGATTGGTGGCTTTTAAGTGTTATTCTAATAGATCTTTTATCTGTTCAGCTTTATATTTTTTAGCTGATAGGCTATTTGTTTGAATTTTCCACTAGGATTTTCATCAGCCCAGCCGTGGGGTATGTGCAGGATCATGATGGGCCAAAAAGTGGCAATATGATGGGTATGTGGCTAACGAATTTTTTATTACCCAAAATTGATGAAACGAAAAGGGTTTTTAAAGGAGATTCTCAGCTTTCCATGAATATAAATTATGCTTTACTTTGAATTTAATAATTAATTATTATTCATTTTCTATTCAAATTATGACTAAAGTCTTGATTGATAGACTGATTGAAAAACATCTATAGCTTTCAAACAATATCACATTTTTTTAATCCAAAACATGCATCACATTCTATGCTTCACATACAATAGGATTAAAAAAAGAAAAATTGAATTTCATGAATTTTGACCAGTTAAGGTGGTCAGACATACGAGTTTTATATTTTTTTTAAAGTTGTAATAAAAAATTCATAATTAACTATTTACTTGGAAAAATATTACAAAAAATATGCATCACAGTGGGACATGAGTCTCTACTTATATCTAAAATATTATACAAAAATATTATCATTTTATTGTGGTTAGGGTGGTGATAGACACCTACTTCTTATTTTTCCCTAAAATTTAAGTACTACGCATTGAAATTTCAAATTTTCACCAAATAGATTTTTTTTTTTAAACAAACCTACTATTTTATAAACTAAATTCAATTTTCTACAAATTCTATTCTTACATATTTTTGAAATAATATAGATAACTTATTCAAATTTTTATGTCAAGTTGCCTAACTTTGATTTTTCTAAATTTTTTGCCACTTAAGGGCATGTTTTTTCCATGATGATCCTGCACATACCCTGTGAATATAATTTTTTGTCTAATAGCTCTTTTACAATTTCTCTATTTGTTTATAATATTTAGTGCCAGATAATGTAGCTCAAATTTATGTGTATATATATGTACTAAATTCCTCGTTTCATATTTTAAAAAATACATATAGGAAGAAATATATATCCATATATACAGACCAAGACCACCGTGGCTCATTCGAGAATGCAACAACAATTTATATATGCACATGTATATCTAAACAACTGTGTATGCTATATTTATTTTTATTTAGGTAGACTTTGATTTTAAAAGAGTTAAAAATAGCATATGTAAGTATTATTTAGCTTCTGAGAAAATTGCTACAATATAGCCATATCATTGAGATGTTGTTAATAACAAAGCATTTAATGGTGTAGTATGTGTAACATGTTCATAAGAAATCTATAAAATTGATTTCCCCTTGGAAGTGAATGTCCCTATTGAAACTGAATACATTGAAAAACACTGAAAATAGTGTAGATTTAATTTGCTTGGTCCCACCATCTTCATTATCATTGTCCATCACCACGATCAACCATTTCTGATTTAGATTTTGTGTTCAAAGGTGGCTAGGAGTCCCCCTGTGGTATAAATATTTTAATAAGCTTTGAAGTTAAAAACATGTTGGTTTGCATAACTTTTTCCCTTTGCTTATTGTTCGTTTTGTGCCTCGTGTAGCTCTCACATAATGCCCATTCTATGCATCTTTGGTGTTATGGGGAAAGTCATACCTTAGAATGGGCTTCCCTCTCAACCATACCAAAGTTATACCTCTTGATAAATTTAATAAGGTGCCACAATGAAAATGATCTTTGAGCTCTATGAGGCAAACAAAACTTCGTATTCTTGAAACTCATAGACATTGTAAATGCAAGGAATGTTCAAAGGGATTTTGCTTAGTTCATGCAAGGTCTCATCTTAGGGAACATCATGCCTATTTTTTCCAAGAGAGGAAAAGCACAAATGGTCTCATATTGTTTCCAAGAGAGGAAAAGTGCAAGGTCTCATCTTGGGAAACATTATACCTAATGTTTCCAAGACAGGAAATCGCAAAAAAAATAGAATAACACAATGAAATGTGAGTGTTGATGTATGCCCCCACTTTAAAGTAGTTGCTAACACCATTACTGTGAGAAATTGATTTAAAGTAGAAGAAGATAACATGATAACTTACTTGGAAAGCCCTATGCCAAGTCATATGTTTCCTATAAACTATGTCATGAAAAGGTAGTATTTCACGTGTGAGCCAACTTAAGGAATATCGTACACATCTCAAGGTTGCTCTTATATGTTCATGAAAGGTTAATGACTAGCCAAAAGAGACAACAACAAGTGAAATACGAGGAAAATGCTACCTAACCCCTTGCCCCCACTTAGTGCAAGACAAGGGTGAGCCGGGAGGATTTATAAGATGCATGCTAGAGTGAAAATTAGTATCGATTAGAGGAATGAGGTACCCCCACATAAGGAAGAGCACCAAACTCCATAAGATGTTGGATTTTACTACTCAAAGCCTTACATTCATTATTATAATGATCGTGGACTCTGTGATATGCACAAAATGATTTTTTGTAATAGAATTTCTTTTGAGTTCTTGGAGAAAGGGATATCAAGTTCTCTTGGAGGAGTCTCAACAAGATACCCTCTTGATCAATGGAAGATGTTCCTGAAGTATGTGACAAAGATATCTCTTGCTTAGTATTAGTTGTCATACCTACACAAGACTCCATATATTGTGATATTTTGTTCTCTCCTTTATAGGAGGGTGTAAAATCTAATGAATTCAAATCATTAACGTTTTGTGAGATGACATTTATATTAAGTGAGGACATCTTTATTTGTATTTTTTCTTGCAAAGGATAACTTTGAATATCACTAGTGTCTATCAGTTCAGGATGTACTACTATTAAAGTTGTCTTAGAAGGGTGTTTTGTGATAGTGTTGATATTGAGTGAAGGCTTGTTTATTTCTATCAAAGGACAATAACCAACACCATGAGTTCTTTCTTGTGTGTGAGGCTCTATAGGGTTGTGGATACCTTGTTTGTTAGAACCACATACTTTTCCACTATATCCAAGTTGTTTCATAAGATCATAACCTTTTCCATAAATATTTTTCATTGCTTTGGAATTGGTTGGTTGTTGGTTGTTGAGTTCCTCAAAGTTTGTTGTGTAATTTGTTGTCTTATGTTCAGAAGTGGTTGAGGTAGATTTTGTTGAAGGGTCTTCCAAATTTTGTGTTGACGTGACTACCTTTTCATTTCCCTTAGTTGAATCTTTGTTTATGATCTTGTATTCACCCATGAATGTATGTTCAAAATCTAAGGAACCCCAATCATCGTCTAAGAACTACATGACTTGTTCAATATGTTATTGTTTTTCTTGATGTTGGATAGGTTCCATTTGTGTAGTTGGTGACAATATGTTTAAATGATTCTCTTTATTTTTATTAATGTTCAAACAACTATTTGGATCAGGGTCATCTTCAAGGATGTGCACTTTTTTGTTGTAAATGTATTTCATTCTATGATGAAGAGTAGAAGGCACACCTTTCATTGTATAAATCCACGGTTTACCTAAAATGAGATTATATGAAAGATCCTTAGGCATAACATGGATTGGTGTATCTAATGTAGCCTACCGAACTATAATAAGCAAATTGATCACACCAAGTGATTGTTTTCCTACATTGTCAAATTGATGGATGGATAAGGAATCAGGTTGAATTTCAGATTAATCCACATGAAGCCTATCCAAAATATTTACACTACACGCATTAATGATTGAGACATTGTCAACAAGGGTTTGCTTTATCCCTATTCTTTTATATTGCGATATTATTATGAAAGCTTCATTTTTTTTTGCACTTTCAATGGGGGGAGTTCACTTTGGTGGATAACAATGTCAGTATTCAATCCTTGAATTAGGGCTGCTATGTCATTTTTTTTCACATTAGAAGGGATACGAACATGTTGTAAGGCCATTTGAAGCATGGTGTGATAGTTAGGTGAATTTTGAATCAAATCCCATAGGGTTATCTTTGCAAGAGTATGCTTAAGTTGTTTAATAAGATCATACAAAGTTAATCGAGGATCTCTAGGAAAAATGGGATTTGGAAAAGGTAATGGTGTTTGGGTGGGTTGTTGTGGTTGTGGATTATTTCTAGTGTTATATGTATGAGCGACGATATTATGAATCAGCTGCAACGACACATTATTCTTAGGTGGGTAAAGGATAAGTTTGGGTTTTTTGTGAGTATTTTGTTTGCGTGATGGTGGGTAAATAATTAGAGGATTCTTAGGATGTCCGATGGGATATGTAAGAGGTCCATTAATCAAGGGGGGTTTAATGCACACTCAAGCATTCATAACGTTGGTGGTCTTGGTTTGATGTATCTCTAATAAAGGGAAATCTAGAATCACCTTTTTATCATTATCAAAGGAAGAAACATTAGTATTGTTGTAATTTTCTAGCACCATGATATTCTCCCTAGGAGTTTTTAAGAGAACTACAAATCAAATTTTCTTGACATTCATGGATTGGTTCTTCTAAAATGACTTCATCGCAAGTAGGGGAATGATCAATGGTTGACTTATCTTGCTCAATAAGGTTTTCCTTAGGTGAAAGGGGACAACTAATATTCTCATGACTCTCATTGGTTATGTTTTCTAACATCAAAGAATCTTCCTTATAACTAGGGGAGATAGTAGGAGAAGCACAAGTATGATTAGCACATGATCATGTATGGCTTCATTCCTTTGTTCCCTAATGTCTTCCAAAATAGGATAGGTAGGGGAAGGATCATAAAGAGGGTTGTTATAGAAAAACATTTCCTCATAATTTATAATCTTATCTTCCTCAAAATAATTCTCACAAGCCAAAGGAGAATGGAAATTAGGTAAGGTGATGTTTAGGAATGTGTTTATGATTTCATTATCTTGTGCTAAAATATCTTCCCAAAGGGAATGAGGAGAAGAACAAAAAATATCCTCATGATTCTCAACAATTGTATCTTGTTTCACCAAGATACCTTCATCATTAAAATAAGAGGTATATCGTGAGAAGAAAAAATATGATTATCATGGTTATTTATGTTGTATGCTCTTTTATTACATCATCCACACAAATAGGAGAGATAGTATGGGGTGTATGTGTAAGGAAACCGTTAACATTTCCATTCTCATGTGCTAAGAGACTATCATAACTAAGGAATTCATTTAATGAATGACTAACATGCTTATTAACTAATTTTCTCTTGGCAAACTTTGAAAGGATAGATACTAACATGTTTGAATAACAATCTATGCAAATTCAAAATGAAATGTAAAGGGCTAAAAGGAAATACAATTTTTAGATGATAATTGACTGATTATGCTATGCAACAATGTGGGAATGAAAATTTGAAATTAAGAAATGCATGAAATGAGCCAAATTAAGCTAGATTTGATGAAATGCATGTTACAAAAACTTAGCTAACTACTACACATAGGTAAGGGCAGCAAACAAAAGCTTAAAAATAGGGTTTTTAGTTCTATAAAAGGTTGTTTCAGGGGTGAAAAGGGACTAAGTCGCCCAAGGTGGTGAATGAGTCCCAGTGGTGATTTTTTTCAAAATTTTCATTTTTTTATTGATTTTGATGTTTTTTGGGTTGTATGATGTAGAGATAAGATGCAAATGCAGAATTTCAGAAATTATCAATGATTTGAGATGTAAAAATACAACCTTTATGAACTTTCACTAATACAAAATTTGAAACCCTAGAATGCAAATTAATCAATGCAAATCCTAATGCAAAGTTAATGCAAGCTGATTCTAGGATGATAATAGAATCCAATGCAGAAAATAAGGTATTCAAAAGTCTAGTTCACCAAAATGTGGACAAAGCTTTTGGCACCCACACTTCTCTAACACTTCTAGGGTTTTTCACCTAAAAGGAGAGAAGTAGGCCAAATAGACAATGTCCCCACTCAAAACTAATGAAAGTATGAATGAAGTATGCATAAATTTAATGTCCTAAATGAAATAAAATAATGAGAGATATTTATTATTAAATAAAAACTAAAGAAATGCACCTTGTTTGAAAACACAACGATGTATGCAAAAAGACCTAGAAATATAAACAAACAATAACAAAATTGAATGAAACTGAAGAGGAACACCTAGAAATGTGTTGCATACTGGAATGGAATTTGGAAATGCTATTGATCATAAAACTTTGACCTTTTTCCCAAGACAGTTACACCATTTTGGGCAACCTAGTCCTAGATCTAGAAAACTGTACCAGAGCCCATTTCATCCAAATTATCTGAATCTATAGAAAAATCTGAGAAAAAGTGCAGTGGGAATAAGTCACCATTGATGGTGTTGTGAATTAGTCCACTTTGTCTTTTATAAAAATCTGAAAGTGGAAACATAAGCCCTCTGTCTGCACTTTCTGTTTCTCTAGGTGTCAAGTTCTAAAACTGTCAAATTTGGGCTTGAAAGTGACTTTTTGTGGATATTTTGACCTTCCAAGGAGGAAGATGACTTTAATAAATATTCAACCTATTTGTAAATGATTTCCAAGTCCTTAATATACCTAATTCTACAAATACACAAGGTGAGGAGGATAAACTATTGATTCTAAGGGCATGGGGGTTTGCCTTGGTCAAACCCCTTTTTAGGTAATTAAATCAAAATGAAGAAATAATGTAATGAAGCATGAAATAATGGAGTTATAAACTTTCCTTAGTGATAGATCTTCTTTTTTTGCAACAATAGATGAAGAATCTTCCCTCGAATGTCTGAAAAAGCTATCTTGATGACTTGAAATGTTAAAACCCTAGCTTGCTTCACTTAAGAACATGATGAATGATGGATTAATAATGAATTGATTATGAATTAGGGTCTAGATGTTTGTATTTATAGGAAATCCACCTAAAATACCTGTTAATTTGATCCCCAAGGTTGACATGAAGGAAAAATAAACTTAAAATCCAAATTTTCCTACTCAAACTTCAAAAATAGCCCAAATGGGACTAAGTTGCCAAGCTGGGTGACTTAGTCCCACCTGGATGGGACTTATTCACCCAAATGGGTGACTTGGTCCCATAAGGGCTCTTTTTCTAGTTGGATTATCAGGGAGTGAAGAAATCAAGTTTATATGATGATTTAGTTTGGTCCTTGATCAAATTAAGCCTCAGGATGCAAAATATGGGGCCATAAGGACCTATTAATGATGATGTAAAGGGTAATTAGGGCTAGGGAAAAAATTTTCAATGTGAAAGTGTGATTAAATACACTTTACAACATTAAAATGAGGTCCACTTAGCCTAGAAAGGCACAACATCCAATGTGAATGTGTAAAACACATTGCAACACTAGATTAGAATTAAGTTTAATTTACAAGCCTTCTAGATTAATGATATAATGCAATTAAATAAATTTCATAACATTGAATTAGGGGAAAAATAGGTCCATTAAGTCTAGAGAAGTGTGAGTCTTTTACAACACTTTACAACACCTTTACAAGACATCGATAAATGCATTTGCAAGGGTCCAAGAATTAGTGTGGATGTGTAAAACACCTCACAACACTAAATCAAGGCCTCATTAAGTCCAATTTGTTGTTAATTATTCCCATATCAATCAAGGAAAAGGAGGTACTTTTTTCGTGTCCATAGGTACAAAAGGAAAAAGCAATAGGAAAGAGGGATGTTCGAAGGGATTTTTCTTTGTTATGCAAGGTCTTAATCTTAGAGGACATCGTGCTTAACATCTCCAAGAGAGGATAAATACAAGGTCTCATCCTTGGGAACATTATACTTAATGTTTCCAAGAGAGGACAAGTGCAAGGTTTCATCCTAGGGAACATTGTACTTAATGTTTCCAAGAGAGGATGAGGAAATATCATGCTCTCAAAGGAAATCAAACCCAATCACACCATCAATAAAATGACACATTGTAAGAAGGAAGAAAATCATGCAAGGAACATGAAATCATTCCAAAATAATGCTAATGTATGCCCCCACTTTAAAGAAATTGCTAATACCATGCTATGAGCAATTACTTTAAAGTAGCCAAAACATGAAAAAGGAAAAGGAAAAGAGGGTTGTCCCCTAGAAACACATAAGGGATCAATAGATTTGAGGTTAGCATTTGTCTTTGTTTCAATGATATTAGAGAGCTTGAAACTATCATCATTCCCAAAATACACATAGAACTAGAAGAATGACACAAAGGGAGTGAAAAAAAAATGAAAAACCTTTTGGGTCATCATGTAAGAGACATAGGGTGTCTCAACTCCTTGTGTCATCCCTAAAAGGAAAAAATAAGGCAAAAATGAAAGGGAAATTGCAAAGATAATGAAAAATATTTTGGGCCAACATGGAAGAGACATAGGGTGTCTTGATGCCCTGTGTCATCCTCAAAATCAAAACACAAGACAAAAATAAAAGGGAAAATTAAAATGAAAGGTAAAAACCAAAGAAAAGGAAAATAGCTTAAACAACATATAGAAGAATGAAGGTACAAATAGAGGAATGCACATATAGAGGAAATATCAAAAAAAACATCATGGGGGATCACATTACACACATGCAATCAAACAAAAAGAAAGAAAAAGAGGAAAATAAAAAAAACTAGTAAAGCATATGCAAGTCAACCATTTAGTAGGTCATCCACATCCCAATCTTGTTCAGTATATGCAGAATGTAGATCACTAGCGAGAGGGAAAACATCAAGTGCTATACTAGGAGAATCACCAGGTTTAGCACATGGTGAATCACTCGATTTAGGAGGACCACCGTAGTTGTTATCATTTAAGCTCATGGAAGATGAAAATAACAAATTCAACTCATTATGCACTTTCTCATCAATTTTAGTAGTTTCGTCATTTGCATCCAAGTTAATCATAACAGGAGGACGAATGATAATATCCATGGAAGGTGGTGGTCCTTGTTGTGATGGAGACATAGGATCTGTTTGTTTTGGTAAGGGAGGAGGCTCATCGTTTATTGCTTCTTTCAAGTTTAGATTATTATTTTAAATGGTGTTCTCTCCATTCATCTTTCAAGCAATAGCATGACATCTATGCCTATGCTCTCTAGCATTTTTGTTTCTTTTATTACAATTTTCAAAAATTGCGTTTGTGTAGGAGCAAGTTTTTCAACCATAGGTTCCTTTTCTTCTTGTGAGGGAAGAACGGGAGAAACCATGGAAGGTTGTTCAACCACTTTCTCTTTAGCTTTATAATTTGCTTAGGAGGAAGACTAGGACTTGCTTGGTTTTCTCTTGGTCTCTTGTAGGAAATATGCAAGGTATTTTTGATGGATGGGTCTTGGTTTGTTGGAAGATCTTTAGGTTCAATATTGTTTTCTTCAAGGGGTGGAGGTTCCAACTTAGGTGGAGGAAAATTCTCAAGGGATAGCTTGGCTATGCATTTTGATTTGAATATTTGGTAGGACATGAAAATGAATTCTTCATGGGGTCTTATAGGTTCCATTGGCTCAGGACAAAAATATTCTAAGGAAAAAATTTCATGGGAAGATGGAGGTCTAAATCCATTATGGTTCACAATGAATATTTCAATGCCTACTAGAAAATTTAAGCACTTATGGAAAACAGATGGGACTGCAATCATGGAGTGATGTCATTTGCAACCTAACTTCACATGAAATTGGTTTGAATTAGATATGATAGAGAATGATACATTTAATTTATTCAGTCCTACTTGTAAAGGGAGCGTGATCGAGCCCATCATAGAACGAGAAAAACCATCATGTGTTTTAATCCATGATTTTGATTTATCATATCTATCTTAAGTAAGTTCATGCACATATAAGTGTTTTTTTTTTATCAATTTCTCTCCACAGACAGGATCAATTAAAATCCTAGAAGTGGGCCTGTTATTGATTCTTTTGGCTATGTAAAGAGGACTATCAGGTGCATTCTTGACTATTTCTTCTGAAGAGAAAGAAATGTCTATAGGAATTATAGTTTAAGTTGTTTATGAGGCTCGATGTCAATCACTCCTAACATTGTACTAATATGACTTTGGTCATTATTATCCATAGGACTCTCTTCATCATCATCTATAGGATTTTGTTTGTTATTGCTCATTTTTTTATCATTTGTGTTGACATTCATCACATTGGGCTTAGTTTCACAAGCCTTAAGGAATTAAATATTATGGTTAGGCATGGGATTGGTAAATATTTACAAGTTTTGGTTAGGAGGAGCTATCGATTTATTACCTTTGTCATTCACACCTCCAATTTGGATATGACTAGAATCAATGAGGTCTTGCACAAGATGTTTAAGATACTTAAAATGTTTTGTAACATGTCCTTTTTGTTGGTGATAATCACAATAGGCATTGTGTCTAAAGCTCAAAGGTAATGGCTTGCTAGGGTCAAGAGATCGAATCAGAAGTAAGGTAAGCATGTTTTTGTTTATTATTTGATTCTTGATATTGTGAAATGTGTCAGGTAAGGGAGTAAATTGTCATTGCAAATCCCCAAATATATAAGGATTACTCTTCTTTATAGCAGCTACTTGGGTATCAACTTATTGGGTAGGTTGGGAGGTGGAGTTTAGTTGAAGGAAATTTTTATTTTTTCTTCTGAAAGGCTGGTGGGTGTTTTGGTTTGAGGATTCAAACTTTTCAAGATGGGTAGAGTTTGTTTTTGGTTCACAAATACCTACATAATTCTAATAATCTCGAAGGGTAGTGCACAAGTGCATGAAGGAAGGGAATTTTATCATGATAAGTTTTTCTCATATCTTACTTTGAAAATTATCTATGAACATATTTTGAAGGTGAGAATCATGAATCTTCACATTGATTTGGGAATAAAATGATTGGTAACATGAAAAAGAGTTAGTGACTTTTTCACCCTCATTTTCCTTGCATCTCATCAAATCAGCTAATGTCATTTCAAGAACCATATGCACTTGGAAATGGTTAATAAAGGCTTCAAAAAAATTATTAAATGAATGAATTGAGTTATTCGGTAATGCAAAAAACCAGTCCAAGGAAACATCTTTCAAGGATTGGGGAAAAAGTTTAGCCAAAAGTTTGTCCTCCAGGATAAAGTCACTACAAAAGGTAGTAAAGGCATTAACATGATTTGCAAGATCTCCCTTTCTTCCATATTTCTCAAATATAGGGATCTCTATACTTTGTGGCATTAGAGTTCTCAATATCTCCAAGGATAGTGGGTTACTTTTGACATAGTATGAAGGTGGACCATTTTGACTTTGATTTATGGTGGAAACTTGATGTTGAATGGATGAAAGGATTTGTAAGAGGTGGTTAATGATAGGATCATTGCTTGTGGTTTGAGATGGAGGTGAATATGATGGTGGTGTGTATGTATTGGAAGGACCAATGAATGGATAGCTTACGAGAGGAGATATAAGGTTAGATGATATAGAGGTATAAGGAGCACTAGTGGAAATATTTGAGATAGGAAGGATATTGTTGGTTGGTTGTCTTGTTGTGGTCACTTGAGGATTGGTATAGGTGGGAATGGATGCTATAATGGAAGGGTGAGGAGTTTGATTTCCTCCTTGGCTTTTCCCATTGTTTGAAGCTTGAGCACCATTAGTGGTGGAAGCAAGGTGTTTTACAAAGATGTGAGCTATGTTATGCACAACATCCAATCCTTACTCACTTTCCATCATGCGATGAAGACTATATATGGAAGGTATAATAGTGTTTGAAATTATTTTAGTACTCATGCTATCTTGTAAATGAGCTAAGTCTTCATGCATTTTCATTATGTTTTCTTAGGGATATGATCAACCATTGTTTGAACACTCAGTATAGCACTTGTAGGTAAGGTAGGCATAGCAAAAGAGGTATCAATGGTATGGTCCATACCTAGTAAAATAATGGGTAAGTGCACCAAGATGGTTCCCAAAAAGGGTGCTTAAGTGGCCACTTTTTTCTGAAATTAGGAAATATTGACCTTGGACATGAAATTAAGGATAGTTACACTCAAAATTTTGAGATGGAACAAAAATAAGGATCGAAGTGCTCCAAGTCTACTTTCTAAACTACTAATTTATTTTGAAAATGGTTGAGATTAAGGGGTTCAAAAGAGGGACGTACACAAATTGGTGACATTTTTGTCAGAAAAACATAACATAGCAACTCTTGTACGACCTGAGCACGGTGAACTTTTTTGTAGTATTTTCAAAATCGCTATAGTCAAAAGTTAGCTAACAGTATCTAGTTGATGCACAATTTTTCTGATAATTTTTTAATGAATATTTGATTTTTTACTAATTTTCTAAGTGGGAACTTCCTGAAAAGCAGAATTTTGGCCGTGCTCCCCCTAAATTTTTTTGAAGGTAATTGATTTTTTTTTAATTTTTTTTTTAAATTGTAGAATAGAGTCTAGTTTCTAAAAATGTAATTTATTTTGAAATTTTGATGAGCGGTTAATTTATATGAAAAAAAACCAAACAACACTTTTTGGCAAAAAAGAGACATACAAACAAAAGAAATTGTGGATTAAAGACTTAACATTGTTAAAAAGTGAAAAAAATTACATTGTTGGATAGCTAAGAGAGAACCTAACATTACCCATGTGTTTTCTTTTTTTGATATTGAACCAGATGCAATCCTAATGGTGAGCACAAACCCGATTATGTGAAAAAATTGTAGAATTCACAAAAACACGTCTCTGGTCATTGGGAATTCCCTCCAAGCCTTTGGGTTGGTATTCCAAGGAAAATACCAATGCTAAGGCTCGGGGATTCCCAAAGAAAAATATAATGCATTCGCGTTATAACACTCTCGTGTTATTTCCTAGTTTTGAAATTTTGCTTATCTGGGATACATGCCAAGCAAGACATAACGCGCTCACGTTATGTCTTCATTAATGTTAATGTATGTATATATCCTTGTATGTATGTATGCCTATATGTATTAGTGCATGTATATTATATGGATGTAGGATTTTATGTACATATGTATTATGCTTGTATGTATTTATGTATGTCTTTAGAGGGAGGGAGA
>VDFB02075321.1:428943592-429079428 GCA_007258455.2 Sequoia sempervirens | reverse complement strand
TCCTATGTTGGAAAAATATGTCTCAATCCCACAGGTTGAAACCTCTATTGGAGCGAAGTCAATGTGACATAGTCTATGTCTGGCCAATGAGCAAATTTGTAACCTTATGTTTTGTACAGGTTGCTGTGACCTTGCAGAAGTCTTGCCGAATAGTTACACATTGGAGTCTTCGGTGTGACATGTGGTGTTCGGTATGTTCTCTTACTATGTGGAGATCTCTGGCCGACAGGCCATACATATCATTTATTGGGGGAAGCCTTAGCAGCTAATGGAGAGTCTCGCCAATGATGAGGGGTCTTTGGTATAACTCTTGGAAAACTGTGGTCTCAGGGTAACTTGGAGAACTTAGTAAGAACTCTTAGTGAAGAGTGGTATGTCTCATCGATAGCATTTGCTTGGTGTCCTCGGAGTAACATGTGATGGCTCGGTAAGATGTCTTTCCAACTGTTCAGTGCTCGATATAACTAAAGGGGTCTCAGTGTGAAGTCTCAGCGACAAACGAAAGTCTTGCCGACTATTGATGACTTCGAAGAAAGTCTTTGAACCTCGGTATGATCTCTCGGCGAAAGACGATAGTCTCACCGATGTAAGTTCTATTGTCTATGTGACTTTTGAACGTCGGTATGAAGTCCTGGCGAAAGCGATGAGTCTCGCCGACTGCTGGATGCACACGGATTAACATGAAGGCTCGACATGAGGTCCTGGCGAAAGTGATAGTCTTGCCAAAGGGAAAACTGAAGTCGATGCAACGGGTGAACTTGATATAACCTCTTGTCAATTGTAAGGACTCTTGGCGATATCAAATGCTAACTGTGTTGGCATCGGAGAGACACAGACAGTGTCTCACCGATATGCCAACACAACTTGACATGGTTATCGTAACGCGAGTGTGTTATTAACCAGTAGAGATATGTTCATTTAGGATTAAATAACGTGCTCGCGTTATAACTAAAATGGTAAAAAATCACAATATACCCGTGATGTCGGCCCACATTCTGCATATTCTCTTGGTTTTGCATGTACTCTGACAAAAAGTAGCTTTTTGGTGATTAAGTGAAGTGTGCATGCATGATTTTGAGATTCCATCACCTTTTGAATGTTCTTTCCATCACCTTTGCATGAAATAGTAGAGTTTTCACATTGAGAGGCATATAATATCAATTAAAGTTTGAATTATAGTGATAATTGATATACAATTGAAATTTGGAGGGGAACAAGCTTTTGAAGAAGTTAAATTTTTGAGGAGGGTGAAGCCATAATAGTGGTTTACAATTTGATGGAGGAAGGAAAATTGAGGAAAAATGACCCCATGGCAAAAAAAATGGTTTTAGGGGTTCGCATGAACCTACAAGTTCAACCGAACCATAAAGGGGTTCGACCGAACTAGGGTTCGAGCGAACCCATTAATTATTGGGCCCACATTTCCCGCCCAAAAAATAAAGGAAAAATGCATATTAATGGGGGTTTGAATGAACCAGGGTTCGAATGAACCCTAGTTCGCTAGAACCCCCCTGGTTCTAGCGAACCCCCCTTTTCCCTAATTTTTTAATTTGTTCACACAAAAAACCTAAATTTTTACTCTTTCAAGCTCTAGTTGAGGATGAAAATGGGGGAATATTTATAAACCAAACTTGGAATCAAGTAGCCTTCAGAATGAGCTATCCAATGAATATAATTTTAATATGTTTTTTATTTTATTATGTATTTGTTTTTTTAGTTTTATTAAACATAGGTTTTTCATCGAAAATGAAGGTCTTTGTTTTGCACATGTGAAAAAATAGCAGATTATCAAAAAAATAAATTTAAAAATATGAGTACACCATATATTGAAGTCCTTGATCCAACCAAAAAAAATAAATTGAATTTCGATATATACAAAAAAAATTTATGCGTTATACGGTCGCGCTATGTCTGAATTGTCATTTGATTGACTTCAAAACTTGATTAAAGAAAAAATATTCAATAAAAAACTATCTAACCAAGTGGAAGCACTAGATATCAGAGTCACAAATGTAAATTCAAAAGAATTGGAATTTTATCCTTCATGGAAAAAAAAAGTTATGCATTATACGGTGTGCATCACTTTTTTAAAATGCTGTTTTTTGAAAAATACCAGTTTTTGTGGGAGATGGAAAAATAAGTGCAATCTAATTTTAAAAATTCGAAAAAAAATATTTTAGAATCTATAGACAAAATGTGATGAGACTCTAGTTTGCATCATCTTCAAATTCCTCATGGTTTAGCCGCTATAGGTGCCTGAATGTGAAGATTTAGTTAAAAATTAAAAATTCAGTGTCCAGTTTGGCCAAAAATTGTAAACCACTATTGTGGGATCACCCAGGAGTTTGAGGAAGGAAGAAGCAAATGCTGCATAATTGGGTAGAACTCCTCTATTTAAAAATTTTATTTTTTAGGTATGTGAAATCTTTGTACATTTTATTTCATTCTATTATGGCTTGCTTTCATTTTTGATGTTTAGCTTATTCCATGTTGATCAAATTGTTTGTTTGCGATGCAATATCAGATTGCCAAGCCACTCAACAACATCATTTTTGTAGGGAACTTCCTTCCCAAATTAATAAAGTGTAAAATATCAATTGATACAAATTTTATCAAATTCATCCAAAATTACTTTTCATTCAACCAAAATTCATTTATTTCATTTCAAGTTATAAGGCTATCAGTAGCCAATTCACCATCTCCATATAGCAAACCATTTTCAGAATCAACTTTCAACTTTGTTCTTGTCATAAACAATACAACAATCACTCATCAACTCAACTTACCCCTTCAAGGCAAAAAAAATCAAACACCTCTATTCCTTAGACCTGTAATCAAACTTCATCCCAGCCATTTAAGATATATTTTCTCAAATCAACACATCCATCATCCTATCTTCACTTAAACACCATTTGTAACAACAACAAGCAGCATTAGTTTAACACTATCACCAGACCTTTAAGATACCAATTTCATCATGTTTAGATTGTAATATTCTAATATATCAGTATAGACACACTCTAACTACTTTGCATTCAAGAAACCATTGCCATTTATTGGAAACATATGCCCAAATCATCAAATCTTTCACAATCTACCTTTAAAACATTACCAAGAATAGACACAACTATGGCATCACAAATGAGACTGCTCCCAAGCACTTAACAACATTCCTTTCGTTGTTTCTACATATTCTCTATTTTTAGCAAAAAATACCAAATATCTCTAGGAGGCCAACATTCCATCTAATCGGGTCATTCCTTTTCTATCATAATGCATTTACACAATCCCAATACAGATTCTCAGGCCTATTTTGATCCTTTTCAACATACTATAAAAGTTTATATACTTATTTCACAAAACATAGTAGAACCAACATGCTGTCTACTGGTAAAAGCCCTTAAATAGGTCAATTTATCAAAGCAAGTCATCATAGAACTACTCACTAATCCACCACAACTGCAAAAATTCTTAGGCCATGTGTAGAAACTCACAAATAAACAAGTTTCAAGATGGGAAACACCCATCAATACACAAAATCAGTAAACATTTGATTATAGGGTGAAAACACACCAACCATGAGGGTTTCTTTAATGAAACATTTGCAAGACCTCTACTAGTCCGCCCAAAAATTGAAACATGCTTCATTATGTCTACAAATTATTTTGAAATCATTTCTAAGCTCCTCTACATGTTGTTTCCTCAAACCCTACTTGAAAACACCATTTTTTTAAATGAGAAAATTTAGAATTTTGTTCATGCAACAGTATCCCGACTTATTATTTCTATTTAACCCTGCCACACACATCTTCACATTGAAAAGACACTAAATATGACCCATTCCATCGACCTACTAGCCCTACATTGGTGGAATGGCTAAGAATCACTTTTTAGACTCTCTAAACAATTCTAAGGAAACCACAGACCGAGACTTAGGAAACTAAGTTCAAATTAGATTGATTATTTGAATTACAATTCCTACAACTTTCAAGAATAAAAGAAGTCTCTTTCCCTAACAATAATCAAATCTTAGAACATGCTTGAATCACTATGCAACCTAAAAACAAGAATAGAAAAGGTTTCCAAAATAATTGAGCAGAGGTTTTTTTATTAATTTTTATGGATTTTTGGGATACAAGATCTTCCTTTCTCGAGCTTACAATTATTTTTAAAGGTGTCTAAATCAGTTGAAATAACTTCCTCTTCATCTTCATCAACCCATCCTTTCCCTTCCACAAAAAGACTCTTCACCTTCTTGCTTTTGTGCAATTTTACATATTTACAATAATTGACAACTTTAGTTATAAAAAGAAACTTTTTAATAATATCACCTAGTGACCTATTTCATGGCGCAAATACATTGAAATTCATCATTTAATGAACTTAACTCATAATATTTACTTGAACATTTCAAATTGAACAAATTATCCTTTTGAAGGAATTTCATGACCTAGGTGCTTCTGCACCAGTTTGTCTTGTTACAACCTTACATTGTCAATGAACATTTTAAATCACACAATTCGATACACTTTCCTATTACATTTTTAAACCACATCTATTTGAGGAATTTTGTTAAATTTAAAATTGACTTTTCGGTATGCTTCCCAAAGCTATCATTGAGTTATTTTTTTCAAACAATTATACAAAAACCAAAATTTTCATTGACTTTCTTTGTGTATGCTTCTAAAGTTTCAATTAGTTAATTTGACAACTTAGCACTTTTGCATAGGTAAAATTATTCTGCCATGTCAAGGAAACGAACTGCTAAAAGGAAAAAACTAATAGATGATTAGCTCCAAGCCATCAAAGATAAAGAGAAAAAATGGATGAGGGAATATCATGAAAAGAAAAAATTGGGAACAATTGATGAAAACAAGCTAGTTGAAGAGGAACCAACTGCTAAAAGAGAAAAGAAATTGGCAGCACAAAGGGCATGAATGTGAAAGAGTCATGCTAGGGAGTGCATATCGTGAGGTTGGAGACACACCATCTACCGCAAGTGAATACTTTAAGGACACCATTACACAAGCTATCATGGAGGGACACCATTCCACACAAGTGAGTATGGTTGGACACCATCCACCACATCTGAATTTGAGAGTACATCATCACTGGGAGTTGAGGAACAAGGCATGCCATCATCCTCATGTGAACCTCAAGGTATGTCTTCTATTCCACCCTCAATTGAAGGTATGCAATCTAGCCCAGCTCAATTAAATATTGATGAAATTGCTAATGTTGAGATGTATGTACCCAAGAGAACACCACCTAGAATTTTGCATAGAAAGCCAAAGTTTTTGATTAATATTGATGAGGATATTTTGTAGCACATGGAAGGTAAGATTTCAGAATGCACTTGTAGAAGATATGCTGATAATATTTGCCGCTCTTTGAAAGGCTAAATGAGACTGTAAGATGTCAACTATTTGTTCAAATGATGCGGGGTTTAAAGTACAAAAACATCATGAAGACTCTTGGGTTGAGAACATCAAATGCATCAAGTGAAAACACTATTGTGAAGAATCTAATGGATGCTTATGAAAGTGTGGGTAAGACTTCACACTCAAAGGATAGTAATGTCACCTGACATGTCATTACATCGACTTTGGTAAGCTATTAAACAAAGAGATCTCACCTCATTAAAAAGACAAGTGAACAAATGGGAATTAGTAGAAAAACTTTATCAAAAGCCGTTCAAAGGCGGCAAAGAATTGAGGGCACCAATTCAAATGAATTATGGGCATTCTCAGGGAGATGCCACACAAAGATAAAAAAGTTGTTGAAGTATTGAGAACACTAATTGAAGATTATTGGAAGAATAATACAAGGCCATCTCTGAATCAAAGGGATATTGTAAGAAGGAGAAATCGCTAGTCGAAACTGTGAGCCACATCCAAAGCATTTTTTGGATACGACTCAAACCCAATTTTTTCATAAATTTCAAAATTCTTATCCTCAAATTAGTATTTCTCAAAGATTTTTTGAAATGATTATACCTTTTTATGTCAAGATAAATCACACATGCACTACTTGTTGCTGTAAACTACATATTGAATTCCCTAACCATTATGATGTTTATCATTCTATATGTTTACATTTGCATACTAACGATGTTTTGCAGGATTGTGGCATAGAAGCCCCACCAAAATCTTCAAGAAAGTTCTTATCAAAAAAATTATGTGAAATAGAGGATGGCCAAATATTGTATAGGACAACATGCTTGGATGGTTCATGTGAGCATTGCGGTGGCTTGGAACGAATGCTAGTATGTCAACATATGGAAAGCACATATGAGGCGGGACAAAAACTAGTAGAGTTTGGGAAGTATAAAACAGTGGAATATGCTACAAAAGATGGGTCTGAAGCAAAAATTTGTGAGTTGGTTATTCAAGAGATTCTAGTGTATCAGTTCATGTCCATGTTTCATGAGAATCTAGTGTATGAGTATGCAAGGCATGTACCCATAGAGCCTGATGGCTGGACACACAATTCAAGCTATGCAAGGACACCTTTCCACTTGGTAGCATAGTATAAGTGGTTGACTTAGCATAGAACTGCACTCTACAACCACAACATGAGGTGCAGTCACAGTATTACAACTCCACATAGGTTTCTATATTTGTGCACATAGCATTCATACATGCAGCTGAAAGTACAGAGGATGAAAGGAAGGTATTCAAGCTATGCAAGGACACCTTTCCACTTGGTAGCATAGTATAAGTGGTTGACTTAGCATAGAACTGCATTCTACAACCACAACATGAGGTGCGCCACAAGATACAACTCCACATAGGTTTCTATATTTGTGCACATAGCATTCATACATGCACCGAGTACGAGGATCTAAAGGAAGCGGTATTGAGGAGTATCAATACTTTTATATTAGTGATCACAATATTCTCTCAGAGTTCATGTTGCTTCTAGATTTCTTACAATCATTTGCTCGTGAGGGGATATCATATGATCGGGCATATAATATGGTCGATAACTATGCAACACAATTCAAGTACTCACGCATGTTCTACTAGTTGTGCAGGATGCATGTGATTACAGGTGTTCAACATATGTGGAATTTTTGTGAGGTTGGGAATGGAAAGGGAGAGCATGATGGTGTAGGAGCATGCGGAAAAGAGAATTAGCATGAGAAGAGTTAAAGTATAAATACGCATGGGCTGATAGATGCAAGATCAACGTCGAAAGGGTGTAATGGTTCGGATGGGTCCGCTTAATAAAGGCACGCTCTACCATAGATTTTTTGGTTGATGGATGATACTAACATTGCACCACCATATGAGGATTGTTGTACACTAACAAAGATCGAGTGAGTTGCACTCTTTCTTTAGCTCAAATGCAGGTTCATGGAGTATCGATACACGTAAGATGGCATGCTTTTGTTCTTCATGTACAATGCAAGCCTGGAATGATTGTGAGTTAGGGGAGTGGGTTGGAAAATGGTTGATAATTTATCTTAGCCCACTTCACACGACGCTTCTTCAATGGCTTGGAACTCACACTCTGATGGGAATCATCTACTAACTTGACCATGCACGATCTAGTTCAACCAGGTAATATATCTACTTTTATTAGTATTTGAAATTCATATTGTTATCTTACTTTGCATCGCATTCATACGTTGACTAATTTCAAGAGATATGCCTATTACAAATGTGCAGGCATGCTTATGCAGCTATTGCAGATGAAGACAATGAAGAGAGTATGACTATTACTTGTGTCATTGTGTTGAGGCAAAAAGAAATTGGAAGCCCCAATTATAGATGGAGAAAAAACATCAATGTCTCTATAGGCTCAGTTGTTGTTACTGGAACGTGGCTGAGAAGGTACCCACCTAAGAGTGTTAAACATTGGTTGTTTGGGAAATTTGACATGCATCATAAGATTCTTCATTACTCAAACCTTGTCGTGGCATCCAATGTTCATTTGAGCAAATATTGGGGTAGACCTTTGAACAAGACCGTGTGGAAGGTCCGTGAGTCTTACCATGAGGCAATACTTGACACAATAAAGAGTAGAGCAGACCCAGATGGTTCATTGGATTAATTTGTAAGTATATGCACAACGGTTCTTATTAATTTATACTTGTATCCATGTCAGTTTGGTTGATGCCAATGCTATCATCTTATTTTACTTTGTGTATCTGTATGTAACCAGGAAAACATTGATTGGTGTCCCCTTGCATAAAATGCAGATTTATGAGCCATCCAAGAGAATCTCAAGTAGAAAAGCAATGCAACATCCTTATTTTGATGATCTTGAAAAATCTCAATTATGATTTTAAGCCATTAAAAAAGTGTGTGCGAAGCTTGATGAGGCAATTTCAAGTTATTCATTTGAATTTAACCTTATCATGACCACCTATAACGTAGACATTATAAGAGCATCTCGAATTTCAATAAATTCTATTCATAAGAGCATAGACAAGGTAGTGAACTCTTTGAAAAAATGCCTCAAAGAAATGTGGTCTCATGGTGATGGAATGGCACGACGAATGCCATGACAAGCAAATTTTTGTGGATTGTCATGGCATTCCATCACCATTGAGACCACATTTCTTTGAGGCTTTTTTTCAAACAGATTGCTGCCTTTTGTATGCTATTGCTTATTAGTATTCTTTGATATATTTTTTCCAAGCATCCATAGCTTTTTTGGAAGCACCTATTTTAGGATTTTAGCCATAGCAACAAGGAAGCAAACTATTTGATAGAATGCTTTGGTAAACATGTATGATAAATGTACTAGCATAGAGAAGGCAACGAACTGTTTGAAAAAATGCCTCAAAGAAATGTGGTCTCATGGTGATGGAATGCCATGAAAATCCACAACAATTTTCTTGTCATGTGATGTAGAAGGGATGGGACTTTATTCAAAACTCAAAGTTTCAAGGATTACAAATGATGCAATCTCAAACACTCTTCCATGCACCCTGATGGAGACAAGCCTCAATAGTGCACTTATAACTTAGATTATTTCCTAATGGATCCAAACCCTTGGAGTGATCTCAAGGAACTCAAAAAAACTTGTCTTAAATGGTTTCAAAGCCCCAAACCTCTGTCTTAGACAAAACTCACTTTTTGCACCTTGACTAGGCTTGTAGCATAACTAGGCTTCTAGCGATGGTTTTTTGACTTTTCACTCAACTTCCCCAAAGGAATCCTCAATATAATGACTGATTCAGATGTGATTCATGATGATACATAATATATAAAATCATTTATGGCACTTGTTCTGGATCAAACCTACCAAAATCTGTTGTTTCCTCAAATTTAAGGCCTAATTAGCCCACTTTTTCAAAGCAACCCCTCTCTAAACTTATCCCCTGACTATGAAAATTTCAAAAATGTTTTAAAAATGTTCCCAAACCAAATATTTTCAAGGTATTAGTCTTCTTTGACACCCTCAACACCCTAAATCACAAAACCCTCAATAAATTGCTCCAAAACTAGGGCCTCTTGAAAATTAGCTTTCCCAACACTTCCAGAACCTTCTCTTGGACTTTTCACCAATAACTCAACATATCTAAACACCTTAAACTTAGAAATATACCCTTTATTAAGGTAGATCTCTTGCTGCTACACTTTAGGCACCATTTTCATGCCCTTTTCCTTGCTAAAACTCGGTGTACACCCAAGAATCACTCTTTCCTGCACAATAACTTGTTAGATCTGTATAATAAAAGTTATATATGATCCATTTCACAAGTTTTCAGTCACACTCTCCCATGAAATGGATCATTTGACTCTTAAAACTAGTGAAAAATTTGTACTTTTTGAGGACATTTAGCAATATAACACAAGAAATTGATTCCCAACATTATTCATGTCATTCAAAAGGTTAAATGCATGTAAATAAAAGTTCTTAGACCATCAAAATGAGTATGACACCAAAAGGAATCAAAGATTCATCAAAAAACCTCAAGAAAATGCAAAAAGATTGAAGTTTTTATTGATTTTCTGTAGCAGTCCATACAACACTTGCAATATTAGCCAACCCTCCGTACAAATGTTTTCTCCAGGATTATAGACTCATCCTACAACTTTCCCAACCGATTATAATTGATTTTATTACAATATTGCAATTAAAACTCCTAAAACTCACTTTTCCACCCAAAGTTGGATTTCAAAAATTTGAATGTCCAACATTGCAATTTATTAACTCCTATTAACTATAAAGCTTCCAAAACTATTACATATCATCATTCAACCTTATTTAACCTAATTAAAATATCATATACCTATTTAAACTCCTAGAACATCATTGTTCCATTTACAAGTCAATTTGGTCCTATGGTCCTTATCAGACCCTTAGGACTTTTGATCTTCCTGTTACACTCATCCATGCCAAATGCCATTATAGGCTTCAAAATGCCATAATTGATGCTTTGGAAAGGTTTATAGGCCTTCAAGACTTCCCTCGCCATCTCTGACTCTCCAAATGATCCTCATGAGCTTGGGTGTTCTCGCACCATCATGGCATTCCACCACCATGAGACCACATTTCGAGGTATTTTTCTAAAACAATTCATTCCCTTGTCTAAGTATTATTTACTAGTATGCTATGATAGATTTTTTCAGGCACCATAGCTTGTTCAAAAGCACTCGCTTTTAGAAGGCTTTAGCCATAGCAACAAGGAAAATGAATCGCTTGGCTAAATGCTTTGATAGACATGTATGAAAATAAAGCAGATAGACAAGGCAGTGAACTCTTGAGAGGGTACAAACAAAGAAATGAGGTCTCATGGTGATGTATTATCGGCATGATGAATGCCATGACAAGCAGTGCCTACAGTGGATTGTCATGGCATTCCATCACCATTGAGACCACATTTCTTTTTGAGGCTTTTTCTTCAAACAGCTTGCTGCCTTTTCTATGCTATTGCTTTATTAGCATGCTTTGATAGATTTTTCCACAAGCATCCATAGCTTTTTGGAAGCACCTATTTTAGGCTTTTAGCCATAGCAACAAGGAAGCAAACTGCTTGATAAAATGCTTTGGTAAACATGTATGATAATGTAGAGACATAGACAAGGCAGGACCGGTCAAAATTAAAGAAATGTGTGGTCTCATGGTGATGGAATACCATGACAATCCACAACAATTTTCTTTGTCATGGAATTCCACCAATGATGAGACCACATTTCTTTGAGGCATTTTTTCAAACAATTCATTCCTTGTCTATGCTATTGCTTACTATGCTATGATAATTTTTTCTAAGCATCCATAGCTTGTTCGAAGCACTCCATTTTAGGCTTTTAGCCATAGCAAGAAGGCAATGAATTGTTTTGCTAAATGCTTTGATAGACATATATGAAAAATGTGTTAGCATAGACAAGGCAGTGAACTCTTTGAAAAAATGCCTCAAAGAAATGAGGTCTCATGACTTGATGGAATGCCATGACAATCAAATGCTTTTGATTGTCATGGCATTCCATCAAGTCATGAGACCTCATTTCTTTGAGTGCATTTTTTCAAAGAGTTCACTACCTTGTCTACGCATATTGCTTGCTATTATGCTTTTGATAGATTTTTTCCAAGACCATATTATTCAAAGCACTTGTTTTAGGCTTCTCAGCCATAGCAACAAGGCAACACTTGAACTATTTGACAAAAATGCTTTGGTAGACATGTATGAAAATGTGGTAGTATAGACAAGGCAAAGGAATTGCTGAAAAATGCTCAAAGAAATGTGGTCTCATAGGAAGCTATGACAACCAAATGCAATGAAATGCCCTAGTTATTTGTTATGCAATGTGAATTAATTGCATAACCGCTTAGGTTGGATTCTTGTAAAACTATATTGTAATTGAATTTTTGTCATCTATCAGCATCTAGTTATTAGTTATGCAATGTGAAGTAATGCTTTGAGTTTGAAAGATGTGCAATGCAATGTAATCAACGATATGAATATAAACTACAAAATCTATTTTTACTAAGTTACCTGCTCGCTTTGGGTTCAGATCGAGTTTGTGAACCCGGTTTGCCTATTCGGGAATTTTTTTGGGGGTCGGGTTCATTTTGGGTTCGCCATACAAAAAACATATGCAAAATAAAAATATATACATATTTGCAGAGTAATCAAGTTCTAATACACCACCATATTAATAGTCAAATAACATAGCAAAAATACACCACCACTTTCATAGTGAAATATTAAAATATTAGTGATCTACTTGAATGCCATGATACAAAATTATAAATTAAAGTTCAAACATAAAAATGTCAAGTGTTTACAATCAGCCATTATTGATCATTGATCAATCTGAAAAGTGTGAACATTTTTCTGTGTGGAAGGAAAACAAGAAAATAGTGTTACATAATTATTTACATTGTGAAAGAGCCAAAACCTTTTTCTTGCAGATCATAGAAGAATCTCAGTGATTTTTTGGGTGTCCTTGCCTTGGAATGGAACTATCCTGAGGCATGAATGATTGACCAGGAACCGTGAGAAAGAAATAAGATAAATCACATGCAACTTGTTGCAATTTTTTTCCTTGGGAAAAAGGGTAAAGTTTTCTTTTCAGGGAGAATCTCCTTTAGAGTTTGAACGCATTGATAATTTTTAAGATAGACTTAGCCAAATATGTCATCTTGGTTTGAAGCTTTTAGGTAAAATGTTTGCTTCTTAAAATTTTGTTCAAAATTCAAGATGCAGGCTCTCCTCCCTTAGGGAAGAGAAGGCCTATCAAACCTAACACTCTAATGCAACACTTCTTAAGTTCTTGTTGATGCAATATTAGATGCGAAGTTTCAAAATAGGCATGGTTATATAAATTCTCATCTCATGACTATCATTGCATCAAATTAAGAATTTTTAATCCTTTATGGTCTAGACAAGAGAAGTATGGAGTAGTGTTCCAATGCTAAAGTCTTATTGTGAATCTCTTTGCTATGAGTGGTTCAAAAATGAGGAATCTGTCTTCTGCACCAAATGAGAAATATTCACAATATGTGCTAGGAAGGAATAAGTCCATAAGATCGAGTATGCAAGAACTGAGAATTGCAAAATTTTACATTTGACTTCCAAACACATAAATTTTCACACTTTTCGATGTTCACACGTAAGTCAAAAATATATGGCATAAGTTGTAAAGTATACACTTGACTACATGTAACTCATATCTATTGAACCATGAATTTATAATTTGCAAATATGGACACCATCGATAAAAAAGATTTGTATTAATCAAATAGCCATGTCTGCATACATCAATATATGTTGATATAAGTATAAAATATAGCTACAAAATAGCCATATAGGCTTACGAGAATGCCATATAGGCATTCAATGTCAAATATATCCAATACAAAATATGTACAAAATTGCCATGTAGGCATACAACAAAGGGCTCTGTGCATTCAAAATTCATTTCTCTCCATGCTCTGGTTCAAATAAATTTTTCTTTCCCTTTGCTGGGTGATCCGATAGCAATAAGTCTGTCACCCATTTCTGTTGTGCTCGAGGAGTGCTCCTACTGCTTCTCCTAGTGTTTAGCTTCTGGTGAAGTTTCAACTGTTACAATAAGAAGTAAAGACATTAATATATAGAAATTACATCATAAAAATTAATATATTTAACAAAATAATCACTTACAGCCATCTCACGATCACTCTCCTCGATGGAAATATTTGCATGCTAATGCTCAGGCATGCTCAAGCCCTATATAAACCATCCAAATAGGAATTAAACTATGAATCAATAATGGTTTGATTTTTCACTAGAACTAGTTCATCTATTACAATGAATGTAAATTGAAATTTAGTAATTTTCCTCATACCTCCCCTATCAAAGCCATCGAGGATTGTATAGCGGAGGAAACAATTGCCCTCGTAATGTTTGGCGGTGTTTCTGTCACCAACATCTCAAAATAAAACAACAAATTATTCAATCACAAAAAGGTTACAATAGCGATCCATGTGATGAATTATAATGTATGAGATCTAATGAACAAAATTTTGAGTACAAGTATTAAATAGATATATTTCTGATTATTAGTTATTGAATTTGAAGTAATGCTTTGATTTTGAATGATCTGTGTAATGCAACGTAAGGTCAACAATATGAATATAAACTACAAAAATCTATTAAACTTAGAATTCATTACTTAAGTTCTCTTTAAATTCTATATTACCTCCGTGAACGTTTGATCAAATCTACTGACACTTAGAGGTGTTTCCTTGAAACCTCCACCAGTACCCTGTTCAACATCCAAAATCTCATATTAAAATACCATTCGTAAAAAAATGCTATTAACACATGTAATAAATTTATAATTGTTTACTAACTTTACATACCCCACTGATAGGTGTACTGCAAAAATAAGTAGGTGGATGACTGGTGTATCCAGTCTCTACACTGTGACCCTGCAATTTTATTAAAATAATAAAACTAAATTAGTTAATCTTGCATTTCACAATCAAAATTTAATAAATTAAATTCAATGAACATGCTGAATTTTACCTGAATGTCAATGCCATATGCATCATGTAAAATGTCAGCTACCCTCTCCATCCCCATAGATGCATATGGATTAGGTTGTGTAGTAGCATATGGATCTTGCGTAGCACCCTCTTGAGTGTCGATAGGGTCATACAAACAAGTCACCCCGCAAGATTGACACACATGGGTTCGAAGGCCACCACCTGAAGACTCCCTTGGATGGCACTGTACAATAAGGCTAGTGTGATGGATGACACTCTGGGTCAAAGTTGTGATCGCCTGCAATGTCTCTATGTTGGCACTCTCCTTCACAATGACAGGCATCACAATCTGCTCACGAGGCGGCCTAGCAAGAGGTCATCTCCCTTGCTGCATAGGATCCAGCTGTGCACCAGGCCTATCCTGAGCTGACCCCCCACCTCTCCCCTGGAACTCCCTCATATCAAAATAATTTGGGATTTGGTTCAATACAAATTCACTGTATAGTTTCCTAGGAAAATATTGGGGGACTTCACAATTATTGCATGGTGGGTAATCAAAGACCATATACCATCTTTTATAAAAATGATTCTTAATCTCTTGGTGGTGGCACCAATGAATAGGAAACCTCTTTGCATTGAGGGTAAGATTTTGATTTGTTTTAGGGTTAGTGAATAGAGAGCACAAATTACCTTTAGTAATTTTTAAATCTTTTACTTGTTTATATGATAATTTGTCTGCATAATATGCCCTAGCTATCTGCCTCCTATCTTGCCATCTAGATATTTGTTGGGTGATTGCATCTACATTTTTAACATGTCTTTGAATGAATTTTCTAGAAGCATTCTTTCTGTGGTTGAAGCATTTGGATTACTCAACCTACTGATAAGATCCTCAAGTTGTTTTCTATTGTTCTCAATTTCACTCCTGAAATTTTCTTGAGTGCCAGGAGGGAATTGAGAGAATGGTGGGGGAGGTTGATTTTGTTGAGGATTTACCTCCTCTTCTTGTTGAGGATTTGCATGATTTCCTATAGATTTAAGAAAAAACAATCAAATCTAACCTAAAACAAACAAAATCAATTTCAAACTAACAAATTCAAAACAAATAGTAAACAATACTTACCTCCTGCATCTCTTCATCGTCGTGGTGCCATATTTGCAGACAAAATCTAACTGTTCTTCATGAAATTTGCAGAAGTCCCTCCTTCTAGAATGCAAACACGAAAATGAGGGTATTTGGTTGCGGGTAGAGCTAAGAAATAGTGAAAAGCAAATGATACACATTTCACTTTTTCTTTTCTTTTAAAAGCACAAAACGCGCTCGTGTTATAATGTGAGCGCATTATGTTTTTCTCCATTTTTTTCCCATTTGGCCACAAAAGTGTGACCAAATTCATGCACCTACCCTAATACCAACACTAGAAGTAAGAGAGCTAGATAACCCAAGATCCACAATGAGTCTTTTATCGCAGGATGTCATGAGTCTCATACTTTGTCTCACCACAATATTAGTAGTAGGACACCAAGTACTATAGGTCATACAAGGGATAAACCAAATAAAGTACAGTGAACATAATATACTATGCTTGCAATTACACTTGAAATGAAAGAAATTAGAATAATTTTTTTTTTTGTAAACTGTAATAAAAAGTTGAAAGCAACAAACAAAAGCACAAAAGAGCAATGTCAAAACTTGAAAACTAGAAAGTCAAAGTCAACAGGGAATAGGATGCCAATAAGGACATCTTGGTCATATTGGTGAGATTTTGAAGTTTTAGGGATTGGAATAGACAACAAATAGTAGAGAGGGATTTGAACTAGGAACTACATTTTAGTCCTAGCAGAGGTTTTTGTCAAAAAAAAAAAGGTTTGTTTACAATTTTCACAGGTTGCCTATTTAGGGAGTTGATGTTTAGAAACAAAAAAATGTGCAAATAAATGCAAGAAAAAGTAACTAGTGACAAGAAATTGAATGCAAATTTGAATGCAATAACAATGTTCCTAAATACAATTAAGATGATTGACAATGCACTTTTTAGTTTCTGAATGAGATAAAATGATTCAAGAAAGCAAAAATGCAACCTATATGCACTCTGACTAATGCAAATATGAGAAACCCTAGATGGACTTTCACTAATGCAAGATGTAATGCAAGAATGAATGCAACCTAGATCTAGGACTTTAATGGACTCCAAATCAAAAAATGAATGC
The DNA here is from genome assembly GCA_007258455.2 of Sequoia sempervirens. Lineage (NCBI taxonomy): Eukaryota > Viridiplantae > Streptophyta > Pinopsida > Cupressales > Cupressaceae > Sequoia > Sequoia sempervirens. Next base: position 429,062,784 of record VDFB02075321.1, on the reverse strand, counting down.
TCAAGAAGTTGGGTTCACCAAAACGAATCATAAAGAAAATGGGATGGAAAATGCCCACTCCTATTCTTTCTAGGCCACTCAATAATGTCATAGGAACCTTAATTGGATTGACTATCAACCTTAAAGGTGAGTCAATTCTCAACAAGGAAGACCTAGGAAGGGGTTCTTTTAGCTTAAAGGGGTTCATCACTAAGAAAAAGTTTGGAAAAGATACTTTAACATTTAACCTACAAAACCTAGTAATGCAAGCTAAATGAAGGATGCAAATGATGAAATTATGCAACATGAAGTTATGATGTGTGTACCTTGGAATTTTGGAAATGAAACAAGGATTCTGGAAATGTAAAAATGTTGTCAAAAAGTGCTATGGAGGACTAAGACAACCTTACTATTTTCTTAGTCTTGTTGTTTTTTTTCGGGGTAGATGCAAAATCTTTGGATGTCAGAACCATATTTGGAAGATTTTTTGTAAAATAACTTCAGGAGGACTAAGATTCCCTGGGTGGCGACTTAGTCCCATATTGAATTTTTGGAATCTTCGAATGTGGCCCTAAGGCTCAGGGTCTATACTTCCTTCTTCTTTGATATCAGGTTCTAAAACTTCTGAATTTGGCTTGTAAGTGAGTTTCCATGAGATGACAAGTTTGCAATGCAACTTTTCACTTCAAATGATATTCATGTCTTCAACCTAAATGTATAAACACAAGAACACAAGAGAGGAAAAATTTGTTGATTGTTAGTAAATGGGGGTTTGCCTTGGTCAAACCCCTTATTGGTAATTAAACCTTGAAATGAAATGAAATAATGAAGGGAAATGATGAATTAACAACATGCAATGTTAAAACTCACCAAGATCTTGTAATAAGGTTTTGTAAGTATGCTTGAAATTGCTGCAATAGATATGGTTCTTGACTCTTGCTTGAAGGATGTTGATCTTGCATAAAACACTTGCTTGAATCATAAACCCTACATAAAAAATGTTAGCACAATAACAAACATGATGCAATAATCTCCTTGATATGATGCCTAAATCTTGATGATGGCTCTAAATGCTTGATGAATTTCTCTTGATCTCATAAACTTTCCTTAGGAGTGAATTCTTGAATGCTTGTTAGCATAAAATGATTGAAAGGACCTTGTATTTATACTTATCTATGCTTAATATCCCAAAATTACACCACAACAAGCCGACATGTGAAATCATTAATTAAAGGAGGCTAAATCTCGCCATAATTTGAAATTAAATCTTGAAAATACCTTAAGGGGGACTAAGATGCCCTAGGTGGTGTCTTAGTCTCGAGGCATGAAACTCGGGGAACAAATTCCAAAAAGGGGCCACTTTAAAGCACTTTTGAAATTGAGTTCCCAAGACATTTAGGGGATAAAGATACCCTAGGTGGCATCTTAGTCCCTATCGAAAAATAAGGGACACAACTAGAATCATTAAGTTATCTTTTATCCATTGATGATTGTCAAGATTAGCCAAGAAAAGATATAGTTCATTGATCTTGTGGATGTAAAATAGGACCAATTAAGACATAAATAGGGATAAATAAAGCAAGGCGGGCCCAAACAAGTGTGAAAATGCAAGGGTATGCATTTTCCTACACTACAGTGGAAAGTAATGGCTCAGTCGGGATTCCCTCTCAAACCATACCAAAGTTATACCTCTTGATAAATTTAATAAGGCGCCTACATAAAAATGATTTTTGAGTTTCATGAGACAAGTAAAACTTTGTATGCTTGGAGCTCATGAACAAAAATGATGGCTCTACAAGCATGCAAGCTGTGTTATGCAAGGTGGCCACATAAAAACAAAATTTAAAGAATGTTCAAAGGAGTCTTGCTTAGTTCATGTGAGGTATTAAATTAGGGAACATTGTACCTAATGTCTCCAAGAGAGGACCAATCAAAGAATAAAAAAATTTCAAATTAGGGGATGCAATGTGTCACATCAAACCACTACTTAGAGGAATGCAATATGATAAGAGAGATCATGCTCCTGAGAGACATCACATCCAATGTCATCCATAAAGCGAAAAATGCATCGTATAAAGGAAGAAGACTACAACAATATGAACCATGTAAAAGAAAAATGAAAAATAATAATGCTAATGTATGCCCCTACCTTAAAGAAATTGCTAAACACCATGGTTTGAGAAATTACTTTAAAGTAGCAAATGATAAATGCTAGCAAAGAAGAAGACATGAAAGCTAACTTGGAAATCCCTATGCCAATCATATGGAAGAGACATAAATGTGTTGACGCCTTGCGTCATCCCCAAAATGAAAAAAAAAGACAAATGAAAAAGATAAAAGTGAAAAGATAAAAGATTTAAGACATAGAGAAGAATGAAGGTATACATAGAGGAATGCCACAAAGAGAGAGAGAGAGAACATCAAACATAACATCACGGGGGATCACTTTACACACATGCAATCACACAAAATAAAATGAAAAAGAAATAGTGCAAAAGACTAGTAAGGCACAAGCAAGTCAATCTAAAGCAGGTCATCTACCTCTCAATCATGTTCATTGTATAACAAAGGCAGGCAACTAACCAAAGGGACAAGAGAAAGTTCTGAACTAGGAGAAGCACCTAGTTCAACATTCTTCTTAGGAGAATTTTTTTTTAAGCTTGGGGAAGAGGAAAACAATGCATTCAATTCATTATGCACCGCTTCGTCAATTTTAGCCACTTTGTCATCATTTTCCAAGTTAATCACAATCAGAGGTCGAAGGATAATGTCCATAGAAGAGTTCAAATCTTATTGTGGTTGTTGTATTGGATTGTTTTGTTTTAGTGAAGGGGTAGCTCATCATCATGTAATTCTTCAGTCAAGTTTGGATTTTGATTTCTTTATTTAATTCTTCATCTAACCTGCGAGCAAGGGAATGACATCTATGCCTACGCTCTCTAGCACCTCTATTTCTTTTAGTTCTATTTTCAAGTTGCATATTGGTAGGATTGGGTTCCTCAACCATAGGTTGCTTTTCTTCCATAAGGGGAGGAACAAAAGGAACCATGGGAGGGTGTTCAACCACTTTTTCATTAACTTTGTAAACCTATTTTATTCTAGGAGGTGTGATGGGGTTGTTTTCATTATCTCTTGGTTTTTTGTAGGAGGTAGGTGAAGGTTCTATTTTAGGTTGGTCTTGGCTGTGTGGGATTTATTTACGATCGAGCATGGTTTCATCTACAATGGTAGGTTCGACGGTGGGTGGGAACATGTTTTAGATGGATAGTTCTGCTATCTTCTTTGCCTTGAACTTTTGATAGGACAAGGAAAACAATTCTTCTTGTGGTTTTATAGGTTCCATAGGCTCAAGCCAAAAGTAATCCAATGAAAATTTACCTTTAGAGGAAAATGGATTAAAGCCACTATGGTGGACAGTGAATACTACATTGTCAAAGGGAAACTTTAAGCATTTATGCACAACCGAAGGGACAACTTTCATGGAGTGAATCCATGGATGGCCTAGCTTCACACAAAATTGGTATGACTATGGGATGATGGAGAATGATAAATCTAATGTTCTCATTCCTATTTCGAATGGTAAGGTGATTGATCCCATCATAGGGAAAGAAAAACCATTGTGTGTCTTGACCCATGCTTTTGTTTTATCATATATGTCTTGATATAGCTCATGAAAAAGTAAGAATTCCTCAGTGATCACATTCTCTCCATAGGCGGGATCTATTAGTATCTCATTAGTGGGCTTGCCATACATACTATCAGCTATGTAAAGAGGACCATAAGGTGCATGTTTAAATGTATCCTTAGAGGATAAATCAATGCCAAGAGGATTCTTAAAGTTTGGCCCTTGTGAGGAATGAAATCTATCACTCCTACCATTTCATCCATAGGATCATTGTTATCATCATCTGTGTCAACATTCATCACATCATTCTTTGTAGTTTCACTGGCTTTGACAAATGAAATATTATGTTTAGGCATGGGGTTGCTAAATATTTTCAAGTTATGGTTAGGAGGGGAAATGGACTTATTTCCTTGATCACTAACACCTCCAATGGAAAGATGACCATAATCAGTGTGCTCTTGCATAAGATATTTAAGATGGTTCCAATTTTCTGTGTCATGTCCATTTTGTTGGTGATAGTGGCAATAAGCATTTGATCTAAAGCTCGAGGGTAAAGGCTTATTGGGATCAAGTGTTTTGATGAAAGACAAGGTAATCATTTGTTGTTCTAAAAGTTGAGACATTGTGTTATGAAGGGTATCGGGTAAAGGAGTGAATTGTCTTTTCGGGTCTCCATAGCTAAAGGGTATTGTGACTTTAATAGTAGCTACTTGGTTATTGGCATTTTGATTTGTTTGTTGAAGGGGATTGAATTGAAGAAACCATTTGTTATGTTTTCTAAAAGGTCGAGAATTGTTTTGGTTTGCGGGCTTAGATTTCTCAACTACTAACCAAATTTTGATAATCATGGAGGGTAGTACACACAAGTACATAAAGGATGGGAATTTCATCATGGTGAGCTTGTCTTGAATCTTACTTTTAAATTTTTCTGTGAACATCTTTTGAAGGTGAGGGTCAGGAACCTTGACATCTATTTTAGAATAAAACGATTGATAGCATGAGATAAAGTTAGTTATATTTTATTCTTCTTTTTGCTTACATCTCATCAAATTGGCCAAGGTCATCTTAGGAGTCATGTGCACTTGCAAATGATTTAAAAATGCCTCAACTAGTTTATTAAATGAAAGAATTGACTTGTTCAGTAAAGAAGAGAACCATTCCAAGGTAGTGTCTTTCAATGACCTAGGAAAAATATTAGACAAAAGTTCATCATCAAGGAAAAAGTCACTACATAAAGCGGTGTAGGCATTAACATGGTTAGAAGGATCTCCCTTTCCTTCGTATTTCTAAAATCTAGGCACCTCTACATCTTGTGGCATAGATGTTTGCAATATCTCCAAGGGAAATGGACTATTTCTAACATAATATGTAGGTGGACTATTTTGATTTTGGTTGATGGGTATGTGCAGGATCATCATGGAAAAAATAGGCCCTTAAGTGGCAAAAAAATCAGAAAAATCAGAGTTAGGCAACTTGGCATAAAAATTTGAATAAGTTATCTATATTATTTCAAAAATATGTAAGAATAGAATCTGTAGCAAATTGTATGTAGTTTCTAAACTACTAGGTTTATTTTTTAGAAAAAATCTATTTGGTGAAAGTTTTAAATTTCAATGTAGTAGTACTTAAATTCTAGGGAAAAAATAAGAAGTAGGTGTTTGTCTAACCACTCTAACCATAATAAAATGATAATTTTTTTTATAATATTTTAGATACAAGTAGATGACTCATGTCCCGATGTGATGCATATATTTTGGTAATTTTTTTCCAACTAAATAATTAATTATGAATTTTTTTATTACAACTTTTAAAGAATATAAAAAATTGTATGTCTGACCACCTTTACTTGGTCAAAACTTCATGAAATTCATTGTTTTTTTTTTAATCCTATATTATGTGAAGCATAGAATGTGATGCATGTTTCATATTCAAAAAAATTGATACCATATGAAAGCTATAGATGTTTTTCAATCAGCGTATCAATTAGGACTTTAGTCGTAATTCAAATAGAAAATGAATAATAATTATTTATTAAATTCAAAGTAACACATAATTTATATTGGTGGAAAGATAAGAATCTTCTTTGAAAACCCTTTTCATTTCATCAATTTTGGGTAAAAAAAATGTCATCAACCACATATCCTACACATACCCATCATATTGCCACTTTTTGGCCCATCATGATCCTACACACACTCTGATGGTAGAGATTTGTTTTTGAAAGGATGAAGCAGTTTTGAATAGTCAGTTAATTAGAGAGTCATTGCTTGTATTATGAGATGTAAGTGAAAAAGGTGAGGGAGTGTATGCGTTCAAAGGACAAGTGAATGGAACACTTATGGGTGGTAAAGTGGTAGGAGATATAATGATGCCACAAAAGAACTAGGTTGCATGTTCGATTCACGTTGGTTTCACCAAAATAAAATGTAGATTTTGTGGGATGGTACTATCATATGATTTTAGTCATAGAGCATACCCACAACTTCAATTTCATTCAAGGGTAACCCTAGAGATCTCAATGGAATAGAGAAATAAATCTTGTAATAAGGTTTTCCTAGGGGTTGAATGTAAACTATTACGGGGTTTACCACCAAGTTTAGACTTGGAAAAGATAATGAAATGTAAGATGAAAAGAATAAACCCTAATTCAACGTAATGCACTATGAAATGACCTATTAAAAGTGAATGAAATGAAACAAAAAATTGAAGATAGGAAGGTGTGCACCTGAGAAAGGAGAGATGTCTGAATGGAGATCTAAATCATTGGAAAACCTGACGTTAAAGTTGACTAGGACTCATTTTCCAAGCTGGACGAATCAGTCTAGTTTCTAGAAAACTATACAAGAACATAAAGCTCGAAAAAGGGTATCCAAATCTACAAAGTCTTGAAAATTGACTAGAACTGGGACTCATTCGCTAGAAGTGGCGAACTAGTCCAGTTGGGATTTTTTGCAACTTCAAAATCTAATCATTCTCTTCTTTGTTTGCTCTATCCTTCCCAAGTGATCTCCTGATCCGAATCTCTAATTTACAACCTATAGGTCTTCTCCAAGGTTCTCCAAGGGTTGATGATTTTTTTAACAACTTTAAATGATTGCGGGTATGTGCAGGATCATCATGGAAAAAACAGGCCCTTAAGTGGCAAAAAATTCAGAAAAATCAGAGTTAGGAAACTTGACGTAAAAATTTGAATAAGTTATCTATATTATTTCAAAAATATGTAAGAATAGAATCTGTATCAAATTGAATGTAGTTTCTAAAAAACTAGGTTTGTTTTAAATTAAAAAAAAATCTATTTGGTGAAAAGTTGAAATTTCAATGCAGCAGTACTTAAATTTCAGGGAAAAAATAAGAAGTAGGTGTCTGTCTGACCACCCTAACCACAATAAAATGATAATATTTTTTTATAATATTTTAGATATAAGTAGAGGACTCATGTCCCGATGTGATGCATATTTTTTGTATTTTTTTTCCAAGTAAATAATTAATTATGAATTTTTATTACAACTTTTAAAAAATATAAAAACTCTTATGTCGACTCACCTTAACTTGGTCAAAACTTCATGAAATTTAATTTTTCTTTTTAATCCTATAGTATGCGAAGCATAGAATGCAATGCATGTTTTGGATTCAAAAATGTGATACCGTTTGAAATCTATAGATGTTTTCAATCAGCCTATCAATCAAGACTTTAGTCATAATTTGAATAGAAAATGAATAATAATTACTTATTAAATTGAAAGTAAAGCATAATTTATATTTTTGGAAAGCTGAGAACCTCCTTTAAAACCCTTTTCGTTTCATCAATTTTGGGTAAAAAAAAAGTCGTCAGCCACATACCCATCATATTGCCACTTTTTGGCCCATCATTACCCTGCACATACCCTTTCGACTTTTCTCCAATATTTCTCCTTAGGAAATCTGCAACCTAGACCTGCAATTCACACATAAAGGAGAAGGAAAAATATTATGGGGTTAGTGGATAGGGTTTTTCCTTGGTCAAACCCCTTGTTGGAAATCAATCCTTGAAATGAAATCAAATAAGAATGGAGGATGATGAATGAATAAATAACAATGTTGCAACTCACCAAACCCTAGCAATAAGGTGCTAAAAATATGCTTGAAATGGATGTAATGGATGTAGACTTTGACTCTTGCTTGAGGAAGATAGATCTTGTATAAATCACTTGCTTGAATCATAAAATCCTACACCACAACTATTAGCACAATAACAAACATGATGTATGAAATATTTAACATGATGATTGATAATGGAATACTACTTAAAATACTTGATAATTTGTCCTTGAATGCTCTTGAATGCTCTTGTGAACTCACACTTTCTATAAGAATGCTCATTCAACTTTCTAGGTGTAGAATGAATGAAAGAAACTTGTATTTATACTCAATTATGCAAGAATTCTCAAAATTACAACACAACTCGACATTGGATCTAGGAGAATAAAAATCCCACCAAAGATTTAAATTAATTTTGATTTTGAGTTAAATGGGACTCATTCGCCACCCTGGGAAAATGGTTCCCACCTAAGGGGACTCATTCATCCAAATGGTGAATGAGTCCTACCTTAGCTTTTTGAGGTGGGTTTTCAAGATTTTGATGTTTTAAAATGGTTTTTTTAGGATTATCCTAAAAAATACACACAAATGAGGCTTGTGGATACCAAAGAGGGCCAATAAGGCATAACACAACCCAATTAGTAATGGCAAGCCTACAAAAGTGTGAAATTGTGTTACAACACTTTAAAATAAGGAAAGATTAATGTAAAAAAGAGGTTTATTAGTTGTATTTCATTAATAAGACCTTAAAAAAGTGTGAAAGTGTGTTACAATACTTCACAACACTTAAACAAGATACCATTGATGTTCATTTAGTTCACAAGGGCCCAAGATCTAATGTGAATATGGTAGGCATATAACAACACTAAATCAAGGCGGAGTTAAGGGGACCTTTTTCTATCATTACACTTCCATTCTTTATTCCAACACAATTTTTTACAATACTTCTTCAATCAACAAATAGTACAAGGATAAAGATCCCAAAATGTTTCTTTTTTTGTCCTTTCTTATTCCAAAAAGAATATTGTAAACATTGGATTGCTTGAATTGACATGTTTCTAGCTATATTACCTACAACATCATTTGTATTTTCTTCACTTCTAAATATTCAAATCCTTTATTTTTAGCCTCACACTTGGCTCATTGGGCTCTCTAATTCCTTTTGCATAATTTCCCAAAAACTTTCCATCATTAATCATTATTTTTATAATCTTAAAACCAACATTTATTGTGAAATCTCCTTTGTTATTATCATCACAATTAATAAGATTTCTAGATTCAAAAGCATTTCCATTTTCAACCTTACAGTCTTTATCTTTAGCTATATCACATATATCAAATGATACATCAAATGACTAACATGAACCATTTTTATCACATAATACATTACACCAGTGTAGGCTTACACCTTAGTCACATAGTTTCCTTTAGGTATGCTTCAATTGATTGATTTGAAGAAAAAAAATGAAAAAAAAACTTTCAATTTGAATTTCATTCTTCTGAGAACTATTCTTCTTTGTAAGGAATTTATAATATTTTTCATACCACTTGATTTTTTCTTATAATTCTTCATTTTTATTTTTAACTTTTGCTATTTCTTCTTCCAAAACATCCTTTCTACACATAAAGTTGCTTCATTGTTTAACCAATATTTCTAATTGGAAAATTAAATTTTCCTTTGACTTCTTTTTTGTTTTCTTGGAAAATAAATATACTACCTTCTAAATTATCACCCTATTTCTTCCTTTATGACAACATTAATTACTTCTCAAAGGTAATATAGGATATGTTTTAAAATTTAGAGAGATATGCCCAAAACATACTTCACTACAAGCATAGATGATAGGAAAATATTAGCTGGCTCAATGGCAAGAAAATATTTCATAATTATTTATAGGAACATAGATCTTTCATTTTGGTAACAATTGACATAACATAGAAAGTCTATGACAATTATTGAATTCACAAGCTTGTCTCCTTTACAACAAGAATTACCCTCATATCCTTACCCCTTACAAGTTAAGGCTAACAATAGAATCTACGTAGTGCAGACACAAGTTATATGGCACCACACTTACTTCATTGGTACATGACAATAGAGATATGCATGCAAATTTTCTACAAGCTATGGTCTTCTTTTGTGTTTCATGGCTTGATATTTTTCAATAAAGAATGGTTTCTAGCACATTGGAAAACACTTCAAAGTATCATAATAAACATCTACATTAAAACCTTTAATTTACCTTAGAGAGGCTCAATTCTATCAAATATTTTCAATGGGACTGCGTAAATTCCCTTCAAGATCGGGAAAATGAATCAACACCATGTAATGCTTGATGATTTTAAGACCTCCCTACTACTTTCTCTTGTGAATGAATCTTTTACACCTTACAAAACTTGAAATATATTTCTTTTATTCTTCTTCACTCTTGATGGTTGTAACTATCATTCTTCCTTTCACAATTTCTTCTGTAGCAAGCAAACTCTAATACCAATTGTTAAAATTGAAGAGCTTGAATAGATTTGATACTCTCTATAATTATAGATCAAAAGATCTTTAAATAGATAGAATATGTGGATAGATGTGTCTCTTGCATGAGACATGATTCTCCATGATAAAAAATTTAGTGTGATTAAATAGTTTATATTTTTATCATAAAAATGACCTCTATTCAAAACTAGTAAAACAAGACCAATGTGTAAAACTATCAAAATATGCATTAGACTTCACATTGATGATTTTTATTAATGAAAAATTAATGCTCATATATATATGCTAAGAGAAACACACACACACACATATATGTATGCATGTATGTATGTATGTATACATACATACATACATACATTCCATTCATACATACATACATATATATACATATGTGTGTGTGTGACATTATTAATGAATAATAATATATTTAATAAAAATACTAATAAAGATTGGTGTGCTAGACATTATACTTAGTGATCTAACTCCAAGAAAACATGGAAAGGAAATATTTGGAGTCAAACTTATGCATTTAAAACAATTCTTAGTCAATAAAAATAATACAAAATACAAAATTTTGATTGAAAATTTTAAATTGAATGTCTATGAAAAATGTCACAAATCATCAATTTATATTGTCCTTACATTTTTTATTAATTTATTTTGTATATTGACACAGTTTGCAAAATGCTATATAATATTTTTTGTCGGCTAATACTATTGTAAAATAAGACACAATATTGTACTATCACCCAAAAATTTGAATACTAAAAATTAGAAGAAAATATGTAACTTAGAAATTTAAAGAAAAATAAATTACTTAATAGAAATAATAAAAACATCAAAATTCAATTAAAAAATAAAAAAAAAATTAAAATCATTCTCTAATATTTTAATATTTTATAAATAGAATTTAATTAAAAAATATCAAGATCATTTGAAATCTCTTGACAATTTCATAGTTTCTTTTAATATAAATTTTAACAATCATTAATAATTTAGAATATACTAATTTCATAGGGTAAGCTTAAGATCTATAAATCCTTAGACCGAGTATTATGGCATACCCATTTTAATTCCATAAAATAATGGAGTGGAGAGTAAGCTGGGTTAGTAGGTGAGTGGTGGGACAAATTTTTTAATCATATGATCTAGTACCATCTAATGTCAGCAATAAGGTTTGTTCAACATCCTATTAACAATAATGTTAAACCTCCAAATGTTGATTCGTCGTGATTAAGGCTTTTCACAAACTCTATAATTCCTCTCATTAAAATTTAAATAGAAAGTGAAGGAAAAAACATTATTAGAAGGATAAAATACTATGGGTTCTATATTAGAGGTATTACTTATTTTTAATTTTTAATTTAAATTATATTGTATTTCTTATTTTCTATAAATTGTATGTATAATACAAAATATTAATGTTAAAATTTTGTTTTTGTTTATAATTTTTTTTTTTCAAAATTTTATGATGAATTGAGGAGTATGATATTGAATTATATTATTTTAATCATTTTGATGATAGATCATAGAGTGTAATCCAAAAATTTATTGTTTTTCTTATCCAAAAACATTAACACAAAGATATTATTTTCCTCATTCTATTATTTTCATTCTAATGATGGATCATAGAATATGATCTAAACCTATATTATTTTAATCGATCATAAAACATAATAAAAAAATCATATTATTTTCCTCATCTTAATTATAAATCACAAAATACGATTAAAAATATTAATAAAAAATTAACACTATATATTTATTAAACAAACTTCTATTAATTATAATAAACTATATCATATCATTACTATATTATTTAGTTAACCCAAAGAAAAGTACAGTGATTCTTGCTTAAACGGAAATATACAACATCATAAAGATTACACCTAATGGTGCCACTTATTTCTTTATATATAACTAAATTAGCACTTCTAGCTCCATGATGCTTCATTTAGTAGCGAGTGATATTTGTAGATACTTTAACACAAGCTGTTCTAGTGATGCGCGCACGGCCATCTCTGAGAGGCAACGACTTCTTCCAACAGTACTACTTGACGAAATTTAAGGAGAGCACGGGGGATGGCTGAAACTTAAGACTGCAAGATCGTCTAGAAGGCCACATAATCAAATTCACTCCCCTATCTTGAAGCTTTCCTCATGTCGTGGAGGCATCCAAATGCTTTACGAAGTCAGCGGACCATCTTGTTATTAAACTCCGATAGAACTATGTTTGGATCCTATACTTCATGTCTTCTCAGACTAAGTTCAATAGCGTTGTCTTCAATTTACCATTTTGAACATTGCAACCACCAGAGGTAATGCTTCTTCCAGAAGTTTTTCCGTGGACGGTTTTAATAGTATCGTCGACCGTATCAAATATTATGTACGAGCAACTCATAATTGATCAAGTTTATTTATGCATTTATAAAAAATAAATCCATCTTGCATGTATGTATACTATGTTCACTGATGAAATGGAAGTATAGTTTTCATAAAGGGATCATGTATTTTTTCGATACAAAGGTTTATGATTTGTTTATAAAATCTATTATTTTAAAAGGGGTATTTAATCATTAATTTTTAAAATGTCAATTTTATAATAGTTAGGATCATTTTTCAATTATTCTATGTCAAGTAGTAATTATTAAATGTTTTAGAAACAATTTATGGTATTCAAATTCTACAATTTTCAATTTTTTTGTTTTTTAAATTTTTTTGTTGTGATTTAAAAGAGCTTAAATATTGTAAATCTAAATTGAAGCACATACAAGATATAGAGGAAGCATATAAGTAAAATAAAAATTCCTTTATATATATATATATATATATATTTTAAATCATAAGTGGGATTATACATAGGTTATAACATAATAGAGAGGGTAGAGTGTCAACTAGCAATTATGCCTTTTAGGAAGAATATTGTATGTTCTTGTTTAGTGTATGTCTCAAAGACCTAGCAAATCTCTAACTCTAACTCTTTCTCTCTCCTCCCATATTTCCCTATCTCTCCCTCTTAATATCTCCTCTCTCTCTCCTTTTCTCCATCTCTATTTGTCTATTTCTACATCTCTCTCTCCCTCTCCCTCTATATATCTCTTTATGCCTCTCCCTATCACTCTACCCCTCTCCCTCTCTCTATATATTGAGCTATCTCGCCCTGTCTCTCCCCCTCTCTCCCTCCCTCAATCCCACTATCCCTCCCTCTCCATTTCTATCTCTCTATCTCTTTCTCTTCCCATATTTCTATATATATCCCTCATTGTATCTCCCTCTCTTTATCCCCCCTAGATCTACATCTCTATTTATCTATCTCTACTTCTCTCTAGCTCATCCTTTCTCTCTCCCTACCCCTCATTATATATTTATATATCTCCCCCTCACTCTATATATTAGCATACACATATATACAATCTGATAAGAATATATCATTGTCTGCAAATAATAATTTGATAAGAAATCCATGGGAGATGATGAGTTTAGGGCTTAAAGATGCTTGGCAAACCATGGTTAGGTAAACCCATAAGCAAGGTTTGATGAAGGCATATGGGGCACATGGTTAACAAGGTAATGTGGTCGGGTTGAGATTAGAGCGACCACCTCCTAGTAGACAATGATATGTTCTTATCAGATTGTATATATGTATTTGTAGACAATGATATATTCTTATCAGATTGTATGTATGTATATATATATATATACAATCTGATAAGAATAATTCATTGTTTGCAAATAGTAATTGTTGTATTTGCAGACAATGAAATGTTCTCATCAGATTGTATATATATATTTGTAGACAATGATATATTCTTATCAGATTGTGTATATATATATACAATCTAATAAGAATATATCATTGTCTATAAATTGAAATCATTGTATTTGCATAAAATGATATGTTCTTATCAGATTGTATATATTTGTAGACAATGATATATTCTTATAAGATTGTATGTATATATATAAATATATATACATACAATCTAATAAGAATATATCATTTTCTACAAATTTTAATCATTGTATTTGCATAAAATAATATATTCTTATTAATTATCACAATCAAAATTGAACAAAACTACATATTTATTATCAAATTAATTATATATATACATAAACACACATATATATATAGCTATATATGTACATACATATATATGCATAACAATATATATGTATGTACATATATACCTCTCATTTTATATATGTATATACATGCATATATAATTAATCTAATACTAACTAATCTCATAATTATTCTTTACTATTATAACATTCATCTATTTTTTAGCCATATATATATATAAAGACATATTTTTCAGTATTACTAGGTCATTGCCAAAGTAAATTCAAAGACTTTACCTGTCATTAACGCTTAATGTCTTCTATTGATTGTGGACAAGTCCTTGCATGCCTGCCATTAAGAGACCAATGTAGTTAAATATATTCATTCAATCAAATAAGCATTTGTAAGAAAAAAATATTTATGAATACAATATAACACAAAATATAAACATATCATAAAGCATTTCAGAGCAAATTGTCCCTATAGAGTTTATTGTGTTAACAAACACAACTTCATTGGTATGTTGATAATCCACATACTTGGTTCATCTCTCAACGCTCCTACTTGCCTACAAAATAATTGTAATAAATTGGGGTAGTACTCGTAGTCGTAACATTCTCACATCAAATCATCCTTACAATATTGCATGCACAACAATAAGAGTTTTGATTGGAGCATTATAATCTACAATGTTTGATCCTTAGTATGAAGTTGAAAGATATAGTGTATATTGCATATCATGGCACCCTGCATGGCAGTGCAATAGAAAGGACATATATATACATGTATATGTATGTCTATACATGTATATGTATATATATATGCATATACATATACATATACATATATTTATTAACAGATGTGGCACAAAGCTATTTGAGGGTACGTATTGTAGGAGATATTAAATGTACTTTACAGAAGATTTGAGAACAAGTGTATTCTTGGAAATATTTATACACACTTCTCAAATCTTCAGTAAAGTGCATATAATATGTGCTAGAATACACACCCTCAAACAACTTCATGCCACAACTGTCAATAAATATATGTATATGTATATAAATATACATGTGTATGCATATACATATACATATACATATACTTTCATACATATTGTGTGTAGTGTGTTTTCTAAGCTAAAACAATGCAAAGTGAAATTAAATGCACAAGAAGAAAAAAACAAAACAACACCTCAAGATATGTCGAGTTAAACTTGAACAACTTAGAAAAGATCAAAATAAGTGGGTTACCTTACCCAAGTTGATTGGTTGGTTGGCCTTGTTGATTTGTTCGATTGTGTGCTCTTAAAGTGATTTCGGCAACATAACGACTTGTTTTTGCTTGATTTGGATGCAAGGATGGATGAAAATGGCTATGAATGAAAGGATTTGGCTATGGAGATGGTGTGAGAGCTTGAGAGATTATTAGGGTTATTGGAGAATAAGAGAGAGGTAGTTGAGAATGGTTAGGGTTGCTGCTTAAGAATGTGATTAGAATGGCTAGGGAATGAGAGAGAGCTTGAATGTTCATGAGATGGTTGTGTGATTAGGGTTCCAAAATGGCTAAGTGTTATTCATTTAGCAAGGGATATATAATGGACGATGGAGATTGAAATATGACAAGAGATCAAGGGTTGAGATCAAAGAGTTGACCAAAGGAATTAAAAATTCTTTTTTAATGTGCATGGGGATGATAAAAGGAATTTAATATTCCTTAGGAGATGAGAGAAGAATTAAAAACTCCTCAAAAGGACATTGGGAAGATAAAAAGGAATTAAAAGTTCCTTAGGAGATGGGGAGAAGAATTAAAAATTTCTCAAAAGGACATTGGGAAGATAAAAAGGAATTAAAAATTCCTTGGGAGATGGGGAGAGTTGACTAATGGTGCGATTAGACTAGCTAATCAATGATTAGAAGATAGTTAGGTGGCTAATAAGGATTAAGAGCCAACTTGCAAAATTTGGAGGATGTGACACATCCTAATCATAGATTAGACATGTGCACACCCCTAATAATGGGATTATGAGGTGGATTAGTATTAAGAAAAAGTGATGGAGGATGTGACATGTGAGGAATTAAATAAATGTATTATTTGTTTAATTCTTTAAGGAAAAGGGGAATAAAGGGTAAGGTATTTAATTATTTAACCAAGTACCTTAGAAATTTAGAGGACTTTAGGGGTATTAATTAAATAATAGTAATATTATTTAATTAATGCAAATAAGAGGATATTTAGATGAAAACAGATAAATTTGACCAAACGTAAGTGGCCAAACTTAGGTGTCTACACATACACATATACATGTACATGTATATGTATACATATATGATTAAATAATCGATAATGCTAATTTGAATAGCTAACTGAAAACTGAATAATTTGTATGCCTCGAAATAATGTAAACACTGAGTCCATAAATATAAAACAATATATTGAGAAATAAAAACATGAATTTAGTTATTTTGGGCATGTACAAACATGAATAAGCTACCTTTTAAGAGGAATGTGCATAGGTTACCTTAGTAAGCTCTGAATTTTGCAAAGGATATTCAAGGAATGACCCCAAAAATTCCCTCTTATAAAATCATTCGAATGTGCAAATTGAATCTTCGTGGGAAACAATATGTCATTTCATTTTGTAGTGGTCATTTATGCCTGCGTTTTGTCATGTCTTTTAAGAAATCAATTTTATATTTGGTTTAATTGATAAAATAGGTGGCTTGCATAAATTTAGTCATATATATATATATAATATGTTTTTTGTTTCATTATATGTATCGAGCTGAATTTTGCAAAGGATATCCAGTGAAAGCATAGGAGAATTCGTAATGAAAATGACACTAGAAATTCCCTCCTATAAAATCATTTGAATGCGAATATTGAATGCATTGAATTGTGGTGATTGACTTTCAAATTTGAATTTTCCTACAAAAAAATCAGTCATTTCATACTACAGTTTCCATTTATGTCTAATTTCAATGGTGCCTTGAATGAAAAAAATTATATTTCTAATTATCAATAAACCTATTTCAACTTGCATTTGCATGTGAGCCAACTCATTTTTACACTTGGGTTCGCTAGGAGGTGGGCACTTTGATCTCAATCCGACCAAATTACCATGTTAACCATGTGTTGCATATGCCTTCAACAAACCACACGTATGGGTTTACCTAATCGCAGGTTGTTGGGCATCTTTAAGCCCTGAACTCATCATCTCTCACAGATTTCTTCCTCATTTTCACCTCTATTATCCATATAAGATTATACATATAATATTATACATATATAATCTGATATATATAATGTATATTAGATTATACATATAATATCATACATTTATAATCTATATATATATATCATATTACATATGTATAGTCTTATATAGATATATATCTATATAAGATTATACATATATAATCTGATATATATATCAAAATTGATATCCCTAGGATACCAAAAGGCTCTCTTTAACTTATATCAAAATTGACGAAAATGTTGATTGAGGCTATGGAGAAAGCAGGTATAAAATTTTAAGCAAAGTATATGGAGGTTGCCATGGATGTTAGCAACTACATAGTGACTATCCATTGTTATTATTTAAGTGAGGTTTAGAAGCGATGGGAGAATAGTTCATGGGGAAGGAAACTAATTGTGCAAAAATGAAGAGCTACATTAAATGACTTTTATCAGTTTAAAGTCATGCTTACGAAGATTAAGGTTTGTTGTATTCTTCAAGAAGTTTGTTTTAGCTATAAGTTGAAAAAGAAATCTATGCTTGAACCTTCACTAGTTTTACCTTTTTGTGGTTGGATGATATTTTTTGCATTTATGGGTTTCCATGAGGATATGAACAAATGCAAAGTAGTTAGTTTTTATATTCCTTGTAGTGTTATTTTGACATGCATATTAAACTGATAATGCCAATGTGTTTATTAAAGATAATTGAGTTATAGGGATATATGGCAAGAAACTTGTGTTGGAGTTATGGACAGACACTGAGAGGGGGGGGTGAATCAGTGTCTAAACCTTTTTCAATTTTGACCAAGACTTTTGATTCTAATATCCTTTCTATTGACAACAGAGTAGATTAATCACTTTGAAAGCATTTATGAAAAGGGGTAAATAAAAATATGACAACATCAACTCAGCCCATTAGACAACTTATGCCAATATGATTTGAGTGAGATATCTTACATTTTCCAAAACAATTGTGACTGACAATGTTTAACAATCAAAGCATGATGACAGTATAGGTGCAACTCATAAGACTGTGTAAACGAAGACCAACATTATTGAATTCCTTCTTAACCAACTGATTTCAATGCAGCTTTATAAGACATTGCAACAACAGTGCAACAAAATGACACAAGATAGGTAAAAACTTTAAGCACATTATAACAATTCTTGAGCTATGAATCAAACGAATACTTTTATACTTTCTATTGAATCAGAACTTTCAACAATGATAGAACACTTGTGCAAGACATTTTGATATAACCATTTTCAGAGATGAGGAAACTAACATTCAACAATGCTTAGACTGATAAGAACAATTTCTCACAAAATTATCACAATCAAGAAGCATTATTACATCAAAACAAAGAGACCATAAGACAAAGAATTTTCTGAGTGGAAAACCCTCCTGGTGTAGAAAAACCACTCCTAAACTGCCTCATTGGCTTAACTTAAAAAACCACTGCTTACAATGCCTTACAAGCTAATTTTTGAGCACCAACTCAAGGAGCACCAACCCCTTAATGAATTTCAGAACAATTAAAATATTAGAGGATCTCTTTGTTTCCAAATAAGCTCGAGAACTCAACACTCTTATCTACCTAATACCCTAAAGATTCAACTCTTTTGAATCCTTAAAATATTAAATAGAATAAGGTTACATTAGAGCTCTACAACATATTTTTTCATTTTTTGTATTATAGAGCCTTTTTCAACAATTCAGTTTTGATACAACATCAAGTTATGATATCATAGAATCCCCTCATTTCAACCTCACAGTGATCAATCACTGTGTTTATATATATTTTCAAATATAGGACTGCTAATTAAAAAGTCTTCATATAATTCATTGTCAAAGGAATCTAAAACCCCCATTCTATTTTTAGAAAATGAACCAGTAGAATGATGATAATCGACAGATGGATAATAAATTTGTGTAATGCTTGTGTAGAAGGTTGTTTCAAACTTTGACAAGAATAAATCAAGTAATGTTCCTTTTTCAAACTGCAAGAATTTGTCCAAACCCAGATCTGAAAGTAGAGAAATATGAACAAGTAATATCATTTCCATTTTTTGAGAAAAGACCCAAAAGAATCTATTTTCAAAAACCTTATGCAGATAACCATCATTTATGTAATGTATCAATAAATCCATTTAAATCCACAATGATACTAGCATAATTCTCAAAATGTATGACTACCCTTCAACCAAAAGTCACAAACCCTCATTGCAAAGAATAATATTCTATCATGGCATCATTTACTTCTTCAGTAACCGAAATGTAGAGAGTCGTTTTAGAAGTCGAAAACAATGACAATAAACCTTCACTGCTAAGTCAGATTGGAAGAGAATCGAACCCTTATCTCCACCAAAAACCAACAATAAATCAAATTTTCAAACTGCCCATAATGCAGCCAAGAATAACTGGAATCAAAACAAGCATTTTTGACATAGATAAATCAAAGGCCATTTTTTATTTTTCTTGGTTCAAGGAAAAACAATAACTGCCATAAACATCAAATGATGGATGCGATACTTGTTCAAGTAGCATGAAAAAAGAAAAATACCAGACAGATTTTCAATTCCCATGACTTCCTTTCACCAATGTCAAGCTTGCATTTGCTTAGTTTTCATAGACCAACCTACCATCAAAACCTCAACGCCTCTGGAGTCGGCCATGTGTTATTTATAACAGAGTAGAAAATTACTATGGTGGCGGCTAGGGTTCTATACTCAGCCAAAAAAGAAAATCATTAAACATGCTTTGCCCTAACTTTTCAAATGCCAAGTCATTTGATGACTTTCAAAAACATAATAAGATTTCAAGTCTGCAGTGAAATAGGTAAAACATCATAATGAATTTAGAATCTGTTGTCTTATACCATTTACCACAAATGCCAACATTATGATTGCCTCCACATTTTTGTCAAAGTTGTCACTGCCAAAGGTTATTTCCAAATACCTTTACTCAAAGTTAAAAGCAAAGTAATAGATACATTTTAAACATCTAATAGACATTGTGCCATGTTCAAGATTTCAAAATGTCGACTATCACCACAAATGAAAGCTTAGGGAAACCAAATAGGGTTTGATTCTATTTAGATGTCGACCCCAAAAATATTAATATGCCCGATGATAAATCAATATCATATGCAAAAAGAAAAAGGCTTCGAATAATAAAGATAAGTATTTTCCTTTGGATGCCAACCATGAAGTCTAGGCTTGAGCATTGGAGACTCCAAGTAAAAATGATAAAAATTATATGCCATGTGAGCCAATAAAAACCATCAAACAAGTGAGATACCAGAACCAAGGTGAATGCAATGCCTTCAAATAAAATGTGAGTTCAAGATGGCTTTAGAGGCATGAGAGCAATAATGTCACTAATCCAAGTTTCATGTTGCCATTGAAACAATAACCAAACTGCCTGAGACGAAGTAAATGCTAGATAAATCAATAAGAAATGAACCAAAGATATGTGCCATATTTATGAACAATAAGTCATACCAACTGAAACCATATTACCATAAACATTACCATCATCTGTAAATGCCTTGAATCAATATACATGAACATGTGAGGGTAACAATTTCATAAATTTGAAGCTGAAGAAAGCCCTGTCACAATGAACACCATCTGAATAACTTGAACCAAGCCTTATCATAACTGTCAGTAACCATATAACCATATGAAAATATATTGCATTCATAAATCTGAACTAGAAGCCACAAGAGTAATATCAACATGAAAAACTTGAATCATCATAAACATCTGCAAATGAATATCTGAAAGTGAAGTAGCCTCAAGATTTTGTAACCTCTAAATTGTGACCAACATACCATGAATTCCATCAATAAAGTGCATCAATTATTCAATGAAAGTATATGAGGACCATTAAATTTCATGATTATACTGTTCAAAAATCTGACAATGGTCTATTTAAATCACATTACATGTGATTAGTTCATAGAATAATGTAAAAAAAAATCATAGCTGTCAAACCCTTGATGCCATAGACAAAATAATTCACGAGGGATCAAATTTCTACCAATCACATGTAAATAGAAATGAGTTGTAGTCAAACCATTAATGCCATACAGATAAATGATTTTAAAACACACCAAAATGCACTTAAACACCATCAACGCCAACAAGAACCCATTGTTGAACAAACAATATTGCAAGTGAAGAGAGGTGGAGATGTTACCTACAGTAGAAGGGAGCCGACAGAAGTTACCATAGTCAAACAAAAAAGTGTTGATGGTGAGAGAAGAGCTAAATGCAAAGTGGGAAGAAATCAGTGGGAGATGATGAGTTTAGGGCTTAAAGATGCCCGACAACCCACGGTTAGGTAAACTCATACACGTCATTTGATGAAGGAATATGGGGCACGTGGTTAACAAGGTAATGTGGTCAAGTTGAGATTAAAGCGACCACCTCCTAGTGGACCCATGTGTACAAATAAGTGGGCCCACATACAAATGCAAGTTGAAATAGGTTTATTGATAATTAGAAATAGGCTTTTTTTTAAAAAAAAATTGTCTTTTTAATGAACAGGTGTTGGAAAAGTAATAAAAATGTAGTGGACGAAGGTCCAAAAACACCCTTTTTGAGCACCTTTAGCTTTACGGGTTCGACAAGACGTGTTTTAAGTACCCAAAATCCAAATTTCTCTTTTTAAGGTCCTAACTCACTTACGAACAAGCCCAAAAAAACATGAAGAAATCAGACCTATTTTCTACTCTATACGGATGCATGAAGTTATCCCTAGTGGCAATTGGTACGTCTCCCCTATATTTAATAAACAAACTTCTATTAAACATAATAAACTATATAATATCTTTAATATACTATTTAGTTAACCCAAAGAAAAGTACAGTGATTCTTACTCAAACAAAAATAAACATCATAAAGATTACACCTAATGGCGCCACTTATCTCTTCATATATAACTATATTAGAACTTCTAGCTCCATGATGCTTCATTTAGTAGCGAGTGATAGTTTTAGATACTTTGAAAAAATTTGTTCTAGTGATGTGTGCATGACCATCTCTGAGAGGCAACGACTTCTTCCAACAGTATCCTGTGCTCTCTAGAGTGGTGTAGATAACTACTATACAAAAGCAATTGTTGAGGCATGCCTACTTGCACGAAGCTTCAATGATAGAAGTTGTGGTTTCATAATCATTACTCAACCAATCTACATGCCCTTCATCCACCATTTTCACACTGCTTGCACTGCACTTGTTCATCCGCTATGATGGGTTTTGAAAGCATCCCTTTGATGGGTTCTTTTTATCGCTAATGTCGAGCCCATTAGGGCACCTGCAATGGGCTGATTTGTCCACCACTTGACAGATCCCATTTAGGCCACACTCACCATACCCCTCACATCTATCTCCCTACACACATACCACCCACCTCACCACACAAATCAACGAGAGGAGAGCAATAGTAGCAGTAGTGTAGACACGTGAAATTAATATCATGCACCCAATCCACGTTCATCCGCTCATTAAATAAATCAAACACAACAAATCCATTCACTAGGAAAATCAGGTCTTTAGTCCTAAGGTTATTCATTTAAATAAATCAAAGGCTCACATCATCCTTTAATTAAATAAATCAGACTTTATTTAATTAAGTCTCAAAATTCATATTTCTCCTTTTCTAATTTAAATAAGTCAAATATTTGAGTCAAATTGGTCAAAACATCCTAATCATCATCCTAGCTAATTAATCCTGATTAAATCTAATCTAATGCATGTCACATCCTCTAGATAATCCCACTTGCACAAATAAATCAATTTATTGATTTATTAAAATCAACATTTTCCATCAACATGGCATCTTTGAGGAATATTCCCTCAGGTTTGAATTCAAAAACAAGTGGACATGTAGATCCAACAAGTCATTTATGAGCTCTTACATGGCTCTTACACATCCCTTGCCAAAGTCAAAATTAACATTTATATCACAAATTCAAATTTGAATCTCCCTCTCTTAGGCACATTTCCCAAATCTTGCACATCCCTCAACCTATGGCAAGTTGACAAGTGACCTCTTTTCATTGGTCTATTTTTAGTCCCACATTCATCCATTTGGCCAATCTCTCATCAAGAAAATCTAAAAATAGAGGCTTCATTCTTGATCAAAACATCTTCATCTCTTGCAAGGTCACTCTCTTAAATGGAGAACTGATTTTGTTCATCCACTCCATAAATCTCTACAATCTCATACAAGGTTACTCTCTTCAATGGAGAGCTAATCTTGCCCATCTTATCATCATCTTCATAGCATCTTAACATCAAGATTTGAGCAAGGATTGGGAAAGGGTTATTTTCTACAATAGCACCAATCCAATATGAGATAAAGTGTGCATATGTACCTTTCATGCTTTCAATTTAGTTTGATTTGCTATCATGTGTAGGAAACATTTTGCATTATTTTAGAGTAGTATTTAGCAAATTTGTATTCACTCACCTTCTTTATGGAGTTTAGAATAGTTGCAAATTTGAGAGGTGCTCACATATGGCACGGGAAGGAGGGCTCAAATAGATTCAAGTATAACCAGTATAATCTCTTGTTTGTTTACTCGATATCCATTTTATTCAGTTTGTGTGGAGAAAATATTGCCGCGTATAATCACTGCATTAAATTAATCCTTGTGTTTCCCTAAACATTGTTTTAGCATTGTGTGATTGTTGTGCCCAATATATTGAACATGAAATCTTATTGTGACTTTGATATTGTCAAGAATGGTTTACATAAGCCAAATCAACTATCATCCTGTCAGCTGCTTCTTTAAGCATAGAAATCTTCAATCAAAACTTCCCATATTGTCATAGGGATAAGGCTGAGTGTGTTTCGGGCCCAAGAGGTTGGCTTTGAAGGTGAAAATAGAATAACATTGAGGTTCTTGTGTTGAACCTCAGTAAAATGCCCAAAGTCTCGCTTTTCACCTAACTCGATTTTATCACGACTTTGTTTTTTTAAGCTGGAAATACATAAATGTGACCATTGCCATTTGGACTCTGCATTCGATGGGACCTCTCTAAATATTTTTCTTAGATATGTCTTTTCTCGTTGGAGTCAGTTGGCATGCTTTATAAACAAAGACATCTTCTTCTTTTAGGCTATTATGGACATCATAGAAAGATCAATAAATGAGAGATCTTCTAGCTATTAGGAACATACCTATTTCATTATTTTATAATCAGAATCAACACCAATCTAAACAACACCAATTTGAACATCCTTCTTGTATTTGGAAATATTTTTTTAGCTTGTTTGTAGCTTCATGCCGACGAGCATCCCTTTGTGCAGCTTGTATTGAGAAAGATTCTTCATTAAAAATCATCTAAAACCAAACATCTAAAGATTGGTATTTGAAGGGAAATCATTCAACACTTTAGTCTCACTTATCCTTCTTTTCAAAGCATGTTTATCGATGCTATTAATTTTCTCCAGATATGAAGCAACATATGCATTTCCCATGATTAGGCCCGTGCATTTATCACACACATATTTTTCTTGTATGGTCTGAGGCAAGTGCTTTTCGTGTGGGAAGAAATGGTCAGAAAAGTGATACCAATTGATTTAACTCTTTCTACAAATCTATACCTGGTCGTACCATTCAATAAGAGCCGTATTTCTTTGCATAGGAGAAATCGCCTTCCATCTTGGCCATCTGACTTGAACCCAGTTGGCGCATGCATCTCAGGAACAATCTTCTGGAATGCGTTTGAGGGAAAAGGGCATATTTATTGCAGCCGTACCGGTTTCAGTCATCTTCAGCTAGCTGCAAATCAGGTTCTTTAAAATAATATCTATCAGATCTTGCCTGTATTTTCAGAGATTTTTATTGTAATTGTTATGGAAAAAATAATGGAATAAGTAGTTATCGATATATGAGCCTATTGGTATTAGATCTGAGCTCTTTGAATTTATATGCAATTTTATATCAATTTATTTCCAAAATCACAATTTCCTTATTTCATGCAAAAAACCCAAAAACGTCATAAAAACCAAAAACTTCAGAAAAACAAACAAAACAAGCAGATTCAAAGACAGGGGGAAACTAGGGTTTCTAAAGTGGTATCAGAGCTAAATCCTACCATCCTGAGGGTTTAGGAGGCTTATGCAGCCAGAACAGATTGGGTCTCATAGGTATTACACACGCAGATGAGCTCTGATTGACAAGCAGCAGGGTTCGATTCGGCAGCCGAAAAACATGGCTGATAGAACAAATGTTTGTAGAAATGAAATTCCTCAAAACCCTAAAGATCAGGATGATGTAGAGGTCTTACATGCACTCAGAGACTTGCGAGTAGGTCAACAGCAGTCTAATGATGTATTACAGCAGTTGACAGTAGCACTTCAGAGATTGGGTACTCCGAGGAGATAGTCACCACATCGTGATGACGAGAGGAGTGAAGCAGGATCTCACAGGGCACCTAGGACAGCCTCGCGAATAGCAGATAGGCCCACTAGGCCTACTTTTGTGAGACAAAAGCCCAATGAGGCTATTGTAGGTGAGGAGCAGGAGGACTTGTTCGCTGATACACTTATGGCAGTGAACGAGGAGTGGGAGTTGGTACCACCGGAGGTCAGAGAAAGGATTTCTTTTGACCATTTTGTCACTCAGAGGCGAGAGCACCACAGAGGTCAACAGGATTGGAGACCTAGATACCAGAACAATGCCCTGAAACATGCAACCAATAGGCTTAATCTAGTGATGTTCGATGGTAGTGGTAAGGTCATAGCCCAGGCATGGATTAGTAAGCTAGACACATTTCTTACATTGCGTCTGATGGCAGAGAGAGATGCAATCAGATATGCGACATTACATTTGGAGGGAGTAGCTTACGATTGGTGGCACCACGGTATGGTGATGTTACAGCATGACAGGATCACATCATACCAGGAGTTTGTGGACAGGTTGGTAGAGCATTTTGACAGAAAGGATCCAGAATCCTACTTCAGAGACTTGGCTCAGTTGAGACAGAGTGGCAGCTTGGAGTTGTATATTGGTGACTTTCAGAAGTTATCAGTTATGGTTCCGAACATCTCAGAGAGACGCCTTGTGGTACTCTTCATGGAGGGTTTGATAGAGCCACTAAGAGCTTGGATCAAAGCTTTTGATCCTCCTTCATTACAGGAAGCGATGAAGAAGGAACGTAGTATGGAGTTGGCAGCACCTTCCAGTAGATTCAACTCCAGAGGTTCTTCATCTTTCAGGGACAATAAGGGCTTTAACAAAAACAAAGAGAAGTCTAATTTTAACAAAGAAAAATTAGATTTTAAAAATGATTCAAAGGGTAAATCAGCACCACCACCTTTGGATCATGAGGCCCTTAACGATCTACGCAGGAAGAAGCTTTGCTTCTACTGCAAAGGTCCCTATGACGCCAATCACGATTGTCCTTTGAGGCCTAAGGGAAAGGCAAATCAAGTGATGTGGGCATATTATGAGGATTCAAAGTCAGAGAATTTTGAACAGCACGAGAGTTCTGAGGAGTCAGAGCTAGAGGCTTCAGAGCCTAAGGCAGAGATAGAGTAAGAGCTTCAGATACAGGAGGCACGCTTATCTAGCATTCAGTAGGAGGGATCATTCATAATTCGTGGAGTATTGGCAGGGTAGAGGGTCATTACCCTTCTTGATACAGGAGCCACACACAATTTCATAGATGTTAGATTTATTGAGAAACGCAGACTCATCACTAAGGAGTTCGAGGGCATTAGGGTTAAGGTGGCCGACGGATACACTTTGAGATGTGAACGCATGATTAAGGATCTCCCTTTACACTTGAACAATTATGAGTTCAAGGATGATTACTACGTAGTTAACATGGGAGATATTAACTTGGTCTTGGGAATGAAGTGGCTTCATTCATTGGAGGAAGTCACTCTTCGTCTCAAGGACATGGAGATCCGTTTTGATGTTGATGGGAAGACACATCCTAAAAGCAATTCGGGATAGCAACATCAAAACAATTTCTTTTCGTTAGATGGAGAGGCTCATGCGTCACGACATGGTAGAGTGGGTTGCCGAGTGTACATTAGCACCCATACAGGAGGGACAGCAGAAGACTGAGTATCATCCGGACATTCAGCAGTTAAGAGTCAAGCATGATAAGGTATTTAGTGATATTCCACCAGGGAGACCTCCAAATAGGGGCATTGAGCATATTATTGAGCTTGAGGAGGGCACTAAGCCCATTATGATTACGCCCTATAGACATCCTAAATTGCTGAAGGATGAGATCGAGAAAATGATCAAGGAGTTACTTGCTATGGGTCACATCCGGCCTAGCAAGTCACCATTCGCTTCTTCAGTTGTGTTGGTAAAGAAGAAGGATGGCACATTATGCATGTGTATTGATTATAGAGTCCTGAATAAGAGGACGATCAAAAATAGGTATCCGATACCGCGTATAGATGAGATTATTGATGAGCTCCATGGTGCATGTTACTTTACCAAAATTGATTTACGGTCAGGGTATCATCGGATCAGGGTCCGTGAGTAGGACATAGAGAAGACTGCCTTTCGATGTCATTGTGGGCACTTCGAGTTTGTAGTGATGCCATTTGGGCTCACTAACGCGCCAGCTACATTTCAGTCCATGATGAACATGGTTTTTCATTCACTGCTGAGGAGATTCGTATTGGTCTTTTTTGATGATATCCTTATATATAGCAGGACTTGGCAGGAGCATCTGGCTCACTTGGAGACTGTGTTGAGTATTTTGGAGAGGGAGTCCTTGTACGCCAAGGAATCCAAATGTGATTTGGGAATGACCGAATTGTTATATTTAGGTCATATCATCAGTGCAGGAGGATTGCGGATGGATCCTGAAAAGATCCGCGCTATTATTGACTGGCCTACACTGGAAAACCTGACACAGTTGAGAGGGTTTCTAGGTTTGTGTGGATTCTACCATAGATTCATGAATGGTTATTCACGACATGCAGCCCCTATGACAGATTTACTGAAGAAGGGTGCATTTATTTGGACTCCTGAGGCACAGGAATGCTTTATGAGATTTAAGGATTTGATGACTACATGCCCTGTTTTAGCACTACCAGACTTTAAAAAGCCTTTTGAGCTTCAGTGCGATGCATCAGGTGAGGGCATTGGTGCGGTGCTTATGCAGGACAAGCACCCGATTGTGTATGAGAGTCGTAAGCTCAGAGGGCCAGAGAGACTTTATAGCATATATGATAAGGAGATGCTCACTATCATGCATGCCTTAGCAAAATTTAGGCAGTATCTTGTTAGTAGCAAATTTTGCATCAAAACTAACCATAACAGTTTGAGACACTTCTTGGGGCAGCGAGATCTCAATGATCATCAGCAGAAGTGGGTCAGTAAATTACAGGCATATGACTTTGATATCTCGTATATCAAAGGTACACAGAACGTAGTAGCTGATGCTCTTTCACGCAGGCCACATTTGAGCTCTATGGTTCATATTACGAAGGATTGGAGGCATATGATTGTGGCAGAGTTTGCCAAGGATACTTGGGCCTTTAGCATTGTTAAGGGATCGACGATTGATACCAAGTACACACTTGTAAATGACTTGATCATTTACAAGAACAAGATATATTTGATCCCAGGTTTAGAGGTGAAGAACATCATCATGCGGGCCTTTCATGACGTGCCTACAGTAGGACATCCCAGGTACTTCAAAACCTACAGACAGATACAGGAGAGATTCACATGGAAAGGACTCAAGGAGGATGTTCTTAAGTACGTGCGTGAGTGCCCTGTTTGTCAGTAGAACAAGCAGGAGAACACGTACCCGACAGGTTTATTATAGCCACTTCTGATTCTTGACAGGAAGTGGGAATGCCTGTCGATGGACTTCATTACAGGCTTGCCTAAAGCCCAAGGGCAAGATTGCATATATGTAGTTATGGATCAGCTTACGAAGTATGCCCACTTCTTTCCGATCACCACAACCTAAATAGCTACACAGGTAGCAGAGGTATTCTTTCGTGAGGTGTTCAGACTACATGGATTGCCTTGGAGTATTGTGAGCGATAGGGATAGTCAGCTCTTGAGTCACTTCTGGCAGGAGGTATTCAGACTCTGTGGGATCGAACTCACTCCGAGATCCAGTTACCACCTGCAGACTGATGGGCAGACGGAGATAGTAAATAAGTGGGTGGAAGGTTACCTCCGAAATTATATTGTCGGGCAGCAGAAGGCATGGGTCAAGTGGATTCATTTGTGCGAGTATTGCTACAACACAACATTCCACATGACTATTTAGATGTCCCCTTTTATGGCGTTGTACGGGTATGAGGCACTGAGTTTTCTGGATCTGCTACTGAGTGACAGTAGAGTGCCGAGTGCTGGAGACTTGTTGTAGGAGAGTCAGGATACTGTGAAGGCTCTCAAGGAGAATATCGCCAAGGCACAGAATCAGCAAAAGTAGTATGTGGATCAGAAGAGGATGGAGAGGCATTTTGAGGTGGGTGACATGGTTTACCTCATGTTGCAGCCCTACCGTCAGTCCAATCTTAGGAAGAGTGGGTCAGAGAAGCTTAAGCCATGGTATTACAGTCCTTTTAGGATCCTGAGGCGAGTTGGAGAGGTGGCGTATGAGCTTGAGCTTCCAGCAAAGAGCAGGGTACACAATGTTTTTCATGTATCACGCCTCAAGAAGGCATTGGGACATCGTGTGGTACCGTCTACAATTCTACCTCACTTAGATGATGAGGGAAAGTTGATTTTAGTACCTGAGTCTATCCTGGAGTACAGAGAGAGACAGTTGTGTAGGAGGACTATCAGGGAATATCTAGTGAAATGGAGAGATTTTCCAGTGGAGGATGCTACATGGGAGAGCGAGGATATTCTGCAACATTTGGAGTTGAGATTGCTTGAGGACAAGCAATTTCAGGAGGTGCGGACTGTCATGTCCCCTTCTAGTTGACATCTCTCAGAGCACAGGATTAGCCTATTATGCGACCCTCGTAGGCTGATAGGTTGGATAGAGGGTCATGTTGGAGCTTGGCTCAGCTTCAGTTGGCAGTATTTGATCAGTTGGCTTTCGTTCGGGCTCATTCGGACACTCCTAGCCTGAGTTGCTATTTTTAGCAGTATCTAGCACTCAGCGAGGGACCCCTGCTATTTTTAGCAGTATGGATGGATCACGTGCAGAATCACTTCATTGTTCATCAGCTTCAGACGGCTCGAGCATTAGGTGAATATTGAGAGAGATATTAATATTTAATTGATTTAATTAAATATTAATTGTGGAAGCGTTATAATATAAAGCTATAATATTTAATTATAACTTAAGTGATTTCAGTGAAGGGGTCGCCCATCATGGAAAAGGGGCCATTTGATGATTATATTTTATAATCAAAAATTACATTTGAGACTATTGAAATATTAAAAGAATAAGAAGTGGAATTATTAAATGATCCCTATTATTGTGGAATTCGCACTTCTCAAGAATATATGGTATTTGCATTGGAAATTGAGCCATTATGTCATTTGTGAATTGAAAATTGATCAAGTCTTGAGCAGAGCACACAAGCCTAGGGTTTTAGTCTCGAAGCATTGGGGAACGAGCCATCTCCAGTGAAAGCAGTTCAGAGGGTGTAAGATATCACCTGATTTATTGCCAGGTAGAGGGATTTCTTCATTTAGAAGAAATTACAGAGCATCACAAATCATTCATCTTCAGAGGTTTCAGAGTAATCATCTTCCAGTAGGGATTCATCTATCCAGGCGCCTATTTCTTTGAGATCTAGCAATCCAAGGAAAGGCCGTACATTTTATTTATTGCTTGCTACTGTTACAAGGCCGTACAAATTTGTACCTGGCCGTACCATTCAATAGGAGCCATATTTCTTTGCATAGGAGAAATCGCCTTCCATCTTGGCCATCTGACTTGAACCCAGTTGGCGCATGCATCTCAGGAACAATCTTCTAGCATCTTTCTGAGGGACAAGGGCATATTTATTGCAGTCGTACTAGTTTCAGTCATCTTCAGCTAGCTGCAAATCAGGTTCTTTAAAATAATATCTATCAGATCTTGCCTGTATTTTTAGAGATTTTTATTGTAATTGTTATGGCAAAAATAATGGAATAAGTAGTTATCGATATATGAGCCTATTGGTATTAGATCTGAGCTCTTTGAATTTATATGCAATTTTATATCAATTTATTTCCAAAATCGCAATTTCCTTATTTCATGCAAAAAACCCAAAAACGTCAAAAAAACCAAAAACTTCAGAAAAACATACAAAACAAGCAGATTCAGAGACAGGGGGAAACTAGGGTTTCTAGTTGATCATATCCTAATATAACATTATTATTGGGGATTGAACCCTCCATTTACAAAAAAAAATAGACATTGTGGTGAGGCTACATCCCTACATGATGCATTGAACAAATCTCTCTTATTGGCACAATCTAAACATGAAACGAGAAATTTGAGTAGCCAAAATCAGGTTTATAATCCTCTTGTGTTTGCAAACTACCATCCTTTGCAACCCTATGTAGGTTTATCCACCTCCCCTACTCAGATGCAATCATTTTGACCAAATAGCTACAAACTTCCTAATCTTCTAAGCACCAATTTTTCCACCATTTCATATCAAGTCAATCCCACACAAGACCATTGGAAGAACCTATCTCTACAAAATCCAACCATAGAGGTAAGTATTCCACTTGTCAATGAAGTTGTAACTATATTGTCTCTTTTCGGTCATACTCCTACACATAATGTATTAGATCATGATGAAGTTGTAAATGAAGCATTTGATGAGAAAGTATATCATTTTGATGTTTTGTTTGAAAAAGAGCATGAAACAGATATAAATTCAAAGCATAATGGAAATATCATGTTAGAATCTAGTTTCATTGGAAATGTTAATACTAATGATAATATTGAAAGAAATGAGATATCAACACAGGACTGTTGTCATGAGAAATCACTAATGCCTTCCAATGCTTTGAACAACTTTTCTAACCAAGATGAGAGTCAGTGTGATAAGGGATGGACAAAAGAGCATGATTCATGTTGGCTAGATATCCCACCTATGCAAAATTGAGTAAGAGAGAAATTGGAAGAATTAGGATATCTAAAGCTATTAGAACTTGTTAGGCCAAATGGATGTAGGATACATCGAACAAACCAACATTCTTAGATGGATTGTCATTTTTTCCTTGGTATGATGGAGTTATCCTTCAAATAGTTGATCACTGTTGAAGGAAAACTTATCCATGGATGATCCCTAGAATACTTGTACACTCAATGAGAGAGATGAATCATCTAGCACCCATGAAAATGATAATTAATCCATCCAAAATGATGAGAGTAACTGTGAGGAGCTATATTTATTTCTTCCCCATCTTCTAATGACCTTGATCCTTGCATCAATATGGGTTCCATGATTGATAAAGTTTCCCTACCTTGTGTAGATTTGTTGGATATGGAAAGTGAATTTATTGATACGTTCATAGCCTCTTTCATGAGCATTAAAAATGATGAAACATTTGTTAATGAGTTAACATAGGAAAATGACTGCTAATTTGAATAATGAACAAATTGAAATAGAGAACACACTTCAGGATGAGATTGCAAATGAATCTCATGGTCAACGACAAGGAATTGAATGCCAAAATGACTCTTCAAGGGAAGAAGCTTGAATACATGAGTAGATTAGTCAAGTGTTGCCCAATAGTTAATCAAATCAAGCTTACCCCTGTCAAGGAAAAAGGATTGGATTTTTAATGCTAATCAAAATATTTACATAGATGAGTTTAGTGTTCTATTGTAGCATGGAATGTATGACCATATTCAGATAGATGAAACAAAAGGAGGTCAATTGGGTTGTCCATACATTGCCTTAGAAATTGAACCACTCCAACATCATGAAGAGAATGAAATGGGGAAGTGTCTTCTTCATTTTTGTTGGTGTAATTAAAATTGTTGTACCTTCTCCTAGGTCATAATTACACCTTAGTTAAGTTTACTTAGGGACCACATAGGAGGCAGTTGGAGAATTTCCACTTTTGGTGTACTTGACATGTCATTATTTTGTCACTTCCACCTTTTGTGGGTGATCCACCATTTGTGGTGATTACCACATTATCCCTTTTCCATCTTAGGTGGAGTGATAGCTTTTCATAGTTGTCTCATGTCATAAGATTACAAAACTTTTCATAATCTTATGCCCTTCTATGTTCTCACCTTGGTTATATAACCAAGGGGTCTCTCTCATTGTAAATAACAATCATCTCATATCATTGACATTGAATACAATTTATTCTTGTCATATTCATTTCTATCTCTTTTTGTGCTTTCCATTTGGTCCATAGATCTTGGCTTCCATAGCCAATTCTAACATGGTATCAGAGCAAGTTGGGTGCGATTGGAGAGTCTTTTTCTAAAGAGAGATTTCAGATTTGGGGGAGTTTCATTTTTGGCTCTTTGTTTAAGGTTCATATCGGAGCTTGTTGGTGCAAATATAAGCTAACCATTGCATCTGGAAGGTTTGAGAAAGTCAATTTTTCCTTTTGTTTCATCCAAATCAGACATACAAGGCCAAATCTAAGAGGGTTTGAAGTTGAAGAGTGGTTGCCAGATCTAGAAGGTAGCAGCATTTTTGGAGCATTTTGGGTCAAATCCGACCCTGCAATTGCATCCAAAAAGGCCAAAAACCCTAAGATTGACTGTGAAATCATCCAAATCGAAGCAGTTGTCTAGTGAGGCAAAAAAAAAATTCTCAAAGAATCATACGACCCCTAGGTTGTCATCATTCCATTGGTACGAATTTTCTGAAAAATAATTATTTTATTCGATTGACATTTTTTGAATTTTTTTTATAAAAAAATCATTTTTCAATTGAATACTATTATTCAAAAAAAAAATTATTTGAAAAGTTTTGTTTTTAAATAAAAATCAAAAAGTTTTTTTAAAATCACGGAGTACATGCCCGCAGGGCTTAAATTTGACGGTCGACTTTGCCTATCAACAATTATTTTAATGATGGTTATCTATTCAAAGGTGCCTTTAAAACATTATGATATAGCTAAGTGTAAGTAAAATTATATATAAATCAAATATATATATATATATATCGTTATAATTCTATATAAATTTTGACAGTCTATCAAAAATCTCTCCTTTCATCTAATACAATCTTTTTAAAATTTTGATTGTATTTTATGGAAAAAATCTCTAAATACGGTCATACGGCCATAAAATTTAAGTCCTGGACTACAGAGTACAGTCTGCAGACTATACCCTGCCCCCTCACCCGTGGTACGCGGGTGGCCACCCGGACCCCACATCACCTGCATGACATTAATCCATCAACGAGTCATTTAATCAGTACCAATGATCTCAAATATTCTGGCGGCTTCTGATTCCAGCGACCACAAAGGTGCAAAATATTTTCTGAAGATTCTCATCAACCCGCGAACCCATGCCGACCTGTGACGTCTAAACACACGTGAAATTTATGCTTAGGTTCTGGGAGAATATTCTACAACTGGATAGCATATTCTTTTTCGACGGCCATCAAACCATCAAATTTAACATAGTGTTTTGTCGGCATCAGCAATACGTCATCGATGATGTCAGCAAGTGCATTTGAAATTTTTCTACCCCTCATGGATGAGCTTTTTGATTTCATAGGAAAACTTTGAAGGCTCATATCTCAGTCATTTTGGCTCCTTTTTTCAAGAATTGTTTTTTTATTTGGGCTAATTTTTCATGCTCTATGTACTGGTGCAATCAGATTTTGGTTTTGGTGTC
Source organism: Sequoia sempervirens (assembly GCA_007258455.2). Taxonomy (NCBI): domain Eukaryota; kingdom Viridiplantae; phylum Streptophyta; class Pinopsida; order Cupressales; family Cupressaceae; genus Sequoia; species Sequoia sempervirens. The sequence continues at coordinate 429,027,525 of VDFB02075321.1, read as the reverse complement.
TGGGTTTTCCAGAAATTGCAGATTTTCATAGGTGTTGCTGCTTTGTCCTCATTTTGGGAACTTCGGGAGCTCATATCTTGCTCCTATGGTAACATTTTTTTGTGTAATTTCTTTTGAAAGTGCATGATTTTCTGTGTACTTCTCAATGGTATGATCAGATTGATATCATTTTGTATCAAAAATTATACTTGATTCTATGGCCTATTTTGGCATTTGCATGTACCAAGATCAAAGACCACTTTGTTGTTTTGGCGAGTGGCAACTGTAAACACACTAAATATAAAGTGCCAATTCAGATATTTCTTGCGGGGCTTTCTTGATTGAGCGATTTGGGGGGCTAATCTTGCAGTGATTGCTTGCATTCTTTTGCTTGGTTTGTGTTCTTGCAATGGGGAAATATCAAATTGAACCCCTAAATCCACATAATTATGCTACATGGAGAAAAACAGTATGTAACTATCTCATGATGAAAGGTCTAATAGGTCATCTAAAGGAAACAATTCAAAAACCTATTGATGCTAAAGAATTGGCAAGGTGGGAGATTGATCATGAGAAAACACTTGGATGCATATGTTCATTAGTCTCATTTGATTTGCAATTTCATATATTGAATCATGTAATACACCTAAAGAAGCATGGGAGACTTTTGAAAAATTGTATGGTAAAACAAATAAGATTAGAGGATATCAGATTAATAATGATTTGATGAATCTTGATCCTAAATGTTTTGACCACATCTAAGACTACATCTCCAAAATCAAGCAACTAAGAACACAGTTGAAAGAATGCAGTATTGAAAAAGATGATTTACAATTGATTTTGAATGTGTTATCCAAGCTTGGTCTTGAGTATTCAATGTTTGTTTTTGTCTTTCATACCCATCGAATCTCTATGGGAGCATCATATGTTGATCCTAAGTTTGATGACTTTGCAAATCTCCTAATCCAAGAGGAAGCTAAGTTAATGAACATGGGTCTAATCAAGTCTTCCAAGCCACAAGCATTGATGGCTAATGAGTCTAAGGTACATAAAGAATTAGGGAATCTTGATAAGAAGCAAAAGAAGAAAAAGAACAAGCCACATAAAGAATTAGAATCCTCATCATCAAAAGGAGAAACATCAAAGAAGGAGAGACCTTTTTGTGAATATTGCAAGAAGGATGGACATGAAAAACATTATTGTTATAAGAAGGATATTGATGAGTTGAAAAATATTCTAAAAAAGAATCACATTGATTTTCCTTCTAGAATGTCTGAATATTCTTCTCCTTCTACTTCAAAATAGTCTAAAAAGGACAAAGGTCAAGCATCTACATCAGGATATAAAGGACAAGCTCTTTGTTCTCTTTCAAGTCTAGGATCAAGGAGATGGCTTCTAGATTCAGGAGCATCACATCATATGGAATCTTCACAGACTATCTTCTCTTCATTTCAACCTTGTACTATGTCTCCTATCTTGATGGGAAACAATACATACAGGAGTGTAACAGGGAAGGGATCTATTAGCATTGGGGAGAACACTTTTCAAGATGTCTTGTGTGTTCCTCATTTGACGAACAATCTTCTTTCCATTTATCATATTACACATGGTGGAGATGGGAGAGCTGTGGAATTCACACCTAATTCGGTCCTCATTCGAGACTTGGAGACTCGAGAGATCATGGCTACTGGGGTGGTTGATCATTCATCTCGGTTATACACCTTTGCACAGTTTTCTTTTGATGGTGAGATTGTTCCTTCGACTATTGATCACATACACCATGATTCAAAGGAGTCATATGGGTATGTGCAGGATCATCATGCAAAAATAGGACCTTAAGTGGCAAAAAATTTAGAAAAATCAGAGTTAGGCAACTTGACGTAAAAATTTGAATAAGTTATCTATATTATTTAAAAAATATGTAACAATAGAATCTATAGCAAATTGAATGTAATTTCTAAACTACTAGGTTTGTTTAAAAAAGAAAAAATCTATTTGGCGGAAATTTGAAATTTCAATGCAGTAGTACTTAAATTTCAGGGAAAAAATAAGAAGTAGGTGTCTGTTTGACCACCCTAACCACAATAAAATGATAATATTTTTTTATAAGATTTTAGATATAAGTAGAGGACTCACGTCCCTATGTGATGCATTTTTTTTGTAATTTTTTTCTCAGTAAATAATTAATTATGAATTTTTTATTACAACTTTTGAAAAATATAAAAAATCTTATGTTTGACCACCTTAACTTAGTCAAAACTTTGTGAAATTCAATTTATTTTTTTAATACTATAGTATGCGAAGCATAGAATGTGATGTATCTTTTAGATTCAAAAAATATGACACCATTTGAAAGCTATAGATGTTTTTCAATCAGCCTGTCAATTAGGACTTTAGTCGTAATTCGAATAGAAAATAAATAATAATTACTTATTAAATTCAAAGTAAGGCATAATTTATATTGGTGGAAAGTTGAGAATCTCATTTAAAAACCCTTTTCATTTCATAAATTTTGGGTAAAAAAAAAGTTGTCAGCCACATAACCATCATATTGCCACTTTTTGGCCCATCATGATCCTGCACATACCCATATGGCTTTTTGAACTTGGGAATTCTCACATAAGATCCAGTACTTGAGCCATGCATTTCATCTCCTCCATCTACTATTGTCCTTGATGATGCTTATGTTGCTATAGTTTTGGCTCCTAGCGATTCAGTATAGCAGGACATACATAGTCTTCCAGATATGGCTACTTTGGATGGCTTCTTGATAGGTATTTCAGACTTGTTTATGGAGTCTCATCTTGCAGATTTGGAGGACATCATTGATAGCATTCATCTTCTCTTTGATGAAGATGCACCTTCTTTAGTTGTTGTGAGGGAACACTTTGACCCTCTTGTTCATTCTCTACATGATCATTATTCACATATTGGCATGAGTGTGGATTCTTTTGGACAACATTTGGAGGAGGCTTCTTTGTCTTCAGAGGGGATGTCTTTGTCTTTGGATTATGTTGTACATTCTTCTCTACTAGATGTTGGATTGTCCTCTTCAGTAGTGTGTCCTAGAACGCCTGTTTGGAGTGAGTCATCTTTCGGCATCGACATGGAGACACTTGAGCATGCTTCAGAGACACCAACATACATCATACATCTTGACATCCTACATACATCCATGGTTTTGTTTCTTCCTAAGGGGAGGAATGTTGTTTGGCGAGATTGGATCATCTTTAGCATTCAATGTCGAGCTTCTACCATCATTGTAGGAGACTCAACATTGAGGGGGGGCTACATTGTCTCTCTTCTACTTCTCTCTTATGGGGGGGTCTTTTTCCTCACATGGAGTTTTTACCTTCTCATTCATCATTGAGAGCATTTCTATTTTGTATTTCATCTCTCTTTTGGGGAGGATTTTTGTCCCACTGGGTTTTCTCCTTTTCTCCATTTGTGAGTGATTTCATTTCATTTCATTTCATTTGCATTGCATATATACATGGGTACCTAACATGGCGTAGTAGTCGAGACCCATCTTTGCATCTTTGTGTCATTTGCATAATAATTCATACTCGCTAAGTTGCACTTAAGGGGGGGTGTTGGTGTAATTAAAAGTGTTGTACCTTGTCCTAGGTATTAATTACACCTTAGTTAAGTTTACTTAGGGACCACATAGGAGGTAGTTGGAGAATTTCCACTTTTGGTGGACTTGACATGTCATTACTTTATCACTTCCACCTTTTGTGGGTGATCCACCATTTGTGGTGATTATCACATTATCACTTTTCCATCTTAGGTGGAGTGATAGATTTTCATAGTTGTCTCATATCATAAGATTACAACACAAGATCTCTCTCATTGTAAATAACAATCATCTCATATCATTGACATTGAATACAATTTATTCTTATCATATTCATTTCTCTCTCTTTTTGTGCTTTCCATTTGGTCCATAGATCTTGGAATCCATAGCCAATTCTAACAATTTTGATTCCATTTATTCAAATGATTTGTTTGAAGAAAGTCATCATTTATCTTGCATTAATGAATTTGACCTTGATAATGGTAAACTTGATGCTGAATTACATGTTTTAGTTGATGATATGTAGAAACAAGAACTAAAGAAATATTTTCTTTGATTTGAGTCCATGCATTCAAATGAGTTGTTTGAAGAAAATCCTTGTTCACCATGTACTAGTATCTCTAGAATTAATGATGATGAGTTGGATTCTAATTTTCAAACTCTGTTTGGTGACATGCTTGAAGAGAGTGATGACATTGATGCTTCATCTCAAGAGGTAGGTTTGCAAAACTTAAAGGTTGACAACATGGGAAATTTGTTGCTCAACACTTCTAAGGAGACACAATTTTTTTTTTACTTTGTGCCCAAGATGAAAGCAATAATGTTGGCACATGAATATTCTAGTTACATAATGAACCTCATTGTAGAAGATTCATATAAGATTCATCCTCTTAGTCCACATCTTGAGGTAAGCTATTCTGACCTTTTGTTGTCTAGAAGCATTGCTAAGTTAAGTAAGGAAAATTTTGAGTAAATTGATTTAAAGCTTGAGGAAGTTGGTCGTTTAATTGGTGGTGTATGTATTTTGGAAAACATGATTGAAGTTAATGGTTCCTATGAAATCAAACACACTAGTTTGTTGTTCGAAACTAGTGTTGATTGTGGTAAGGATATGCATAAATTTTTGAACTAGGTTCAAATGTCTTGAATGCTAATGATGCATTGCTAATGGATGTCCTTTATGTTGACATGTATGTACTGGAGTGAAATGGAACGGTGTTCCATGAATTGAGACCTTGTGAGAAGGAAGTCATACGACATGAGCATGCCACAACAACTGAAGGTCTTCTAAATTACGTTGTGTATTTTCATTACCCTCTATGTTTCAATGATTTTTAGTTTGATTGTGATGTTGGGGACAATAAAATGGTTTTATGGATAAATTATGACAAGGCTGAGAACCGACAACTATTAATATTTTAGACTTTATACCCTTAGAATGAATTCAATACACATAAAATTTACATTTTTGAGTATAAAGATGAATTTGCTAGATTCAGAACCGTACCTAGAAAATTAAGGTTTTTGCACATAATGAAAACTCAGTCTGGTGAATGTACAAAATTTTACAATTTTATGTTTGTAGAGCTTGGTTTTACAATTAGTTTAGGATTAGGATTGGTTAGTGTTAGTTTTTTGTTTCGTTAGTTTTCTTTTTGTTTTAGTTTATGTTGTTTGTTTTGGTTTGTTTTCTTTTGTTCTGTTGTTTTATTTTTTTTGTTTCCTCTTATTTTTGTTTCGTTTCTGGGTTTGTATGTTTCTCTTTTGTTTTTGGTCTTTTGTTGCTTTTTTTTGTTTTTGTTCTCATTTTTTGTTTTGGTTTTGTTGGTTAGTCATGTCTGTTTGTTTCTTCTTTTCTTCTCCTCTTCTCTTTTTTTCTATTTCTTTTCTTTCTTCTGGTGGGGTTCCTCTTGTTGAAAGTAGAAGTTGAGTTGTATGCAAGTTATGTCGAAATGTGAATTCATTGAGAGTTCGCTATCTATATTTTCAAACATTTGATTAGTCAGTAGCTTTGAAAACTTTGATTTACCTTCATCTATTTCAAACTTGGGAATGCTAACATGGATTAGGACTTGGTACATTATGCAGTTTTGGGGAGTTTTTGAAAGTCTATCATGATCTACACACCTTAATAAATCCATCAGTTAGTTTACATCGGGTGGGGTAGCTCTATTCCAAGTGAAAAATATAAAGTGGTGCAGGAGCACCTTGACACAATTTTATTTCCTAGTGGAAAGTTTCAAAAATTAGTTCAATTTGATGTTTCAGCTTGTAATAAGGGTCATTAAAGTAATTTATAATGTATTAAAGTCCTTTCAATGTGAAAAATACAAAATTGTCAACAAATAATGTCAAAATTGCACAACAATGTAAGAGTTGCGTAAAGCAACAATTAGGGAGTTAAAAAGGTTATTAGGGAGACTAAACATTAGTGGGAAGTTGGGAAATAAGTTGGAAACTGATTATTCATGTTGTAATGCCTTTAAAAAGACTCTTTGTACATTTAGAAGGGTGTGGGTGATTGAAAATTTGAAATGGAATAATGGAAAGCACAGTTTTTTGTAATTTTCTTCAGAAAATTCACAGCTTCCAGACTTTGTACAGATTTTTATGGCCTCAAATTATGGATTAAATGTTTTTAAGTGCTAGAGGGAATAATCACCTTCCATTTCCAATTTGTTTCATGCAGATTGGTTCATTTTTAAAGAAGTTATGCTAATTTTTGTAAACACAGTCTAAATTCTGATCTAGGGTAACAATTTGCAATAAAATTCATGTTTCTCAAAATTTAACTATTGGATTTTGCTAAAAATTGGAGAAAATGTCTATAATGATATCATCTAAAGTCTCACCAAAGCGAATGGATTAATTTTTAGATTTGTAAAAGTTATAATTGACTGTTTGCATGCATATCTGGTTATTTCGACCTAATTTGTAGCAAAGAAGTCCAGACAGCAAGCCCGTGTCCCAAAACAAGTGTACCTACAAATGAGATATGTTTTTAATGGCCGAAATGGGTGCTCAAAAATTTATTTATTTTTTTGAGATTCAATCTGGTTTGAAAGTTACACCTAATTTAGTGTTTTGATTCCCTTCAAGCGAAATTTGGGTTTTTGGTGCAAGTAATTTGTAAATTTGATGAAACAGAGGAATAAGGCTATGTAATTGGTTTATTTCTGTCAAAATAATGATTTTGAAGATGTATGAGGGTCTGGTTTGAGTTTGATACACGTTTAGAGTCACGTTTTGAAGAGTTGGGCTTTGTAGCCATGAAGAAATTTAAAGAAATTGAAGTGATTTTGATAAAGGATTGAATGAGAATTGTTTTAAGTATTTTTGTTTCTTCCTTTGCTCTGCATCAAATTGGTATCAAAGCCTGGAAAAGATATGGGCTGATAAGTTGGTTGTGGTTTGTAGTTGTGGTTTGTTGGTTGTTTGCAAGAAAGTGAGTTGTGATAAAGAGATTACTGAGATTAAACAAGAGATGCAAAGGATGGATAGAGAGTTCTTAGAATCCATAAAGAAGATAGAACAACAGATGAAGCACTTAATGAGTTGGCACTTGAAAATACACAAGAAAGTTTCATGGCCTATTCACAAGATAATCAAAATGAGGAGAAGGGAAATCAGAATGAAAGAACAAGAATCCTTTGAAGATGCAAGGGAATACTTCATTGAAGAAGAAGTTGCAGATAATCCAAGTCATGAAGATGAAGAGAAGATGAAGAGAATATACCTGATTCTAGAGGTTGAGGACATTGAGTTGGTTAAGGGAATGATCATGGATGAATTGTTCATAGAGGTTTGCAAGGAGTTACAACATGATGGAGGTATCATGATTGTCACCTTATATCATTTCATTTTGTTACTAATGCTTTGGACAAAGTATTGTTTGCAGGTTGAAGGACAAAGGGAAAAGCATGGTTTTGAGATGTATGAAGGAGTAAGGCATATGATTTCAAAGGGGAAGCATGGTAGGTCACTAATTTGCATGGACAAGTTTAAACCAAAGGTGAAGATGAAGGTGATTAAGAGTAAGGTCAATCTGGGGCAGGGCATACCAGACATGAAGGTTGTTGGCAATATCAATCCAAGTGGACTTGGATCTTTTTCTTGGCCAGGAGTATGGTGCAGGAGCACCTTGACACAATTTTATTTCCTAGTGGAAAGTTTGAAAAATGAGTTCAATTTGATGTTTCAGCTTGTAATAAGGGTCATTAAAGTAATTTATAATGTATTAAATTCCTATCAATGTGAAAAATGCAAAATTGTCAACAAATAATGTCAAAATTGCACAACAATGTAAGAGTTGCATAAAGCAACAATTAGGGAGTTAAAAAGGTTATTAGGGAGAGTAAACATTAGTGGGAAGTTGGGAAATCAGTTGGAAACTAATTATTCATGTTGTAATGTCTTTAAAAAGACTTTTTGTACATTTAGAAGGGTGTGGGTGATTGAAATTTTGAAATGGAATAATGGAAAGCACAGTTTTTTGTAATTTTCTTCAAAAAATTCACAGTTTCCAGACTTTGTATGGATTTTTACGGCCTCAAATGATGGAATAAATGTTTGTAAGTGTTAGAGGGAACAATAACCTTCCATTTCCAATTTGTTTCATGCAGATTGGTTCATTTTTAAAGAAGTTATGCTATTTTTTGTAAACAAAGTCTAAATTCTGATCTAGGGTAACAGTTTGCAGTAAAATTCATGTTTCTCAAAATTTAACCGTTAGATTTTGCTACAAATTGGATAAAATGTCTATAATGGTATCATATAAATTCTCACTAGAGCGATTGGATTAATATTTTGATTTGTGAAAGTTATAATTGACTGTTTGCATGCATACCAGGTTGTTTCGACCTAATTTGTAGCAAATAAGTCCAGACAGCAAGCCTGTGTTCTAAAAAAAGTGTACCTCCAAATGAGATATGTTTTTAATGGCCGAAATGGGTGCTCAAAAATGTATTTATTTTTTTTAGATTCAATCTGGTTTGAAAGTTACACTTGATTTAGTGTTTTGATTCCCTTCAAGCAAAATTTGGGTTTTTGGTGCAAGTAATTTGTAAATTTGATGAAACAGAGGAATAAGGCTATGTAATTGGTTTATTTATGTCAAAATGATGATTTTGAAGATGTATGAGGGTTTGGTTTGAGTTTGATACAGGTTTAGAGTCATGTTTTGAAGAGTTGGGCTTTGTAGCCATGAAGAAATTCAAAGAAATTCAAGTGATTTTGGTAAAGGATTAAATGAGAATTGTTTTAAGTATTTTTGTTTCTTCCTTTGCTCTACATCATAAAGGGTCACATTTCTTTTATGATGTCCACTATGGTTTTCAACTCACTACTTCGGCTTCACTACTTAAGGATTGAGAGAAACAAGCAATTATACTTAAAAAGAATCAACACTTGAGAAAAAGAGGAAATAAAAGAAATATGAAAAATGAACTCAATCATCAAGGGTGATTTGAGTATCTCTACCAGGGCTATAGATTCCTGGCTAGCAGTAGAGAGAACCAGGGGTATCTCTATCGGGGCTATAGATGCATGTTTGGCAGCAGAGCTATACCTAGGATATGATTGTACGCCAAAAAAATGTAACTCACAAATATGTAGCTTGGGTAGAGTATGCTTCATTTTTATCACAAAAATGCTGATGGATGGGAATAAATCATTTGCACACACAAATAGATTTTAGTTTGACCTTAGACCTTTCTCGTGTCCTGGTTTTGATTGTGTTTGCACTTCTTAGATTGCCTTGAATGAACATAAAATAGAGATTTTGGGTATTTGGAGGGTTATACATTTTAAAATTCTTAGAGCATTTTCCTAGTCAAATCACCATTTGTTATGCCCTACATACACACCCCAACTTTTCATTTGGAAAATCTGGGGACCCCCTCTATTTTCTTTTGTTTCGTTGGTTTGTTTTATCATAGTCGTGCTTTGTCGTTCTTGTTTTCGTCCTTTCTCGTGCCTTGTTGATTTTCTTTGTCTTTGTCAGAATAAGGTTGCGGGATGGAATCGACTCCTGATACCTTTTGGGGTTTCAACTCCTAGTTCCAACCCCACTTTGATTTTCGTTTCCTTTGTGTTCCTTTTGTTTGGTTTAGGTTCAGGTATCAGATCCAAATCGAAATAAGGAAGCCTTTCCAAGGTTCCTGTTCCTGGTTTCATCCCAATCTCGGTTCCTCGCTCTGCCTTTGAGTATTGTTAGGGTTCACATTCCGTATTTGGTCCTAATCCCGATCCCCATCTTTTTCATCACATCATTTGCTTTTTCTCTTTGGTTTTGGCCATTTTTGTTTTCTTGTTTTCGTTTGTCTTTGTCCCCGTCCTTTTGTCATCTTTTCACAAAGCTCAATTCTTGTGTCGTTTTTTTTTTGTTTCATTTTTGTTTGTTTTCGTTTGGTTGTTGTCTTTGTTTGTCGTGTTGTTCTACGTTAGAGTCATTGCAAATTCAAAAAAATAAAAAATTTAGAAAAATACAAAAAAATTAAAACATTTGAAAATAAAAAATAACAAGTAAATAATTAAAAAGTTTTAAATAAACAACAAGAAATAAATTTACTTTAAAATTTAAATAATATAAATCTTTTTATAATTTTAAAAGATTTATAAAGTTTAAATTATTTATAAATAAATAAGTAAAGTTTTAAAATGTTTGATAAATAAATCTTTTTATTTAAAAAGATTTTAAAATATTTAAAAATCATAAAATGTAAAATATATATAAAAAGTGGAAATCTTTAAAACAAAAAAAATATATAAAAAATCTTTTAAATTTAAAATTAAAAGATTTAAAAATGAAAAGGAGGCAAAAAGTAAAAAATGTGTGTGAGCGGAGCCGGGTTCGGAACTAATCACTAACTTGGAACTTTAATTTTCAAATGTTTGGTGCCAATCCAATCCCGACCCTACTTTAATACAGAAAATGGTTTTCTTTGGTTTTCGAAACAGGAATGAATGCAAAACTAGAACCGAAAGGGAGTGCTCATGTACAGGTTCTCCTATCCTGCTCTTGCTCCGCTGCCGCTTTGAAATGGCTTTGACCCTGCTTGATGCCAGTTCCTTCTCCCGATAGCCATGAAACAAAATGCAGACAGTAGAAGTCCTACCCACCATTAATACTTTGCCTGGAAGAAACAAAAATGGATTCGATGAAAAGACTTTAGAAACTCTTAAGCAAATAGATTGGCTAAGGAAATGAAGTCTCATCGAATGCAATAGTAGCAGAATAGGCACAAAATGAATTTGAACGCCTCAAGGGAAATATGATCCCGTGGAATACCATATATTTGTAGAGTATGCACAAATCAAATTTATGGCTTATAAACTTTCCTACAAAAGAAACCGGCATGAGAGAAGTTGAAATCTGCAAACTTTATCAATCTCCTCCACACGGGTGTCAAAATGAGGGCTTTTGAACAGAGTGTGAACATTTATCAAAGCATTGCGGGAATTAGAGTCTCCACCTAAGGTTGATTTTGAAACTTCCTCGCAACCATGTATGCAAATGTGCAAGCATCAAAAGAGTACACCGATTGTTAATAGGGAATTCTAAATAGATGTTATCTCAGGGAATGCCATAATCGTAAAGCATGGGCAAGAAAATGTGGAGGTCGATCAAGGCAGCGAATGGCCAACAGAATGCCTCTAAAAGAAGTCATCTTAGGGAATGCAATGTTTGCAGTTTATACACGAGATGGATTTGTTTGAAAAGGGCTTTCAAAAAATTTCGGCAAATGCAAATGGTAGGGCTAAAGGAAAATTCCAGAGCTTGTGACAACATGTGAGATGTAGGAACTTAGAACAAGGTGTAGACTCTTTGACAAACCCCTCATACAAATGTTTGTTTTCAAATTCTAAAATTTGCGAATGAGCATCCTCCCCACCTGCACACAAAGCATGAGGTATAGATAAGATAAAATGTTTGATCGAATGCCTCAATGGGGTCTCGTTTCATGCGGATTAGGGTGCGATGATATGCTGAAATGGATAAAGAAAATTTTGTAGTAGATCTTTCTCAAAATGGATTTGTGAAAGGATTCAGAAAATGTCAAGGTAATGTAGTTGCAAGGTAAAGACGAATTCCACAATATTTGCTAGAATCCACTTTATTGTAGAGATGTGGAAGCAAGGACAATACAAATAAAATTTCTGACAAGCAGCTTCGAAGAGGATAAATTAGTAGTAGATTCCAGAATATTATCAAGCAGTTTAAGGGAGAGAAAACATGTAAAAGTTGTGATGAAGTCTCTCCCAATAGATGGGTCAAGGTGCAGTACGAGTTTTGTTTATCTAAATGAACCACCAAATATGACTAAAGGCAAGGAATGCAGATGCTCTGCATTGTTATTAAGCCTATGAGCATTTTTGAAGGGATGTTAGATTTAGAGGGGCTTTCGGATAAAATTCCTGAGTCTTTTATTTTTCATTCTTGTACTCAATGAACATTTATATTGAATATAAAATTTAATGTAGAAGAATGAAAATTTAATTAATTCATGTGTTATATATTTATTGGTTTGTTATGAATTAATTATGATCTTTTTGGTGGATTACAAGTATTGTCAAGGTTGAAGTGCAGGATATTAGGATCCATACTAAGCATTGTTTAATGTTGTTTTATTTAAATAACATTAATTTAGAAGGATTTTCATTGTTATTTCAATTAAGGGAATTCAAATTCATATATATTCTATGTATGTCTTTGCTAAGCTTCTTCAATTTGTTAAATATCAGCTTAAGCATTGGAACCGACAATGTTTCGATAATATTTTCAGTGCCAAGTCGGTTGCTCAGGTAGAACTTGGCTCTAAATGGAAGCGTCCATAAGCTAGACATCTGATTTAGTCACGTATAAAGATATCAGTGTAATGATTATGTTAATCTATGCAAAGGTTGTGATTGAACTTCAGATGGTCCTTAATTTCAACCTTTGTTACAATCATTGGTTTTCCAGATTAACTATTATGGTTCAGTATTAAGATGAAAAAATAGCATAAGTATACATGACAAAACAATAGAATTTTAGATTATATTCTATGATCCCATTTTAATGGTGAACGATGGAGTGTGATCTGAAATTTTGTTGGTTTCACGTCTTGATAATAGATCACAGAATATGATCTAAAATAACATAACAAAAAACATAGATACCAAATCAATTAAAATGTAATTTGTATGAGTTCTAAATGTTCCTTCATACTGAACCGCAACAGTTAATCTGGAAAACCAATGATTGTAACAAAGGTTGGAATTAAGGACCATCTGAAGTTCAATCACGACCGTTGTATAGATTAACATAATCATTACACTGATATCTTTATACATGACTAAATCAGATGTCTAGCTTATGGACGCTTCCATTTAAAGCCGAGTGGTATTTCTGGATACTTTGACAAAAGCTGTTCTTGTGATGCTTGCACGGCCATCTCTGAGAGGCAACGACTTCTTCCAACAATATCCTGTTCCATCCAGAGTAGCGTAGATAACTACCGTACAGAAGCAATCGTCCAGGCATGATTGCTTGCAAGTAACTTCAGTGATAGAAGTTGTAGTTTCATAATCATTACCCCCCCAATCTACGTGTCCTTCATCTATCATTTCCGCGCTGCCTGCACTGCACTTGTTCATCTGCTGGGGAGGGTTTTGAAAGCATCCCTTTGAGGGGTTCTTTTTATCGCTAAAGTCGAACCCAGCAGGACAACTGCAACGGGCTGATTTATGCACCACTTGACAGATCCCATTCAGACCACACTCAGCATACCCCTCACATCTCTCTCCCTGCACACAGACCAGCCATCCCACCAAACAAATCGTAAAGAGGAGCGAACCAGAAGCAGTAGCAGTCATATCCACAGAAATATGTTACCCAGCGAGAGTTAAATCTATCTGAGTCTAACAAGCAGCTTCTTTTATAGAAAGAGCTTATACAAGCAGTGGGCTGTGCTCAACAGACACGGTCCAAGGTAAACAATGCAGCCGCCGTATACCGAGAGTCATTTAAGAAAGAACAAAAATGAAGGGCCCTCTCAGTGGAGAACACAGTTAACCAGGACACTTCTTTAGACATGGTGGGATTTCCTCCATGCCTAGATAAGGAGAGCCAGAGGAAAAGTATGTGGACAACATGGGGAATCGTTTAAAAGTAAAGTTGTAGGGATAGAGAAATGGCAAGTGTCTTTACAAGGCCAGATAATCAGATTTTATTCTCTCTTACCTCGTTTCCATCACGTTTTGGAGGCTTCTAAATGCTTTAGAAAATCACCACCAGTACCACAGCTTGTCATTGAACGCCATGAATAGAACTCTGTTTGGATGTAATCACAAATTACACTTCACGTCTTCTCATGCACTATGTTCACTAGCTTTGTCCTCAATTTGTCATGGATAACATGTAATAATCAAGAAAAATCTGAGGTAATGTTTTGTCCTCAATTTGGCGTTTCTAAATGGTCGGTGTTGAATAATATTTTCAATGTTTTGTCAAAATATTCTTTTTATAATGATACTCTTCATAATGAGCAAATATTTTAGGATGACATTTTTAAATACACATTTTAGATAAATGAAATTAAAATTTTGACACTTTTATAAGTGAGCAATGGTTAGATCCAATGATTGTCAGATTTGAAATGTGAAATTTTATATTTTAAAATAAAATGACAAATTACAAGTCTATAATTTTATTGAAGTTGAATAAACTATTCAAATCACAAACAACAAGATTCTAAACAAGAAAATAAGACCTATTACTTTAATAAATTAAATTATATTAATAAATACATCGAAATAATCAAATTCTATAAAGGAGTAATGGTTAGATCCAATGATTGTCTGATTTGAAATGTGAAATTTTAGATTTTAAAATAAAATGACAAATTGCAAGCCTATAAGTTTATTGAAGTTGAATAAGCTATTCAGATCATAAACAACAAGATTCTAAACAAGGAAATAAGACCTATTACTTTAATAAACTAAATTTTACATTAATAAATACATTGAAATAATCAAATCATATATTAAAATAATACATTCAAACCATTAATCCAAAATAATATAAAACTAAAATATTCTATACATTAGAAAAAATACAATGTAAACAAAAAGATATGTAGAGTGGCACCTTACAAATATAATGTCGAGTGAACTTTGACATCTTTGTGAATATGAAACAACATTTTATTGTAAAGGGTTAACAATATCCCTATTTTAACACCGAAAAATGTGATTGTATATTGAAATGTCTCATCTGAATGACGAGTTAAGTACTGATCTAAATTGTGTTAAGATTTATTTTTTTCATTTAAATTTTTGGGTTTACTTCTTTGCATACACATCTACTAGGACAGTTGAGTTCACTTCTGTCAAACAATTCTTGGAGGCATTCTGTCAAACAGTTCACATGCCTTGTCTATGCTTCCACATTTTGCGTACATGTCTACCAAGGCGGTTGTAGCTACAACATCTGATTAAATTCCTCTTTCCTTTATTCTGAGATTGATGCCCACACTCCATTCCAAAGATCTGATTTTGGTATAGGCAGGGAGGATGTTGGCAAATATTGCAGAATGTGGCTTTACACCTGCCAATTACATTTGAGTGAAAGTTTTTAAATCCTTTTCAAGAAATGCATTTTGTGCATATCCTGCAATCATAGCATTCCATGAGACCAAATTTCTTTGAAGCATCCTGTCAAACCGCTCGCGTGCCTTATCTGCTTCCACATTTTGCATACATGTTAACCAGAGCATTTCCAACTGTAATATTTGACAATAAGACCACTTCCATTATGATTTGATGGATGTCCATACCCTGTTTCGAAGCTCCCATTGTCCACGCTGGGGCAACCATTTGCATAAATAGAATACAATAAATTGCCCTTCTGCAAGAAAAGTACCCACGTCTCAGAATGATGGTGGCAGCGTTATCAAATTTAGATCTCCAATGAAGCCCTGTTTCGAGTGGTAAGATTGTTCTGTCATGGCTGGGGAGCATAGACATGTATGAAAAATAAAGACGAATCCAAATGAAGATGAAGATAAAACTATGGGCATCCGCCGTAGTTTGAATTCAAATAGTCAACGAAAAGTATTATTTCGATGGAAATGAACGGTGAAAGGAACAGGGCCCACACCTGCCACTTAAACGACTAAAACTAGTCCAACCTCCAAATATTTACTGTGGGAGCTTATATGAAAATGTATACTCATAGCTTGTATTTTGTCCACATTGTGTGTAACCATAAGTATACAGTATCCGTTCTTGCGAGCAGATCCAAGCCCTCTTCGGATTCTGTGAGAAAGATGAAGAATTTATTTATTATCTTTCCCTTGATTGAATATTTACGCAGTGCTTTGCATGCAACATTCTTGTTATTTAAAAAACAAACATTGGAGCAAGCCTAGTGGAAGTGTTTTGACATTGTTACCTCTAAATTCATCAGCTTGCAATTTCTTTTTAAGTTCTTTCTACTTCCCTCAACTTATAATCAATGAAACTATCTTTTAGGGACCTACATCCATAAGTTTTAAAAGTTTAAATAGAAAAGTTCAGAAAAAAGATTTAACTAGTAGAAAGAACATAGCAATAGACGGATAAAAAAATAAGAGAAAATAATAATAATAATAATAATAAAAAAAACAACAGTTAACTAATTTTGGTTGTTATCTGTATTAGAAAAATGTTATGTTTGAGCGATGGTATTATGATTCATATTATATTATAAATTAGTTATCTATAATTTATAAGAGAAATGTTGTATTGTCAAATTTTATATATGTTATTTTCTATTTGAATTCACCATTTAAAATATGTATACAAACATCATTTTTTAGATAGAAAATCTATTCAGTTCTCAAATAAGACATTCTTATAGCTAGTCAACAATTTGTCCATGTATAAAATAAAATCAACACGATCAAAATTACATACAAAGGGACTGCATATCAAGGCTATCACCTTTGAAAGTAAGTTTACTAAAGCTAGCACTCATCTATAATATTCAGTAGGCAATGCAAATATGTTCCAATCAATAGATTAGGTGTTTGTTGTATACCTTGCATGCCTTTAAACATTGTAAATCACTTTTAGAATAGATATATTTAGGCACATTCTCTAAATAATTATGGAAATTATGGACATGTTATCTCTATTTAATTATATAATTAATTATTAATCATTTATAAAATGAATGTTACATTATGATATTGCTATCAGGATTCAACCGTGTAGTTTTTGAATCAAACTCATTGACCCATGTTTCATGAGTAGTGGTTCACAAGAACCCATCTCTCATGATAATGAATGGTCTACTTAGCACTACTCATGAAACATGGGTCAATGAGTTTGATTCGAAAACTACATGGTTGAATCCTGATAGCAATATCATAATTTGACACGCTATGGAAAATACCTCCTACTTATGAATGTTACATTGTCGACATTCATAAAATTTATTATTCTATGTTACAACTTGCCACTAAAACAATTTATAGCAATGTCATCTTTTTAGATGGATTTTTTTCTTAATCTTTCACAAATTATTCTCAAGGCTAATTGACAACTTGACCTAGAAAAATGTAAAATTATATCAACAAGATTGAAATCACATAGAAATGGGTATCCAAGCATATCAAACACCATTAATTTTTCCAAAATTTAAATGAATGCTATCTATCATTTTGTTTAGTATGAAAGTAAGTTCAATGAAACTTTCCTTCATCTATAGTATACATTGGACAATACAAATATTTTTTTCATGTTTTTTTGGTTAGGTGCGTAGTATACACCAAGTGCAAGTCTTATAAACATTATAATTCATATTTCAGATAGGTATATAGTAGATATCAAAAAATGAGGGTCAATTAACTAGAAATGTTACTGTGTTTAAAAAGTTTGACACCTAGACCACAACATGAAAGGCTTTAAATTGAAAGAAGAAATATTTGGTCAGTATTGACATCTAAATCTTGTCAAATATCTAGTAGCACTAGATTTTCAAGAAAAATCAAAATATAATCTCAAAAAATTAAATATCTAGTCATAATGGATTAGATATATATTCAGTATTAATTTTTTTTTACTTTGATAGATATGACTAACAACATTATATTAATAAATTTTTAATAAAATTAATGATTTTTATAGATGAGAATGTCTATTTTCTAATCTATAGTTTTAAAAAAATTTAAAGCTAATTTAAAAAAAAAAAACTTATTTTTCATTTTTATAACCTTTGATTTTGAAATTCATTTTTTTTTAAAATATATAAAACTAAAACATAAATCATGTCCACATTGTATACTATAAAATAATAATGTAATGATTGACCTTTAGGTCATGTTAAGTTGGTTATAGTGCATAAGAGGTGTGGGATTTCTCAATTTAAATAATAAATATTTTTAATAATATTTGATAAAAGATTATTTAAAAAGTATAGACAAAGTTTCAACATATAATGCATTTGTGCACAAAAAGGATCTTGAAAAATACTTTCATTTACTACTTTTTAGGTCAATTGTATATGCATATGTTTCTGCTTTCTTTAATGTTTAGAAAACGTTCACTTTTATATATCATTTACTTAACAAAAATTTCTCATTTAGATATTAGATTAGGTAACATACATGAAAAATAGAAATAAGTTCTACATTTTATATTTTTGCATTACGTTTTTATTCTACCTACAAATGTTTCAACTCTTTATCTTATAACTACCTCTAATTTTTAAGAAAACATAATATTTTTTATTAAACTAGACCCTCATTACCTTACACTCACTCATATTTCAAAGTGCTTCTCTATATAATTATTGAAATTATTTAACAATTAAATTCATTATTTTTGTCCAAGTTAAGAATGCTTGCATTGCATATTTTTAACATGGAAGTAAAATTTTCTTAAAAGCACACTATTCTTAGAAGTGGCTTTCAATTAATCTATTTTATTATATGAATGAGGATACTCAAGTTGCATAAATGTTTATTATTACTTTTATCTATAGATCTAATGTTAGGTTTGGAAGATGACATGAAAGGTGATTTTTCTTCAGATTAATAAGTTGGTGGTTATAGTTGCTATAACTCAAGCTTCTACATGTCGAACATATCCTAATAGCACATGGTTGATTCTTATTCCATTTTAATAGTCTTACTATCAATAGAATCTAAATAGTGCTATTTTATTAGGTTTTTGCTTATGTTAACTTTAATTTTATGCATGAATTCTTAATTCAATTTTTTTCTATTAATTATTTAGAAGTAGGAGAATAGGAAGCAACAAAAACAAGACTGAAACAATACATTCAAATCTCAAATTTCTTATATAATTGCTACCTACGTTAGACTATAAGAGAAAAAATTTAAAAACTTAAAGACTTAAAACAAGATCTCTCACCAAAGTCTATTGTTGCACACAATAATGTGTGGTTGTGCTTATTAGAGTTTTTTGATGAAATATGTAGAATTTATTAGAATTAGGAGAATTTAGGAGATAAGAGAAAAGCATAAATGAACAATATGTAATATTGCATTTAGATGAACTAAATGATAATGAGCACAAGACCTTGCATATATAGGCAAGGATGACGCAATCCACCTATGAGGTGAATTGACAAGTGCCCCATGAAGTGGCACAAGTGAGTGGACAAGTGTCCTATAGGTGTCAACCTTAGGAATACTTGGAGTGTGGAAACCAACAACCTCTATGACCAAGTCATCAACCTTGTGTTCCAATTGTTGAGTGACTTTTGAGGTGAGTTGGAAAGTCTTCCAACCTCAAAAGGTGTGTACTTGAGGCTTAACAAACAACTTGGTAACCTTAAGAGGTTTAAATGTTGCACATTCAGTTAGACAACATGTTCAACTTCATCAACCTAAGTGTTGGTGTGAATAATTAATCTATTCACTATACTTAAGTGTACTTAGGCTGATGAGGTTAGACAACATCTTGTCTAACCAAATGTGCAACCTTTTAGACCTCTTGAGGTTACCAAATTGTTTGGTTAACCTCATGCACACACCTTTTGAGGTTGGAAGACTTTCCAACTCACCTCAAAAGTCACTCAACACTTGGCACACAAGGTTGATGACTTGGTCATAGAGGTTGTTGGTTTGCACAGTCCAAGTATTCCTAAGGTTGAAACCTATATGATACTTGTCTACTCATTTGTGCCACTTCATGGGGCACTTGTCAATTCACCTCATAGGTGGATTTCGTCATCCTTGCCTATATATGCAAGGCTTTGTAGTCATTATAGTTTAGGTAATCTAAAAACAATATTGAATATTGTTCATTGTGCTTGTCTTTATCTCCTAGAGTCTCCTAGTTTTAATATATACCAGAGTAGGATGGAGATAATTTCAAGCCTTTATGTGAATGAATTTCATTGTATTAGGTTAGTTGAATTGTTGTGTGGTAACAATTGCAAGAAGATGTTAGGTGTTCCTAATGCAATCTGAAGCATTGTTTGGCACCAATTGATAGTCGATACATGATTCTTAGACCACTGCATCATTCTAACCCATGTGGTGTGAGGGTATCGGTGAGGTGGAAGTTTTACTAGTAGTTATTAGGATGACAAAATGCTACTCACTCTATATTGGACGCATGACACATTACCTATCTTTGAAATTCATATTTAAATGAGTTATTTATTATGTTAAATTATATAGTAATTATTAAGTGTTTTACATAGAAAATTCATTAAAAAACTTATATCAAATTTTTAGATTGTTTTATTAATACGACAAATAAAATCATTCTTTTTACATCAATATTTTGAACCACCATTTTTTTCTATCTTTAAAATAAGATAAAGTATAATTTTTAGGTCATACCTTGGGTACATAGGGCAAGACTAGCACCCTGCGGGTGGATGCCATAGCCTGCATACATGCCCATTGGTCAACCGTGAGAGCAGGGGGTTGAACCTGAGACCTATGGGGAGAAAACCCATGGCCCAAACCAATTCCGCTACCTAGACGAGCTATACTTCATGATACTTAATATAATATAATTATAGATAACATTTTATGATGAGAAAAATTATATAATTTTAGATGACACTCTATGAACCCATTTTAATGATAGATCATGAAGTATGATCTGAAATTATAGTAGTTTCTTCATTTTGATAAAAGATCCCAAAATATGATTTAATACAATAAAAAACTATAAACCAATTCAATTAAAATATGATTTATATGAAAGTCTTAAATGTTCCTTCATCCTGTACCACAACAATTAATCTGGAAAACCAATAATTGTAACAAAAGTTGGAAAAGGAGCATCTGAAGTTTAATCAGGACCTTTGCATAGATTAACATAAGCATTACACTGAAATTTTGTACATGACTAAATCAGATATCTAGAGGCGAGTGGTATTTGTGGATACTTTGACAAAAGCTGTTCTTGTGATGCTTGCACGGCCATCTCTGAGAGGCATCGACTTCTTCCAGCAATATCCTGTTCCATCCAGAGTAGCGTAGATAACTACCGTACAGAAGCAATCGTCCAGGCATGATTGCTTGCAAGTAGCTTCATTGATAGAAGTTGTAGTTTGATAATCATTCCCAGACCAATCTACGTGCCCTTCATCCATCATTTCCGCGCTGCCTGCACTGCACTTGTTCATCTGCTGTGGAGGGTTTTGAAAGCATCCCTTTGAAGGGTTCTTTTTATCGCTAAACTCGAACCCAGCAGGACAACTGCAACGCCCTGATTTGCCCACCACTTGACAGATCCCATTCAGACCACACTCACCATACCCCTCACATCTCTCTCCCTGCACACACACTAGGCATCCCACAACACAAATGACAAAGAGGAGCGAAGCAGTAGCAGTAGCAGCCATATCCACACAAATATGTTACCCAGCGAGAGTTAAGTCTATCCGAGTCTAACAAGCTTCTTTTATAGAAAGAGCTCGCACAAGCAGTGGGCTGTGGTCAACATACATGGTTCAAGGTAAACAATGCAGTCGCCATTTACTGAGAGACATTCAAGAAAGAACAAAAAGGAAGGGCCCTCTTAGTGGAGAATACAGTCAACCAGGACACCCCTTTTGACATGATATGGACAACCCAAGGAAAAAGTATGTGGAAAACATGGGGAATTGTTTAAAAGTAAAATTGTAGGGATAGAGAAATGGCAAGTGTCTTTACAAGGCCAGATAATCAGATTTTGTTCTCTTTCCTCGTTTATATCACGTTTTGGAGGCATCTAAATGCTTTAGAAAATCGCCACCAGTACCACAGGTTGTCATTGAACGCCAGTGGAACTCTGTTTGGATGTTATCGCAAATTACACTTGACGTCTTCTCATGCATTAAGTTCAATAGCTTTGTCCTCAATCTGTCATGGATAACATGTAATAATCAAACATTGCAACCACTAGAAAAATATGAGGTAATATGAGGTAATGTTTTTTCCTCAATTTGGCATTTTTTTATTGTCCGTGTTTATCTTTTATGTAACTTATAATGTTGATTAAGTTTATTTATGCATGGTAGAAAAGGAAAATCTCTCTAAAAATGCATGTATTTGTATTGATCCTATGTTCAAAGATAGAAACGGAGAAATATTTTTGTAAAGGGAGAATCTATTTAAAAATGTAATAATCAAACATTGCAACCACTAGAAAAATATGAGGTAATGTTTTGTCCTCAATTTGACGTTTTTTAATTGTCGGTGTTTATCTTTTATGTAACTTATATTTTGATCAAGCTTAGTTATGCATTGTAGAAAAGGAAAATCTCTCTAAAAATGCATGTATTTGTATTGATCCTATCTTCAAAGATAGAAATGGAGAAATATTTTTGTAAAGGGAGAATCTATTTAAAAAATAGAGGATTTATTGAGTTTTTAATGGAATCGTTCGTTGTGGTGGAGATAATTATTTATTAGTTAATTTTAAAATTGATAATTTTATAATTGTTGGGATCATTTTTCAATTATAAGAATAATTATAAAAGTAAATTATTATGTCAAATAATAATAACAAAATACTCTAAAAAACACATGATATTCTAAAGTGTACACCTAATTTGTTGTCTTTTTACATAAATAAACATTGTAAATGTTAATTAAAGCATGTAGAAGATATAGAATAAAAAAAAATTTAAATATAAGTTTTTTTTGTCTCATGGACTATTAATTATATTTTGAGGAGAAATATTGTATATTCTTGTTAAGTGTATGTGTAAAATGTCTAATATTGTATTTGGATTGGAGATAGTAGATAATGAGGTCATTTTACCTCATCATTAATTCTTGTGTTGCTAATTTTTAATTATCTTTTTCAATTATAGAAAATTTCACCACGATTTAAAAAATTAAATATCAAATTAATTATAATAAATAAATTTAAAAATTTATAATGACCTTGTATTTTCATTAAATATTTTAAAATTTGAACTATCTCAAGATCATGACAACCAATCATCAATATGTGTTATATTTCTCCATCTCACCTTCCATTTATTTCATTCATTTTATTATTATAAAATGATAATTTAAATAAAAAGTCTACAAATCTATGCCATAGAAAGAAAGTACCCTTTGCTTGACATGGGATTAACTCATTATAAAATGGACTTAATAAGGCCTTAATAAAGTGTTCTGAGGCATTTTATGCATCCGCATTAGACATTGGACCCTTATAAATTGAATAAAATTCTTGTAATGATGTCTTGTAAAGGTGTTGTAAGATGTTTTCATGCTTTTCTAAACTTAATAAGCCTATTTCTCCCTAATTCAACATTATAAAATGTGTTTAATAACATCAGCACATCAATTTAGAAGGCTTCTAAAATAAACTTAATCTTAAACTAGTGTTGTAATGTGTCTTGCACATTCACATTGGTTCTTGTGTCTTCCTAGGCTATGTGGACCTCATTTTAGTGTTGTAACTTATATTTAATCACATTTTTACATTGGATTTTGTGTCCCAAGTGTTATTTGACATTCACGTCATCATTAATAGGCCCCTATTAACCCATATTGTGCATCTCGAGGCATAATTTGATCAAATAACTGACATAGTCATCATATAAGCCTAATTTTCTTACCTCTCAACAATCCAGCTAACAAAAATGGCCCCTGTGGGACAAATTTTCCATTAATGGTGAATTAGTCCCATCTAAGTGGGATCCATTTGCCATTAGTGGTGAGTGAGTCCCATTTGAGCCATTTTTCAAGGTTTTGAGCAGGAAAAATTAGGTTCTAAGTTTAATTTTTCTCCATGTCAACCTTAGGGATCTAATTAATAGGAAAATAAGGTGAATTTCCTATAAAAGAACCTCTCTAAACACATTTTTACATCTATTCATCCATTAACACATTCACATCATTCATTCATCATCTATCTTCTATCTCAAGTCAAGAAAGTTAGGGCATTTACATTGCAAGTCATCAATTTAGCTTCCTAAGACATCCAAGGGAAAATTCCACATGTTATGTTGGAGACTTTCAAGATCAATCATCATGGAAAGGTAATCCATTCAATTGTTTCATGTTTCATTCCTTTCTTTCATCATTTTGGTTTAATTACCTAAAAGGGGTTTGACCAAGGAAAACCCTCAAGCCCTAACATTCAACATCTCTCTCTCTTGTCTTGTATGTTTGCAGATTTAGGTCTCATGGAAGCTTGGAAATAATTGAAGATCAATTTTCAAGATTTATAAAGTATTTTTCTCATCCATCAAGTCAAAATATCAACAAAAATCCATTTTTTAGACCTATAAATTAGAGTTTCAGAAGCATACACCTATAAGGCATCAAAGTGCAAATTGGAAGCTCCAGAATCAACCTTTGAAAATCTAGAAATTCAAAAGTGGAATTATTCACCATGAGTGGTGAATGAGTCCCACTCTAGGGTCAATTTTGATTTTTTTCATTTTTGAGTACCCTTAAATTGTCAGAAATGAGTTCTAGTACTGTTTGGCAGAATTGGGACTAATTCGCCAAAAATGGTGAATGAGTCCCACCATGCCTTAATTTTAGCATCAGCAGCATTTCAAAATCAATTTCTAGTCTCCATCCACATTCCAAGTGCACACTTTTAGTTTGGTTCATTTATGTTAAGTTTTGCATTCATTCCTAGTTCATTGTTGCATTACATAATGTGTTTTCAAACAAGTTCTTTTCCTTTAGTTTCTATTCATTAGTCAATCAATATCATTTGTTTCCTGCATTCAAGAATTATATCTAGGAATATTCCATCCTTATTGTATCCATATTGCATTGAATTTGAATGTAACATAAGTATCTTTGGCCCATCTTTCTTCTTGTAGGTGAAAAACCCTAGAAGCGATAGAAAGCAAGTGGGTGCAAAAAATCTATGCTACATTTTGGTAAAACTTCCTTTTGAATACTTCTCTTTTTTGATATGGATTCCTTCATCATCATAGATTTATCTTGCATTAGGATTTGCATGATTCATTTGCATGTTAGGTGTTAAATTATGAAAAGTGCATTTAGGTTGCATTTTTGGCATCTAAATTCATTTAAATTTTCTAAAACTCTACATTCTTCATTTAGGACTACATCATAGTAGTTAGAACACATCAAAATCCCTCAAAAAAAAAATCAAATTATGAAAAAAGTCCATACTGGGACTCATTCACCACCCTGGACGAATTAGTCCCTTCTGACCCTTGAAACTATTTTTTATAGAGCTAAAAACCTTGTTTTAGGTTTCTATTTGGTGCCATTTCATACCTGTATCAGTTGGTTGCATTTTTGTATCATCCATTTCATCAAATCTACCCTAAATTAGCTCATTTCATGCATGGTTTACATTTTATATTTGCATTCTCATATTGTTACATAGCATAATCAGTCAATTATCATCTAAAAATTACATTTCATTTGAGATTTTTACATTGCATTTTGAGTTAGCATAGATTGTTATTTTGAAATTTTAGTTTCAATATTCTAAAAATTTGCAAAGAAAAATCTAGTTAACAAACATTCAAGTTATTCATTCAATGCATTCCCTTGTTATGATAGTCTCTTAGCACAAGAGAATGAAAATGTTAATGCTTGTCTTACACTTACACTCCCTCCTATCTCTCCTATTTCTCTGGATGATGTGTTAGAAGGGAACACAAACATATCTAAACATGATGATCATAATTTTCCTTCTTCTAATACCTCTCCTTTTTGTGATGAAGGTATCTTGGTGAATGAAGGTACAATAATTGAGCATCATGAAGATCTTGTTTTCCCTTCTCATCATCCCCCTTGGGAAGATAGTATAACAACACAAGATGAATGCATTACCACCACCTTACCTAGTCTCTGTTAATCTCCCAACATTTCCCCTATTTGTGACAATACTTTCATGAATGATCATGACCAACACATTTGTGAGGAGAATATGTTGGTATCAAGAAACACAATGATTGAGAGTTATAATATTATTTCTCTCCTTCCTAATGTTCCTAACAATTGGAAAACTCTATTTGAACAAGAAGATCCAATCATTGACACACATGGAAATCCTAGTTGTCTTCCCCTTCATGACCGCCCTATTTGTGATGAAGCTTTGACATGTGATGCACCTCTTGATTGTCACTTTCCTCAAAGCTCTCCTACTAGGGTAGATACTATGGTACAAGACAATGGGATTATGGACAACAATCAACTTTTCCCATCTCCTAATATTTCTCCTATTAGTGAAAACCCTATTATGGTGTTACATGATCCAATCAATGAAAATCATGAGAATCTTATGTGGGAAAACAGCATAGAAAAAAACAATTCAACCATGGATAGCTCCCTTACTTACAATGACGACATGTTGGAAGAACAAATCCTTGAATGTCAAGAACATTTGGATTGTCGTTCACCTAACAACTCTCCTCCTAAGGAGACTATTATGGTGTAAGAAAATGATATGTCCTCCTTAGGGATACATCAAACCAAGACCCTTGAGGTTATGCATGCGCAAGTGTCCATTAGATCCCCTTCAATCAATGAACCACCTACATACCTCATGGGACATCCAAAGAATCCTCTAATTCTTTACCCACCATCACACAAGCAACAAACTCAGCACCAACCCAAACTCATTCTTTACCCACCATCAAACAATAAACAAACTCAACACCAACCTAAACTCATCCTTTACCCACCCAAGCATAATGTTTCATAACAACCAAGTTGCAATGATCTTGCTCACATATGTAACAGGGTGTTGTCACAATAGTGGTTTACAATTTTTGGGAGATTCTGATTTTTGCTAAAATCACATATTTTTAGAAAATACAATGATTTAAGCCTTAAAAAATTCCATTTAAAGCATTCCAATTGAAGATGGTCTAATCAAACTACCTTAGATCAAACCCCCTTGGATATAACCCTGCTAGTTTTAAACCATACCTATAACGAAGTCTCCTTTACACCTATCAAAATACTAATAAAAAACCACTTTAGATTTACCTTTTGGAGGATCAAATGAATTTATTTAAATTTTATTTTTTGTAAGTATGTATTCCTTATTATAAGCTTTCCAAAAAGTATAATTTTAAATAAATTTAATTTAATTATTATATTTATTTATTATTTCTTGTGAATGTAGGTTTTTTACCGAAAATCAAGCTCTTTGTTTTGCACATGTGGAAAAATAAAAAATTATCAATTTGTTTTTTTGAAAAATATGAGTGCACCAGATATTGAAGTCCTTGATCCAACAAAAAAAAAAAATTAATTTCGATACATACAAAAAAAGTTACATGTTATACGGTCGTGCTATGTCTGAATTGTAATTAGTCTGACTTCAAAACTTGATTAAAGAAAAAATATTCAATAAGAAACTATCTAACCAAGTGGAAGCACTATATATTAGAGTTACAAATCTAAATTCGAAAGAACTAGAATTTTATCCTTCATGGAAAAAATTTTGTGTTATACGGTGAGCATCACTTTTTAAAAATGTTGTTTTCTGAAAAAAACTAGTTTTCGAGGGAGATGGAAAAAGAAGTGCAATATGATTCCAAAATTTTTGAAAAAAATATATTTAGAATCTACAGATAAATTTCACGAAACTCTAGTTTGCATCACCTTCAAATTCCTCATGGTTTAGTTGCTATAGTTGCCCGAAGGTGAAGATTTAGTTTAAAAAAATTATTTCAGTGTCCAGTTTGGCCAAAAATTGTAAACCACTATTGTTAAGTGGGCCAAAAAAGTATATACAATCAAAGACAATCAAGCCAAAACTTTGTTTAATACTTATCCACATAAATAACATTAGTTCCTGCTCCTTGCCATGCAATAGTTGTAGGATCATAGCATACTCACCATTTCATGTTTTACATCCATCACAAGGGGTAGCATACCATCATCCATTTCAAGCTCACCTTTGTCCTGCACTAAGTGGGGGCAAGGGGTTTGATAGCCTTGACAGTGTATGTCACTTTTCATTGTCTCTTTTGACTCGTCACTAAACTTTCATGAACATGTAAGAGCAAGCTTGGGATGTGGATGACATATCTTAAGATTGACTCGCATGTGACATATTACCCATTTTCATGACGTAGCTTATCAAAAACATATGACTTGGCATAGGGCTTTCCAAATAAGCTATCATACCTTCTTCTACTCTAAAGAAATTGCTCACAGTAATGGTGTTAGCAACCAGTACTTTAAAGTAGGGGGAATACATAGGAAAAATACTTTTGCAAATTTCATGGCATGATTTACTTTTTCTTGTGACGTGTCCTCTCCTTGGTGGTGTCATTGGGCTTGATGCCTTCCAAGAGTGTATGATCAATTGAAGTGGCTTGATGCAAATGAGGCATCCCATTGATAACGACATGAAATCTTGAATTTTCCTCTCTTGGAGACATTAGAAACAATTCTCCATAAGAAGAAGACCTTACATGAACAAAGAAAAATCCCCTTTAACAAAATTCTTACATGACATTCAAAACATTTATGAAAAGAATTACCTTGTGGTGCCTTATCAATATTATCAGGAGCATAACTTTGGTATGGTTTGTATAATGGGAAGCCGACACACTAGCATGAATTTCTCATTATACAGTGGGAAGTTGACATACTAGCATGAATTTCTCACCCTGTGGACAACCAAAAGTTCCATGGCCCCAGAGTGAGTGTGCATCTTCTCTTTAGACAAACATCCTAGATCTGATCCACATCTAGCTAGAAAAACGATCGAAGCTTGATCAATTTTTTCATTTTCATCTTTCTCTTTCTTACCTTTGCATGGTTTTGTATCTTGGGGGCTTGACCTATATGTGGATCTCTCTTGAATGCCTACTTTAGTGTGAGTTTGAAGCAAGTTCATCCTCTCACTAAAGTGAGGGCTAAATGTGTCATAGAAAAAAGTACCCTTTGCTTGACATGGGATTAATTCATGATAAAATGGATTTAATGAGGCCTTCATCTAGTGTTGTGAGGCATTTCATGCATTCACATTAGGTCTTGGACACTTATAAATTGAATAACATGCTTTTAATGACATTTTGTAAAGGTGTTGTAAAGTGTTGTAAGATGCTTTCACGCTTTTCTAAACTTAGTAAACATATTTCTCCCTAATTAAAAATTATAAAATGTGTTTAATAAAATCATTAGATAAATTTAGAAGGCTTGTAAAATAAACTTAACGTTAAACTAGTGTTGTAATGTGTCTTGCACATTCACATTGGTTCTTGTGCCTTCCTAGGCTATCTCGACCTCATTTAAGTGTTGTAAAGTGTATTTAATCACATTTTCACATTGAATTTTGTGTCCCAAGCCATATTTTACATTCACATCATCATTAATAGGCCCTTATTAACCCATATTATGCATCTTGAGGCATAATTTGATCAAATAACTGACATAGTCATCATATAAGCCTAATTTTCTTACTTCTCAACATTCCAGCTAGCAAAAATGGCCCCTATGGGACCCATTCACCATTAGTGGTGAATTATTACCATATAGGTGGGACCCATTCTCCATTAGTGGTGAACGAGTTCCATTTGAGCCATTTTTGAGGTTTTGAGCGAGAAAAATTAGGTTTTAAGTTTATTTTTTCTCCATGTCGGCCTTAGGGATCTAATTAATAGGAAAATAAGGTGAATTTCCAATATAATCACCTCTCTAAACTCATTTTTACATCTATTCATCCATTAACACATTCACATCATTCATGCATCATCTATCGTCTATCTCAAGTTAAGCAAGCTAGGGCATTTACATTGCAAGTCATCAATTTAGCTTCCTAAGACATCCAAGGCCAGATTTTACATGTTATGTTGCAGATTTTCAAGATCAATCATCATGGAAAGATAATCCATTCCATTATTTCATGTTTCATTCCTTTCTTTCACCATTTTGGTCTAATTACCTAAAAAGGGTTTGACCAAGGCAAACCCCCATGCACTAACATTCAACATCTCTCTCTGTTGCCTTGTATGTTTGCAAATTTAGGTCTCTTAGAAGCTTGGAAATAATTGAAGATCAAGTTGCAAAGTTGCTAAAGTCTTCTCCTCATTCATCAAATCAAAATATCAACAAAAATCCATTTTCAGACCCGTAAATTAGAGTTTTAGAAGCAGACACCTGCAAGGCATCAAAGTGCAGATTAGAAGCTCCAGAATCCACCTTTGAAAATATAGAAATTAAAAAGTGTACTCATTCACCATGATTGGAAAATGAGTCCCACTCCAAAATCAATTTTGATTTTTTGCATTTTTTAGTACACTTTTGTCAGAAATAGGTTCCAATATAGTTTGGCAGAACAGGGACTGCTTCACCCAGAATGGCGAATGTTTCCCACCAGGCATAAATTTCAGCATTAGTAGCATTTCAGAAGTAATTTCTAGTCTCCATCCACATTCCAGGTGCACACTTTCAGTTTAGTTCATTTCTATTAAGTTTTACATCCATTCCTAGTTCATTGTTGCATTACACAATGTGTTTTCAAAAAAGTTGTTTTCCTTTAGTTTCTATTCATTATTCAATAAATATCATTAATTTCCTACATTCAAGCATTATATCTAGGCATATTTCATCCTTATTCTATCCACATTGCATTGACTTTGAATGTAACATAAGTATATTTGGCCCATCTTTCTCCTTCTAAGTGAAAAACCCTAGAAGCAATAGAAAGCAAGTGGGTGCAAAACATCTATGCTACATAATCTAATTTGTAAAAGTAATTATTTTCAAATGCTTTCATTCCTACATAGTGTATTTTCTTTGTGGTGATGATATTAGATCAAAATAAGTTTGAGATATGTCACTTAAGTGAGGAGGATGATAAAACAAGATTTATCCTACTCACTACCATTACCCACATATTAAAAATATCAAGCAAGTGATATGGATGAGTTATTAATAGAATATAGAAATTTGAATGCTAGCATATTGCATGTTTGTCAATTTTCTTACACTTAAAAATATGATTGTTAGTGAACTTCTAAATTACGTTCTTTTCCTATAGCAAGGGTGTTGATTAGTCCATAAGATCAATCCCAAAAGGTTTAGTTGATAATCAAACATCTCCTTCAACTTAACTCCAAAGAATTGAACTTGTGTTGAGGCTCTACTACTAATGTAGATTTATCATCACACCAAAATTGGCAAGTGTTAGTGAACATCCAAATTAGCATCTTCATTTATACCTAAATTAGAAATCAAACAAAACCAACATGTTCACCTACACCTAAAATTGTAGTTATTCTGTGAGATGAATTCCTAGAGGTATGATGGTTAATTCAACATTGTTTCTTGTTGAATTGATTTACACAAAAGAAATAATTGACCACTACATTGAAGAAATCTAGTCACAACCATTATATGCTTACAACTAGTAGTGTAAAGACTCTAAAGAAACTCAAATATTTTCTTTGATAACATGTTTAAATTTATTTTTATCTAATTCTACTTTAGTTCAAGGAGGAATGAATCTCATAGATCCTAATATTAGTATCAAATAGAGAGAAATTCTTAAGAAAGATTGGAACCAAAGCTCTAGAGGTGATAGTGATTCTATCAATGTCCCACATATTCTAGTTGAGACAAAGTAAAAAATATACATACTCTGTGCTTCTCCCACAAATTTTTATTGGGAGAAATTAAAAGATGTAAATACTCTTGTGTTGCATATAATTATCATCTCCAAGGTGGAAGCATTAGTCTCCTCTATTGAATTTTAGAGAGATAATATGACTCTAAATGAATAGAGAAGAAAATAACATAAAAATCTATCATATTATTGAACTAGAATAGTAATATATAAATATTCTTATTAATCCATCCATACATTTATTCACATCATATAATGATACAAAATTTAAAGCTTATAGTTAGTGGTACCTAGTGTGATGGTGTTGTTTATACAAAATTTAAAAAGGGACAAAAATATTGATAAAGTTAAACCTTGAAAATGAGGATAAGATTACGAAGGATGAAACTATGAAAATTAAACTATGAATTATAAGGATAGGAATAAGTAGAGATATGGATAAGACTAAAAATTAGAGTAGATGAGGATGATGTTGTCATATGGGAAATATAAGTGATGGTTAAAAAACATAATTCAAGTTATTAGAGTAAAAACAATATAAAAAACTTACAAGATTCAAATCATTATAACCCACACTCAATGAAATCATATTGCAAATGCTTCAAAGTTTTAATCTAAAGTAATTGAAATGTATTTGAAAGATAATTGAAACTAAGAAAACATGCAAACCTTCAATCCCATTGTGGATTGATGATAATTTGTGATGTAGATTACTCAAATTGTGCATAATCCATGATTACAAAAGCTAGATTGAAGATGTTTTTGAAAAAGGAAAAACAAGTTTTGAATGGACCCAAAACCATTTACAATAGGTTTCAAAAGGACCCGAAACCTTCAGGTTTTAAGGGGACCCAAAACCCACACCAAGAAGAACAAGCTACCTGAAAGATAGGAATAGAAACAACCAGCATCACCACAGGAAGACAGCAAGCCAACACCTAGCCAAAAGCTAGTGGGCAGCCCAAATAAGAACTAGGAAATTACAAGAGTCTAACACTCATTGGTTTTGACGGGACCAATAACCAACTACAAATTTGGATCAAAGCTCCAACAAAAAAAGTTACAGAGCCATATAAACCACACTTTCTTCCATTATAAGAAGGGTAACTACTAGTACTTAGGGCAACCACAGTTGCCTTCAAAGCCCATATGATCTCTCCACCTCTATAGGAGAGAGTCCCAAGCTCAACCATATCATGGTGACTGCAACACCCCTTATCCTTAAGATAGAACTCCATAAAGATCAGCTCTCTTTTCAAGATCTCCACCTCAATAGAAGATGAAGAAAAGAAAGTAGGATGAAGGCCAACCTCAGCCTTCTTGCTGCCACAAAATAGGGCATAATCAGCCCCCCAACATTTCTTCTAGGCGTACTTGAAAGCATCCCGCTCCACCTTAATAGGAGAGAGGTCACGACTAGCCACATCCATCTCCCCCTTAATAGAAGATAGGACCACCTCCATAGGAAGGGCTAGAGTGACCCAAAGATGCACAATAGGAAACACAATGAACAATGCCAAGGATCAAAGAACCTCTCCCAGAAGAATAGAAAAAAATTCGGGGTTCGGGGAGAGAAGAAACTCAATCACATAATGCAAAGGCTTGACCACAAACAAAAGAATATACTCAATGAAAGAGTCCTCAGGAACAAGCAAACCATAGGAAGAACAGGGGATCCTGCACAACGAATAAGTAAAGAGAAGACCCAACAGGAGAGCACACCAAGCAACCCTGACACGTTGATCAGGGCCAAAGAGGGGCCAAAACTCCTCACAAACTGCCAACAAGAAACACCACCAAACCACCAAGAGGGGAAAAGAATGAACCAGAAAAAAACTAAGAAAGAGAGCCCCCAGGAAGTAGGCACCAAACACACCACGAGCAGGAGTGAGGAACAACCAAGAACAAGCAGGAACAAGACCAAGCCTGTTGGAATTGTGTGCCTCAATACCACAGGTCGAAACCTCTTGTGAGTAATTTAAGTGTGACTGTTGAGATGTTTGGCTAATCTGCTGGTTGATCCTGAATTGTCGCTGTGACCTCCTGATTGTCTTGGTGATAGGCATAACCTAAAATCTTCGGCGTAACTTGGATAGTTGGAATGATGTTTTGGCGATGGTAGAAAGTCTAGCCAATATCAGCGTGACCCTTGGTCTGTCTGGCCAATGTAGCAATCAGTGTGAGGTGCCTCTATCAAAATGAGTCTTAGTGCTGGGAGAAGTCTTGCCGATGGAACTGTCTTGTTGATAGTCATTGTGACTCTGGGCGATGGTGTTTGGTCAGAGAGAATCTTGGTGAGGGATGTCATCGGTGAGACTTGTGTGTTCAGTGTAACCCTCTATCGAGTGGGTTGGTCTGGCCGACAAGTTGTTCTCATTGGATGTCAAGGAGACTCTTGGCGAGGGATGTCATCGGTATGACCTCTCGCCGATAGTGATGGTCTTGTCGATAGAGCTTCACAAGATGTATTTACGTTCGGTATGACCTCTCGCCTATAGCGATGGTCTTGTCGATGCTTCTACAATGGATATCAGTATGAGGTCTTAGCAATAAGGGTGAGTCTGAGTGACAACTTTTGAACTTGGTGTAACCTCTTGCCAAAGGTGATGACTCTAGCCGATATCGACAGTTGGGTCTTGTGGCATCGGGGAGACACGGTTAGTGTCTCACCGACATGCGAATACTGTTTGAACACTTTTGACCGATTGGAAGACTGTCCTACGTGGTGTGTCTTGGACCAATCAAAGAAGGTAGAATATGAACCGTTTTGTTGTGAGACTATTGCAACCGTTTTTGTGTGGAAGGCTAATAGTGTGTTTGGAAACTTCTATACGAGGAAATGGAAATATCTATGTTTTAGTGAATTGGGCATTCTGAAAAGAGAGTGATAGAGAGAGGGTCGAGAGGTTGGCTGAAAGGTCGAGGCCATGAGGTCGAAATAGAGAAAATGAGAGGTAGGGTTATGCTGCTAGAATCTCTCTTGATCATGGATCATGGTTGATCTCACTCATGTTGATCTGCACTATATATTGTGTGAGGGTATTGCAATAGTACGAAGATTGTATGGTCTGATGGATTGATCAGGAAATGTAAAGGGGAGAGTTTCCTACCTATTTTTATCTAGAATGAACAAGATGTAATGTCTGGAAAGGCTATGAGCCTGAAATTGTATTG
This sequence comes from Sequoia sempervirens, assembly GCA_007258455.2. Classification (NCBI taxonomy): domain Eukaryota; kingdom Viridiplantae; phylum Streptophyta; class Pinopsida; order Cupressales; family Cupressaceae; genus Sequoia; species Sequoia sempervirens. The sequence continues at coordinate 428,992,751 of VDFB02075321.1, read as the reverse complement.
TAATATTATGTTGTTGAATAATACAATGGCTCAAACTTTGGAGGGTGGGGTTTTTTACCTGAAAGGGGTTTTCCCACGTAAATCTGCGTGTTCTAGTTTTCTATCTTATCTTTCATCTGTATTGGTTTTGTTTCTAGAAACTGTTATATCTTGTTGTTGAATTTACATGTGCTTCTCTCAGAAGGATTAATGTGGCAAATAATCTATCTTTTTCCACTTTAGGACATAGTTGTACGTGTCTTTGAGGCAATCTAATCAGAATTAAAGTTATCGAAGGCACTACTGTTCTTGGAGGTTTCTCTGAGATGCCCTAAATTTCCCTTACAAGTGGTATCAAAGCCTTCTTCTGGTTGTTGGTTCTGGGTATTTCTCCTATGAAGATTTCTTAGTTTGTTAGGCTGGAGGAAATATGGAGAAATCATCTGATTTATTGATCCTTTGGTTAGTGGAAGTCTTGTGATATTCAGAGACGACACACAGCTTGAAGGATGGTGAAGATGGAGAAAAGGGAGTTGATCATGTTGTTTTGTTGTGATCTATGTCTCCTGGTTGGTAGCAGTATAACCTTGGTGTATGAGGTGGATTTCTTTTCTTTGTGGTTGTGTAGCAGTAAAGCTTTCTTATTGGGTGTTTGTTTGAGAGACCCCTAGGTGATATGGAGAAGCCTAGGTTGTTTCTTAGCCATGGAAGAGAGTGCTTATGCTAGGTGGTGTTTCCTGGTGTTGGAAGGCACTATTTCTTGTTAACCTCGAATACATAAAGGCTATGGAGTTAATCATTAGTTGATTTGCAAGCTTCTGAAATAACATTTCTCTCTTTCTCGGATGCATGTTTTACATGGTTAAGCAAAACTTGTGGTTATGTGGAGTTGTTGTTAAGCTATTATCTAGACCCTGGCTTTTGGGATGTTGTTGGATGAGATAGTTATAGTTCTGCGTGCATGCTTGGTGCATGGTCTTAGGAGGTGTGTTTTTCTTCTCTGCATGGGAGTGTTGGTAAGTGATTTATCACTCAACATTCTTGTGGTGGTGTGTGTGGGTTCCTTGATTATGGTGCTCATTGTGGACATGAGATGCAAATCAGGTTTGGCATGATCTGGTGTTTGAGTCATGTTGTCTACGTGGTTATTCTCTTTGATATCTCAGTGTTGCAGTTTCCAATACAATGATGGGTTTGCACATTTATTGTGATTGATCTTCAAGTTATGTGGGTGATGGATTAGCTACCCATTGGCTGTAGTGGGATAACTTGGAAGTGGACTATCTATATCCACGAGGTTGATGCATTGTTTTGTGCAGACTTGTTAGCTGGCCTTGTCTATGATCACTTGTTCATTGGTGCAATTGCTTTAAGATGAGAGGATGGATATTGTTGAGTACCTGAATAGTCACTTATGGGAACTTGTAGTAGGTGGTCATGATGCTTAGAGAGCTCGGATGTCACGTTTCAATGGGAGATTTAGTAATAACTGTGGGTTCATCACATGGTGGTGAATGGTCTTCTTTAGTGTTGCAGATGTTTCAAGGGGTAGCTTTTAGATCATGTTGCTGTAGAAGGGTTCTTTCGCATTTGCATGGACATTATTTGAAGATGTGCAACATCTTGGAACCATGGAGGATGCTTGGAGTCTTTGACTGAGGTGTTGGTGGTGCTTGACAAGTGATGTTGGTTTTGAGTTTGTCTGCTTTATGTCATGGTATATTCTTGGTTATGCACTGGAGTGTTGACATTGTGCATTATACTTGAGACCATGGTAAAGTCACTTGGAGCATGGTATCTCCTAAGGGGGATGTGTAGATCATGGTGTCATGATAAGTTCCTGATTCAGATGATTGGAGCTTTGACAGTGGTCTGGTAATTCTTTGTGTATTGGGTGCTTTGATTATTTGCTTGATACTTCATGATAGTGCAGTAATGCAGTTGAAATTTAGCACCAAATGATCGATTTCTAGTACTCATGGATACATGAAGAATAAGGTGAGGTTGTATTTCTCTTGAAATGAGAAGTGTTGTTGATGGTATTCTTGATGAAGTTTTTAGGATAAATTCTGAGAAGCCTACACCTTGGTTGAACATGAGTTCAATAGAGATCTATGAGGAGATTACTCTTGATTAGTCTTGATAAATTGTATATCTTGAAGGAGTATTCTCATTCCCACTTTTGGTCTGCTCGACAGATTATCTGAGAGGTATTTGGCCCATTATATTTTTCATATGTGTTTTATGTTCACTTTCATGATATGGATCTTGAATTGTTGTTTAATGGTTCTAGAGGATTCATAGTGGAAGATGTACAACTCATTTTATCTCTTGAGCTTTTGTGTTATGTTATTTACTTACGAGAATTGGTAGGAGATGATGTATGGGCTGATTTCTTGAAATGGGAAATGAAGTAGCTTGATCTTCTTTGAGAGGCTTACATCCATGTTGATTACATGATTTTAAAGTTGGTTTGATCTTGGTGATTGAACAGTTGGATGTTGTTAAGGATTTTCTTTTGGGATGAGAAGGAGATCATTCTTGACACAGCTAGCTATTAGAAGTGTACATAGGAGGATGTTCTATAGGAATATGATGTGCAAAGTTTCTCTCTTTGGTCTTGGTTTACTTCCTGGATGTTTGGTTTCACATTACATTGGTTCGAGGTTTGGTTGGAGCCAAAGTGATCACTTGCTTGTGGTCATGTGTTTTTCACTCAAGTTCATGGGTGATGACATGGAGGTTCTTAATCCTTTTTCCTTTGATTGCATGTGGAGAACTTGGGAGAACTGTGAAGACTTGTGGTGAGAGAAATGTTTCTTGTAACAGTTTGTTGCAGGTTGTACGTATCATTGTGGATATTTTTGGTACTACATGGTTACACTTTCTATGTGTTGTTATTGGTAGACTTGGTATGTCTTTGATCTTTTAGATTTGGAATTACTCGGGTAGTGGGAGTTCCTGTTGTGTTTTGTCTTCTTTGACTGGTTGGCACTTGGAGCTTGCATTTGCTATTGATGGGTTGGTTTTGGAGCAGCATGAGTTTACTAATGTTGATTCCTTTAAGGTATGTGGGATTGGATGGAATAGCACGAGCTGTGGGTGCTATTTTCAATCTCGTGGGTTTATCAGTTGGAAGGAAGTAGTCAGTCTGATTATTGTTCTAGCTGGTGTCTTCTATCTTGTTTATGGAGAATGACTTCACTATTGTGTTTTGTTTGAGGCTTTGAAGTTGATATTACTTTTGTATAGCATTTGAGCATAGTGAAGTGGTAGCAGTATCTTGTTGATGATATCACTGGGATATTTTGCTTGTGTTCATTGGACTGGTGCTTATTCACCTTGGCATGTTCTTTCTTCCATAGGTGGCATGTTGGAAGATGATAGGGACTGATTCCTGAATGGTAGACATCTTGGATGTTGGTGCAGAAGTTTTGATGGAGCATGAGAGCATGTTTTTAGATCTATGTGGTTTCCTAGAAGGCTGTGATCGGTTGCATTTTGGTTGCTTTTTTGGACAGTGAGTTGCAGTTGGATGCTTGGTCTTTGTTGCAGATTGTCTAGTGGATTGTTATCTGTGGAAACTTGTTGATTGGGTGTCTTGAGTATTGCGGGGTTTGAACTGGTGGAGCTAGTGTGATATTAGTTTCTGGTTGCTTTGGAGGTGTTTGTGTGATCTTCATCAAATGGGAGATTGTTGGAATTGTGTGCCTCAATCCCACAGGCTGAAACCTCTTGTGAGAAATTTTGGTGTGACTGTTGAGATGTTTGGCCGATCTGCTAGTTGATCCTAAACTGTCGTTGTGACCTCTTGATTATCTTGGTGATCGACATAACCTAAAATCTTCGGCATAACCTGGACAGTTGGAATGATGTTTCGGCGATGGTAGAAAGTCTGGCTGATATCGGTGTGACCCTTGGTCCATTTGGCCGATGTAGCAATCAGTGTGACTTGCCTCTGTCAAAATGAGTCTTAGTGCAAGGAGAATTTTTGCCGATGGAACTGTCTTGTTGATAGTCGTTGTGACTCTGGCTGATGGTGTTTGGTTAAAGAGATTCTTGGCGAGGGATGTCATCAGTGAGACTTGTGTGTTTGGTTTAACCCTTTGCCGAGTGGGTTGGTCTGGCCAACAGGTTGTTCTCATTGGATGTCGGGGAGACTCTTGGTGAGGGATGTCATTGGTGAGACTTGTGTGTTCGTTGTGACCCTCTGCCGAGAGTGTTAGTCTGGCTAACGAGTCTGCTTTCGGTGTGAGTTGGGACTTCAGTGAAACCTTTTCCGATGTATGTTGTCTTGTCAATAAGGTGTGAGTTGGTGCTCCCGTTGATCGTCGAGGTGAGTCTGGCTGATGGACTATTATTGATGTGACTCTGGCCGATGATCTGTATTGGGGTGACTCAAGGCGAAAGACAGATTGTAGTAACATGAAGGCTCGTTGGAACTCTTAGTGACTATGGTTGGTCTCGCCGACAGCTTTGCTCGATGAATATCGGTATGACATAAAGATCGATGAGACTCTTGGCGATAGGAGAACTCTTGCCGATAGAGCTTCATAAGATGTATTTACGTTCAATATGACCTCTCTCCAATAGCGATGGTCTAGTCGATGCTTCTACACTGGATATCAGTATGAGGTCTTAGCGACGAGGGTGAGTCTAAGTGACAACTTTTGAACTCGGTGTAACCTCTTGCAGAAGGTGATGACTTTGGCCGATATTGACAGTTGGGTCTTGTGGCATCGGGGAGACACGGTTAGTGTCTCACCGACATGTGAATACTGTTTGAATGCTTTTGACCGATTGGAAGAATATCCTACGTGGTGTGTCTTGGAGCAATCAAAGAAGGTGGAATATGAACTATTTCACTGTGGGACTATTGCAACTATTTCTATGTGGAAGGCTAATAGTGTGTTTGGAAACTTCTATATGAGGAAATAGAAATATATATGTTTTAGTGAATTGTACATTCTGAAAAGAGAGTGATAGAGAGAGGGCCGAGAGGCTAGCTGAAAGGGCGAGGCCATGAGGCCGAAATAGAGAAAATGAGAGGTAGTGTTATGCTGCTGGAATCTCTCTTGATCATGGATCATGGTTGATCTCACTCATGTTGATCTGCACTGTATATTGTGTGAGGGTATTGCAACAGTGTGAAGATTGTATGGTCTGATGGATTGATCAGGAAATGTAAAGGGGAGAGTTTGTTACCTATTTGTATCTAGAATGAACAAGATTTAATCTCTAAAAAGGCTAAGAGCCTGAAATTGTATTGTAATATTTTTTTATTGAATAATACAATGGCTCAAACTTTGGATGGTGGGATTTTTTACCCGCAAGGGTTTTCCCCACGTAAATCTGTGTTCTGGTTTTCTGTCTTATCTTTCATCTATATTGGTTTTGTTTCTAGAAACTGTTATTGCTTATTGTTGAATTTACATGTGCTTCTCTCAGAAGGATTAAAGTGGGAAATAAATTGTGTTTGTTTCTGCTTTAGGACATAGTTGTACATGTCTTTGAGGCAATCTAATCAGAATTAAAGTTACCAAAGGCACTACTGTTCTTGGAGGTTTCTTTGAGATGCCCTAAATTTTCCTTACAAAGCTGACATGAAGAGACCCCAAGCCCTCCTACTATGCCGAGTAGGAGCAAAGATTGGCCCAATCTTAAACCACACTTCTTCAAAGAAGACACCACCACGAACCCACCGAATGGATGACACCCACAAAAGATAAAGGTAGGGCAATCTGCATCCAAACCCCACCAAGCGCCGCCTATAGGAGGGAGAGCCAAGAAGCCGCACATCACAGGCAGCAAAGAAGGTAGCACCTGAAGGAGATGCCACCAAGGGAGGAACCAAGAAAACCTCTGCACCCCGCAATGCAGCTCTAGCCACAACAAACTGGCTCTAGACAATGGCCACGGACGAGACAAAAACTTCAGTCAATGCACGTTGAAACCACCAAACCAAGAAGCTTGAGAAAAAGACATCCCAAGGCACAAACAGTTGCACCATAGGAGGAAGAGAGACCATCACCTGACCAGAATCATCTACATCATCGTTAGACTCATCCCCTCCATCGTCTGTAGATTTTGAATCCCCTCCCTCACTCCTGTTTCTGCCCAGCGCTCCCATCATTTTGAACCTCAGCTAGATTGAAGATTTTATTCACAAATGGATGCTCAAATGCTCAAGATTTGCTTGAGAATTCAAGAATTTCTATTCTTTATAGAATATTATAAATCATTTTCATGGATGAATGAGTTGTTTTATAGATTTCAATATTTTTTATCAACGGTCTTGAGATTGAATTTGAGGATCAATGGTTGAGAGGAAGTCAAGGAGATCAAGGGATAAAATTCTATGAGAGCCCAAAATATCCATATTTTCATGGAAAATTGGTTGAAGATATTTTGAATAAAAGGGAAGAAGATATTTAAATTTGAATTAGGAATATTCTCTTTTTGAAAAAAGAATATTCTTTGTGCAAGTTATAGTATTGGAGGAAAATTAGTGAATTAAATAATTATGAAAATTATTTAATTGTGAGGATGAGGGGAATTAGGATTTTTTAATTAAATGATTGAAAATTATATAATCAAGTGGGATTGAAGAAAAAATAGATTTAATGAAATAATAAAAATTATTTATTCATGTTGGCAATAAGAAATTTGAATATAATTAAATAATTCAAAATTATTTAATTAATTGGAAATTAGTGAGAAATGATGAAAAATGATGAATTAATCAAATAACATCAATTATTAAATTAATAGAAGAATAAAGTGAATTTAATCAAATAATTGGAAATTATTTAATTAAAATGGAGAATTAGGGTATAATGAGGAAAATAATGTTAATAGGTGAAATTGAGATATGTGATACCCTTAGACAATTTTAGGTGTCTACATTTTGCCCCTTTGAGATAATGTACTTGTTATGTTGTTTCAAAGACTTGATGTTGCTCAATTTAAAAAAAAATACTTGATGCTCCACTATTCCCCTACATACAAAGAAAGGATGGTAGGTTTCCCCCTTGAGAGATCGACTAGAAAAGTTAATTTTTGGGTTGAGATCATGATAGGATGATGGGACTAGTTATTCTGACAAATGGACAAAATATTAAGTCTTGGGAAGTCTAGATATCAATTAGGATGTATAACTAATGATGAAAAATATACCATAGGGTGAAACCTTTGCGTTTGGTGTCATATATATACATTTGGGTTCATTTCAACCTCATTTGCTCACTTTTATTTGAGATATTCTGAGCTCTAAGATTATTTTCCTTCCACACTACTTCACAAGACTTAAACACTATGGAACCCATTGTTCAAGCCCCACATCACATAGACATAGTTCGATAGTTCTAGTGGCCAACCAAAGCAAGCACCCTAGTATGTTTTTAACCTTTCAAGTTTCTTGCATGTACTTTTAGGTAGCTAAATGTAGGGAAAAAAATGTATCATTTTAAGGGAGATACTTGTATAACCTAGTGTGAAACTTTTGAAGATCGATGTAGTTCTTTTAACAAAAGTGTCGTGCTATCACAAGTGCATTATGTTATGAAAATTTTGAAGTGAATTTGACTAACATCACACAACATTTCTATAAAAAAATTCTCTTTTTTTTTTGGGAAAGCAACACTTTTGCAAAAAGAAACACACTTTTGATTGAGTGATGCTTTTGTAAAAAAGCTTGCTTTTGATTTTAGGCTCATTTTTGCAAATTTCGATAAAATTGATGTTGTGAGCATTATGCTTGGAAGCTATTATATACCCAAAAATCCTCTCATGGGAGAAGCAACCATAGCTTTTGGATCGAATGACTAGTTTTATAGATATAAACACTGAATTTCTCGTAGCTACTCGATTATATTATATTGCTTTCTATTTCAGAGATCAGGGCTCACCTAGCCTTGATGAATGCTTTAGTCAAGAGGTGGATGTCTCAGACATCTTCATTCTTGCTTCCCACTAGAGAGGAGACTATTACATTGGAGAATGTTTTGCATATTTTGTGAGTTTTATGCAAGAGCATCTATGGGTGTATGGAAATCTTACATAAAGAAAAAATATATATTTAATTCCATGCCTATTTGGTTTGATTTTTGGCTTGTTGTAGGTAGCTTTTCAATACTTTGTTTGGGCACTCTTGGAGATTGGAAAGTTCTATTTATTAAATTGGTTGGGAATATAAATGTTTCAATGTTATCTTTGGGTGAAAAATGGGGCCAAATTAATGCAAATCATATTTTATTTATTGACCCCAAAATTGTAATTTGATGAATTGTAAGCTACATGTTAAATGTGTTGAAATTCCAAAATATGTAAAAATTAAAACCCAACACCAAAGTTGTTAAATTTGAATATTGTGATATTAAATAATGGAATGAAAGAGAATTATAATGCCAATGTGCAACTAGAAAAATATTGGGGCACTAGACATGTTGTAGGAGAGGTTACATGTAGCAGGAAGTTACACTCATGTATGCATATTTTTCTAGAATATGGATAGTGGATTGCAAGAGGTTTTGAGGGCCATATTAGATTAATTTAAATAATTAATTTGTAGCTCCAAAAATGAGTAATCCAATTCCCAAGAGCAGAGAAAGAGTTTCTTTATGTGGGTTGCAACAATGAAATAGTAGGAAAAATTTATGGAGGGAGATAGCCGCAACAAGCTGAGTGTTGCAAGGGATTCAGAGGTGAAATTGTAGGTGTTGAGACTAATACAATTTATTTGTAGTTTTACTTTGTAATGCACAACTAATCTTGTAATGAAAATTTTAGTTTAAATTATGAAATTTTTTAGTTTCTCAATGTGTTGTTAATCAAGAAGAATTGGGAATATTTTCTATTGGAATTTTATTTACATATGCTTATGATTGTGTAATGAGAATAGATTTTATGTTATGGATTCTTGGATGGGTTATCTAGGAAGACCCCCATCCTTGTATTGCATCATATGGTATTAGAGCAAGTTGGTATTATTGAGGGGTGAGATGTGTTGAGTATGAGTTTGTGTAGCATAGAAAAATGGATTTTTGGAAATTTTTTATGCTCATTTATGTCTTTCTTGTGGATGTTGACCTAGTTTTTTCCTTGATTTAATATTGTAATGTGATTAAAACATTCACATTAGGTCTTGGACCCTTGTGAATTAATAATAATTTTATGATGTTTTGTAAAAGTGTTGTGAAGTGTTGTAACACACTTTCACACTTTTCTAGGATCTTATCATTATATTTCACCTAAATAACATCTTTTTTTCACTTAAAAAGGCTTATTTCAAAGTGTTGTAAAGTTTTGTAGAAAAAATTCATGCTTTTCTAGGCTTGTCATCAATAATTTGACCTTTTTTATGCTTTAATTGGCCCCATTTTATGTCTACAATCCATAAGTGTATTTTTGAGAATAAAACTGATAAACATCATTTAAAATACTTAATTTTCAACACCCACTTAAAATTCCTAAGTGGGACCCATTCACTACTAGGGGAAAATGAGTCCCCTTTGGCTCAAAAATCAAAATAAATTCAAAATTTTGGTAGGTTTTTATTTTCTAAGACCTAAGGTCGGCCTATGATGTAGTATCTTTAGGAATTATGGTATAATTGTGTATAAATATAAGGTTTTCCCTCTCATTTCACCCTCCCCAATCTCCCAATCATTCAAGCAATTAATCAATGATTCACTTAAGCATCCTAGGCATTTCAAGCATTCTCAAGCTTACATCCATTGGAGCTATTACTTACATGTCTTCAAATTTATACTTTAAGGGTTGGGTGAGTTGTAGCATTGCATGTTGTTCATTCATCATTCTCTTTACATATTTCATTTTATTTTCAAAGGTTTGATTACCAACAATGGGTTTGACCAAGCAAACCCCTATTCTCTAACCCTTCAACCATTTTTCCCTCTCTTTGCATTTGATTTTGTAGGTCTTGTTTGTATATTTTTCAAAGAGAAAGGTTGGAAAATTTGTCAAAAAATATTCAAAGTCATGCATAGTTGTCAAATCCCTAAAAGAAGCTTCGAAAACACCTACAATTCAAATTTACTAGTTTCAGATCCAGACACTTGGAGGTTTAGATTAAGTAGACTAAGAGCTATAGACTCCACTTTTGAGCTTTCAGAAAAGTCAAAGTGGACTCATTTTCTATTAGTGGTGAATGAGTCCCACTACACCTATTTTTTAGAGATTTTTGTAGATTTGGATACCCATTTGGCTAAAACAGGCTTCGATGCAGTTTTCCAAATCTAGGATTGATTCATCCAGAATGTTGAATGAGTCCTAGTAGGTCAAAAATTTTAGGATCAACAAAATTTCCAGTCTCCATTTCATCCTTTACAAGTTTATAGGTACACAATCTCTTCTTTGTAGCTTTCTATTTTGTTTTTTTTTCATTTCTAAGTCATTTTCTAGGCCTTTTTGCATACTATACTTTGTTTTCAAACATATTGCATTTTCTTAGTTTTGCATTAGTAGTTAAGTTCTTTTATCAATTTTTAGCATCTAGGCCATTCCCCTTTGATAGATTTCAATCATATTTGCATTGGAATCTCAAGGGCTTATTCTTGAGTGATCCATTAAGATTTTTGGTACCTCTCTCCTTTTAGGTGCAAAACCCTAGAAGTGTAAGAGAGCCATATACACCAAAATATTTGGTTTAGTTTGTTGCAAGAGTCTTGTAATCAAGAGTTTATGTTGGATATTCTCTACCAAAAATAAGGTTGGATAGAAGGTGTAGAGTTCCTCCACTAAGAGAGAGTGGGTAGAGGAAACATCTTCTAGAATTTATTTTGGTAGAGGTTTTTATTGTGAGTGTGGAAAGTGTTTGATAAAACATCTTTGAATAAGAAGACAAGATGGGTCATGGCAAGGCTTGTGAGGATTTTACTTATAGAAGAGTGGAAAGAAAAGAGGTCTAAAAAATGGCTTATTATAGAATTAAAGAATATTGAGGCTAGATTAGACATGATAAAGATGGATCAAAGAAGAGAACTTGAGGAGGCTAAAAGAAAGTGTGAAAAGAAGAACATCCTTTGAAAGAGGAAAATGAAAAGAAGGAGGCAAAGCAAAGGTTTGGCAAAGAGGACATCAAAAAGAAGAATGAGAAAGTGTAGTGTTGAAGCCCTATGATGGAAAGGGCATGAAGAGAAAGACACGTGGGAGCAACCAACATAGTAGTAGTTGAAATAAAGGAGAAAAAGAAGAAAGACATAAAGAAAGGATGGACGAAGAAAGAGGATAAAATGGTCACTATGGACCATTAATAGTAATTTTGATGATTATGTATTATCTAGAGATGTTTTGTTTGCAAGATTTTGTAAAGACAAAGAAAATGGTGAAAAGAAGAAGGATACAATAGAAGTAAAAGAGGTATCATTTAATTATTTTAAAGATTATCTACATGAAAAGTAAGTAGATGAAGTTGCAAAAATTTAGAAAATGGACTTTGATAGTCCCAGATTTGACAAAGACATTGAGGAAGAATAATATAGTCTCCTGTTGAAAGAGGAGATAAGGAAATTAGAAAAATTATTTGAGGGAGAAAGGATCAAGGAAAATGATGAACATAAAGAGGTTTGCAACTAATACATGCCTCTTCAAAGGAGAAAAAGTTGTAGCAATAGGAAAATAGAAGAAAACAAAGGTAATTATTGATTTATCAAATTTTGTGAATATTTCTAATGAAGATAATTTTTGTGAAGTTAAAATGGTAAATGTGAAAGAAGATAGAGAGATGGGTATGTGCAAGATCATGATGGGCCAAAAAGTTGCAATATGATGGGTATGTGGCTGGCAACTTTTCTTTTACCCAAAATTGATGAAACAAAAAGGGTTTTTAAAGGATATTCTCAAATTTCCACCAATATAAATTATGCTTTACATTGAATTTAATAAGTAATTATTATTCATTTTCTATTCAAATTATGACTAAAGTCCCGATTGATAGACTGATTGAAAAACATCTATAGCTTTAAAGGGTATCACATTTTTGAATCCAAAACATGCATCACATTCTATGCTTCATACTATAGGATTAGAAAAATAAAAATTGAATTTCATGAAGTTTTGACCAAGTTAAGGTGGTCGACATACGAGTTTTTATATTTTTTAAAAGTTGTAATAAAAAATTCATAATTAATTATTTACTTGGAAAAAAATTACAAAAAAAATGCATCACATTGGGACATGAGTCCTCTACTTATATCTAAAATCTTATAAAAAAATATTATCATTTTATTGTGGTTAGGGTGGTCAGACACACACCTACTTCTTATTTTTTCGCTTAAATTTAAGTACTACTGCATTGAAATTTCAAATTTTCACCAAATTGATTTCTTTTTTTTTTAAAACAAATCTAGTAGTTTAGAAACTACAATAAATTTTCTACAGATTATATTCTTACATATTTTTGAAATAATATAGATAACTTATTCAAATTTTTATGTCAAGTTTCCTAACTTTGATTTTTCAGGTTTTTTTTACACTTAAGGGCCTATTTTTTCCATGATGATCCTGCACATGCCTAGATGGTAATGTGAAAAAAAAAAAGGTTATAGGCTGAAATACAATGAGGTATGATAATATTTGTTGACATGCAAGAAGATGAGGATAAAGGAGAAATAGGTGAGAGAGATGTGCAGATAGAATTTTCATTGATTTCCTTGAATTTGTTAGTGTTGATTTATATGAAGGTGTTGATGATAATAAATTAGAATGTAAAGATGAAATATAGTACATCAATGTGAATTTTGTGAGAAGGAAAAAGAGGAAAAATGAAAAAGAGAAGAGATATAAAGGTACAATGTAAGGTGATGAAGAAGAGAAATCAAATGGGTAAGGAAGAAAAATTGAAAAAAAGTAAACATATAAATTTTAAATGTTTATGATTCTTCAAATCATGAAACATTTATTCTTACCCCAAGTGTTTTATATAGGATTGTCTAGGGATGTATGTCAATCTTGCATAAAATGAATATTTAATTTCATGCCTATTTTGTTTTATTTTTGGCTTTTGTAGGAAAATTTTCAGTACCTTGTTTGAGCATTTTTGGAGCTTGGAAAATTCTATTTATTAAATTGGAAAGGGAATCTAAATGTTTTAATACTATCTTTGGGTGAAAAATGGAGCCAAATTAATGTAACTCATTTTATTTATTGGTCCAAAAACTATAATTTGATGAATTGTAAGTTGCATGTTACTTGTGCCGAAAGTGCCAAAATATGTAAAATTTAAAACCCAACAACCAAGTTGATTTTTTTTTTTGATATTAAATAATGGAATGGAAGAGAATTATAATTCGTATGTGTAGCTAGAAAATTAATGGGTCACTGGAAATGTTGTACGAGAGGTTACATGCAATAGGGAGTTACACTCATGCATGCATTTTTTCAAAAATATGGATAGTGGATTGCAAGAGGTTTTGAAGGCCATATTAGATTATTTTCAATAATTAATTTACAACTGCATAAAGGAAGAATCCAACACCCAAGAGAAAAGAAAGAAATTTTTTGATGAGGGTTGTAGCAGTGAAGTTGTAGGAAGAATTTATGGAGGAAGATACTACTAGCAGGCTAAGTGTTGCAAGGAATTCAAAGGTGAAATTGCAAGTGTTGGGACTGATCTAAATTAGTTTTAGTTTTATTTTGTAATGCATAATTAATATTGTAACGAAACTTTTAGTTTAAATGAAGATTTAATTTTCTCAATGTTTTTTTGATGAAGAAGAATTAGATCTATTTTCCATTAGTTTTTTATTTACATATTCTTATGATTGTGTAATGAGAACACATTTTATGGTATGGCTGCTTGGATGGGTTGTTTGAAAAGACCCCTCATATTTGCATTGCATCAGAGTTCCTATCCATGGTGAAAGGGTGATATTTATGACTTCAACCATGGCGAGGAGGCCATGGAGCATGTCATGGGTGACAACGACATGGAGATTGATGATGTACAAATTGACTTACATGACTACATTGACTTTGTTAGTGACACCATCATTGTCATTGGATGACTTATATGTGAACAGATCATGCCACGTTAGAGGTCTAGAGAGTTTAGTTCTAGTTCGGCCAAGGTCCTCAAGAGGATCATAGAGGACACATGCATCTTTGTTTGGGTCCTATGCATCTTGGCCAACTTATATCATGATATACACTAGGTTGTGTATAGAGTTGTAAGTAGCTTATCAACAAGAGTCACATTACTACACATATGGGCTTGGGAGCACATTACCATTCTTAAGTTGGTCAACAAGGAAGATAGAGAGGCTTGATATCTGATGGTGTATCAATATGATACCATGCTCACACAATAGTGGATAGGGATCTAGACTACTAGAGACACCAGATCAATTTTATTGTAGAGTTATGATAGAGGCCATGGATCTATATTGAGACTTGGGATGATGATGATGAGCATCTACCACACTATAGTTAGAGTAGGTGGATCATCAATTGCACATAGCACATTTTGGAGAGATATATACCTTACAGGGTCAAGAGATAGTTTGGCAAGTAACAAGATGTGCCTGCTAACAAATATCATGTAGTCTTTGTTAGGATAGTCTAAGAGATTATTGATTGGGGGTTGGTTCTCTCTACAAAAGTAAATCTTACAGAGTTTGACCAATTGGCTCACATCCAATGGGTCTAGGAAGATGAATAGGTGGACCCAAGAACAAATCCTCGTTATCATGCATTGTGGGTTCCACAGAGACCTCTCTAGTTTACAGATCCAAATGGGAGTGCCATAGGAGGTAGGAGGCACCGTGGGGATGAGATAGCTAGAGCCTATAAATAGAGAAATAGGGATGAGGTAATTTCCTATCACCTAAGACCAAGGAGAAGGACACACATAAGGTCTCATTATAGGAGTAGTAGCAACCATAACAAGTGGTCTAGGAGATGGGGGAGTTGATGATCAGAGACTTTATGTTGATCTTCAGAAGTGAGATAAGGCATGTCTAGAGTGAGATATAGTTGTCAACAATAGAGAGATGAACATACAGTTTAGCTTGCTCAATATACCACTGAGAGGGACACAAATATCACATGTTGATAATAGCTATAGGAATAGTTATCCCATGTCATAGAAAAGTGTGACTAGGAGAGAGGAAGGAAACATTAGTTCAAGGTAGTTGGGTAGGCATAGGGATAGGTGATCCTTCTAGCTCAACATATTGAGGAGATTAGGTCCCTCCAAAGGTAGGTGACCTATTGCATTGTATGAATTTGTAGTTCTTTTACATAGGCAACAACCTAGGTTATCCCAAAGGAGTGTGACACATCCTAATAGGTCTAATGGAGGATCAATTTGCATGCCTTCTTAGGGTCATTCAAAGGTACAAGTGCCATCACCGTATGGATCTCAGGGACAATAGTAGACATAGGTTCCACCTCAGTAAATGGGACCACCACAACCTCCTCCTAATTGGGAGGAGAGGGGGCTATCAATGTAGAGCATTTTTGTGTCTTTTTATTCATATTTTTATGTAGAAAAATTATGATGTATATACATTCATTAGCTATGGGTGGCCTCATGTACATGCATTTTTTATGTATATATTTTTTATCAGACATTTTATGTACTAGATTCTTTGTATCATGGCATTCATTGTGATTATATATGATATGAGATGATCATTTTTGGTGCAGTCCTGATATGATGTTATGTGATGCATTGATATTTTATTTCTATGATGTATGTTTTGATTATAGATGTAGATGATATATGGATGCATGTGTATGATGTTCTATTATTTTATGATGTCATGATGCATGATTATGATATTGATGATGCAATTATGCATGTTGCTAATGATTTGTAGATGTAGGGTGTATGATTATTTTTTATTTTGATATGATATATGATGATCATGAATGATGGATGATATGAGATACTATTAACAATTTATGGATGCAGGATGAAATGAATATTTTTTGTGTATGTCAAAATACTTGGATATAAATTTTAGTATATGATGACATAGAATAAAATAATAAATGGACGATTTTGATAGAATAAAACTAGAAGGATTATATTGATGATGTTGATCAAGTACCAATAAATCTATGATTATTAGATGGATTATAATATTTTATTAATTGGATATGTGGTGAGATAGGATAAATAGTTTTTCTTTTTCTTTTAAATTATGCTAAATAATGTAGAGCAATCCTTATTTTGATACCTAGATAAGTAGAGACGATGCACCAAGATATGAATAACTAGGGTTTCATTGTATCTATTGCATGTACTTTGAGTTTACAAATAGATAGGAGTGTAATTTTTCATTCCTTTAACATATGGAAAGCTTGTTGGATCATGTGAGAGATTGAAGCCATCAAAGAAAGTAGACCAATTATATAGAAAATGTACAAAGATCCTAATATGCATAAGCCATTATAATACTCAAGACTATCCCTACACACAAAAGGCAAGTATTTTCCAAGGTTGTATTACAAGAACATCCAAAAAATAGGACAATGGATAGAAATGACTATGCCCCACTATGCACTCCTCTAGACACACCAAGATATTGAAGATCAAGGAAATTTTGAGTGAGAAGTGGAATGAGGCAAAAGATAAAACCAAAATAAAAGACCAAATGACAAAACACATCAATGCCATCATATCTCTTGCCAGAGAGAGTTGTTTTATTTGGTACCCAAAATTATGTCTATTGTAGGAAAGGTATATCTGCTAAGACATTCATTGCATGCTAATTTAGATGTTTTTAGGTCGTTGGCATAAAAGATTGTTCATAAATTTTGGAAATGATCAAGACTTACAATTTGCATGAATGCTTGTCTTTTGACAATTACTATATTTTTTTTTGTTTGCTGTGCTAAAGGAGAGGGTGATGATAGGTTTATTACGGATGACACTTTTCATTGCAGGTGAATGTGATATGAAGAAAAATGAGGAGGTGAATATAACTCCTATTTCTCTACAAATCATTCACTAATTCCCTAAGAATCCTAATTGGATTGACTAACAACCTCACAAGGTGATTCAATTCTCAATTAGGAGGGTCCTAAGAAGGGATTCTTTTTAGCTTTAAGGGGTTCACCACCAAGAAAATGTTTGAAAACACATTATGATATGCAAAATGGCCAAAAATGAGAAATGCAATCTAAATGAATAATGAAAATAATGAAATTGCAAAAATGATATAGTATGTGTGTACCTGGGAAGTCTAGAGATGTTGAGAGGATTCTAGAAATGCAAAAAAGCTACTGGAAAATGTTGTGGAGGACTAAGATGCCCAAGATGGCATATTAGTCCTGTTACTATTTTTTAAGGTAAATACGAAGTCTTCGGATCTCAGAGCCGGATCTCATAAAATCTCTAAAAAATAAGCCCGAGAGGACTGAGATGCCCAAGGTAGTGTATTAGTCCCCTTCTAGATTTCTGATATTCCTAAGTGTGATCCCAAAACTTAAGGTCTACACTTCCATCTTCACCAAGTCTTCAGATCTAAACCTGTAAGAAGACCTGCAAAACAAAGGAATTTGGATTGTTTTTTTATGGGGGTTTGCCTTGGTCAAACCCCGTTTTTGATAATTAAACCTTGATGAAAAAGCATAAATCTGAAAATGGAAATATGTGTGTGCCCTAATCTTAAGTGTGTCTAAGATTATGCAAGCTAGAATGTGAAGAAACCCTATTCAAATGAGTTAGAATGTGATTCCTAAAATGAAAATATAAATGACCTATAAAGGAGATCTCTAATCACCCTCACAAGTCACAAACATGACATTTACCTTCCTTAGGAAAAAAATAGAACAATAATGGAAGATGGGATCAATCAAGAAACAAGTCCTTAGGCTTGGATAAATGGCTAGTTGCATCTCCATCCTAGAATCTCTCATGATCCACAATAGGAATCCATTACTAATCCTTGGAAATGCTAGATATTGACTTGAAAATAGACTTAAGGTCTGCAAAAACACAATAGAAGGCCACTCCAAGACTTGAAACACTCCTTCAACTTACTCAACTTTCTTGATTAGCACTTGTTTCTTACTTGCGTATTCCTTCTTATATGAAAAACAAGGTGTGAATCTTATTTTTATAGGCATTTCTACCTAATAACCCAATTATTGGATCTCAAAGGCCAACAAAAGGTCAAATAAATTCAAATATTTTCATTTCCCACTCTTAATTCCTAAAAATAAACACCCAGGGACTAAGAAGCCACTAATGGAATCTTGGTCCCACTAGGTGGGACTAAGATGCCACCAATGGTGTCTTGGTCCCACAAGGTTTAATTTTCCAATTCAAAAGGTGGGTTGCCAAGATTAATGATTGGCTATGGGTTTTGGTTAGGTTTACAGTTGAAATATGCCTTGGGATGCATATAATGGGGTATTAGGGGCCCATAACAAGTGACCTAAAGGGAACTTAATGCAAGGAGTGCTAAAATAGGTCCAAATTAAGTGTGAAAATGAAAAGGTATAGAGAATTAGTGGCTTTCTTGGGATTAGTGGCATGGGGATCGGTGGTGTGAGAAGATATTCTTTGATTTTGTTGAAAGCTTCCTCACACTTTTCATCCCACTTGTATGCTACTCCCTTGTGAAGTAGGTGAGAGTATAAGTTTTGTTTATCTACTAGTTGTGCTATGAATCTATGAATGGACTAAAGTCTGCCTTGGAGGCTTCTCAATTGTTTCATTGTTTTGGGTGCTTCCATCTCAAATATTGCTTTTACCTTTGTAGGATCTATTTCAATACCCCTCATTGACACTATGTAGCCCAATAGCTTTCCTAATTGTAAGAAAAAGATGCACTTCTTTGGATTTAAACAGACCTTGTACTCCTCCAACCTATCAAAAATAGTGCTCAAAGTTGCTATGTGATCTCTCCTCTTTTTGTATTTTGCTAGTATGTCATCAACATAATCTTCAATAGTTTTTTGGATCATGTCATGGAAGATTAATTTCATAGCTCTTTGGTAGGTGGCTCTATTGTTCTTTAGGCTGAATGGCATCATGTTCTAGCAGTAGGTTCCCCATGGACAAGTGAAGGTTGTTTTGTGTTGGTCTTCTTTAGCAATCATTATTTGGTTGTACCTAGAGAAACTGTCCATCAGAGAAATAATTTCATGTCCCGCTATCATGTCTACAATCATGTGAATGTTAGGAAATGGAAAATCATCTTTCAGAAATGCTTTGTTTAAATCTCTAAAATCTGTGCAGATTTGGGTGCCCCTATCAGGTTTCGAAATAGGAACCAGATTAGATACCCACTCGGGGTAGTCGATTGGTCATATGAATCCTACATCAAGTAGCTTCTTCAATTCCATTTTGACTAGCAGGGTGATCTGAGGATTCATTTTTCTCAATTTTTATCTAACTAGCTTTGCTTGAGGGTAGACTGTTAGGTGATGGACCACAATCTCTAGATCAAGCTTAGACATGTCTACATAGCTCCATGCAAAGTTAAATTTTTGTTCTCTCAAAAAGGAAGCTAGGAGCTCTTTCTCTTCTAATAGTAATGACTCATCATAGAATGTAATGTGTGGGGTTTCTTTTGTTCCCAAGTTGTCTGGGTTGCATTTTTTGGCTAGGACCGTTGATTTTCCTAATGGAGAGCTATGAGAGGAAGATTGAATCCCCCATCCTCAGGTGCCTCAGAGAGGTTTTCACCATCAGATGTGTCCTTTATTTTTATTATTTTTAGGTCAGAGAGTGTCATAGTGTGGTTTTCACTCAAGGACCTAGAGATTATTCTTAGTTTTTTGCTTTTGTGACTGAGGGATTCGATCGTTTCTTCATAATATGCATGTGTATCTAGCTTGACGATGAATCCCACTTTACGATCCCCACATGGAATATTATCCCACAATCCCATGAATTCTAAGAGTGCCTCATCATTTTCAAATGTGTCAAGAATTAACGGTCCTCGTTGGTCATAATCGATGAGTTGAGGGTAAACTAGGCAGATTTCATGGTTTTGATGGTTAGTGGACTCAAATGGCATAGTACTAATCATGAGAAGGGTGGCATCCTCGAAGAGCATGGGTAGGTTGGTTATGAGATCTTCGTCATTACTACTACTACATACGTCAATTATGTCAAATGTGAAGTTGTCTATGACTCAACTTATAGATATGAGTAAGCAAAATTCAGTTGTTGATTGCTGAGGAGTTATAACCTTCTTAAATGGGGGATTTCAGTCAAGTATGATTATACTCAGAGTGGTACATCCAAGGCCAATATTTCTCACTTGCATCTCTGGGATGATGGGTATTAGAAGCCCATTGTTGCTTTTCCCCAATTTCTGGTTTGTGTCATAGCCCATTGCGAGCATCATTTGCAAACCTTTGCTGTTGTCATCCATTGGTAGATCAACTGTCAGTCTATTGTCTAGGTATAGGAGATGGGATGGGTCCTCCTCTATTACTTCTCATTTGAGGTCTCCCCAACTTCTAAAGTTGGAATATCCTTCATTGGGTGTTTGGGATACATGGAGGCTTCATTTGATTGTGGTCGTCCTTGTGATCTGGGAGATTGTGGTAACTCTCCTACCACAAAAGCATTTTTGGGAATTGTATGATTTACGCAACCATTGTCCTGGATGATGACTTTGATATCAGAGATGGTGGGGATGGCGGGAGTGGTGGGTGTCTCTGTCACAGAAGTGGAAGCGAGAGTGGCTGGATCAATGTATGGTGTTGATGGGCCTTCATCATTTTTAGGAACTTGAGGAATTTTGTAGTATTTTTCCTCTAGGTTTTTGCAATAAGAGAATGGTTCAGGATATCCATGGATGGTGACCTCTTGGCCTTCATATGTGAATTTGACACATTGATGGAAGGTTGATGCTATTGCTTGCATTGCATGGATCCACAGACGTCCTAGGAGAATGTTATAAGGCAAGTTGAGGTCCAGGACCTAACAGGTGCTTTCCATGATAGTTGGTCCTACTTGAATAGGGAGTTGAATTGTGCCCTGGGATGCTCTTTCTTGATCATCATATGCCCTGATTGTGATGCCTTTTCCTTTGTCGATGGAATCCTAAGATATTTTTAGGTTCTTAGTGAGCTTGAGGGAACAAATGTTCAAACCCACACCTCTATCCACCAAGACTTGGTTAACTTTATTTTTATGCACTAGGATCTCTAAATGGAGTGCACGGTTGTGAGATGGTTGAGCGAGAATATCTTGATTGAAGAACGTAAGGAGATTCGAAGTGATGATGTTTCTGACCATAGCTTGGAATTGTTCCACATCAAGATCTAAGGGGACAATGGATGAAGCCAATACTTCCTTAAGGATTTTCTTGTGGGTGGATGAAATTTTTAGCAACTCCATGATGGAGATTTGTTTTGGGGTTCATTTCAATTGATCAAGGACATTATAGCCGCTAGAAACAGATCTTGGGTTGGGCGTGGGTGCTCTATTTGGCTGAGATGACCCTACAAGGGTGATTTTTCCACCTCTTGTGTTGACTCCACAATCAGCATGGGCTCCTTTGATGGTGATGGTAGCACAATATTCATCTAGGGATACGACAACATGGTCATACACATGATTCATACTCTTCAAGGTACCCTTCCCCTTATCAGTGTTATTGTTCCCTTTGTTGTTATGGTTAGGCATTAGATTCATGTAGATTTTAAGGTTTTGATTTCCTATTGGCTTCTCCACATTTATGATTTTTTGATCAATGAGGTCTTGGATTAGGTTTTCAACCTCATGCAACTATTAGTGGTGTGCCCTTTGATTTTTTGGAAGTCGCAAAGCTGATTTTTATTGTACTAGGGTGGTTTCACATCTAGTTCTTGGTAATTCTCATAGGTAGGAGCCAAGTGATGAGGATTTTTTTTATCAATTTCTTCATGATGACCTCGAGTGGTTCTCCAAGGGTAGTGTATTTCCACTTGGTGTAAAAAAAAATTCACTGGGGTGGTCCCCTTTGATTGTTGACGTTGTTTATCACTTGATTGTTTGGTTGTTGTGTTGTTGTATTAGCTTGATGATTGTTTTGATGGTGGTTTTGGGGTTGTTTTTGTGCGGGTGTGTTTTTCCTAGGGGAACTGATGACAAATTTGGTGTCAATAACACTATCATTGGTAACATTTTTGTTCTTTTCCCATGTATGAGGTTTGTCATTATAACTGGTGGATGGGTGATTACTCTATTGTTCAGGATATGCAACTGATACTCCTTGTGACATAAGGGCTCATTCAATGTTGAGCCCCTTGTAGATCAATTGGTCATACGTTGTGATACCTTGCACTTTGAGATGAAATGCCAAGGCTCCATCGAGATTGGATATGATAGTGCAAACTTGTTGTTCTTTAGGCATGGCCCATTTGCTCTGATTGGCCTTGGATCGCCATTGTTGTAGGAATGAAGCAAATGATTCATTCTTCCCTTGTTTCAGAGTTGATAATTCCTTTAGACTGACATCCATACCAATATTGAATGCATAGTTTTTGATGAATGTGTCTACTATCTCTTGGAATTTTTTGATGCCTGGAGGAAGGTGAGAGAACCATTCCATGGCTTGGCTAGCCAAAAATTCTAGGAAACAACCGCATCATATAAGTATCATCATACATGACTTCCATGCAATGAACCTGAAATTCCCTGATGTGATCTTCAGGGTTTCCCATCCCATGGTATTTATCAAATTTAGGGATATCAAATACCTTTGGGAATGGTTTCATTACAAGACTCCTATCACATGAATAAGGACACAAGTTGTTGGGTGTTTTTCGTGGTTTTCCCTAATTGAAGATCAAGCACCTATTGTGAGAGCAACCTGATTTGTGTTGTGACATCATTTTGTGGATCAGGGGGTGGGATGAAAGTGTTTTGTGGTGGTTCAATTGTTGGTGGGATGGGTGGATTGGTTGGTATGTTGATGGATGGTGTTTGTACATTTTGTTGTGCCAAGTATGCTTGCAATTGTTGTTCTACCAGCAATGCTTGTTGTTGGCCCTATTGTTGAGCTTGTTGTTGTTTTTGTTGCACCAAAAATGCTTGTTGTTGGACTACTAATCGAGTTGCTTCTTGCTGCTCTTGGTATTATTTTAGTGCTTGCTAATATCCTTGATGTTGGGATTCTTGTTGTTGTGCAAGATAGTGTGCTTGCACCTATGCGTGCACTTGTGCTTGTTGAGCTTGGTATTGGGCTTGAGGTTGCACTTGTGCCTAAGCCTAGGCTTGTGCTTGTTGGAAAACTTGTGAAATCTATGTAGCTTGTGTGGCTTGTGCAACTTGCACTACTTGAGCAGCTTGGGCTGCTTGTTGTGCAACTTGGACCTGTGCTCGAGTAGCTTGGGTAGCTTGCTAAGTGGCTAGCTGTCTAGCTTGTTGGTTTTGAATTTGTTGTAGTGCCTTCTAATAGGTAGCCTACTAAGCAGCTTGCAACACAATACTATATTAGTTTGATGTGTTTGAGTTTGGTGGTGGTGGTGGTGGAGGTGGATTTGGAATGGTACTTGTGGTGATGAGAGGCACTGTCATGTTGATGATTGGGGTTTGAGTGGTGGATGGTGCGATTGATATGCTTGGTCCTTGAGAGACCATGTTTTGAGATGTTTGGGGGATGGTTGATGATGTGGTTTGCATTATCGAGATGGTTACCATCTGTTGTTGTGATATCAATGGAAAGATGGGAGGATTTGGTATGATTCTTTGATTGATGTTTGGTGGGTTGATTTGATTTTGTTGATTGATGTTTAGTAAAGGGGGAAGCCCAAAACTAAGAGGTGATGTGGATATTGATGGCAAGGGGGGGAGTGGTCGAAAAGTGAGTGGCATACTCCCTTGGGGGAATGATGAAGATGTAGTGTCAAAGATGCCCCCCGGTCCAAATAAGTCTCCTCCTTGCGAGGTTATGGGAGAGGTGTTGCGTGAAATGATGATGATGGGTCATTAGGATCCTGAAAGGTGAGGGGGACGTATGGATGTGATGGATTTTGGGGTATGGACTATCCCAAGATGGTGTTTGCATCCAAATCCTGATTGTTTATGAGGAGGTGTGTTTGCAATGCATTGAGAAATGCACTTCCCTTGTTAACAATGGATTGAGTTGGAGCAATGGATGATGTGATTTACAGGATGGGTTGATTGATTTTTTGGGATGGAGGTGTATATTAAATGGGGATGGTGGATGATATTGGGGGCATGACCCCAAAAGATGGTTCCACAATAGTGATCACATGATCAAAATCAGAAGGGAGTTTAGCCCCTTGCTTTGCTAATTTGAGCATGTATAGTGAGGGATTGAGTCTCATCATGATGTTGACAATCTTATGATTCTCTGGATTTTGAACCATTTTGGTGATTTCCTCTTGCGACATTCCAAAGAGATTATTGGTAAGATCATTTACTTAAACACCTTCCTCTTGATGGTCTTGCAAAAATGGAGGAAAGTTAATCGTGAGACTGCTAGATCCAATGGGATTCATTTTGGGAGTGGTCTAACTCAAGTCACTCGAAGTAGATGTTTCTTTGTTGGTCTCCATGTGCCTCTTGTGTTGAGATCTAGTTTGCACCATAAAATAGGGATCAATTTTCAAGAAAATAAGAGATGAATCTCTAATTCTTTGGATTGATCTAAATTTTAGGTACAAAAGAGAAAATTTAGGATGATTTAAGGATCAAAGGTATGATGGTGAAATGAAGGATGCATGATATGGATTGATTAGAACTCTTGAGAAATCTTGAAGGAGATGTTTAAACTTTAGGACTTTGATTTTGATGTTTGATTTTGATTTGATTTGGATTTGGATTGTGAAATCATAAAATCTAAGAGGTTGGATGTTGTCCTAGAGTGAATTTTTCCTCAAGATGCTAATTTGACTAAGTGTGAGAAGAAGGATTCATCTAAACACACCTAACCAAACAAGATGATTTTTGATTGAGTTTTTTATTTTGGATTATGAACTCCTAAACCCCAAGATGCTGGATGTTATCAAGGGATAAACTTGTTCACAAGGTTTGATAGTTTGACTAAATTTGTGGAGAAGGATGCATCTACACACATCTAATCAAACAACATGATTTTGATTTGTTTCAAATGATTTTCCCAAAGTTTAACATGGAGGGTTTTTCCAATATTTTCAAGAGTTGATGATGAGATGATTTTGGTGTGATTTTCAAATATGGATGAAGGTTTGATTTTGATCCTATGTTTACCTAAAAAGACACTTTCTTTACTAGACCTCGGTTTTGAAGAATATGCTTGGGTATGTGCAGGATCATCATGGGCCAAAAAGTGGCAATATGATGGGTATGTGGCTAACGACTTTTTTTTTATCCAAAATTGATGAAATGAAAAGATTTTTAAAGGAGATTCTTAGCTTTCCACCAATATAAATTATTCTTTACTTTAAATTTAATAAGTAATTATTATTCATTTTCTACTCAAATTACGACTAAAGTCCTAATTCATAGACTGATTGAAAAACATCTATAGCTTATCACATTTTTTTAATCAAAAACATGTGTCACATTCTATGCTTCACATAATATAGGATTAAAAAAAGAAAAATTTAATTTCATGAAGTTTTGACCAAGTTAAGCTGGTCAGACATACGAATTTTTTATATTTTTTAAAATTTGTAATAAAAAATCATAATTAATTATTTACTTGGAAAAAATTACAAAAGAATATGCATCACATCGACATGAGTCGCCTACTTATATCTAAAATATTATAAAAAATATTATCATTTTATTGTGGTTAGGTAGTCCCAAGACACCTACTTCTTATTTTTCCCAAATTTAAGTACTATTGCATTGAAATTTCAAATTTTCAGCAAATAGATAAAAAAAATTAAAACATACCTAGTAGTTTAGAAACTACATTCAATTTGCTACAAATTTTTTTCTTATATATTTTGAAATAATATAGATAACTTATTCAAATTTTTATTTCAAGTTGCCTAAGTCTGATTTTTCTAATTTTTTTGCCACTTAAGGGCCTGTTTTTTCCATGATGATCTTGCACATACCCGTTTTTCTCTAGAAAAGGTGTGCAAATTCCTGAAAAATATTTGGATTTTTTTGATAGAAGAACTCGTACAAATTTGGGTTGTTTCTTGAAGCTTTCCTATAGAAGTTAAAACACAGCCTTTGTCTAAATTCGTATAGCATTGAGAGATGCTTTTGGTGATCTTTTGGACTAAGAGCTTTTACCTTTGGTTTCTTGATCTTGATCTTGCATGAAATCATTTGGGACACATGTGGGGGATTCAATTGTCTTTATTCTTTGCTTAATGATTTTGTTTTACCAAAAACATTTCTTGATTAGGTTTTGAAACTAGATGTCTAATGTTTTAATTTTTTCTCATCCCACAAAGTGTATTATGTGGAAATCAAGGAAATCAAAGCAAGAGTTACCTAATGTTTACTTTAGTAGTAGCAAATTGAGATAAAATTGAAGTTCCTAGAAATATCTAAGGATATGAATCCCAAGGGCATGCAAGGGCACATGAATTCGTTCAAGGATATTTGCTTCTCCTAAAGGGTTTAAGATTTGATGCACATGTTAAATGTTTGTTTTCCAATATTTTTGATCAATCAATGTGTTTTTATTTCAAGAACATGTACAACCCTATGGATATTTGAGATAATATTTGTTGAGTCCCCACTTGGAAAATTCTTGCTATGCTTACTTTCAGCGGATGGTTAGATGCTTGACCCCATTGGCTCCCCTCCATGGCTCAACACTTCTTTCGGGGCAGCTGAGCATTAGTACCCATAAATATCTCATGATATACTTTCCATCTCTACCAAAAGTCATAAAGTGTGGGGTGGCTTCAGAATGACCATTCTTGCACCAACAAATAGATAGGGATTTTGGCCTTTCTACACAAGGGTTTTAATTCAAACTTTCCATTTGTGGAGATTGACCCATGCGGCAAGAGACCATTTCCACCCTTCTCGTCAGGACCAACCGCATGATACTAGCCTTTGTTCTAGTACCCACTTTTATATCCCAGCTAGAAATACTCTTGGATTTAGTGTGTTACTGGTTGGGTCGTTCCCTTGGGTGAGTACTTTTTCCCACAAGACAGGCCCTCTAAGATAAACAAAAGCGAGAAAACATATTCGTAGTTCGATCAATCTTTATTGAGAAACAAATAGAGAACACACACAATATGTTCCACTCACACTCACAAGATGTGTTAAATTTTAATCCCAAAATTAAATATGTGTGGGTAATTACATACACAACTTAATGTCACAAAAAAGGCCTTTTGATTCTCAAGATCATCATGAGGAATGAGAGAAGCGCATACGTCTTTTTAGTGATATTACTTTGAGTAAGTAATTATAAGACAAAGTAACACTTGTTCATTTTAAATCCACAAAGCAAAAGTGAATTCTTTTTATAGCACCAAATCAAATGTCGAATTTTCCTTTTTCAATTTGTTAGCCTCAAATGAAATCTAGATTGTTTGTCCTAAGATTCATTTTAAGCCCTTTGTAGCAAAGATTGAAATGTTCTTTTTAGAACCCCAAAAAGATGTGAGTTAATTTAAAATAAAAAATTAAAGCATGAAATGTAATCTCTAAGCCTTTAAAAATGATTTTTCAACATCAAAATTTAAGGCTTCAATCCTCTTTAACTCTAGGATTCTTCAAGGAATGCTTTCAATGCTTCAACGTTGTGAGTTCTTCGTATAAATGAAAATCCCTCCTTCCTTTTCCTACAAGATAAAAAGACTATCATGTGAGAATCAAAAATATTAAATTTTTTTTGATTATTTAACTTTAAACAATATCATGACCTTAATCAAAAAGATGAATGATTTGGATGATCGTGATAATAAAAGAAACATTTGTAAGTGAATAATGCTTTATCTAATTTTCCATGCAAATTTCAATGTTTACTGCCCATGGAATCTCTCATAGCTTATTTTCCCCAAGAGGGTGACCTACATTAAACAATACCCTAAACTTATAAAAGATCTCAAAAATTGTTTCTAGCCTACTTGTTGGGATTAGTAGCCATTATCACATCATCTGCATTAAAGAAACACATAATATCAAATTAGTTTACTACTAATGATTGTGACTCACAACCAACAATAACACCCACTAATTGATGCAATTAATAGAATCCCTCGAAAGATGTAATCTCATGGGATACATTCATTTGTGAGATGTAGGCATAATGTGCAAACATGATATGACCCATTCAAAGAAATAAGAACAAAGTGCGTAGAGACAGAAGTTGATATGGTTAGAAATAAAGACTTAACACTCTTTCTTAACGAATTTAAGTGATACACGGACTTTTACAACCATATCAAATGCATTAACATCATGAGCACCCGCCCCAAAGCAAACATTGTCTTAAATGTCAATTGACTATATGTCAATTGATTGGCACCCGTCCTCACATATTCATGTGTAGTAAAAAAAAGAAGATACAAATATCCAAAGCACATAGATTAGTGTAGCAACGAAAGATATTAATATCAGAGCGTAGGTGTAAAAAAGAAGAGACTAGAAAGAGATAATGCCTTACAAATTTTTAAGTAAACTTTTACGTTGTCCTTACATTTAACAGATCATCAATAAATTCACAAGTTCGGCCCCCTATTGCTTTTGAATGGACTATAATAATGAATTTCAACAAAATGAGAGACATACATTTTAGCAACAAGGTAAATCACTTGCAAAAAAGGGGGGAAATAATGCATGGGTTGAACATATTCTTTGATGATTTTAACATAGCAAGGAGAGTAGAAGGGAATACAAAAAGCGCCCCACACCATCAATCCCAATTTTTTGAAAATGAGAGAGCGACATTGACCTAATGATACAAATAAAACTATAAATAAAAATCAGATGCCATCCTTTAGAATCAATTTTCATACAAATAGACAAGTAATTCAAATTTCAGGCAAAGATTCATTAATCTACAAGTTGAGCACACCACTAGTACGACCCCCTCCAGCCAAATGCTAGAATGTATGCAAAAGTGTTATATGTTCTTAAAATCAATTCAATGGAGTCCCCACCTGTGCTAACCCAAATTTACTGATCAACACTGTTAGAGGCCAGTGGAAATTGAACGGGTACGAAATATTGTAAATTCCTTGGCTTTTCATTATTTTGTTGATTTAATAAATGAATGGCTTTTTGATTGGCAGTTACATTGTCTTTGACTGTGATTCTGTTAAAGTATTATACAATTGAAAACACTATGCCCTGACCCCTGAGGATGCAGTAACTGAAGTTCTAAAAGCTAGTTAGCAATTGCTTACACAAAATGCTGGTGTCCAAAATTTTAATTTGTGACTATTGCTTTGTTGTGGAAATGAATGTAGGATTGGACCTGGACCGTGGAAAGTTCCTTGGGCTACACACAAAATCTGTTGTGAAAGCATGTAAAGTGACTAAATCTTAGATTGATCAAGCTCTGACCAACACATTCACAACGTTGATGAGGCTTTCTTGGTTTGATGGGGATCCCACCAATGAAGAATGAAAGGAAGCGCACAATTCTTTTAAAGCATTACATGCATTCTTCCTTGTGTAAACAACCGCTCACAAGCTTCAGAATTTTTTTGAACTGCAAATGATTGCAGAATATGAATAAAGTAAAATAAATGTAGATAGGAAAATCTTAAATAAATGTGATGGACAGATGTAAAAAACCAACATGTAAAATATTGCAATAGACATGAATATGATAGATATTGAAAACTATTTGCTCAATATGTGTGATGAGAAACAACAAGAATAGTTGGAAAATACTCTAGGTAGACATGGGCAGACCAAAACAGGAAGTGCATATAGAAGTTTGACAATGATGGTAATATTTAGAAACAAAGAAACATCAATCAGATTTTAGAAATGCCAGTAGCATATCCTATATAAACACTAAATCAATATCACCTCTATCATATTTTAGAAATTTAGTGCCTATAGAAGATAACAGTGGTGATGATATTAAAAAACAATGAAACATCAATCAGATTTAGAAATATCAGCAACACATATATCCAACGGTAAATGCCCTCCTTCTAGTGCCATAATGAGGATGTGAAAACCTGCAAATTTCTAGAAACTATAACACACACACACACATTAGCATGGTTAGTGTTTTAAAACAAAACAAACATCCAACATCCCTATGAAATAATACATCATGCCTCATAAACAAAATAACAAAACCAACTAATTGAAAGGATAAAAGAAGCACAATGTATACCTATTCCATAGTGGATTGGTGTCACTTTGATGTGAAAAGTGACACTTTCCCAATCCTTTGACAAGCCAAATGATGAATATTGTTGTGCTATGAAGTGGAAAAAATTAGCTCTCAATATGAAGAGAGTAACTTTGCTTTGAATTGTGGATGATGAAATGAGGAAACAAGCCTCTTATTTATAGAAAGACAAGTTGGAGAAATTCTCAAAATGAAGCAATGTGGGACTAATTTTCAACCAATGGCAAGGTTCCACTTGTCAAGAGATGGATGGATGAAGGATGTGCACATTTTGATGAATGTGCCCATAAATGCATAAATTTGAAATTTGAAAATAGTGAAATGACAAGGTGGATGAAGAGTCAAATGGAGTAATGGCCACTTGGCTCAATGCAAAAAGACTTGTAAGATGAAATAAATTCCTTTTTGGAAGGACTCATCCCATTTGGAGGGAGATTTAAAATGGAGGAATATTCCACCTTGATGCCTTGTTGAGAGAAAATGATGAATTAAATAAATGAATTAAATTGATTTATTTGTGCAAGTGGGAAAAGCTTGAGGATGTGACATGGATTAAGATTATATTTAATCACAACTTCATTAAATAAGAAGAGGTTAGGTGATTTGACCCATTTGATTTAGATTTATGGATTAAAATAAATCAAAAGGAGATGGAAAATGATTTAGACCTAGTTAAATAAATATTTTGATTTATTTAACCAAAGGGGATGATGTTAGTGGTTTAATTAAATAAGTTTGATTTATTTAATTAAATGAATAACTTTAGAATTTAATTAAATAAGATTGATTTATTTAATTAAAGGGGGAATTTATGATTGATTTATGATTTAATTAAGTAAATTTGATTTATTTGATTTTAATAGAGGAATTAAGATGGATTAATTAAATGGTTAATAGAGGGGTGATTAAAGAAGAATCAAAGTTAGTTGATCAAGATATTTTTCATGTCTACATTTTACCCCTCTTTGAACCAATGCACTTGTTGTGTTGGTTCAAAAAATAATCTTACCGAGATCAAAATTCAAAAAAATTCTAATTTTTTCGAATGCCCTATCGGAAAGAAGTATACTAGTACATTGACCCCTCAAGAGATCAAGCGAAAAGATTCGATTTGAGGGTCGATCTTGTGATAAAGAGGTCAAGATGGACGTATGGATGGTTATGATGATGATGCAAATGAGATAATTTAAGATGGTTAGAATAACCAATCTATATTATCCTAAACAACTTAAATGATGATATGATGTGATGATGCCTATATGATTATGCAATGGATGTTTTATGCAAATGTATGGTTTTATGAGATGCTTAGACTAATAGATCTATATTATGATGATGAACATGCATGTGAGATGATTAGTGTTTCTTATATGATATGATATGATATGCAGTATGTTGATGGTTTGTGGATTCAAGATGGATGCATTGGTGATGATGATTACTTGATCATGACATGATGTTAGCGCAAAAAAGAAGAAAGAAGAAATTTGATGATGACAAGAAGATTCAACAAGCCAACTTTATTAGAGATGATGATGAGAAATGGATGATTTGCTTATCAGGAATTGGGATTTTAAAAGGGCCAATTACCTTAAATGTTTGATAACACACATAAGCATGATGAATCAAGGTATAAAGAACTAGGATGTCATTGCACTTAGTGTGATGGAATTTGACTCAAAAATCATATAGGAGTACTCTTGTTCACACCTAACATACGAAACCTCATTTAAAATGTAGTTCAAATATTTCAAACATCTCAGACCAAAATGTAGAAAGGAAAGCCCTCCTATGTGGTCAACAAGATACCTAAAACATCCTCCCTACACCCAAATAAATCATGCATGATTGAGGTTATATCCATCTATTACTACTAAATTCATCAAATCTTCATCAACCTTGACACTTTCACTTTCAAAAATCATTCCTATCCTTTTGTTGTAACATCTATAATCTTTTATTTTAGTAGACTATCCAAGGAAGATACCCTCATCAGACCTTACATCAAACTTTCTTAAGTTTTCATTATCTCTTCTGATATAACATTTGCTTCCAAACACTCTAATGTACTTGATAGTAGGAATCCTTCCATACCACAACTCATAAGGAGTCTTTGTGATGCTAGCTCTTATTTGAACTATCTAAAGTATGTAAGTAGTAGTATGAATTGCTTCTCTCTAGTAGACTTCCAATAGGTTAGCTTCATTCATCATAGTCCTTGCAGGTTCTTGAACATTCCTATCTTTCCATTCAACCTCTCCATTTTGCTAAGGAGTCCTAGGGGTAGATAACTGCCTTTTATGCCATGATTCTCACAAAACATGTTGGGTGTTCCCACAATACTAGTTTACAATTTTTTGCCAAATTGGACACTAAACTGATTTTTTCTAACTAAATCTTCACTTTCAGGCACCTATAGCAGCTAAACCATGAGGAATTTGAAGATGATGCAAACTAGTGATTTATGAAATTTTGTCCATAGATTCTAAATATATTTTTTCAAAAATTTTGGAATCATATTGCACTTCTTTTTCCATCTTTGAAAACTAGTTTTTTTTAGTAAACACCATTTTTAAGGAGTGATGCTCACCGTATAACACAACTTTTTTTTCATGAAGGATAAAATTCTAACTTTTTCGAATTTAGATTTGTAACTATGATATCAGGTGTTTCCAATTTTTTTCATAGTTTTTTATTCAATATTTTTTCCTTAATCAAGTTTTGAATTCAAACCAATCACAATTCAGAAATAGGCAGACTGTATAACACAAATTTTTTGTATGTATCGAAATTCAATTATTTTTGTTGGATCAAGGACTTTAATATAGATGGTGCACTCATATTTTTCTAAAAAAATTTAATAATCTTTTTTTTTTCCACATGTGTAGAACAAAGAGCTTGATTTTCAATGAAAAACCTACATTCACAAGAAATAAAAAATTAATATAATAATAAATTTAAATTTAAATTTAAAATTATACTTTTTGGGAAGCTTATAATAAGGACTACATACTTGCAAAAAATAAATTTTAAATGAATTCATTTGATCCCCCAAAAGGTAAATAAAAAATAGTTTTTTATCAGCATTTTGATAGATGTAAAGGAGACTCCATTATAGGTAGGTATGTGTAGGATCATGATGGGCCAAAAAATGGCAATATAATGGTATTTGTAGGGTATGTGGTTGATGACTTTTTGTTACCCAAAATTAATGAAACAAAAAGGGTTTTTAAAGGAGATTCTCAGCTTTCCACCAATATAAATTATGCTTTACTTTGAATTTAATAAATAATTATTATTCATTTTCTATTTGAATTATGACTAAAGTCCTAATTGATAGGCTAATTAAAAACATCTATAGCTTTCAAACAGTATCACATTTTTGAATCCAAAATATGCATCACATTCTATGCTTTGTATACTATAGGATTAAAAAAATGAATTTCATGAAGTTTTGACCAAGTTAAGGTGGTTATCATGCATCGAGTTTTATATTTTTTAAAAGTTGTAATAAAAAATCATAATTAATTATTTACTTGGAAAAAATTACAAAAATATGCATCACATCGGGACATGAGTCCTCTACTTATATCTAAAATATTATAAAAAAAAATATTATCATTTTATTGTGGCTAGGGTGGAATTGAACACCTACTTATTTTCCCTAAAATTTAAGTGCTACTACATTGAAATTTTCACAATTAGATTTTGTTTTTTAAAAATAAACCTAGTAGTTTAGAAACTACATTCAATTTTCTACAAATTCTATTCTTACATATTTTTGAAATAATATAGATAACTTATTCAAATTTCTACGTCAAGTTGCCTAACTCTGATTTTTCTTATTTTTTGCCACTTAAGGGCTTGTTTTTTTCATGATGATCCTGCACATACCCAGGTATGGTTTTAAACTAGCGGGGTTCTATCCAAGGGGGTTTGATCTAAAGTATTTTGATCAAACCCTCTTCTATTGGAATTATTTAAATATAAGTTTTTAATATTTAAATCATTATATTTTCTAAAAATATGTGATTTTAGTAAAAATTAGTTCATCTCCCAGAAATTGCAAACTAGCTTTGTGGGATCACCCTGTTAAATTCATTGGAGGTGAACTCTCCACCTCTTTCAAACCTCAAACATTTGATTTTCAAACCCATCTCTTTTTTTAGCCATAACTTTGAATAATTTAAATATATCTAGATCTTTATATTTTTCTCTTAGAAAAGTAACCCATGTCATTCTAGAATAATCGTCAAGAAATCTCCTAGACCTCTACTTTAGAAAGTAAGCATAGATTTGTAGAATACTTCTCACTCTTGTAGGACCACAAAGGTCTATGTGTACTAATTCCAACAATCTAGTATAATATTGTTCTTTTCTCTTGAAACTACTTCTAGTTTATTTTTCCAAATTGAAAATTCTTACAAATAGCATTGATAGGCTTTGTAATCCTCAACATAGCTCTCACTACTTGAACTAAACTAATTCTAACCAAGTTATCAAAATTGATGTGACACATTCTGCTATCCCATAACCAGCTATCATTAATTTTTCATAAAACAGTGACCATCAACACCCTTAAGGTAATAGATATTTCCATCCATCCTCTTTCTAGTAGCAATCATAGTTTTCAACCCTTTTCTAATCTCACATCCATTGTCCTAAAACATAAGATTCTATCCTTTATTGCACACTTTTCCAACACTCAAGAGGTTATCCCTTAAACCTATCTTGGTAAACATCTTCAATATTATGATTTCCATCAAAATTTATTAAACCTATTCTACAAATCTAAACCAAAGATTTTAAGGTGGTGGAATGTTTTGTTTCTTTTGCTCAATTAGGGTCTTTCACCTAATGAAAAGAGATGGATCCCACACCCCAAAATCTAGGTGGTTCACTCAAATAAGGGAATCTATGATGAAGTTAAGGATAAATGAAATGATCTAAATGCAACTAGATGATGAAATTGATTGATTAAGTATGCAAAACCTAAAAAATCTAACTTGTTTGAAAACACATTGTGTAATGCAAAAGCACCTAGAAATGTGAACAAAATTGCATGGAAAAGGATAAGACTGAAAGTGTGCACCTAGAATATGGATGGAGAATGGAAATGGCTTATGGAATGTTGTTGATGCTGAATTTTAGGCCTAGTGGGACTCATTCGTCATTTTGGGCGAATCAATCCTAGTTTTGGAAAACTGTTCTAGAACCTGTTTCAGACAAAAGGGTATCTAAAAATGTAGAAAACCAAACACTAACCTAGAAGTGGGACTCATTCAAAACTCATGATGAATGATTCCACTTTTGAATTTTTAAAAATTCAAAGGTGGAAACAAAAGCTTTCAGTCTGCACTTTTTGCTTCTCTAGGTGTCTAGTTCTAAAACTGTCGGATTCGGGCCTGAAAGTGATTTTTTGTTGATATTTTGACTTATCTAATGAAGAGATGGCTTGAACAACTTTTCAATCCAATATTCAATGATTCATAAGCCTCCAAGATGTCTAAACCTACAAACAGACAAGAAAAGAGAGAGAAATGGTGAATGTTAGGGCATGGGATTTGCCTTGGTCAAACCCCTTTTAGGAAATTAAACCAAAATAGAGAAAGAATGTAATGAAACATGTAATAATGGAATTGATTTCCTTGCCATGAATATTGATCTTGAATGTCTGCAACAAAATATGGAGAATCTTCCCTTGAATGACTTAGGAAGCTAACTTGATGACTTGCAATGATGAAAACCTGACTTTCTTGGCTTAATCTAGAAGATGGATGATGAATGAATTGTGAAAATGAGTTAATAGATGAATGGGGGTTAAAATGAGAAGAAAAATGCTTATTTATACACACTTATGCCCTAATAACCCAATAATACATCATCGCAGGATGACATAAGGTCTTTTTGAATGAAAACCTAAAAGAAAATTTGAAATATTTTGAATTTGGAGCCAAGAGGGACTTATTCGCCACCCATGGAAAATGAGTCCCACCTTGGACTTATAAGTGGGTGTCAGGAATTAAGTCACATTTAATGTTGTTTGTTGGTTTTACATTTAAAAACACACTTAATTAATCCTTATGAGTGCATAAAGGGGCCAAATAAAGCATAAGAAAGGTGTAAATAGTGATGAAAAGCCTAGAAAAGAGTGAAATATTGTTACAATACTTTACAACACTTCAAAATAGGACTTGATAAGTGATGGAAAGGTGATTTTTAGGTGAAACATAATGAAAAGAGTCTAGAAATGTGTAGAAATGTGTCACACCACTTCACAATGCCTTCACAAGACATCAATAAATGTATTTTATAAGGGTCCAAGACCTAGTGTGGATGTGTAAAACACCTCACAACACTAAATCAAGGCCTCATTAGGTCCAATTTATCATGAATTATTCCCATGTCAAGCAAGAGGTCCTTTTTTCTATGGTATAAAATATTAGCACCTAAGTCATGTCCAAATTTAACAAGTCCTTCATCATATTTTTCAAGTTTAAAAAACTTACTCTTATCTCTAGCCCTATGATTTGAGCAACCACTATCAATAACCTAATAGTTTTTTTCATGTCTAACATGAAAAGTAGATACTAAAGTACCTCTAATTTTTTCATTTTTCTCTAGAGCACTTTCCTTCACACATATTTCAAAGTTAGTGGAACTATATTCATCTTTTAAATCCAAGAACAAGCATTCATCATCATCTCCATAATCAGATTCATCATCAGAAATGTCAGCATCCTCTCTAACATAGTAGCTTTTCTTTATCATTTTTCCTTTGTTTTCCATGTTCTTATTTTTCAAAACTCTACTTGGACATCTCGAAGCATAGTGACCTATATTTCCACAGCTAAAAAAATTGAAAGGTAATTTATCTTTGTACTTACCAGTGCCCTTTTTCATTCTTCTTACAAAGTTAGCTTTCACATCATTAAGATCATCTCCATCTAAATCTTCAACTTTTTTTTTTTTAGTATTGAAAGTAGTCTCCACTTTTACACCATTCTTTGGACCAATTTTTCTCATTTCAAATGAAGCTAGTGTGCCAAATAATTGATCTCTAGTGTACGTATTACAATTTGCAACTTCCTCAATATTAGAAATCTTTTCACTATAAGAATCAAGAATAGTTCTTAGAATTTTATTTACCACTTTAGGCTCTTTGAATTGTGCACCAAGACCTCTCATAGCTCACTTACCAGTTCTTCAACCCTTTGCATGTAGCTTGTAATTGTTTCATCTTCAAACATTCATAAAGTTTCAAATTGTTTCTTCAAATTTTGTAACTTAGCTTGTTTAACCTTATCATCTCCTTCATAAATACTTTCTAGCTTATCCCAAACTTTTTTAGCAGTTTTTAGATCCATAACTTTCACTAATTTCTAGTATGTGAAATAATACTCAAAAAAACAAAACCTTTCCTTACCATCTATTTCATAAGCCTTGATTTCATCACTTGTTCTTGGTCCATTTAGAGGTATGCTATATACATTATTTATAGCTTTAGCGACATCAAATCCAAGGTAAATCAAATAGCCTTCCATCTTCACTTTCTAGAATGCATAGTCTGTGACATCCAACATTGGGATCTCCTTCTTGCTCACCATCTCAGATCTACCTCAAGTGGTTAAGCTTTCTTCGAAGGAACCTTGCTTTGATACTAATTATTGAATGAAAAAGACAACTAAGAGCGAAATGAATCAATTGTATCAAATTAAAACATTAAAACCATCAACAACAACTAGATCCACATGTATTCAATAAATGCTTAATTTTTTATAATGTTTAAACATGAAAAAAAAAAAACAAAAATTGGGACAATCAACACCATGCACAAGAGAACACTAGATTTACTAGAAAACCATAGAAGGGAAAACCCATGGTGAGGATTAGCTCACAATATAAGTAATTACAAAACTGGTACAAAGAGGCTCACTTTCAAAATATGACACATTGTCTAGAAATGATCACAACCCAAGATCATTGTGGGAATAGAAAGAAGAAATAACATAGAATGTTACATAGAGAACATGATCTTAATGCAACAGAGAATTGACCACAATAGTTTCAACAACACTTGCAATCATTAGAAGATCAAGACACCTTAGCTCACTATATTCAATAATCTTGCATTATAGCTCACACTGCATTCCACACTTCTACACTTAATTTTGCATCACAACATTCAACTCTATTCCACACTTCATCTTACATCAATTCACCTTGCATTTATACCATCCACAACTTAGAAAAATATCTTCAAGTCGGCTATACTCACCTTACTCTTTACAAGTTCAAAATAAGTCAGCACTAAGCATTCTCACGGTGGGTAGGAATGATGGTGGACCAATACAAAACTTAAATGGGACCCAAGTTAACTCTCACATGCCATGCTACACTTTCATTAATGCTTAAACATCTTCAAATGTAGTGTAAACACTAGGTCGGGTTGTTACCTATGCAAACAACTTTAAAATTTGAATTACTACACATCATGCAACTAATCAAAGCAACAATATCTCTCAATCACTGCATAGTTAACACCAATGACAACACCATCATACTTGCAATACAATTAGGTCTAGACACACAAGGGAGCTAATCCTAGTGTGAAATTGTCAAAGGTGACAATTTACGACACTATATTTATACAATTTTTTTTTTTAATTATGGTGATTTGAGTTTTTAAAAGCAGATGGGTTCGTTGCAAAATTATTCTATATGAGCTCATTGAAAATTCAAGAAATAATCAACTTCTCTATTCCTAAATATAGGCTTCCTCTGTTTGATGCTCATATGGGTGCAATTTCATATGAGAATCATAAACTAGAAAATCAACATAGACCTCTTTGGATTCACTCTTATTTCAAGAGTGTGCATCTATTCCCTAAATAGGTTGTCATTTCAACCTTATTCTCCCTACTAATTTTCTTACAAGCTTTCCTGATGTAGCCCTTTTGGAAAATATAACCATTGCCCATCTACTTGCATGCCAAATACTCCATATTGAGCACTAAAGTGGCCTTGTGCCCGAGAACAAGCACATGTTCATTAATAAATTATTAGATTAGATGGATTCAATTCACATTATACAAATAGAGAGAGACTCAATGCTTGCATCAACATTTTCCTAAACAAATACTATATTTTAATGTATCTCCTAAGCATCATTATCGTCATACAACATGTCTTACCATCTTATTTATCAATATTGGGACTCAAATGCTATCAAGTCTCAAATGTTTCCCTTTGTCCATAATAATTCCTTAAAAAGGTTATTTTCTACACTGCTAACTTTCAAACATGGTTGAAAGCTAAAGTGCACTCATACAAAGGAGCAAAAGAGTAGGGGACAAAATCATGCCATGAGGATCAAACCATGTATATAGCCTTGTCAAAGAGGAAAGTCAATATTCTAGACATATTTGCAATAGTTCAAAAAATTAGACTCCAATCATCAATCACTATTTACATAAAAAATGAAACAAAGCTACAATAATCCTCTTATGTTAAATTTTATTTTTAAACTAAACTCTTTATTTATTTCTATTACTATTTACTATATTATAATATGGTTACTTTATTTCCCCGCATAATAAAAGATACGGTGCAGTTCTTTTACGGTATAATTTGTTATCTGAAATTGAAACAACTGTGCGCATCTTGATAAAACTATGATTGTGACATAAAATGGGAAAGGATCTAGATTAACATAAACTGCCATTTATTTTCCTTATATTACTGTTGGCATATTTAGCAAGCCTCTTGGGTGCTTACATTATAATTAGATTCAAAGGAAGTCATACGACTAAGCGCAAGTGGTAGGTTTTGATACTTTGACAAAAGCTGTTCTGGTGCTGCTTGCACGGCCATCTCTGAGAGGCAACGTCTTCTTCCAACAGTACCCTGTGCCCTCCAGATTGGCATGGATAACTACTGTGCAAAAACAATCCTCCAGGCATGCCTCTTGGCACGCAGCTTCACTAACACCAGTTGTGGTTTCATAATCATTCCCCGACCAATCTATGTGCCCTTTATTTACCATTTGTCCGCCGATTGCACTGCACTTGCTCGTCTGCTGCGACGGCATTTGAAAGCACCCCTTTGAAGGGTCGTTTCTGGCAACAAAGTCGAATCCAGGAGGACAACTACAACGGGAGTATTTGTCCACCACTTGACAGATTCCATTTAGACCACACTCGCCATACTCCGCGCACCCACTTCCCTTTACGTGCAGCAGGGAGCCCATAAGAATCACCAAGAAAAGCGTAGCAGAAGGAGCCATACCCACTGAAATATGATGCAGAAGGAGATTTACTTCAAACAAGTTCACAAGCGTTCTCTATGGAAGTGGAATAGATAGAGCTTTCTCATGGGCGTCTAGTGGATAATGCACGTTCAGGCGGTGTAGGCATGATATGATTCCCTGGACCCACTAAACATGGCAGGCATGTTGGCGACAAATGAAGCAGACAAGCACCCACAGATCGATTTTCTTTGTTTTTTTCTTTTTGTTCAAATCTATGAGTTGGCAGCCATAACGACACACAATTATTCTAATGAAGTCAAGCAATCCGCCTATGGCTGTGCTTGTACGAGGAAACGTAATCAAAGACGTTCGTGAGAAAAATGGAGGGCTGCGCTTTAGTGGAGGATGACATAGACACACACATATATATGTATGGCAGATTCTGTTGTCACCATTGAAAATATATGCATAATGTGGAAATTCTCCATGTTGCGTGTGACGATAAATATACGCTATCCGTTGGTGTCAGCAGACCCGAGCCCTGTGTTCCTGTTCCTCTAAAAGGACGAAGAATTAATTCATCTTTATCTTTTGGATAAAGCTTTTCATACCCCTTTCTTGAAACATTTTCTACCTTGCCTGTCAACAAATTTTTTAATGACGGTTATCTATTCAAAGGTGCCCTTAAAATATTATGATACACCTTAGTGTAAGTAAAATTATATAAAAATCAAATATATATATCATTATAATTCTATATAAATTTTGACAGTCTATCCAAAATCTCTCCTTCCATCATTGTATTTTACGACAAAAATCTCTAAATATGGTCATAGGACCATCAAATTTAAGCCATGCTTTCTAAACTCTTCCTTTGTCCCTCAACTTAGAAACAATGCAATTGCTAGTTCAAAAATCACACTTTGTACAAATTAGTTGTTATTCTTTAGCACTCTTAAGGTAGACGTGAATACCTAAGTCCATCTACGGATATTGTTAATATTTTGTTTCTTTGAATTTTAATTAATTTTGTGTTCTTTTCTTCATAACCCAGTACTTTTATATTATTTTATTTTATTTGAAAACACAAACATATTAATTTTTAAAT
This sequence comes from Sequoia sempervirens, assembly GCA_007258455.2. NCBI lineage: Eukaryota > Viridiplantae > Streptophyta > Pinopsida > Cupressales > Cupressaceae > Sequoia > Sequoia sempervirens. Next base: position 428,951,191 of record VDFB02075321.1, on the reverse strand, counting down.
CTGAATAAGGTACATATAGGTTTCCAAACAGTAATAGTTGTCAATAAAGTCTATAGAATAAAAATTTGAGGTTTACTACAGATCCACCTTCACTAATACTCAGAATAAATAACAAAATCAAAATTAAGATAACTAGAACACAAAAACAAACTATTAACCCAAACCATGATGAAGGAATGAAAGCATATTTGAGTAATGAGATAAAGAAAGAGATCCCCAATCCATAATATTTCAGTTATAGTCAACATCAGAGGCTCTTTTAACCAAATAGTCAGCAACAACATTCCACTCTCAATGAACATGAATAAAATAGATGGAATCAAAATTTCCTGATAGGTGAAGAATTTGTTCCACATACAATGCCAACCTCCAAGAAGACTCATAAAGTTTTTTATTATTCAATAGGGAAACCAAAACCATTGAATCCATCTCACAAATTATATTTTTCCAACCCACATCACATGCTTTCTACATAGCTACTAAGATAACTTGTGCCTCCATTTAATTATTTGTAGCAATCCCCATAGTTGAAGAAAAGAGGAAATGAACTAACCCAATACTATCCCTCGTAACTCCACCAATCCTTGCAGCACCTAGATCGCCTCGTGATGAGCCATTAGTGTTACTTTTAAAATATCCCAATAGAGGAGGAGACCATTCACTAGCTCTCTTCATTTTTTAAATATCTAATCATAGAATAAGGATTAGAGGGTGTCGTCAATTTCCACAAATCTAACTTTGAAAAATTAGATTACTAGAAGAAGACAAAACAACATCTAGAGAGCAAATGGCCTATAAAGCTTCCTTCTTTGAATCTTTTTTTTTGCCAAATATATCGAATTAAAATCTAATAACCTTGGAAAATATGATGATTTATTTTTAATTTTTTTTACAAAGAATGAAAATAGGACCTATATCTTAAGAAAAAAACATAATAGATATTGAAGTAGAAGTTTGGCCCATACTAGCAAAAATTTAGGCTTAGAAGAAGCATGAATAAAAGGTTGATTCCAAATATGGCATCATTGCCTCAACAATCTCTCTTAAAGAGAACAATGAAATAAAAAATGACACATTGTTCTCATCAATTCCACACAAAACACCTTTGGAATGACTTTGAAAACCCTTTTTTTTGTATGTTGTCCTTGTAGTGTAAAAATTGTTTTCCCTTGCAATTTCACACTACACAATTTCCTCACTTCAGCCCTCTAATATAAGACACTTCAATTGTAAAATGCCAATATTTGAAATTGGTATTTTTCTAATTTTATGATAATCTTGATATTCAAAATACAAAAAATTCAGGATGGGAGTGCAATGTGCAAATATCTACATGGCATGCTAGCATCTCATAAAAATTCATGGTTATAGTGTTAGTTGGAGCATGAACTTCTCACTAACATTTTAGAAGTCATGCTCTTGCATGCAGTCAAACAGAGAAAAAAGTAGCATGACTTGCCTCTTTTGCACAAGGAAGTTAATTTTTCACATTTGAACCTTGAAAATCTACAACTCTTGAAGAAACTCTTTCATGTATGTAACTAGCAAGCTATATTAGTATCATGCATGTCATTTTCATTATTATTTTTTTCACCACCTTCGTGAGACTATAAAGAAAGATAAGATTAAGGAAACACCATTCTTCTTGGGGATTTGAAGGAACTTCTAGGTTATGTTATTCCAATATTCGTGTTCCCTTCTCCTCATATGATTTTTCTTGATTTCATTTGAATATTTCAAATGGTAGCATAATTTACTTATTGTTTTCTATGTTATTGTTAATAGATAAGTGTAGGATCATGGATGTCCAAAAAGTGGCAATTTGACAAAAAAGTGACTGACAACTTTTTTGTTATTTGAATTTGATGAAATAATAAGTGTTTATTGATAAAATTGTCAGTTTTTCACCAATATTTAAGATATGCCTTATTTTGAATTTCATAAATAATTATTATTGATTTTTTACATGCATTATGACTAAAGTCCTGATTGATAGGCTGATTGAAAAATATCTATAATTCTCAAATTATTTCACATTTTTCAAATCTGAAAGATGTGACATATTGTATTCTTCCCATATTATAGGATAAAAAGAATAAAGATTGGTTTTCATAAATATTTTACCAGGTTATGGTGGTCAAATAAACAAGTTTTAATACTTTAAAAAGTTCTAATTAAAAAATCATAACTAATTATTTACTTGCAAATAAATTACAAAAAAAAAATGTCACAATCGAGCATGTGTCTTTTACTTATGTTGAAAGTTTCAAAAAAAATATTATTTTCTTATACTTAGGTTGGTCGGACATACACCTTTTTTTTTTCTTGAAAGTTTAGTACAACTACATTGAAATTTTAAATTTTCACCAAATAGATTTTCTTTTTTCTAAAAAAAGGACTAGTATCTTATAAACTACATTCAATTTTCTACAAGTTCTATTCTTACATATTTTTTAGATTATGTTAATAACCTATCCAATTTTTATGTCGAGTTGCCTAAATCTACTCTTTTGAACTTCTATTGCCACTTAAGGGCCTAGTTTGGACCCCCGTGATCTTGTACTAGCCCTAATACTTTAATTTTAAGTAATTTATATTATTACCTCCTCAAAATCATTAAAAAATTGACTATTACAGAAGTTGGAAGACAAAAATGGGTGTTTAATTGAGGTAAGCGCCTTAAACAACCACCCAAAAACATTTTTTTTCTTTTTTTTCATTATTTCTAGTTTTGTTTATGGAAAAGAATGTTTACTTGGTGATATACTTTCTAACTCTCCTTTCAATATTTTGATTGTTTAGAAAACTATTTTCATTTACATTTTTTTCATTTTAAATATTTTATGTATTTTGTCAATTCACTATTTTCATTTTGTACATGTAGGAATTTTTTTGGACATGATTTTGCTTTTTGTGAAGTATTTGGATTGGATGGAAATCCAATGTGAGGATGCATGCATGACATGATAATGTATGAGGAAGATGCTTCTCAACAGACACCATAGGCTCCCTAGAATTAGAACTTTTCATTTCTATTGAAATAATTTTGTAATTTATCTTCTATACAAATATGCTTTCATTATATTTATTATAGCTAAGCATTTAAAATTGTAATTCATGATTTTTCAATTTGGTTATAATTTTTGCAAAAGAATAATTAAAATAATTTTAATGCTATCAATTCATCTCAATGTAATAACTGGATTTATTCTTGAGAAAAGTTAGTATTTCTTTGTAATAATAGATTTCCATTTATCACATTTTGGTGAACCTTCCACTTTAACACAAAAATAATTTTATATTTTAAAAATTAAAAAAATAGTACATTTTTTCTCTCATTATTTGTAGGTCTATTTAGATTGTGCATTGAAATGTCTTTTTATGAGTTTCAAAATCCAATATCTCCAATCAAGTAATGTATTTTAAAGAAGACTTTACACATATAATATGGAATTCTCAAGATCATTCACAACTCTAATCTTACTGGTCCTAATTATTTTAGAGAATAATGTGATACTAGGATGCCTTAATCATCCCTTCCAATAAGATTAGACATTTCTTCCCCATCCAACACTCTCCTTGTGTTGATGCAAGATTTGACCATGAGACTACTCTTCAAGCCTTTAATTTTCAAAGATAAAATTTAGAGTTTAATATTTACACCAATTCTGAGATATTTTCCCAAGGACCTCCTCACTAAAGTAGGGCCATTCATTGACTCTATTCATAACATGTTGATAAAAAAACCTCAATCATTAGAATTTATTAGAGGATTGACACACATTATCTTGAACATTGTCCCATTCTATAGTTCAATTTTCACAAACATAATAGATTATTATCAAAAAATTATTGGCATACAACTTTACATGTCAATGTTCACCCCTACAATGCACATGGTGAGTATTAGACCCATGACCATAGGTTCTCATCCTCCTTCCATTGGATTGTCTTTCAGCTTCTTCTGAAGAACCATTAGCACCTTCTTGCCCATTGGATTTACTACTTTCACATCTAGAACTTCACATAACTCCACCAATTTGTAAGGAAAGCTTAGGTGCAGAACAAACTCTCCTAATGTCAAAAACTCAGGCAAGAATGTAGAGGTAACTTTAAATTTTCAATTACAGTCCAATTAAGATACGCTTGAAAGGAATAACAGAACAAATAAATGAACATACATAATTGAACACCAGATTTACGTGGGAAAACCTTTATGGGAGAAAAACCCACCACACCAAGAAAAACCTCTTTGTATTACAGTAAACAAAATTACATATAGAGTACAAACTTCTCTTCTGATGTCAATTTATAGCAACATAATTTCCTGATCAACTTTGTACAAAAATGCTCTCAGAAACATCCAACGAAACTACATAGATCAATTTGTATTCAATCGAACAACATTGTCACTCATCAAACTATACACTGTCATCTGCCATTGCCCCAACATAGTCGTTTTTCCTCACAGTCTGTTCATCTCCCTAATAGGAACGGTCACAATAGTCCAACTGCTAGCAGTTCACATTTCACTTCTCTAATTGACTCAGAATAGACCATGTAGGATATACATTCGGCCAAGGTGTTCAAATTGTGTTGCATGTCGATGAGACACTAGGCCGTGTCTCCCTGATGCCACAATGCCCGACAATCATTATCGCCCAGACTCACTCTATCGCTAAGAAATCACAACTATATCCACTACAGAACCATTGGCCAGACTATCGCTATCAACGAGAGGTCATACCAAACACAAATCCATCTTGTGTAGATCTATCGGTGAGACAAGTGCTATCGGCAAGAGTTCTCACCAAAAGCACCTGCCTGTTGATGAGAGAAACCTTATCGCTAAGACTTCACACCGATGTTCAACTCATGTAGCTCTATTGGCAAGAGATCATACCGATGTTCATACACATCATTGAGAGGAACACTATCGCCAAGAGGTCATATTGAATGCACTAGCTTGTCGGTGAGACCACATCCATCAGCAAGAGTTCTTACCGAATGCAAACCCGCCAGCCAAGAGTTTTCCCGATGATCACTAGGAGCCAACCTATCACCGAGACTAGTGCTATCGGAATGAGTCACTCTAAAGTTCATACTATTTCCCTGATGGCATCCATCGCCAATGTGTAAAATCTCGGTGAGACATACTCTGTTAGAATGAGTCACTCTGAAGCTTCATAGCGATCGACATGTCTTGCCAATGACTCTCGTCGGCAAGACAGAACCAAAGTCTTAGTGACCTGAGCACTTCAAATGTTTAGAACGTAGTTGCTAGTCGGTAAGACTTCTAGAGGGTCTCACCGACTTTTCTCTTTCAGGAGTTTACATGCCAGTAATATTGAGGCACATTTTCCAACAATCTCCCACTTGATGAAGATCTTACTGACATCTCTAGAGCACAACAAAACTACTAAAATTCATGGGCACTAAGTCCCATTGAACTGGCACACCACCTGAACTTATCTATGCTCACTGGCTTCATCAATGCATCTGCAAAATTTTCCATAGTACCCACTTTTTCTAAAGATACCTTTCCATCCTCCACCATATCTAGTACAAAGTGATATTGCACATCAATATGTTTCATCCTAGATTGGAAAGTAGGATTTTTTGCCAAACAAATAGCACTTTGATTGTCACAGTAAATTGTAATTATCCCTACATCAAACCCAATGTTAGAACACAAACGTTTTAACTAGATTGCTTCTTTATAGGGGTGTGTTGTTGCCATGTATTCTGCCCCTATAGTGGACAAATCGACTATAGCCTACCACTTACTTATTCTATTTACTGCACCACCATTCATCATGAAAATATATCCACAGGTGGATCTTCTATTGTCAATGTCCCCTGCCCAATTAGAATCCACATAGCCTCGAATGCTGAGAGTCCTTTGTGATTCAACCAAATTTCCATGGTAACACAAAGCATATTCTAAAGTTCCCTTTAGATATCTAAACACCCTTTTCATAGCATCCCAATGTGTCCTAGGATTTTCCATATAACAACTAAGTACTCTGAATGCTTGGGAAATTTTTGGCCTTGTATGGACCATTGCATACATTAAACTGTCGATTGCACTAGCATAAGGCACTCTGGTCATGTCCTCTATCTTAGTAGGATATTTTGGACAGTCTTCACAGATAGCTTTGTTCCTTGCAAGACTAGAACAACTAGTTGCTTGCAATCAGTCATACAAAATCTCTCCAGAACAGTGTTAATATACTTACTCTGACTAAGCCAAAGTTTTCTACTATTTCTATCCTTGGTTATTTCCATTCCCAAAATATACCTGGCTGCACCAAGATCTTTCATTTTGAACTTTGCAAACAACTGAGATTTTAGATCAGAAATCATTAACTTACTATTTCCTATGAACAACATATCATCAACATAGAGAGAAATAATAAGAACACAATCATTTTCAGCTTTGTAATACACACAATGGTTAGATTTCGATCTTACAAATACCAATGACAAAACAAACGTGTCAAACCTCTGGTACCACATTCTAGGAGATTGTTTTAATCCATATAGAGATTTTTTCAACTTGCAAACCAGTTTTTATTTACCTTTTTAGACAAAGTGCTTAGGCTGGGACATATAGATTTCTTCTTCAAGGTCACCATGAAGAAATGTTGTCTTCACATCCATCTGTTCAATCTCTAAGTCATACACTGCTACAAGTGACAAAAGAAATCTGATAGACGTTAGCTTAGCTACAAGAGAAAAAATTTCTCCATTATTAATTCCCTCTACCTGGGAATATCCCTTCGCAACCAACCTTGCCTTATACTTTTCCACACTACCATCCAGACCTATTTTCCTTTTAAATACCCATTTGCAACCAACAATTTTTCTACCTTCAGGCAAGGGCACCAAACTCCAAGTATTATTCTTTTCTAATGATGTTATTTCTTCAATCATGGCTTCCAACCAAGAGTTTGAATCAGACATTCTAAATACCTCTTTCACAGTCCTAGGCTCATCAGTGCTAGGGATTAAAGCATAGGCACAAGTAGAATCTATCAAAGAAAACCCATACATATCAGGTTGCTTTCTTCCACGTGTTGACCTCCTCACAGGCTGAGGCTAAGGTTGATCTTCTTCTTCAGAACTCTCAGAACTACTTGAGCTCTCCTCAGTTTCAGGTACATTTTGAATTTTCAATTCCTCTTTATCTAGTGTCAGAGGAATTTCAACTACATCCCTTTTCTCTTCTGATTTTTTCTTTGACTGTGGATTCAAAGTAGAAGGCTTTAGCTCACAAAAAATAACACTTCTATTGTACAGAACCTTCTCCGTATCAGAATTCGAAAGCTTGTATCCTTTTATGCCAGCACTATAACTAATAAAAATAAATTTAGCAGCCTTGTTCTCCAATTTAGATCTTTTTTCATTAGGCACATATGCATATGCTTCACAACCAAAGACAAAAATGTGTCTCATAGAGGGCTTATTTCTAGACCATGCTTCCAAAAGTGTTTTCTCAACAAGAGCAGAATTCAGAGAGCGATTAATTAAATAACATGTTCTTGCAACTTCCTCAGCCCATAACTTCTCCTCCAAGCTAGCACTGCTTAGCATACT
>VDFB02075321.1:428638764-428943492 GCA_007258455.2 Sequoia sempervirens | reverse complement strand
GCATGTCCCTAGGGTGTAGACCTACAAACAAAATGCAATAGACAAGAAAGATCTGCACAAGACAACAAGGTTATAAAATGAAAAGCACTAAATCATGATGTTAGAACATATGGATATTTAGAAATAAAAACATGGATAACACATACACAAAGGCACCAAACAAACTAAATATATCTGAGTCAGCAAAGTAAAAGAGACCTTGATGCAAGAGGTTATCTCAATTCTATGTGTCGTTCCCAAAATAACAAGAAGTAACTCATATGGAAGAATTCTTAAATGGAGAGAAGAATGTAAGGATTGATTGCTTCAAGAGAAGAATGTATCCAAAAGATAGGGAAATGACCAATGTTAGAGAGAAAAAGAGAGAGAAAGAAGTATATACTTAGGATGAAGAAGACGTAGGTCTTTGATCTAGTATATACAATTATAAAGCTAAGCCAAGACACAAAGAGGACACGGGTCTTTTATCCTACGTAGCTAACTGCAAATTCACCACAAACATGTTTATTGCAGACAAAAATATTGGGTGAAAAAGAAAAAACTATGGTAAAATCATAGACATTTCATGACATAATTTGATCAAATAAAAAGACATTGTTGATAAGTATGGCTAGTAAGGCTAGAGACCATATGACAAGTGGATAAAGATGGCATTGATAAGTATGGATAGCAAGCTAGAGACCATACGACAAGTGCATAAAGATGACACTAGTAAGTATGGATAGAAAACTAGAGACCATATGGCAAGCACATTAAGATGACACTAATAAGTATGGCTAGCAAGCTAGAGACCATACCACAAGCACATAAATACGACATTGATAATTATGGCTAGCAAGCTAGAGACCATACAAAAGGTGCATAAAGATGATGTTCATAAGTATGGATAGCATGGAATATAGAGTCCATTACGGAAATCATATAGGCCTTTGGTGGTTGCAAACGATGTTGTAGGATAGTCACAAAAAAGAAAAGTCTAGTTAGGTTGCTCCCAAGCTATACAATGAGACATAAGACATCAAGACATATACTTTTAAGACAATTTTTTGAAAAATTAGAATAAGTAGAGATGATTTCCCCCCTTAGAATGATGTGTACTACACAAAGGATCATATGTCATTCTAAGGAGAATAAAAAGAGAAGAAAGAAGAGAGGAGGTCCTCAAAAAGGACACACACTTCAAAAACAAGTTATCCCTACCCCCAACATATAGGGGAGGATAACCATGCTAGAGACTATTGTGTCGCTACCATAGAGAAAGTATGGTTGTACACAATAGTGTACTACCACAAATGGCAATGAGTAAACAATGCTAAAAATGCTACATAATGGGTAGAAAGATAATAGAAGAGAGTTGTAAGAACCTCATGAGAAGGTGATTAGAATGAAAAGGATAGAGGTAGACCTCAATATAACTTGGCATGCGAAGAAAATATAGGTGCATCAACAAATGGGAGAGTGATGGAACCAAAATCAAGAAGTTGTTTTATATTATCCTTCAAGGCCTTACATTCACTAGTGGAATGGCCAGATACTCGATGGTATATATAGAAAGAATATTTTGTTTTATCTTGCATATAAAACTTCTTATGTGTAGGAGGAGGAAGATTAATTAAGTGGGATTTGAGAAGCCTCAACAAAACATTCTCTTTCTAAGACAATGAATGAGGACTAGGAAGAAACCCTTTCTCTTGGGAAGAAAAGTTTGAATGCTGACAGGAAGAAGACATAAGGATAGTAGACAATGGAGGAGGGGATGGAGACAAACGAGAAGGCTTGTAACCTAAACCCATTGCAAAAGAGTGAGGTGTCAATTCGAAAGGGACCTTAACTCCTTGATACATATGCCTAGGACCATTTCCTTTATACCCATGCTTAGAAAGAATATTAAATCTGAATCCATAACATGATTGCAACTCCCCCAAAGGGGGAGGATCAACATTAAGGACATTACAATTGTTGTTCATATTATCCCATGATACTGAGGAATAATCATCTTCAATAGTAGATGCAAATAATATTGTTGGAATGTTGAAGTGGATTGGGTCAACTTTATATTCCACAATGAAGGATGTTATAAAGTCTAATGAACCCCAATCATCACTGAGACATGCATTTTCTTGATAAGAAGTAGGAGTAGACTTAATATTTCTTGCTTTAGTAGGATCTTCTTTAGGGAAATTTTTCTCAAGAGTATCCTTTGTAATAGGTATTTGAACCCCAATCCTAATACATGCAAAACAATAAGAACAAACACATTAGATAATCAATTGCAAGCACGAATAAGGATTCCCCATGAAATCCATTAACATAGCTTAAATTAGGAAAAACAATGAAGAATGCAATAAGAATCAAAAAGAGAGATTGAATACTAATTAAACTAGCAAACTCATGATCCCATGGGGGAATTGGTGCCAGTTTGATGTGAAAATTGGCCCTTTCCCAACTCCTATGATGCAAGATTGATGTATGTTGATTATAATTGATGACTGATCCACTTTGTTGATGCTTTATGAGAGCTCCAAGCTAAAAACCTGCATAACCTAGCTAAGATTCAATGGTGATGAAAGGAATTTGATAGATATTTGAGCACGATAACTTTGAATAATTTGTGGATGATCAAATGAGGAGATGAGCTCTTCATTTATAGATGAGGTTGAAGGATGAATGTCTAAAATTGAGCAATGTGGGACTAACATTCATCCAATGGCAAGATGCCACTTGTCAAACTATGAGAGGATGGAGGATGTGCAATTTTTGAGGATTGTGCCAATAAATGCCTATTTTTGAATTTTGAATTTTGTTGAAATGACTTGCAAGAGGGAAGAAAGAAAGCTTTGAAAGCCACTTGGCTTAAGGAAAAGGACATGTAATACGGAGTTAAATGACTTGTTGGATGTGCATGTCAACTTGGATTTTTGAATTCAAAGTTGAAGGATATTCCAAAAAGATGCCTTGTTGAGGAAAATAGGGATTTAATAAATCAATTAAATCTATTTTCATGAGCAAGTGGTAAATGCTTAGAGGATGGGACATGACAAGAGATTAAATTAATCAAGGTTAATTAATTTAATAAAGAGGGTTAGATGATGTGACAAATTTGACTTAAATTTGTGGATTTATTTAAATTAAATATGAGAAGAATATGATAAAAGGATTAATTAAATAAATATTTTGATTTATTTAATTAAAAGAGATGATGTTAGATTAAACTAAATAAGGTTTTAATTTATTTAATTTAATAGACTTTAGAAATTTAATCAAATAAAATTAATTATTTAATTAAAATAGGGATAATTAGATCAAATGATTAATTTAATTGTCGAGAAGTGACTTAATTAGATAAGCGGTTTTATTTAATTAAGAGGAATATTGATGAATTAATCGAGGATAAAAGGGGATTTGATTAAATGGTTAAGCCCAGAAGGATGATTGAGTTGACGATGTTATTCGAGATCAAATGCATAATGTCAATCGATACATTTTACGTGTCTACATTTTTCCCCTCTTTGAAGCAATGCACTTGTTGCATTGGTTCAAAGAATAAACGATCTCGATCAAAGCCAAAAAAAAAAAATTATTTAAAATTCTTGCCCCACTACTACCCGATGAGAGAAAAAATGCCAATATACTGCCCCCTCAAGAGATTGGACAAAAATTTCAATTTTTTGATCTCAAGAAAAAAGAGGACAATGTGCCTGACAGGTCCGAAAAGGCTCTAGGAGGCCAAAAATGTGTCTAAATACAATAAAATGATGTATAACAAGCCTCAATTGGATAAAAACAGGTTCGAGGGTCCAAAACCCTAGTAGGATAGCCAATTAGGGTGAAAAAAACCCTAATTTTCAAGCTTAAAAGGGGTCCGAGGGGTCACTTTCAATTCATTTTCGCACATACCCATCTAGCAACCCTAAGATTTGAGCTTTGACCTCCTGACGATATGGTGCAATGACAACTTCTGATGCACATTTTTTACCAAGTTTGGACATACCAGCAACCACCCGGCATTCAAGCACCGATAAGTGATCCTTACCTAAGCTTCATTTTTCATTTTTAACGTTCTTTTAATGCATTCAAAGTTAGTCATTCTACAGTGGCACTATATAGCACCACTCATAAATCAAACTATGTCGCTTGGTGTCAAATTGCACCACGACGATGGAGTTTGGAGTTTGAAAATAAACTCCAAACTCTAACACTAAGCTCGTGGCCGGCAGGGTGATTTCTAAACTATGACGCAGCGGTCTTTTTTCTTTTCAAAGTGCATCATTGGGAAGGAAAGTGCATCGCAACGTTGCACTTTCAGCCTTTTGTGCCCTAGCGTCGTAGTTTGATTAAAAATCAAACTACGATGCCTTCATAGATTACGACACTAGAGAGGTTTCTTGCACACCCGGCTCATAATTTTTCAAAAAATTTAACATGATGACCCTTCCTGATGTAGGATGTGGTGAGGGAGCTCTACTCCCAGGAGCATAGGTCACAGGATCTGTTCGATTATTTACAGGACCTAAGCAATAGAGATCAGGATCGACTACGAGACATGGGGCTATGGTACATTACCTACGCAGCGCTCGTTCGCACCCACCTAGGGATGATATTAGTGCTTGTCGAGAGATGGCACAACGAGACCTCTTGGTTCCACCTTCCCACCGGCAAGGCCACCATCACCTTTGAGGATGTTTGGCGCATTCTAAGATTGTCAATTCATAGTCAGCAAATCATTTTTGATATGGATGAGGGGCACGATGCCTGCCACAGAGGACATCATTATTTGTGAGGGGTAGATCGAGCTTGAGCAACACAAGGCCCTGGCACCTCCCTTTTGTTTGGTTGTTGCAACAATTATTTCGGGTCTTGTTGCCCCAAACTGACAACGCTGATACTTCAGTCCTAGTTGGGGACTGTGCTAGGAGTGTATGGTTTGCGACAAACCAGTCTATTTTGCTTGGGGGTTGGTTCTTCTTGCATCCCTATATAGAGATCTCCACGAGTACGTCTACCTCGATGGTAGAGCACTTGGAGCAGAGGTGACACTTCTCCACATATGGGTGTGGGAGCACATTGTTGTCCTTCGGCCACAGATTGTTATAGTTTTGATGATGCCAAACAATCCCCTCGTATGGCACTACAAAGGTGGTGTGTCCTTCACACACATAGGAGAGCATGGGATCTCCTATTGGAGGAGGGTCCTAGACAAGATGTAGGTATTTATATGGCGACTATACCTTGGTCGGCCTGGATGGGCTGGTGATGCAGATCATGTTTTCTTTGCCCACCAGGACCGCCTCATGCAGGGGTGAGAGCACACTATGATTGAGAGATACCTACTCAGGCGCATGCAGCATTAGTTTGGTGAGCCCTAGGATTAGCTAGATGGTGATTATGTGGTCATCTTTACCCACACCATGTCACAGGTTTCATGGGGGCGATACATTCCTAGCTTGAAAGTCGTTGACAGTTTCAGACAATTAGTGGCTCGGCCATGGGCCTATGATTAGGGACCTATAGATCCAGGTGTGACACAGGCATATAGGGATTGGTTTTGGCCTCCCCTACATTTGACAATCCCAGGAGCAATCCCTGATCGGTGGAGAGTGAGAGGCTGAGGGGGAGGATGAGGACGAAAGGATGGCGATGGTAGGAGCATTCAGTCGGGCCTCCAGTTTAGCCCGATGTGCAAATGCAGGATCAACAGTAGGTGCCACCAGGTGTACCACCACAAGCTGAGGATCAGCCTCAGGTATAGCCTCCACAAGCACAACTAGCAGTGCAGCCAGTAGGGTAGGTGGATCCCTGAGATGCATTGATTGTGTAGTTGCAAGCCCAAGTCCAAACTGTGACAGCCGAGAGGGATCAGGCTAAAACTGAGATACATCAACTCAAGGCTGAGTGGGATTAGGCCATATAGTAGAGATAGGTCGTAGAGTTGTAGGCAGCCACAGAGCTAGGTTGGAAACAGTAGTTGGAGAGCATGGTAGCCTCCTCCTCTCAGAGTACAGTATCCATTAGATCCTACAGGGAGTCTGTCTAAGAGGTTGAGTACTATTGGATGCATTATCATGAGGTCATACCCAGAGCAGCACAGGTGCCAGAGTACTCGCAGCAGACTAGCCACAAAACAGCAAAGGGTCACGGTGACAAGGGCGAGGGAAACATACAAGGGGTAGACCTTGATTGAGATGATATTTTTTGTGCCTTATGGGCTCCTTTTTGATAGCCCAATGGGCCTTTTGTACTGATTCACATACATCTACAGTGATCCAATTATTTTGTACTATGACGGTTATCTGATGATATATATGAGCTGATGATGTTGATGTGATGTTATGTGTATCATTTATTTATGCATGTGTGGATGATTCTATTTCTATATGTTGTGCAATGATGTTTATGATGTTATATGATGTATTTATGGATGTATTTATTTTTGATGATGTATGCATTATTATTGTGACTAACAGATCTATATTATGTTGATTTATGATATGCAAATGTATTTATGTGATGTGTAATGATGCGAAATGATATGATATGTAATATGCAGTATGCAAAATCATATGGAAATTATCTATGTTGTATATGTGAAATGATGTGAATCCTGCTTATATATGAAATGATTATGGATGGATGTATGCTTTCCATGTAATGGATTTTTATGTTCCTATTTATAATCATGTGGAATGATTCATGCAATGAAATGCAAACAATGATTGTGATGCTATTTATGAGATGATATGGATGATTAGTGGACAATATAATGCGATGTCGATGCAATGGTCATGTTTTATTGATAATGCAAATGAGATGGTTTTCTAAGATGCTTAGAATAACAAATATTATTATCCTAAATATACTAAATGATAATGTAATGTATGTGATGCATTTACTGTGATGTACTATATGGAATAATATGATGATGTTCTATGTCAAATGAATGCAATGTGTGAGATGACCCTGTTATGCAAGTATGTATGCAATGGATTATCTATAATACTTATGTACCAATTATGTATGATTATAAATGAAAATATGAAGTGACTATGACATGTTTATGCACATGAATGTTATGTGATGATTTACATGATAAATGCAATGTGGTGCAAAACAATGAATGCAATGTAGTAAAATGAATGTGCTTATGTATGAGAATTGCTTATAATGTCATGTTTATATGATGATGGAAATGCAATGCATGTGTTTCCTATATGATACGTTTATGCAATATGCTAATGATTTGTGCATGCAAGATTGACGATGAGGATGATGATGATCAATTGTCATAGTACCTTGTTAGTGTGATAAGCAAGAAGGGATGAAAGAGAAGAAGTCATTTCAACAAAACACAAGATGATTAAAATGTAAATGATGATGATTACTTGCCGAGGAGTTGGGATTTTCAAAGGGCCAATTTCCTTATGTTTGATAACACACGTGGCACGATGCATCAAGGTAGAAAATAGATGGTGTTAATGAGTACTGTGAGATAGGGTTAGAAAATCAAATAGAATAGGTAAAGTGACAGCCAACACTTCTAAACTATTAAACCACATCTAAACAAGAGAATACAAACAAATGGAGATTTCAAAGTGAAAGCAAATAAAATAAAGTACTCCCCATATTGTAGTTGATTCCTTCTCTTGCTCTCCTTCTTCTTGTTATGCAACTTTTCCCTCAAATTTGTTGAAATACTTGTGCAAGACCTGCAAATGGTAGCAAGAAAGTTGGAGAAGAATAGCTATTAAGCTGAAAATGGAGAAGGAAGGTTGCTTTTATAGACAACCATTCGAATGGACAGTTGAGATTAATCTTCTAGAAAGATTCCAAGATCAATGGATGGGAATTCATGAGAGGGATGTTACGAAATGGATGGTTGAGATTAAGTCTCAGAAAAGATGCCAAGATCAATGGTCCAGAATTGATGCACCAAACATAATACCATGCATGGAAAATATATGTGGCGGCTATATTTGATAGCTATGTGAGACATGCAAGACATCTTGAGGCTATAATGAGGAAATAGATATTATAGCGGGGATTATAGCCAGGGCATCTTTGATAAGTGGTGCATAAATAATTCATTCAAATTATTTATTTGAAAATAGAAGAAATGGACAAGTGGAAAATAAATAATTTATTCAAATTATTTATGTGGAGAAAATGAAAAGAGGAACATTTAATTAAATTTATTAATTTAATTAAATGGAGAGATGGAAATTAGACCTTAAATAATTAATTTAGATTAACTATTTAATTAGGAGAGGTGGCCTGGGATAGTTAAATAATTTTAATAATTATTTAACTATAGAAGAATTAAAGGACCATGAATAGGTAAATAATTAATGGTAATTATTTAACTATAGATGAAAGGTGACAAAATAATTAAATAAATAATAATTTATTTAACTATTGAAGAAGAGGAAAAGAAATTAGTGTATGGTGGATTTTATTTAATCGATTGGGATATAAATATTAGAAAGTGAGATTAATTAAATAATTATTAAAAATTATTTAATTAATAGAGGAATATAATCAAACATAATTGAATAACTAAAATTATTCAATTATCGAAGGACGAGGATGAAGAAAAATGACGCTCAAAGGCTTAGGACATTTTTATGTGTACATTTTTCCCCTCTTTGTCATAATGCAGCCTATCACATTATGACAAAGAAAAACAAGTCAAATTCATGCCCTAGTGCAAAATAAGATGAGGAAGAATGATGAGGAGGGTTACAGTATGCCCCCTCGAGAGGACATATGGGTTCCAAGAACACGGGTGTGCTCTCGAAATTGATGAGAAGACTAGAGGATGAAAGATAGAAGAAATGTTAGTTTGGAAGGGATATTAGTGTGCAAGAGAAGGGAGGATGAAGATGGAAAGCTAGATGAAAAAAAAGAAGAAGATAGGGGAACCAACTTTCATGCTTACATTTTATATTTATCATCATTGGGCAGATTATCGTTATGGCCAACAAACACCATGATATGACGTAGACCAAGGTGTGCAAGGTTGTACCATCACGTGAGATAAGCAGTCACAGACAAGGATGATCATGACTCATACAAAAAGGCACATTTGCCCCAGTCTTTTTGCCATTACCAACCGCAAGTAGAAAAAGACAAGAAAGACAAATCATGAAACGTCGTTGCTTCTCTAAATCCTATTTCCAGGACATCCTCGAGAAACTAGCAACATGATTACCAAAAAGGACAAAATAAAGCCAAATCCATCATCATGATACATCGCTGCTTTTCTAAATCCTGGAGTCAGGACATCACTGAGAAACTAGTAACATGAGTGTCAAAAGACAAAACAAACCTCATGATACGTCGCTGCTTCTCTAAATCATGTTGTCGAGATCTCGTTGAAAAACTAGTAACATGATGAAAAATCAATAGACAAATGCCAAGTGTTTTCCAAGTGTTTTAATGTCAAGATGTCTGGTTTGATGTCGAGATGGTAGGGTGTCAAGGTTTTGACGATGCCAAGATGACGAGTGTCGAAGATTGCCAAATTCAGGAAGGACACATCCTGAATAATGTTTATGTCAAGAGGAGAAACCCCCAAAAGTCGAGAGGATCCCTCAAAATTCCAAGTGATAGTGACGATGCCTAGGAAGGACACATCCTAAGGCATAAATGATGGGGGTTGTTCTTCAGAAGGACACATCTGAAAGAACATTGATGTCAAGAGGAGTGGTTCCTAAATGTCAAGAGGATTGCTCAAAATGTCAGATGATGATGACGATGCCTAGGAAGGACACATCCTAGGGAATGATTAAATGACGAGCTACCCTTTAGAAGGACACATCTAAAGAGTAAGCAAGATTTGACTAGCTTGACTAAGTTTGACTGAGATTGACTGATTTTGATATGCCAAGATGATTGTCATGTTCCATTGATAGATTGTCGAAGTTCACTTGGGTAGATTGTTCATTCAAGTTTAAAGATTGTTTCATGTGTGTGCAAAAATTGTGCAATGAACCCTAATGGACTGACCTAGTGTAGCCTCAGGGGCCCATCGATTGATGGCCTTGCCTACGTCATGCACTCAGAGACCTCATAGTTTGACACGACCAAAGACTTTGTCTTGTTGACGAAAGATTGAGTCATGATTTATTTTAACTAACCTAATAGGACTGACCTAATGTCTTAGGGGCTCGAAGATGAGCCTTGTCTATGTAGCAAATGCGCAGAGACAACGTAGTTCGACAATGACAAAGACTAATCAAGACTTGAATTGACGTGACTGTGTTGACTGACATGATTCAGTTTTTGAAGTTTTGTGTTTTCTTCAAGACATTTTTCAATTTTTAGGTCTTTTTTTTTAGGACTTTTTACGATTTTTTTGGAGTCTTTTTTAAGGACATTTTCTGATTTTAGGTCTTTTTTAGGACATTTTTTCTGATTATTAGGTCTTTTTTAGGACATTTTTTGATTTTTAGGTCTTTTTTAGGACATTTTCTGATTTTGGAGTCTTTTTGGACATTTTTCTAATTTTTAGGTCTTTTTCAGGACATTTTTTGATTTTTAGGTCTTTTTTAGGACATTTTCTTATTTTTAGGTCTTTTTTTCAGGACATTTTCTGATTTTTAGGTCTTTTCCTTAGAAATTTTTATGATGTTTTTGGCTTTTCGAATGGTTTAAGAAGATCATGACAAATGCATGTGATTGATGCCTACACACAAGAATCCAAGGAAAAAACATGATTGTGCCCCTAGTCAAGCTAAATACCAATTGACAGGTGATGACAATGTTGTTTGATGTGGGAAGGACGCATCCCAAAACAACGTGAGGACGATGATAATGTGACAAAAGTATCGAGGTCTACAGCCAGGCTAGGAACAAATTCAAGTAATGTTTTGGATAATGTGCTTGTATGGATGAAACTCATTGCATTTGGAATGACTTGGTTAGGACTAGAAGGGATGATGAAGTATCCTTAGACCGTTTGACAAGGGAAAGCCGAGATAGGTGATAGACATGAAAGACTGATAGGTGGCCTTGATAAAGGACAGGAGACATGAGACTCAGGGAATTGTCATATGATTTTCTAGGACTATGTCGTATAGGGATAATGATGGAAATGACAAAATAGTTTGTGACAAAAGGATTGACATGTCAAGAGTTTTCCCCAAAGCATGATTTATGTGTGCCAATTTTATGCCAAGACCAAGGTAGGTGGGAAAATGGAGGGAAATGATATGGATGAAATGGATGGATGCCAATGTTAAGAGGAAGGCATAGGAGATGAGACGACTTGCCCCCAAGTGTAAAAGTCCACATAGATGATTTATTTTACACATGACGCCTATTTGCCAGGTTTTCATCATGGTACTTATCCAGGGCGCCTGTTTGCCAGGTTTTCACCATTGGACGAAATTTTTCTCTTTACTATTTTCTTGAATTTTTTGATTTTTTTGGTGTCACCAAGACGCCTATTTGCCAGGTTTTCATCAAGGTGATGATTTTTTGATTTTTCAATTTTTTTTTATTAATGTTTTTGGATAGCCTAGATGCTTTAGATGACCACTGACTGCTCTGAATCCACTGACGGTGTCGATGTAGAGACTGGTGCCATGATGTGCCAATAATATCCTTTCTGAAGTAGTTGCCTTATCAGGATCCTAGCGCTTACATACAACTGATTGATGTCATCATGGTCCTTTCCAATACTAGAATTGGCCTTATCAGAATACACACATCGTGATAGAGTGCTATGAGAGTCCTTATGATAAAGAGTTGCTGCCAAGATGCGATGGATTTGTGACATGGGATTTTTGGACTTTAGGCGAGATGTAGGATTATGGCGGATGATGGTAGACATGGATGGATTTTTTGGATGTTTGGATGAATCACTTTTTATTTTCCAAACTTGGTATGATGGATGATGGATTTTGGAGGGATGGAATTTGGAACCAACACCTTTAGATGTCTTGCTTGATGACCATTTTGAAGGAGGTGGACATGTGTTATATATGGGAGTCCTCTTGTCTTGTGGCTCCACATTTTGATTAACTTTTTCTTTTGACATATTTTCTTTGCTTGATCCACTTTTCTTTGGGATCCACTTTAATTTCATTTGTCCACTTGTCTTTTTGTCTAATTCGATGGCCTTTGACATTTGATTTTTGACTTTGTAAGACTTTTCTTTTTGTTGGTTCGAAAGGGAAGGTTTAATATGTCAAGAATGTTGGTCTATGGTGTGGGTGGATGAGGTGTTGGCAACAATCTTATGACAAGGATTTCTCATGGACTCCATTTTGAAGTTTGTATTTGACAGGGTTGCCCCCAGTATCGAGGAGGTTCCACTAACATCCTTTGATTTACTAACTGGAGAATAGCCAAGACCTTGATGTCTATAATTTTCCTGAAGTTGTATTGGTTCTTGAATTCCTTGCTCATGTATGCCTAGTCCTTTTCCTTGATAATGCATGCTCTGACAAATTCTGTTTGCGATGGGGTATTTATTGTTTTGAAAGCAAGATGCTAACCCATCATGATGTATGTGGACATTGTCACTTGGAATATTTTCGTCTACAAGAAAGCTTGCTCTCACAAAGATAGATGACCCTAGTTGAGAAAGTGTATTAGCTTCATTTTCATGTTGGCCATATTTCTAACTGATATCTTTGGTCTGATCTTGTGACATGTCAGGTTCAAATGATTCTATTGGTGCTTCCATGTCGATGTTGAAGCCATCATTATGGTCAATGTCATGGAGTCCAATGAAGTCAACTATAGCTCGATCATTTGCAAATATGTCCATAATGGAAGACTCTTGTATTGAAGTAATATCATCTATGTGTGTCATGGAGGCAAGTGTCTCATCTTGGAAAGTGTCGATAGTCAAGGCTTGAATAGGGTCGTCAAGTGTTTGATCATAAATGGCGTAAAGGTCAAGGAGTGGATCATTTTGGATTTCTTGGTCAATGATAGGGTCTTGGTCAAAAATGGGGTTGTCATGGATTTGGACTTCTTGGTCAATGGTAGGTATACTTTGGATGTCATGATTGTCTTGAATGACTTCTTGAATAGAATTTAAGATAGGTTCATGGGATGGACTACCTTGATCCTGACATGAAGGTGACGTTATAATGTCATGCTTTGGGCTTTCATTTTGACATGTATCCTCAAGTTTAGGCAATGGGATTTGACTTTGGACAATGATAGAATTTTCATGACAAAATGTAACTTGTGAGGGAGTGACTTGAAAAGGATTAATGGATGGACTAGGATAGGACATGGAGACTTGGACTAGATTAATAAGGTATGATGTAGAAACTTGACATGAGTTGGTAGATGGTTGATAAGGCATGTAGAGTTGGACAAGATTGGTAGGTGAAGGACTAGAATATGACGTGGAGACTTGTAATGGACTAGTGGACAGTTGGTTTCCCTTGTCAAGGTTAGGATAAGGGTGATAAGTGGATGTTGGTTGTGAATTAATGGCAGGATTTATGTTAAGTGACTATTGATGGTGAGGGTAAATAGATGGAGGTCCCAAAGAATTTATGTCAAAGCCTCATGGTAACTTAGCCCCTTGGTTCAAAAGCATGGATAGATACCTTTGAGGGTCACGTAAGACTAATTTTTCTACAAAGGAGGCTATATCAGGATTTTTCATTGTAGCTTTTAAGTCTTTTACGTATACTCATCCATTTTGGTCTCTTTGTATGAATGGTTTAGAAGGATTTTGTGATGAAAATGGCATGTTCATGGAAGATTGCATGTTCATGTTGTGAAATGGGTCAAAAAAATTCCAATGTCAGTTTATGTCATAAGTGTAATTATCAATGTTGGGATTGTAATCTTGTCCAAAGTTTTCTATTTGTTCTCTTTGTCTTTGAAGCCTAGTCTCAACCATCAAGGAAATTGCTCAAATGAAGATAATGACAATGCAAGTATGACACTAACCTATGTTTTTGTCTTTTTGTGTGATAAAGGATGACAATGCAATGGGATGATAATGTGTATCTAAGGAAATGTGTAATGTCAAAAAGTGAAAGTGACGATTAGGACTAGGATGATGAGGTGCAAAATAAGGACTAAGATGATTAAAGGAAACTAATGCAAAAGCCTAGGTTCAAAATAATAACTAGGATGGAATAATGTTTTTGGATTTTTTTTTGAATAAAGGATGACAATGCAAGACTATTTTTTTGGATTTTTTGACAATAAGGGATGCAATATGACAATGTTGTCTAAAGAAAACAACTAATGCCAAAGGACAATGAAGACTAAAATGACAAGTTATGACACTAATTTTTTATTTTTTATTTATTTTTGGAGGATGTCAATGGAAGGTGATAATGACGTTTTTCTAAGGAAAATGACCAATGCAAGGTGATAAATTGTTATGAAAGGATGTCAAATGCTAAGGTGATAGTGAGGACTAATGTGAAAATGTTGGTTAAGGAAATGACCAATGCAAATTCTAGATGCCAAATGAGGACTATGATGACAATATTTTGGATTTTAAAGATATGCAAGGTGAGGACTAAAATGATTTGAATGTCTAAGGTATGCAAATGCAAAGGTCTAAAATGATTTGAAAGAAGGTTTCCTAACCACCCTATGCTTGATCTATGTCTCAGTTTTGGAATATCAAAGGACTTGTTTAAAGGACAAAATGACAAGTGAGTCTTCCTAACTAGACTTTTGAGTTAGAAGGATCTCACAAAAGGACAATGACTAAAGAAGATAATGATGTCTAAGTCCAATGATAAACTAATTTTGAAAGTCAAGATTTTGCAAAGTGAGGTAAGGTTGTCCTAATCCAAAAATATGCAAAATGAGATGAGGACCTAAGTTTTTAGTTTATGACTAAAAATGCAAATGGTGAAACCTAAGGATGAAGGTAAATATTTGCAAAGATGACCCTATGGTAAGATGCAAGCTAAAGTGTACAAGGAATGAGAGATTTGAGAAATTTCATGATTTGGTTTTGACATAAGACTTCTAGGCTAAGACTGTTGTTTTGATGTTTTATTGAAAAGTCTGAGTTGGCTGAGGTTTTGTGTCTAGATTTGTGAATATTTTGTATATTGTTTGAAAATCTGGAAAAAACTTGACAAGCACGATGTTTTGGTGTATGCAAACACACATGAGACAAGCACAATCCTAATAGGCCAAGGGTTTGTATACCTGATATAGCCCACCGATATACCCTAGATTGGTGCTAAACACCTTTCCTTCTCGAGAGTGGATAGCTTAGAAGTTTGGTGGCACTGGCTCCCCTCCACGGCTCATTAACATCATTCGAGCACACCAACTTCAGATTCTTGGGTCATCACTTCCCAAGAACTGCTATCCCTACTCAAGGGAGTTAGTAGTGAGTATCTTTGGGCATGATACTGTACCCTATACTATACCAAGCAATGGCTGAAAATGGTTGGCCTCTAAAATAAAAGGTGTCTAGTTAGGGCATCTTTTCAAGTGGCCACACATGGGGCGAGAGATTAATCACCAATCAGATGGCACTCCAGCCTAAAGAGATTATGCTCAATAGGGTTTATGGGAGTACTACTCCGTTCGTGTGACACATCTACACTCGTGGTACTTGAACTTTCCTCAAGCACCCATTTTATATCCCGACTGGAAGTGGCTTGGCTTTAGCCTGTTACCGATCGAGTCGTCCCTTAAGGTGAGTACTTTTTCCCTTAAGGAAGGCCCATTTCTAGAAATAATAACCATTTCTCTTACACCCAAGATCACTTGAAAGCGCAATGGGAGAGGATACTTCGATTATTAAGTCATGAGGGTGACAAAAAATAAGGTGGGTCTAGTTTTTTGATCACCTATTTTTCACAAGGTGAGAGCATAATCACCTACCACCTTCAAGCACAGTCAAACAAAATCAAGCATATGTTCATTTTAATGCACCAATGGAAGTGTTCCTAAACTAGAAATCGCAAACACCTTGTTTGAGAAATGAGTCTTCGACTAACGAAGCTGCAAAACCACAAATTAGTAGTTTCATAAACGTCTTGGACCAACGAGAAAGCTGTTAAAAAAACTAAGTTAGAACAAAAGATTAAAAACCAAACTGAAAGTTAGTAAATAATTAAACTAGAAAATAAAAAGACTAAACTAAGAAAAAAAGAATTAAAGAAAACTAAAAACTAAGAGCTCAATTTTTTTGTTGCTCCAAAAGAAGCAGATTTTGGGAGCCCCATTCCAAAGCCACACACTACGAACAAAAGATTAGTAAACCAAAAAAAACTTGAATGAAAACAACAAACTAAAAATAGCGATAACTTTCTCACAACTAAACAAAACTTTAAATTGTAGATATCTATAGAAAGCTAAGACATAGAGCTTCAAAACCCAAAAAACATTTTGCAAAATTCTACACAACAACAGTATTATAGACAAAAGAAACATTAGATTTTAATAACTAAATCTTAAAAAGTTGTGATCAGTAAAATGGCTATAACTTTCTCAAATCTTAACAAAATTTCAAACCATTTAATGTTTCCGAAAGACGAAAATGAGGCCTACAAAACCCAGAAAATGTTTTAAAATATTTGATGTGTCCATCCTTTTGTGCTCAAATGAAGATGACAAGATTTCACATGCATTCTTGGCTATAATCTACAAAACAATGAAAACAAATAAGAAAGAAACCAATTTCTTTGCAAAATTATAAGATTCACGTTGGGTTCATTAATGTAAGATGGGGTTAGAGAATCAAATAGAATAGACAAAGTGACAGCCAACACTTCTAAACTATTAACCTCATTATCCAAACAAGAGAAAACTAAGTAAGCATAAGGAAAATAAAACATTAAATTAAAATACTCCCCATGCTTGAACTTGAATCACTTCTCCTGCTCTCCTATTTCTCCTTTTACAAATATGCCCTCAAATTTGTAGTGTGACTTGTGCAAATACTTGCAAATGATAAGTAGAAAGTTGGAGAAGAATAGTTGTTAAGCTGAAAATGGAGAAGGAAGGTTACTTTTATAGACAACCATTCGAATGGACGGTTGAGATTAATCTTCTAGAAAGATTCCAAGATCATTGGATGGGAATGCATGAGAGGGATGTTACGAAATGGATGGTTGAGATTAAGTCTCAGAAAAGATGCCAAGATCAATGGTCCAGAATTGATGCACCAAGAATATGCTATTCTTGGAGGAATCATGACAGGAAGACATGCAAAGACATGCATGCTAGGATAGGCATGTAAGGACATGCAGGGACATGCAAGCTATGACAGGAAATGAATGTTATGATAGGGGATTATGACAGGGTATCTTTGACTAAATGGTGCGTAAATAATTTATTTTAAATTATTTATTCGAAAATGTTGGAAATGGACAAGTGGAAAATAAATAATTTATTCAAATAATTTATTTGAAAATGGAGGAAATGGACAAGTGGAAAATAAATAATTTATTCAAATTATTTATTTGAAAATGGAGGAAATGGACAAGTGGAAAATAAATAATTTATTCAAATTATTTATTTGAAAATGGAGGAAATGGACAAGTGGAAAATAAATAATTTATTCAAATTATTTATTTGGAGAAAATGGAGGAAATGGACAAGTGGAAAATAAATAATTTATTCAAATTATTTATTTGGAGAAAATGAAAAGAGGAGCATTTATCAATTTAATTAAATGGAGAGATGAAAATTAGACCTTAAATAATTAATTTAGATTAATTATTCAATAGGGAAGGTGGCATGGGATAGTTAAATGATTTTAATAATTATTTAACTATGGAAGAATTAAAGGACTATGAATAGATAAATAATTAATGGTAATTAATTAACTATAGATGAAAGATGACAAAATAATTAAATAAATAATAATTTATTTAACTATTGAAGAAGAGAAAGAAATTAGTGACACGATTAGTTTATTTAATCGGTCATGATAGAATAAATATTAGAAAGTGAATTAATTAAATAATTATTAAAATTATTTAATTAATAGAGGAATATAATTAAACATAATTGAATAACTAAAATTATTATCGAAGGACGAGGATGAAGAAAAATGACACTCGAGGGCTTAGGACATTTTTATGTGTCTGCAAGGAGCAAACAAGCGTCAGGCCATAAAGCACATGTGTCACCAGCTAATTAAAACACCTGGTGATATTCCAAAAATCATTACAACATTAATCACCCTGGAGAATCTTCTTGTTCATAGTGCCCGCTAAGAATGGTTGATGCAACAGAAAAAATCCTCAAGAATCCTATGCCTAGACTGCCACCAAAAACAAAACTAGAATCCGTTGTAACTGCAATAGCTGATTTTGCAACTGTTAGCAGCCCACTCCTTTTACTCTTCCTTAGTTAAATATTTATTTACACATTTCTGGTATTCTTCATTAGTTGGCCAATCAAAATTAATTACCTCATTGACCTTGACATTATAAGGTGTGTATTTAACTGCTACTTGATTTGATTCCCTTTCAAAAGATTCTAAGAATGAGCTGTGCTAATGATTTTGTCCATACAGCTCACCAATAAATCATAATCTGAATCATCACAAATTAATTTAATTTGATCATTGATGACCTCATTGGAGTGACCTAATATTCCCTTGCTCATCAATTATGTTAGGTAACAATGTGTTTCCCCAATCATCAAATTTCTTCACCAACTCCCTGATCTTCCTAATCAAGTCATCTGGTAAGGTCTAAAAGCCTTGCAATGATTTAACTAACACATGAGTAGGCCTTAATGATTGGGGCCTATTATTTATATCAAACCTTGATGCCTTATACATTATGTATAAATCATTGGCCTTAGGGATTCAATTTCCAATTAAGGGTATCACTATTTCCTTATCCCTATCAATATTCTTTATTGCCTCTAATAATAAAGAATATAAAGAATATATAGATGACAATATATTATCTACCTTCTCATTTAGATGCCTTAATACAACAGTAACAACCTCCTTTTGTTTTAGAAGTGATCCTTCCTCACTTACCTTCAAAATTTCCTATAATTCTTCAATTTTATGCATTTGCTGCTTCTTCGAAGGATCAACAGAGTATTCCATTTCTTCATCAATTTGTTCCAAAGAATGGTTGAAGGAAGGATTTTGACTGGGAGACCCTGGTGTGGAAACAATAAGAGAAGTAGGAGGCACTAACCCTGATGTGGAAGGCAATTTACTAATCCCTGGAGTAGTTGATGTCTCCCCAATCTGTTTGTACCTTAACCTATCCACCTCAGTCTGTAGCTCAACATTCCTTTGCTGTATCTTGCTATATTCCTCAATCAGGAGATTATATTTCTCCATTAGGCTTTTCTTTTTAGCCTCCTCTCTTTCAACAGTCTTTTGGGCCAATTTGGCCACATTTATAGTCAAATTAGTGGCCTCAATGGTTGATGTCTCTGAAGCCCTCTTTATTATTAACCCTCTTAAATTTGTGCTAATATCAGTAACATTTGGATTTCTCCCTTGAGGGGCCAATGCCCAAATTTCCAAGGTCTCATATTCTTCATTGAAAGTAGAATCTTGCAATGCTTCCTTGACATCTTCTTCAGAATCTTGCAAGGGATACTTGGACTTCAGAATAGCATTAAAATCTACGACATCTGCAATGTCCCATTCAGGAAAAATCAAACCACTAGCCTGACTTACCAGCTTTCTCCCTTCCTCAGGAGTGATGTTCTTGAATTCATCCATTAATTCAACTTTCACTTCATCATCATTCTGCCGGTCTAACCTATCAGGTCTCAATTCTCTTCTCTTCTTACACTTATCCTGGTATTCTTCTGATTTCATTCTCCATACCAATTGTAAGAAGACATGAGTTTTTACAAATGCATTATCATCTAGAAACTCCTTACATGCCTCCATTCTTGCATCTTGCACACATTTACCTTTCATATCCAAATCAGATAGATCCAACTCAACTAGCCTAGGAGGGGAAGGCATACAAATCCGCATGTCATGATCAGTGACAACAATTTCATCCACCAATCCTCATATCGTTGATCAGTCTTTTGCCTCTTAGGGCTTGGGTTGGATGGTGGTGGTGAGGGACTATCCTTAGGTGATGATTCCAAATCAATAATCTTAATTTGCTTAGGTGTTTTGAA
The DNA here is from genome assembly GCA_007258455.2 of Sequoia sempervirens. Taxonomy (NCBI): domain Eukaryota; kingdom Viridiplantae; phylum Streptophyta; class Pinopsida; order Cupressales; family Cupressaceae; genus Sequoia; species Sequoia sempervirens. Next base: position 428,923,413 of record VDFB02075321.1, on the reverse strand, counting down.
TTTTGGACCTGGTTGTGTAGGAAATTTCATTATTTGTTTCCCTTTTCTATCCTCTTCTTCCTCATCATTGCTATCATCTCTTTTCCTCATGTAAATAGGAATCTTTCCTATAGGTTGGTATGTTGGCCTCATTTCAATTGGCCTGGCACCTTACTCTTGTATACCCAGACTCAACTCCAAGTTTATCTTCTTAGTCCTCAAAGTGCCCATAATTTCTTTGAAGTTCTGCATCAAAAATTCAATTTTCTTATGGTATGGATTGAATTCCAACAATGGATCATACTTTAGATCCATTTTGGGCACAATAGCCAATATCTTATCATAAGCTATCCACTTCTCCTTATTCAACTCATGCTTGCTTAGGTCAAATTCTTTTTTAATCAAGTCCTCAAGAAAGTTGAACTCATGCACAAACTTACCATCTTTTATCCTTTGTCTGAAAAGGGAAACAAAACCCTCAGGATCATGTTGCCACTTAGGACTGCACCTCAAATGATAGTCTTCAAAGAATTTCCCAAAGTGCACCCAACCTCCATTCGAAAAGACAAAATATGACACCTCTGTATAATCTAGGGAAAATGTTCCTTTACCCTTCCCATTAAGGTTGTCCTCATGGATACAACCAATTTTCCACATAACCTCTGCAAATCCCACCCTTGGTGGCACATTGTATGGCAATATATGAGGGGTCCCTTGAAAACTGTACACCCTTAAGATAATGTTGACTGGGTATGGAATAATGTCACCCCAGTTATGGCAAACCTTCAATTCTAGACTCCTCCCTTTTAGTCTGAGGAAATCATGCAGTCCCTTAGGAATCTTGGGTACATTTACCATCAGCCTAGCTCTCAATCTAGAAGCAAAACAATTTTCAAAATACACATAACTAGAGTTTTCCTTGTTACATGATAAATTTGCAGTCCACATCTATACTAGTAATCTTTCTCCATCAACCAATTTCCTTAATTCCATCTTCATGGAGAATAAATCAACATTCTTGTACAAGAACATATACATTAACATATAATACCAAAAGAATTGGGTGCCTGTATCATTTTGCTACAACTTTAATAGCCCTTCATGTATCCTTTCATCCAACAAAGAAGAAAATCATAAGTCACAGAGAAGTTAGGGTGTTGCATTTGCACCCCCACGAACATGTAAGCGATAGGCATCACTATGTTAGGATTGAAACCCAAAATTTGGCACAGTGAGTAAAAAGTAGCCAAGAAATGATTTGCAAAGCAATTCAATCTGAAAGATTCCTAGTCACTAGGGATAATATAGAATCTTGAACCTCCTACCCTAGCCAAATGAGGTGGGAGTAGCTTAGCTCTGAAGAGTGATTTCAACTTCCCATACTCCTACTTCATTTCCTCAAGATTGATAGGAACCAAGTACATACTAGGCTCACTAAAATAAAAAGCATGTCAAAATTCTTCTCTATTAATGCTTAACAGAACCCTTCCATCATTATCTCTGATTACCCATGTGACAGGGTCATATCGTGTAGCCACTACCCTAAGCAAGTCTACATCAGGGAACACATTTGGTATCACCAGCTTCCCCATATCATACATCCAACCATTCGAAAAGGGGTGAGGAAAATTCCTCTATCCAAACCACAATCTAAACATCTCCAAACCTGTAAGAGGAACCCTAGCATCGGCTATGTTGGAACAATTATACACTAATCCCTCCCCTAGGGTTTTTCCTTGCATCAAAACCAATCCCTTCTTCCTATCATTTGTTGACAAGGGCAATTGATCTAGGAAGTCATCATATAGGTTTCTACTTAAATAATCAATCTAGCCAGAGTGTTGCTTTGTCAGTGCCATCTTGAGTAAACTAGGGCTTCCTTGCTATCTCAAACCTTAGACAAACTAGGGCTAAACAAGAAATGAAATTACAAAACAAAACTTTACAATTTCACACAATTCAGTTCACTTATAGCCCTAAAACAATTATCAATAAGTCCTATGACAAGCACACAACAAATTTACCCCAAATTCGAATTCAGAATAACCAAGAGATACAAAAATTGAACTCACAACTTTGCGCTTGCATAAACCCAAATCCTTGTTGTAACAGCTTGTGACTTCATTCTCGGCTCCATGACTAGTTTGCAAAGATGTTTTGAATGCTTTGTGATACCAAAAGTAGAAGAATAGTTGTTTTATTTTGATCAAACCAAGGCAGTAGATGTCATGTACACAATTAAAGCTCACTCATGTGTTGCACAAATGACTCCATTCGTATTTGATGTAGGTTCAAATATTAGCCATCGATGCTTCACCTTAGTCAGATCATTGAATGACTGCTTTCAAATCAAGCTGACACAATCTCCATCATGGCAACAAGGGGCCCGACATACCATACACTACCAACAAAATCCACGTGGCACTTGCTCGTGATATCGCGATCAATAAGACCTCACAAATTCTGATCACATGATGGTGGGAAACCATTGATCTTCAACCACCAGCAATCCAGTTCATCTAACACAGTCTCCAACTTTGTCATTAACCATCGAGCATCTTTCTGTCAAGATCACAACACCTTCACTAATTTGAAACATGTGCATCTCACAAATGCTTTAGTAACCTGCTACATAATGTATTAAAGTCAGATTAATTTACCAAAGTATTTCCATCGTTTCTTTGGATTCACCAGATGAGACACATGGCGCCTTCCCGTGATATTGTGATCAATGAAGACAGTGTGGTGGGGTCATTACGGGATGGTGGGGAATGACTGAGATCAAACGATGATTGATTAATAGTCATGCGAACTTGTCCCTCTTCAAAGTAAAAACATTTATTAAAGGAATAAGGGGACATCACTAGGCCAACAAAAAATAATGGCATAAGTTGTCACTCAAATGAGGGAGCATGAGACCATCCAAGACTTAGGAGAAATAAAGTCAAGGGAAATAAATAAAATGATAAAACAAAAGGGGGCCAGACCAAGATGAAGCGATGGGACTTAAGATGTTTTAAAACCTTCCAAAAAGTAATGGCCAAATAGATCCTTTTGAAGGCATAAGATAATACTAGGGTTTTACAAGAAGACAAAGGTAAAACCCCAACTTTAGGCTTTTCCCAAACACCATGGATGACTAGAGACATAAGGAAGGATAAAAATTTGAAGCTCCATTAGTTCCATCACTACCCATAACCCTAAACCCTAAACCATTAACCCTTAACCCTTAAACCACAAACCCTTAAACCCTCTTCCATCTCTCTCTCTAAGTTCTCTCGCTCCTACCCCCTCTCCCTCTCTTAGGTCTCTCTCTCCCCTCTACCCTAAACCCTAAACCCTAAACCCTTAACCCTTAAACTCTAAACCCTTAAACCCAATACCCTCTACAATTAACCCTCTACCCCTTATATCTCTCCCACTCCCTCCCTCTTTCACTCTCTCTCTCAAGTCTCACTCTCCTACCCCCTCTCCCTCTCTCAAGTCTCTCTCTCACTCACTCACTCCTATCTCCCTCCCGTCTACCCTTAACCCTCTAGCTTCTACCCTCTACTCTCTATCACTCTCCCACTTCCTCCCTCTCTCTCTCATTGAATCCCTCTATCTCTCTCACCTCTACCCTAAACCCTAAACCCTTAACCCTTAAATTCCAAACCCTTAAAACCTCTACCCTCTACCCTCTACCCTCTCTCTCTCTCAAGTCTCTCCATCCTACCCCTTCTCCGTCTCTCAGGTCTCTCTCTCTCTCTCACTCACTCCCTGATGTCTCTCCTCTACCCTTAAACCCTAAACCCTTAAACCCTTTACCTCTACCCTTAACCCTATCTCCCTATCTCTCTCCCACTCCCTCCCTCTCTCTCTCTCAAGTCTCTCCCTCCTAGCACCACTCCCTCTCTCAAGTCTCTCTCACTCACTCACTGGCCACTCATCTCAAGTCTCCTCCCCCCTCTCCTCTCTCTTAGGTCTCTCTCACCACCACCCCTCTATCTCTTCCTCCCTTAACCTCGGCAAACCCTAAACCCTTAACCCTTAAACCACTTTCTGCCCTTAACCCCTCCCTCTATCTCTTCCACTCCTCCTCTCTCTCTCAAGTCTCTCATTCTACCCCTCTCCCTCTCTCTAGGGTCTCTCTCTCACTCACTCACTTCCTCTATCTCTCCCCCTTAACCCTTAAACTCTACCTATCCTTAACCCTCCCTTCCTTTATCTCTCTCTCTCTCCCAAGTCTCTCCTTCCTAGCACCACTCCCTCTCTCAGGTCTCTCTCTCTCACTCACTCACTCTATCTCAAGTCTCTCCCTCCTACCCCTTCTCCCTCTCTTAGGTCTTTCTCTCACTCACTCACTCCCTCTATCTCTCCCCTCCACCCTTAAACCATCTACCCTCCACCCTTAACCATCCATCCCTCTATCTATCTCCCAGTCCCTCCCTCTCTCTCTCTAAAGTATCTTCAATATCCCACCCCTTCTCCCTCTCTTTGGTCTCTCTCTCACTCACTCACTCCCTTTATCTCTCTCCCCTTCACCCTAAACCCTAAACCATTAAAACCTCTACCATCTGCCCTTAACCCTCCCTTCCTTTATCTCTCTCTCTGAAGTCTCTCCCTCCTAGCACCACTCCCTCTCTCAGGTCTCTCACTCACTCACTCACTCACTATATCTCAAGTCTCTCCCTCCTACCCCTTCTCCCTCTCTTAGGTATTTCTCTCACTCACTCACTCCCTCTATCTCTCTCCCCTCCACCTTTAAACCATCTACCCTCTACCCTTAACCCTCCCTCCTCTCTCTCTATCTCAAGTATCTTCAATATCCTACCCCTCTCTCTTTCTCTTTATCTCTCTCTCACTCACCACCTCCATCTCTCCCCTTAACCCTAAACCAAACCCTAAACTCTAAACCCTTAAACCTCTACCCTCTACCCTTAACTCCCTTCCTTTATCTCTCTCCCACTCCCTCCCTCTCTCTCTCTCAAGTATCTCCCTCCTACCCCCTCATTCCTAAACCCTCAACCATAAACCCTTAAACCTTCTATCCTCTACCCTCGAAACTCTTCCCCTCTCCTTTCCCCTCCTAATTCTCTCTCTCTCTCTACCTCTCCCTCTTCCCCTCTCCCTTCCCCCTCCTATTTTTTTCTCTATATATATCTCTCTCATTTTTCCCTCTCCCTTCCCCCCTCTCTCTCTCTCTCTCTCCCTTTCCCTCTCCCTCTCTCTCTCTCTCTCCCACCATCCACCTCCTAATTACTCTTGGGTATATGTGTGCAAAAAGTGGATATCTGATTTATAGCACCAAAATATTACATTTCAAAATGTTTTTCAAATTATATATTAGACAGGAATTGGATATCCAAAACAAATTGGATACCCGATTTGTAATACTTTGGCTTGGGGATTGCTATGGAGCAATGTACTGACACCCAACCCAAAAAAAAATTCAACTCAGAATTTTCACATTTTTTGGCGAGTTCAAAACACTACTTTTTTCATGTTGCCACTTTTTGGCCCATCATGATCATGCACATACCCAGGTCTAAATCAAGTAGTTGTTATTTCTAAGGTGGATCACTCCTTTCTTTGAAGGCCATACACTTATGATTGGTTCAAGTGTTCTTTTCCTTAGAAAATTCCTATTTCCTTTTTGATAGGTTAATTATGATTTAATTAGATGGGTTATGAAGCACTTATTTCAAACAAATATCTTTATGAAAGAAGTATATTGGCATGAAATTAAATATGATTTGTATTCCAATGTAAAAACTACAAATAATGGAAGCAATTCTTTCAACACATAAACTATTATGTAGTAGTCAATTAAAATGGAATGCTTACTCTATATTAGTTAGGATACACAACTAAGAAAATGATCTAAAGTGACTTATTTATCCTAGAGGAACTAAGTATATAGTATACAAAGAAAACCAACAAATCCACAACTACCCCTATTTTGAAGGAGTTTAGTTTTCTCCCCTTCCTGATCTCACTAATATTGTCTAATTATTTTGAAGAGATGAAGGGTCATAACACAACTTTATTCAACCCAGTAAATAGCTTGGTAATGAAACTTGACAAAAGAAAAAAAACAATTGCTAAATTTGGAATTTCATGTTGAATGAAGAGTGGTGACAATAGTCTACTTATAGTTTAATAAAACACTATTTTTATAAGAAGGATTGACATTAGAAAGATAAGTGTTACTTATAGTTCAATAAAACACTATTATAGTTTTACCAACATATACTATTGTATGCTTGCATGGCTTCTCAGTTAATATATGGGGAGATAGAGATAGATGGGGAGAGAGAGAGAGAGAGAGAGAGAGAGAGAGAGAGAGAGAGAGAGAGAGAGAGAGAGAGAGAGAGAGAGAGAGAGCTATGGATAGGGGACAAGGAGGAGATGGTGAGAGATAGAGAGGGGAGGGAGAGAAAGGATATAGATAGAAAGATATAGAGAGAGGAGTGAGAGGGAGATACAAAAAGAAATAGAGATAGAGATATAGAGTAGGAGAGATGGAGGGAGAGATGGAGTGAATGAGAGAGAAAGGGGGAGAGGGAGAGATAGCTCAATAGATAGAGGGGAAGGGAGAGTGACATAGATAGTGGGAGATATAGAGAGATAGAGAGGGAGGGGGAGATATATATCAATCACCCTCCCTATATCTCTATCTATTCATCTTTATCTCTTTATCTCTCTCTCTCTCTATCTCTTTGTCTCCCTTTCGATTTGTATTTTTTCCATTATCTCCTCTCTTTCTATATTTTCTTCCCTATATTTATCTTTGCCTCCTTAAGTGTGCAATGGGTACATTGAAGAGGTCTTAAAGGAGAATTATCATATCTTTAATCAAATGGCATGCTACCTTGAGCATAACTCCCCAAGGACACATGCCATCCTTGGATTGTTGACATGAAACAACCAATCAAAATTTAGTTTCTCTCTCTCATATTAATATATAATTTACTATTATATTAAATATATATTGTATTAATTATATTTTGTATTATATAAAAATATACTTATTATTAATTATTAATTATAATAAGTTGAATAATTATATTATTTATTATGTAAAATATAGCTAATATATACTTAACTATATTGTAGAATATTAAAACCTAGCTAAACAACACCAAAATTTTCAATTTAATTAACATACTATAAAACCTAATGAAACTAGGTTGTAGCTCGTCAAATTGGAGAAGTGAAAGGTCAATACCAGCACCTGAGGAAGAGTTTGGAGTAGTGAAAACAAGGTCAATTCTAGTGTCAAGGAGGATTTTGGAGTTAAAACAAGGTCAATACCAGTGCCAACGAAGAGTTTGGAGGAGTGAAAACAAGGTCAATATCAGCGTCAAGGAAGAGTTTGGAGGAGTGAAAACAAGGTCAATACTAGTGTCGAGGATGAGGTTGAGGGCACTCAGGGAAAATCGACAACCAAGGGGCAATGAGTACTGTAAGTTTGGCACCCACATTCTCTTTAACCTACAATTTCATGCCTAGTTTCCAAAGATCATCTCGTACATTGGCACCCCCATTCTCATAAAATGGTATAAGATAAGACAAAAAATAAAATAGCTTAGTCTTTCACATTTTTATCGACCAACCTCAGGTCTTGGAAAAATTCCCATAATCTACCCACATCTTGGGTCAGGTCTAGGATTTCATCACACATAGCTTTCATTGCATGAGTCTGAAGCAATTGTAGACTTAGCCCAAGTATATGCTAGGCTAAGGTAGATCTAAAGAATGGAAATAGAGGCATACAATTCTTCTTTAATACCTCCACCACAAACATATGCAAGGTGTTGGTTGTTTTTATCGTAAGCATGTTGATCTTCTAATCTACCTATGGAATTGTCAATTCCAATAAAGGGTAGCTTGAAGGACCAAGACCAACTGATGAGGATTTTAAAGACCTCCTACACTTTGGGCTCTGCAAGACTTGGGAGGGTGATCCCTTAATGCATTCACAACCTCTACACCATCATCATAAACAACATTAACAACATATAATCTCATTTAATAGCTCAACATAATAGGATAATACCGAATAGAATTGGCTATTATCAATAATATAAACTATTTAGAGCATGAGATAACTACAACAACATTTCATAGTATAAGTTAGTCATTGATTTATAATTTGTAGCAAGCTCTAGGTAAAGGCAAAAAAATACTAAACCATACGAATAAGTACAACTTAGATCAGTGCCATATATCCATTGGAGGAGTCAAATTTATAAGCATCTAAGGGTTTATGACAGATTTAACACATAACATATAAGATCCTTGATAACATTTCTTTTACAATCTCATCAATATGTATTCTAACCCAATACTACTTATCAAATCCTTATACATAACATATCCACCTACAATCCCATTCAAACATTTTAATTAATTCCTCGAATTAAAGCTAAAACAAGAATCATACACACCACAATAGTGAGATGAACGAAACAACCCTTGATCATTTTATTCAAAATTTAGATATGGTTGTACAATGGAGAGACATAAGTTTGAATTAATCATATCAATTCAAATGCCAGTATTGTCATAAAATATCAAATCCCCATGAATTCAAAACCTACTACAAAATGACTCAAAACCTAAATTGTATTTTCCCTAAAACCATCAAACTTTACAACTTGCTCTGCAACTTCATCTAGACTCAACCAAAAATATCTAACTTTCTAACCTGTACTTCTGGCCTTGAAATCCTTCTTATAGAAAAAGGAGAAAACAAGCATCGGGCCAAAAAGAACACGTGTCACCAGCCAATTGGACCGCCTTGTGATATTCCAAAAAATTGTTACAACAACAATCTCCCTAGAGAATCTTCTTGTTCATCGTTCCCGCTGAGAATGGTTGATGCAACAACAAAAAAATTCAAGAATTCCATGCCTAGACTGTCACCAAAAAAAAAATCTGGAATCTGTTGTAATTGCAACAGCTAATTTGTCAACCGTTAGTAGCCTACCCCTTTTCACTCTTCCTTAGTTAAATATACATTTACCCATTTATTGTACTCTTCATCATTTGGCCAATCAAAATTGATCACCTCATTTACCTTGACACTATAAGGTTTGTACTTAACTACCACCTAATTCGCTTCTCTTTCTAAAGAGTCCAAGAATGAGTTGGTGCTAATGATTTTGTCCATACAACTCACTAACAAATCATAATCTGAGTTACCCTATTTTGAGGGTTTTGTAGTCCAAACATGATATAGAGGGGCTCTTACACTTTTAGTGATTACTGTAGCTTGTGTAAGAGGCCCCATGGATACTATTGTAATTGTAGGATGCATGAATAGGGCATAGGATGAGAAATAAAGAATGTATAGCTACTGTCCTCAAGAGTTCTATGAAGAAAAGCATGTGAAAAGAGAGGTTAAAGCTTAGGTTTCAACAAAATATGTATGGGAGATCTGATTTTATGAATTTTTATCCATGTGTAGACCTAATGGGTTGTTTCTGAACACTGAATATAAATGATACACACACACACACACATATATATGTATGTATGTATGTCTGTATGTATGTATGTATGTATATGTATTTTAAAATGTAAATGTAAATGCAATTACTGGATGCTCTCCTAGAATAATAAATGCAACATATCATTAAAGAAATCTATATCTATGTATATAAATGTGTATTTCTAAATGCAAGCGTAAATGCAAAGAGCATATGGTTTTGTAGTGTTATAGATACAACATATCCATAAATTAATGTAATTGAAATTCTAAAGTCTTCAACACATAATATGAAATTGATCAAACTATTAAACTGCATGAGAAATAAATGAAAACAGTAAATGCATATGTATGTGTATTTGTAAATGTAAGTGTAAAATAAATAAGAATAATGAAAATTATAAAAGAATACAAGGGGAGACCAGTGCCTTATTGGGTATATGGAGTCTAATGAATATATGCAAATGTGGATTTCAATAATGGCAATAATTCAAATTGTTAGGCACAAAAATTGTTTACAACTTGTGTAAATGTGCGAGTGAATAATTGAAAAACTCTTCTTGAGATAGAATAAAAATTCTAGTTATGTGATTCTTCTTATTAATCCAAGTAACACTTCCCAATTGTTGTGATTTATTGAAAGATTTTAATCCCTACTTTAGAAAACTGAATAACTAGATCACACATATATAGAAAATGTACAATGATAAACTGAGTATAAACTTGTTATATCAATATAAACAATTGAGAAGCATTAGAATGGAGACAATCAAATAATTGCATAAATTTAACAAACAACTAATACCAAAATCTTAATCCACAACTTAGATATCTTCATTTACTCCATCAAAATACATGCATCTAAGTCTCTGTATATAAAAATTCATTGTCTACTACAAATGACCTATATGACATCTGTCTGGTGTCTATATCTTGGATCTCTTCAACACTTAGTTCTCTAGGAGGGTAGCTGTAATCTTGAGTTTTTTAGTTCTCTAGGAGGGCTAAACAGAAATATGAAATTACATAATAGAACCTTGTAATCGCATTTGATGCAGATGCAAATACTAGCCATTGGTCCTTCACTTTGGTTAGATGATCAAATGGCTGCCTTAAAAAAAAACTGACATGATCTCCATCATGGAAATAAGGGCCCACCATACTATGCGTTTCCAAGGAAATCCACATGGCGCTCACTCGCGATATCGCGATCAATAAAAACCTCACAACTTCTGATCACGCTATGGCGGGCAACCATGGATCTTAACCATTGGTAATCTTGTTCATTCAACATAGTTGCCAGCTTTTTCATTAACCATCAAGCACCTTTCCTACCAAGATTATAACATCTCTATTGATTTGAAACACGTGCATCTCATAAATGCTTAAGTAACCCACTACATAATGTATCAAAACTAGATAAATGTATCAAATTATTTCTATCATCTCTTCAGCTTCATTAAATGAGACACGTGGAACTCACCCATGATATTGTGATCAACCAAAATAGTGTGGTGGGGTCATCATGGGATGGTGGGGAATGATTGAGATCAAATGATAATTGATCTATGGTCACACAAACTTGTCCCTCTGCAAAATATAAAACATTTATTAAAAGAACGAGGGGACATCACTAGGCCGATGATAAACAATGACATAAGTTAATTTTTAAATGAGGGAGCATAGGACCATCCAAGACTTAACAAATAATAAAGTTATGCAAAGGAAATAAAATGATAAATAAAAAGAGGCACAACCTAGATGAAGCGATGGGGCTTAAGTTTTTTTAAAACCCTCCCCAAAAAGTAACAGCCCAAAAGATCCCACCCAAGGCGTAAGATAAACACTAGGGTTTTACATGAAGATAAAGATAAAACCCCAACCTTAGGATTTTCCCAAACACCATAGATGACCAGAGACATAAGGAAAGATAAAAATGGAACACAAGGAAAGGTCTCCTCCCTTCTTGGTAGTGATAACCTCCTCCACGCACAACCCTTGAAAATTATGAATAGAGGAATATGATCTTTGAAGAAATCAAAGTTGATTCTCTCCTACCTGATGCAATTAGTCATTTTATCCTTACAAACATTTATAGTGATTACTAGAGGCACATAGACCAATTCTTCATAATAGAAGAATTTGATCATACTTTTCCAATGATGGCATTATGAGAAAACCTTAGGTTAAATGAATAATTCCTAGCTAAGTTCTTTAAATCATGTCCAACCGTATAAGAGAAGACTATTGCTATGTGTACCTGGATACCATGGAGAAAGGCTCTTTGGGCTCTTTCATCAATCATCCTACCTTAAAACATACCAAAAGTCTCCTAGCAATTAGACATAGGAAGATTTAAGATGACTTAAAAAAATTTATTGCCAAAGCACAAACTTATGATGACTTAACTAGGCCTAGTACACACTCCCTCCCTTAACCACTTAGACATATGGAAATTAAATGTAAATTTTCTGCTATTTTTAGTCATGTAGGTGTCCAATAAACCACTTGGTGGTGTTTCCTTCAAGTTTATTTACTTGAATGAAGAGAAAAAGTCCTTTGATTACAATTAGAGAATACATTTGAGGCCTTGGTTGTGTAGCTGGTGGACCATAGTCACATTTAACACTTGTTACAAAGTTTGGGAGTTAAAACATTAAGTAGATTTGATTTGTGATGGACACATTTGGATAGTAGTAGCAATAACTTGCAATCTATCAAGACTTGATTACCTTATAACTTGTGAAATTCTAGCGATGAAATGATAGATTAATCATAATGTCACATTAGGATCACATCACCATGAAAGAACTTCATCCAACACCCTTATGAGTGCAGGTACCACCAAATAGGTATTTTTCAGATCTATCTTCCTCGAGTGAGGAAAATTCAGGAAGAGAAGAGGAAAGCGAGACATGTAGTATGTCTAAAAGAGGGAGATCAACTAGAGGTCAAAAGATTAGAAGAAAATTTTGTGAATGCATGGAATTTTTTCTTGCTAAAGGGGGGTCATGTTCTTATGATTATGAGAGCATAGGCGATTTTGAGGTGCCCTTGAGGTACAAACATCTACAGAAACAATGGGTACTCAAGGAACTTCCTCCAATAAACACCAATTTTTGTGTCAACGAGAGGATATATCACATAGCACCATTGTCATTACATGGTTTGGGCCTATTTTGCATGGACAGCATAAAGGTCTATTACGAAAAAGTTATTGAATTGATGGAGTATGTTGGACCCTGTTACAGTTACAAAGATTGGATGTAATTGGTTTGATATACATGAAGTATGTGTAGGTATGCACTATTAGCAAATTATATACAGCTAAAAGATAAGGATCAAAATAGAGGAGTGGCTATGTACATTGACAAAAGGCCAAAAGCATTAGGGAATATTGTAGGGTTTATAAACAGTGCATGGCCTAGGTGAACAAATAAGCAACCCAATTGCATATTCGAGGTACGCGAGGGAAACCGTGTATTCGTATGTGCGATAAAATCAATAACTATAGGGGAAGAGTTGCTGATCGATTACAATTTGAATTTCTTAGTTACAAATATAGTTACTATGGGGGTCATACGTACTATGTACCATTTTACCCAACCTCCAATTAATGACTCCAATATACCATTTTATTCTTATGTTTTTTTTGTAAGTCTATTGGTTTCATTTCAGTAATGTTTTTTTATATTTAATTTTTGTCATAGCGGGACATTGATCGTATGGAGAAGGCTCTGACCTAGAGCACAGATCGTGATGTATCTATAGGTGCTTCTACCTAGCAGGTTTACCTCATTATAATTGTACAAATTAGATACGAGAATTTTTTTTTATTATTATGTTGTTTTTATAAGTTTATTGGGTTAATTTCAATAATGTTTTTAATATTCTTGTTGCAGTCGATTGATCGAGGAAAGGCACTAGTAGTAGATGAGAGCATCCATAGGGAGGTGCAGTCAATATTATGTGATGATGACATCTCTTATTCAACAAACCCTCTCGATATGATAAGGAAGACCCAAAAAACATGCAATGAAGAAATCATTAAGTTGTTATTCATAGTGCCTCAAACAGATGAGATAAGAGAGAGGGTTAAAATATTGACTAAGAGATCACAAAACTTGTAAGCTGTCATGAGGTCTTTAATTATAACATAAGTTCATTCATGGTTTTATATTTTGTACTCTTTTATGTCATGAACTAAAATATGTGTTATTTTTATACGATTTTTTGCATCCTCATGATGCTCCTAGCCATGATTAGGGTACTACAATTGTTGCCCAAGGAGTAGGGGTTGGTACAAGTGTCCATCCTGATCTTCTTGTGCATACATCACATCATCTAACCCCATCATTCGTGCCTATATTTTCGTCTAAAATTTTGGCAACACATACCATGCAGGCATCTGTTAGTGCACCCTCTGGCAGTGAACACATGCCATAACATGTGTCAGGACATGTACTTAGGGATGCAGAGGCCACTAGTACTGGTGATATTTTAGCAACATTTCTTGGATCTTCCTATATTACTAGTACGAGAATATTTCTAGTCACATTTGTGGTAACCGAGGATTTTTTTCCCATAAAGATAGAGAAGGTCCCAAGTACTTTAAAATGTTTTAATTATTATTATATATAATCCAATTGAAATTTACTTATTGATCGTTCTTTTTAGACTATTGACCCCATGATCATTTTGCAAGAAATGATGTTTTTTATAAACATCTAAGTGATATTACATTAGAGATCTTCAGGCCCACCATACGTACATGATGGAATGCCCAAAATCAAGATTTAAAAGATGAGCTCATTAACCGTTTAGTTGTGCTCTTTGGTGATAAAACATTCAACTGAACCAAGGTCCTTAAGAAAGTTGGTACCTATCTAAAGTATGTGAGGGACCAATACAGGTCACATTTAGAGAAGAAAAAAAGTATGAGCATCGCCCCATGATTCTGGAGAGGGAGTGGAAGGACCTAGTGTCAGATGGAAAGGAGAAGGTTGAAAAGAAAAAAAGGAAAGACACCATTGGGCCAAGGAAGGTATGTGATACTATCAACAATGTAATTATATACTGATTACTCTTTCTTTTTACATAATCTAATATATTTCAAACTTTTCATAGGCTTCCCAACACATCAAAGGAAACAAAGGAAAGACTAGAAAAACACGGGCAGCACAAACTTGGCTCTGGTGGTTATATGAAATTAGCCGCATGAATTGTAAGTATCAATAAATGAAATATTGTATCCAAATAATAAATTGAAAACAATTTTGGTTTTATCACACCATAGAAGCAGAATTCATAATCTTATGTAAAAATGTAGGGCTCTGAATTCAATAGAGTTCCCACAAAAGAGGAGTTGAAGATTTCCTTCTAGCAAGGCTATGGAGCTATGGCTGAATGCCTAAGAGTCTTGACTAGGCAAACATAATCTTCCACTACATCTGAAACGTAGGTAAATAAACTCAATAAAGTTTATTTAAAATTGAATACTTGTGCAATCTATTCAATATTAATTTCCTCCATAAAGTAATTACATGCCTATTTTTTTTAAACATTCAAGCAATGATAATATTGCACATGACATTGGAATGCAGCCTGGTGAGGGTGGAGCACAACCTACAGATGAAGGTCATGGTGTGCATCCTGGTACTTTAGAGAATGTAGAGTGTGATCAACATGTTGAGCATGCTTAGGCTAGAGAAGATTAGGAACATGATGTGGCCCCATCAAGTAAAGAGGTCCAATCTAAAGTTCTTTTAAACATATTTAATTGCAATTGGTGTATTAATTAATGTAACCTTTCATGTTTCAACTTTAGAGCATGTAAAGCATGATCAGGCTAGAGAAGATCAAGAACATGATGTGGCCCCATCAGGTAAAGAGGACTACTCTAATGTTCTTTTAAACATATTTAATTTCAATTGGTGTATTAATTAAGGTAACCTTTCATGTTTCAATTAAAGATTAGGATTTAAAGGCTATTCAACATGTTGAGCATGGGTCTATAACAAAATTTCAGGAACATGATGTGGACCCATCAGGTAAAGATAACCACTCTAATGTTCTTTTAATTAATGAAATACTTGTAACAATATTAATAAAACATATCAGTTTAACATTTCTTTGTTATTGCAATAGACCCCCCTTGCAGCGGCGTCCACATTATGAGCAGATGACTAGGCATACATTAAGATCACAAGCAGAGGCCAAAAAAACTAAAGGGGGGATAGATGATTTAGAAAACGATACTCCACTTTAGATTTTTTTAGCTTTAAAAAAGAAACAAAAGAAAAAGTGATTGTAATCATATCATGACAACCATATTTTTGATAATATGTAAAAACTAAAAGAAAAAATATTATATGTTAATGAATGAATGTGAATATGTTAATTAATGAATGTTATATGTTAATTAATGAATGTTATATGTTAATGAATGAATGTTATATGTTATTAATGGATGAATGAATGATTAATGTTATATGATTGGGTATGGGGAATTGAGAGTGATGTGAGGGGGGTTGGAGGGGGGCAAAGGGCCAAATGAGCTTCCACCATCACATGGTTGGCCCTGTTAAGTAGAGAATATTAAACTATTCTTGAAACAAAGAGAAGCTCAATAAGGTAATACAATTTTCAATATAAGAAATGCATTGTTTGAAGCATCAAGCCAATATACAAAGATGAAAGAAAGTGCTAACTTTTCACTATAGTGGCAGAAAAATGATTCTTTATACCTTGAATCCATGCTCTGCATCATAATTTGAAGTTTTTTCCATTCCAATGTTTTGAGTTTAGTTTGTTTGTATGGCTCTATATGAATACCACATTGTGTTGTGTGTGGATTTGGTTTCAAAGCTCTATTTCTTCTGTTTTTAGTGGTGACATAACTCTAAAATTTGACTTTTGTGCATAATAGGTTAGTGGAAAAATTGACAACTTTGAAGGGTTTAGAGGCTTGATTGAGATAGATACATGGATATTTGGATCTTGTTGTTGATGGGAGGCTTCCACTTAACCATGAAATTTTGTACCATCTGTAGGTATGCAAAAGTTTCTATACTTACATTCATTCTTGATCATAAATGTTGTAAATGATATTAATGCTTCAAACTTAAGATTCATTTCATTGTTATAATGATCAAAATGTTATACTTTTCTATACATTAAAGTATTCTCTTGCCCCCTAACCTTTGCTCTCTCCCCCCTCCTTTTAAGAAATTTCTTTGTCATAAAAGATTCACATTTCTGTCTCATTTACACAAATTTATCTGAAGTGGTAGGAGTGAATAAAGATATGTCAAAGATGATGGATTATGTCTAAACAAAAACCTTCCATCTTATAGCTAACTAAATCCTTAATATTTGAATATTTTAGAGCTCGAATAATGCTTGTATATGCATGTGTAACAATAAGGGAGCCTATGTGAAGATTGAAATTTAAAACATCACTTTGGTATTTTTCCTTAGGCAGTGAAATGATATTTTGAGTAATACAAATCTACACACACATTGATATTTTTTGGCATTGTATTGAGGAATTTTTTTTCTCTTATACCTACCCTCGGCTAGACATGGAGGTATATAATATTGGTTTTTGGGTTTTTTCTATAAGTAGTTAATTTCATAAAGGAAGACTAAAATCTTCTTAATGTCTTCTCAGGTGTGAAAGCATATGAATCACTTGCTGAAGGAACCATTTTTTATTCATCCAAAAACTCATTTGTTCTTTTTTTATGTTTCTTGCATGTGTTTTTTTAAGGCTCTAGAGATGTAGCTTGGTTCTTTCCTTTTCACTTTTCATCTATTTTGATGATTATAGTAGTTTTTCCTCATAATTTTTTATGTAGATCTATTTGTAACCTTATTTTCTACTAATCAATTTGCAAACTAGTCACATATTAAGGACCATTTCACTAACTTGTAGTCATCCATTACTTCATATGTTGTAGGTTGTGTCTATGTGCTAATAAATCCTAATGATTGCAAGAACTTTAATCCTACAAGTGTACCCAATCTTTCTCAAGTAAAAGTCTTATCTAATTTTATAGTACTTTAAATGGTTAATTGAAGGTGCCTCTTTAGATATGACATAGTTGAGTTCCATGGATTAAAATATGGTATTAGATGGGCATTATAATGATAAAACTGAGGTCCATTGAACAAAAATTACAAACATAATTTACTAGACTATGAATAGTGTTACAATTATAATTATTTCTCCTTTACCTACCTCTACATTAATGAAAAGGTTAGTAGATATTGGAAGTTTATTACATGTCTCATGTATGTGTTAGTATTTTAATTTTGTTTAAGTTGTTCAAGAGCTTGATTAGGTCAAGAATATGTTCTAGTGCAAGCTCTATTCTCTTGACACTGCTCAACATTTTCCCTACACATTTTCTCTTCAATCTAGACATTTCTTAACTCCTTCCCTTGTTAGCACTTGGTTGTTCTCAAGTGTAATGATTTTTCTATGCATCTTGCAGTTTGTATGTATGATCAGTCATCTCTTATGAAGCATGGATAACCTTTCATGGAATTGTTGTTGTGATTAGACAATTGCCATTGTGAGAATAATCATTTAATTTGTATGGAAGTAAGTCTCTTTCATATTATTTGACTTGGCATTGTAAACTTGTCTTTGCAGGATTCTCTAGGGGGAACAACAGAACTGTGATGATAGGTAGAGTTGTACAACACCATAAAATCATTTGGCATTATCAATATATTGCTTATAGAGTACTCTGTGCAAGTAAAATGGAATGTACAATAACAATTGGTCTTGAATACAAATCTAAATATAAGTACATTATACATAAGAAGATGGTATTTATTCTATGATTTAAAGAACCCCAAAATAAGAAAATTAATAGGTTCCATCTGTTTACTTTCTCTTAGACACTTGTTTAATCGGCGAGACCCTTAGAATGTCTTGTTGATAACCAGCAGTGTTCAAAACTCCTGAAGAGGTCAAATCGGTGTGACATTGGATTTGTCTTACCGACTGAAGTCATTGGAAAGACATGGACTATCAGAGTGAGTTTTCTATCTTGTTCTGATGATTGATCTCTCACCGATGGGTTGGCTTCGGTGGTCATCACCAAGAGTCTTTGCGATGACATGGTGTATGTCTATTTAAAACTCCTGAAGAGGTCAGATCGGTGTGACATTGGATTTGTCTTGCCAATGGAAGCCATCAGCAAGACATGGACTATCAGAGTGAGTTTTCTATCCTATGCCAATGATTGATCTCTCACCGATGGGTTGGCTTTGATGGTCATCACCAAGAGTCTCCACAATGGTACATTTCAACAAATATTTTTTTAAAAAAAATTGCATTATTTCGTCACAATTTCAACGAAGGCCACTGATGAATCACCAAAAAGGTCTGACGAAGTTGCTATAGCTATGACAAAGGCTTCGTCATAACTCTTTTCCCATTTTGTTGAAATGGTGATGAACTTCTGGTGTTGTTTTGACACTTTTGAAGATCCATTGCAATTGCATTTTAGTTGTAATTCATCGATGGATACACAAAGTTTTCATCAATATTCTAACGAACATCTGAGTAATTTTATGATGCCGATGACCAAAGAATATGTGCCATTATTTCAACATTTAATTCGTCATCCAAATTTTGACAAAAAAATGGTGACAAATTTTTTTTGGTCAATTCGTCGATTGTCCGACAAATGTTTGTCGAACGACCAATGAATGTTTGTCAGAAAATGGAGTCAAATTCAGTAGTGTGGTGTGCATTCATCACAACTACCTCACATTTAGTTCAAATCATTTATCCACTCACTCCTCTCCTCTGCACAACATTATTCTTCCAATGTTTGTATACATGACTATATTTTATTTATAATACTTGGTCATGGAATCAATCATATAAACCCTTCCAATAATAGACTTTAAAGATCAAATTTTTGTGCACTAGAAATGGGAAAACCACACACCTGAGATATAGATCTAAAAATTATTAAAAGTTTGCACAAATACCTTGTTTTTTCTTATGAAATAAATTGTGATGAATTCAAAACAAATAGATAGCAATTTTAGTTTCAATTTTATCTTCAAAACATCCTTCTCTATGATAGTACTCTTTTCTTGCCTAGTGTAAAGAAGTTAGGTTCAAAAGTACTACTAAATTGTAACATGTGCAATCACCACATTCAAGAAGATTTCAAAGACATTCATGAACATAGTTTATGTAGCATTAAAAATTGTCACCCTTGACAATTTCACACTAGGTTTTTCTCCCCCTTTGTGCTTAGACCCATTTATGCATTAATTTCCTATTTTTATAAACATTCTTGGAGAATCAAACATGGAAAATGAAATTATGCATTTAATACTTCTCCCCCAACACTTTCAATCCTTGAAAAAGGTAGATCTGGTTTAGGGTGTACTACACCCTACATCAGCTAATTTGGCTCCAAATTCAAATATGTTGATGTTGATAATTTAGTATTTTGTTTGTTGGCTATTGATACTTTATTTTCAATAAATTAGAAGAATCACATATAAATATGTCTGGTAATTTTTACCATTTTAATCCTAATGAATCCTAAGGGTATGTGCAGGATCATCATGGAAAAAACAGGCCCTTAAGTGGTAAAAAATTTAGAAAAATCAGAGTTAGGAAACTTGACGTACAAATTTGAATAAGTTATCTATATTATTTCAAAAATAAGTAATAATAGAATCTGTAGCAAATTGAATGTAGTTTCTAAACTATTAGGTTTGTTTAAAGAAAAAAATCTATTTGGTGAAAATTTGAAATTTCAATGCGAGTACTTAAATTTAGGAAAAAAAGAAGTAGGTGTCTTCTAACTACCCTAACCACAATAAAATGATAATATTTTTTTATAAGATTTTAGATATAAGTAGAGGACTCATGTCTCAATGTGATGCATATTTTTTTGTAATTTTTTTCCAAGTAAATAATTAATTATGATTTTTTTATTACAACTCTAAAAAAATATAAAAACTCGTATGTCTAACCACCTTAACTTGGTCAAAACTTCATGAAATTCTTTTTTTCTTTTTTTAATCCTATAGTATATGAAGCATAGAATGTGACACATGTTTTGGATTCAAAAATGTGATACCGTTTGAAAGCTATAGATATTTTTCAATCAACCTATCAATTAGGACTTTAGTCATAATTTGAATAGAAAATGAATAATAATTACTTATTAAATTCAAATTAAAGCGTAATTTATATTGGTGGAAAGCTGAGAATATCCTTTAAAAACCCTTTTTATTTCATCAATTTTGGGTAAAAAAAGTCATCAGCCACATACCCATCATGATCCTGCACATACCCCTAAGCACTTTTACTGAGAAAAATGAAGATCTTAAAAGCATTCAAGAGTAGTCAAGAGAAAAATTATCAAGACATTGTAGAATTTCATCAATCAAACATCATGACATATGTTATGTGAGGCTTTTTCATGTTTTGTATGCATTTTTATTTGTGAGTGCTAACCCTTGTAGGTGTTTAAACCAAATCAAGTCAAATAGTAATTCATTGAGTGTGGGGTATGTGTAGGATCATCATGAAAAAAATAGGCCCTTAAGTGGCAAAAAAATCTGAAAAATTAGAGTTAGGCAACTTGATGTAAAAATTTGAATAAGTTATCTATATTATTTTAAAAATATGTAAGAATAGAATTTGTAGCAAATTGAATGTAATTTCTAAACTACTAGGTTTTCTTAAAAGAAAAGATCTATTTGGTGAAAATTTTAAATTTCAATGCAGTAGTACTTAAATTTCAAGAAAAAAATAAGAAGTAGGTGTCTGTCTGACCACCCTAACCACAATAAAATGATAATATTTTTTTATAAGATTTTAGATATAAGTAGAGGACTCATGTCCCGATGTGATGCATATTTTTTTGTAATTTTTTTCCAAGTAAATAATTAATTATGAATTTTTTATTACAACTTTTAAAAAATATTAAAAACTTGTATGTCTGACCACCTTAACTTGGTCAAAACTTCATGAAATTCAATTTTTCTTTTTCTAATCCTATAGTATGTGAAGCATAGAATGTGACGCATGTTTTGGATTCAAAAAATATGATACCGTTTGAAAGCTATAGATGTTTT
Source organism: Sequoia sempervirens (assembly GCA_007258455.2). Classification (NCBI taxonomy): domain Eukaryota; kingdom Viridiplantae; phylum Streptophyta; class Pinopsida; order Cupressales; family Cupressaceae; genus Sequoia; species Sequoia sempervirens. Next base: position 428,901,830 of record VDFB02075321.1, on the reverse strand, counting down.
TCAATCAGTCTATCAATCAAGACTTTAATCTTAATTTGAATAGAAAATGAATAATAATTACTTATTAAATTCAAAATAAAGCATAATTTATATTGGTGGAAAGCTGAGAGTCTCCTTTAAAAACTCTTTTCATTTCATCAATTTTGGGTAAAAAAGAAGTCGTTAGCCACATACCCATCATATTGCCACTTTTTGGCCCATCATGATCCTGCACATACCTTGTGATGAGTGTGACTTCATTCCATCAAGGAGATTAGATTTGAGTGGTGAGTTACACAAGGTTATCAATTCATTACTTGTTTATCATTAGCCTCTATCCAACCAAAGATAAACTCTCTTTCATCATAATTTTCCATTATGAAGGTAGGAATACCGAAATCGAGTTTGACTTAGGTAAACCCCTATATGGCACAACACTTCCCCTCTTCTCATGTGACTTGTATGTTACAAATCTAAAGTGAGTTGAAGATTCAAGGCTACTTGTTCATTAATGGAATCAAACCCTACAAGTTTACAAGTTACAAAATCTACATTTTAGCATCAATAGATGAAGTTTTGATAACTCCCAAAAGATGAAAACTATAAAATGGTGACCTTAGGCCTGTACTTTCAGATATGGTGAAAAAGGAGGGAAGTCTAGGGAATTATAAGAACTAAAATAGCTAGATTTGTATCAAATTTTAATCTTAGGTTCCTCTATGTCTACCCTCTACATTTCTTGACCTAAATTTTTGTCCTTTTATAATCAATTTATCATAAATCATAACAAACTATTTCATTTTCATAGTTTTCATAATTATGTCATTACATTTTAGAAATTAGTCAATTAATCATCATTCAAACATCATCCACACAACACCACATTCATAAACATTGGATTAAATCTCTAATCCATTATTTTGTCTCTCCCCAATAGGTTTGTAGCCAATTGTTCTTGAGGTCATCATTAAGACAATCTAGAACAATTGGGAAGGAGCTCGTCATCCTTTTCCCAATCAAACATTTTGGTGAACCTATCTTTTTCAAACACTTCAATAGCTCTAAAATTTGAAGCTATCAAATTTGAGTCAGATATTAGAGTGTTTTCATTCTTCATTTGCATACCTAATGATTTTAAAAGGAATTGAAAAAGAAAAAAATTGCATTGCATTTTGCATCTAGGGTTAAACTTCAATTATTGAAAAATAGTCTTAGTTCATGTTTGCATTAGTGAAATTTTATTAGGTTTGAAACCAAAATATGAAAGTGTTTAAGCCATTAATTTAGGTATTCAAATATTTGAAACATCAATTTTTGGGACCCTATTGGACACTTACCCCTGTAGGATCTTTCACCTAACAGGGAAGGAATATAGTTAAAAATGTTTATGTTTTGATTAGAGGAAATGGAAAGAGGGATATGAAGTGTGTGTGTGGATGTGTTTAAATGTTGAAAATTTTAATGAAAATACAGATTAAAGAATGTAGTCTAACCTAATGCAAAATTGTTGGAAAACACAATGTGTATTCAAACTATTTGACTAGGAATGTAAACAAATTGTAAAAAAAAACCCAATTGAAGATATGAACCTAGAAGCTAGAAGAGGCTAGAATGAAGCTTTGAATACTTGTAGAAGACACTAGAAATTCTAACTAGGACTGATTCTCCATGCATGGAAAATGAGTCCTATTTTTTCCAAAAAGTTATAGAACTAGTTTCGGGGAATTTGGTATCCAAATCAATAGAAATCATTGTTGAAGCATAGAAATGGGACTGATTCACCATCAATGGTGAATGAGTCCTCTTCTATAAAATAGAGAATTTAGGATAGGATTATGTGGCTTAGGATCTCCAATTCTGTTTCTAAAGATTCCCTAAATCTGAATCTATAAAACTCAACCTGTAGACTCTCTCCAAGCTTGAAATAGGGCTTGAGACACCTTGAATGACTTTGATGGGATGAGAACACCTTTTCTCACCTTCTCATTTGATAAATATGCATATACAAACACATGCAAAGTGGAAAAAGTGTTGGGGGTTACCTAAAGTGATGAAATAAACTAATGAAACATGAAACAATGGAGATGATTACCTTGTCATGATGATTTGATCTTGAAATTTTGCAACAATGGAGGAAGATTCAACCATTGAATGTCCTTAGAAGCTTACTTGATGAATTGTAATGTAAAAACCCTAAGATGCTTGATTTGAGATGAAATATTAATAGATGAACAATGAAGAATGAGAGTGAATTAAGTTAATTAATGTAAAAACGAGTTTAGAGAGGTGCTTTATAGGAAATTCACCTATTTTACCTATTAATACCTCATCATAGGCTGACATGAAGCAAAATTTAACTCAAATTTCACTTTTTTTCTTGCTCAAAGGTCAAAATAGGGCCAAATGGGACTCATTCACCACACATGGTGAATGGGTCCCACCTAGATGGGACTGATTCACCATGCATGGTGAATGGGTCTCACAGGGGCTTTTTTGACAGCTCCAATGCTAAGGAATAAGGAAATAAGGTCTAAAATACATCCTTATCTGGTATTTGATCAATTTGAATGCTAGGATGCATAATACAGGTTAATAGGGGCCTATTAATGATGATGTAAATGTCAAATAGGGCTTGGGACACAAAAATCAATGTGAAAGTGTGATTAAATACACTTTACAACACTAAAATGAGGTCCACGTAGCCTAGGAAGGCACAAGAACCAATGTGAATATGCAAAACACATTACACCACTAGTTTAACATTAAGTTTAAGTTAGGAACCTTCTAGATTGATGTAATAATATTATTAAACACATTTTATAATGTTGAATTAGGGAGAAATAGGCTAATTAAGTCTAGAAAAGCGTGAAAGTCCTTTACAATACTTTACAACACCTTTACAAGAAGTCATTAAAAGCATATTGTTCAATGTGCAAGGGTCCAATACCTAGTGTGGATACGTAAAAAGCATCACAACACTAAATTAAAACCTCATTAAGTCCATTTTATCATGAATTAATCCCATGTCAAGTAAAGGGTCCATGTTTCTATGGCACATTTAGCCCCCACTTTAGTTTGAGGATGAATTTGCTTCAAAATCACACTCAAGTAGACATTCAAGAGAGGTCCTCATACACAGATGTAGATGAAAAATAATGACAAAGATCAAAGGAGGTGGCCAAGCCCCCAGGATCAAAGATCCTAAGTCAAGTCCCCAAGATACAAAATCATGCAATGGCAAGGAAGAAGGGGTGAAAAGTATGGATCAAGATTCAATCATTTTTCCAGCTAGTTGTGGATCAGATCTAGGCTGTTTGTTTGAAAAAGAGAATGTGTACTCACTCTGGGGTGATAGAACATAGGATGGTTCGCCAGGTGAGAAGGCCCAAATGTACTCACTCTAGGGCCATGAAACTTCTGACTGTCTGTGGGGTGAGGAAGCCCAAAAAGTAAGATACATACACTAGTTGGTATGCACTCACAAACACAAAAGTGGCTATGGGGAAAAGTTATGCCACTAGTTGGGTTTCCCGCTCAACCATATTAAAGTTACACCTACTAATAACTTTAGCAAGGTTCCATAAATAAAATTTCATGAACAAAAATAAAGGTACCACAGTCATGCAAGTTGCATTATGCAAGGTGGAAAAAATGCAAAAATGTAAAATGTAAAAGTGTTAAGTGTAAAAATGTTTGAAGGAGTCTTGTTCAATTTATGCAAGGTCAGTCACTTAGGGAACATTGTGTCTAATGTCTCCAAAAGAGGACCAATCAAAGAATAGTATATTCACAACTTAGGGGATGTAGTGCATCACATCAAACCACCAAGAGGAATGTAATATGCTAAGATAGATCACAATTATGAAGGACATCATCCCCAATGTCATTCACAAAGTGATGAATGCATCACATAAATGAAAAGGCTACACTAGGAACCAAGAATGAAAATGAATTAATGGTAATGTATGCCCCCCACTTTAAATGAATTGCTACACATCGTTCTATGAGCAATTACTTTAAAGTAAAGAAGGAAAGAAAAAGAAAAAAGAAAACAAGACATGAGAGCCAACTTGGAAAGCCCTATGTCAAGTCACATGTTTCGAAATTAAGCTGTGTCATGTCAAGGAAAATGTAAAACAAAGAAAGGGAGTATGTCACATGGGTGTCAATCTTAAGACATGTCATTCACATCTCAAGCTTTCTCTTATATGTTCATGAAAAGTTAATGAGTAGTCAAAAGAGACAACAAAAAGGGACATACAACTTGGGATAAGGTTGTATAACTCTTTGCCCCCCACTTTGTGCAAGACAAGGGTGAGCCTAAAGTGGATGACGATATGTTGCCCCTTGCAAGGGATGTGAAACATGTAATAGTGAGAATGTTATGATCCTACAACTATTACATGACAAGGATCGACAACTAATGTTATTTATGTATTGATTTAGGATGTAACAAGGTTAAAGGTTTCTTGGAAAAATGGTTGGTGATAGTATGAATGTTGAGTGAAGGTTTTTTGGATGGGTTGATGGATATGAAAGGAAAATCATGAAGCCTATGATTTTGAAGAATGAGGTTAGGTATAGTGTGAGCTTGCATAGGATGATGATTAAGGGTTGAATTTTTTGGAGTATCAAAAGTGGATATAAGAGGCTCTATTTGGTTGTTGTCTATCACTAAGATATCATTATTATGTTCCATTTAATATTGACCCTAGGAGGAGAGATAATATGTTCATCACATGTCATAATTGGATTTGGAAATATAGCTTCATTTCTCATAGGAAAGGCATCAAGAGAAGGATAACTAGGAGTTTCATGGTTACCAATGATGGGATCAAGGAAGGGAGAAAGAAGTTGTTCATGAGTGTCACTACTGATATCTTCTAACACTAAACTATCTTCATCATGTGTAGAGAAGATAGTAGGAGAAGAAAAGGGTGGATTTTCATGATTATCTACATCAACATGACCTATAATGTCTTCATGGGTGGGGGAAGTATGATTTTCATAGCTCTCAATCATATCCTCCACACAAATATGTTTTCCATAATCATTCATAGTTGTAGCATTTTCACCATTAGGGGAGGTGTTGGGAGATGAATGAGGACTTAGTAAGGAAGGGGAAATGACTTCATCTTTGTGTGTCATAATGTTTTAACAAGTGGGAGGAGAAGGAAAACAAGAAATAATTTCATGATCTTCAATGATTGTAGCTTCTTTCATCAAGATACCTTCATCACCAATGGGAGAGATATCAGGAGAAGAACAATAATGATTATCAAGATTATCAATGCTTACATCCTTTTGCCCAGAAAAGCTTTAGTGGATGATTTAGAAGAGAGGAATTCATCTAAGGCCTCATCTAACATTTCCAAATCATCACTACTAAAGGGATTGGATGTGATGTGTGTTGTAATTGGTTCTTTTGATGTTTGTGTCTTTGTGTTTTCACTTGCTAATATTTGCTCAATGTAATTTGATCTAAAAGGACTACAAACTAATGTTGAAAATGAAAGTTGCAAAATTCTAAGTGCCATGAATATAAATTATGCTTATGTCTAATAAAATGCAATATAAAGACATAGGATGAAATGTAACTTTTCATATTGCAAACAAAGTCATTTTTTGATTACACTATGCAATAATCTAAAAATGAAATGTTGCAAATGCAAAATTTGAATTTGAAAAATGCATGAAATGAGCTAATTTATGCTAAATATCATGAAATGAAAGCTATAGAAACTCAACCAACTGATATAGGTGGGTTAAGGCACCAAACAAAAAATTAAAAACAGATTTTTGAGTTCTGGAAAATGTTGTTTCAGGGCTCAGAAGGGACTGATTTTCCTAGGGTGGCGAATGAGTCCTAGTATGGACTTTTTTCAGATTTTTAGAAAATTTTAATGGATTTTGATGTGTTCTAAGTGCTATGATGTAGTTATAAATGAAAAATTTAGAATTTCAGAAATTTTCAAGGATGAAAGATGCAAAAATGAAATCCTAGAATGCAAGCTAACTAATGCAAAATGCAATGGAAGAATATATAGGATGATTATTGGAATCCAAAATTAGAAAAGAAGGGATTCAAATAGCAGGTTCACTAAAATGAAACATCAATTTTTGGTACCCTATTAGACACTTCCCCTGTAAGATCTTTCACCTAACTGGGAAGGAATAGGGTTAAAAATACTTATGTTCTCATTAGAGGAAATCAAAAGAGGAATATGAAGTGTGTGTGTGTGGATTTGTTTAAATGTTGAAAAATTGAATGAAAATGCAAATTAAGGAATGTAGTCTAACCTAATGCAAAAGTGTTGGAAAGCATAATGTGTATTCAAACTATTTGACTAGGAATGTAAATAAACTGTAACAAAAATTAACCCAATTAAAGATATGAAATTGGAAGCTGGAAGAGGTTGGAATGAGGCTCTGAATACTTGCAGAAGACACCATAAATTCTCACTGGGACTGATTCACTATGCATGGCAAATGAGTCCTGTTTTCTCCAAAAAGTGTTGGAACCAATTTCGGGGAATTGGGTATCCAAATCAATAGAAATCATTGTTCAAGCCTAGAAATGGGTCTAATTTTCCATCAATGGTGAATGAGTCCTCTTTTAGAAAATAGAGAATTCTAGACAGGATTTTGTGGCTTAGGATCTACAATTCTATTTTAGAAGATTCCCCAAATCTGAATCTATAAAACTCAACCTACAAACTCTCTCCAAGCTTGAAATAGGGCTTGAGACACCTTGAATGACTTTGATGGGATGAAAACACCTTTTCTTACCTTCTCATTTGATAACTCTACATACACAAACACATGCAAAGGAGAAAAAGTGTTGAGGGTTAGGATATAGGGGTTTGCCTTGGTCAAACCCCTTTAGGTAATTAAACCAAAGTGATCAAATAAAGAAATGAAACATGAAAAAATGGAGATGATTATCTTTTCATGATGATTTTATCTTGAATTTATACAACAATGGAGGAAGATTCAACCCTTGAATGTCCTCAGAAGCTTACTTGATGAATTGCAATGTAAAAACCCTAAGATGCTTGACTTGAGATGAAAGATTGATAGATGAACAATGAAGAATGGGAGTGAATTAAGTAATGGATGTAAAAATGAGTTTAGCTAGGTAATTTTATAGGAAATTGACCTATTTTACCCATTAATACCTCATCATAGGCCGAAATGAAGGAAAATTTAACTCAAATTTCACTTTTTTTTCTTGCTCAAAGGTCAAAATGGGGCCAAATGGGACTCATTCACCACACATGGTGAATGTTTCCCACCTATATGGGAATTATTTTCCATGCATGGAGAATGGGTCCCACATGGATTGACAACTTAGATGCTAAGCAATAAGGAAATAAGGTCTAAAATGAAATCTTATTGGGTATTTGATCAATTTGAACCTCACGATGCACAATATGGGTTAATAGGGGTCTATTAATGATGATGAAAATTTAAAATAGAGCTTGGTACAAAAAAATAAATGTGAAAGTGTGATTAAATACACTTTACAACACTAAAATGAGGTCTGCATAGCCTAGGAAGGCACAAGAACCAATGTGAATTTGCAAGACACATTACAACACTAGTTTAACATTAAGTTTAAGTTAGAAACCTTCTAGATTGATGTAACAATGTTATTAAACACATTTTGTAATATTGAATTAGGGAGAAATAGGTTAATTAAGTCTAGAAAAGCGTGAATGTCCTTTAAAAGACTTTACAACACCTTTACAAGACATCATTAAAAGCATATTATTCAATGTGCAAGGGTCCAAGACCTAGTTTGGATACATAAAATGCCTCACAACACTAGAGTAAGACCTCATTAAGTCCATTTTATCATGAATTAATCCCATGTCAAGCAAAGGGTCCATTTTCTATGACACAGTATTATAGCAAAAAAGTGCATTATTATTGTTGCAAAAGGGTAAAACATTCCAATCTTCAAAGTTTTCAAGTTAGGATAAGTAAAATTTTATACTTTACATTCTAAAAAAAAAAATTCTAGATTTCATTCATTATCAAGCATTTTGCAAAATTGCTTGCATAATAGTGTTCATATTACAACATAATAACTCTATTAATATCTAGGAAATTACATAATGTCAGGCCTAAACATTCACAAAATAGGACACTTAAACACTATAGAACACACCTAAATATTGAACTCAACAAAAATACATTTTTGGTTTAGGGTGTATCATGCCACTAACTAGGCTATTCTTTCTCATATTTTTGTTGTATAAAGTTCTTAGGATATTCTTTATATATATGCTTTCAATTTATTTTTTCACAATGTTATAGTGGTCTATATCTCAGCGCATGTATTGGTTAAGAATAAAATTGTCACAATGTCTAAATGCGTTGGGGAGATGTTGGATTCTTTGAAATCCCTAGTTGTTTTTTCATGTTGTGCATTTGGTAGTGACTCTCCTTCAAGTGTTGAGACTCATGTTCCTTCATCTCCCAATGCATATCTTCTTAATGATGATATCTTAAGGGAAGACAAAGCAATTATAGGTGAATTCTTTTAAACAACACAATACCTAACACTAAAGTGAACATTCTCCTTTATCCTTCACTAGAATGGACTAATCATACTTATCAAAAATCATCAACACCTACCATGCCTCCACTTGACATGTTCTCTTCCTCACATAAGGAAATCAAACCATTAATTTTTGGTTCCTAGGGCTTCTCTAACTCTTCTAGGGTTTTTCACCTAAAAGGAGAGAAGTAGGCAAAAACTACTAATGGTTCATTCGATTTAATGTTATGTGTGATGTTATCTAACCTAAATTAAGCCAACTAAATGAAATTGACTAATTTAAATGAATGAAAATGAATGCAAAAGTGCAATTAAAGTTATGTTTTAAAACACACTATGATATGCAAACAAGTTCTAAGTAAATGAAGAAATTATGAAGAACATAAAGGAAAGGGATGAATCTAAGTGCACTTGGATGAAATGTGATGATTCCAGAGTGTTCTGGATGCTGATGGAAATTACTAATTTTTCACAGTGGGACTCATTTTCCTAGGGTGGCGAATTAGTCCTCCTCCTGGTGAAAAACTGTTGAAAGTAAGTTTCTGCCTATCAACATCTGAAATCTGACAAAATTCAAATTTTTAGTCCCAAGGTAGGACTCATTAGACACAAGTGGCGAATCAGTCCTCTCCCAAATTTCTGAAAAATTAGGAGACAAATTTGCACCACCAGATCTGGAAAAGTTTGCTTGTCGGGTTGCCAAAGTCAATTTTGCAAAAAATAGATAGAAAACCTTCTCCAAGCTTGAAATAGACTTAAGTTGACTTAGAGCACCTAGTTGACTTATAAAATAATCTTCAACATCAAAAATCTTAACAAATCTACATACCTAGGTCTACAAACAAATATGCAATAGGAAAATATGGTTTAAGGTTAGTGAATAGTGGTTTGCCTTGGTCAAATCCTGTTTTGGTAATCAAAGCTTCAATAAAATAATAAAATGCAAAGGAATGATAAACTAACAACATGCAATTGCTATTAACTTACCAAAACCTTGATGATGCAATTCGGAAGTAATGTCAATGGCTTCTTCAAAGTGCTTGAATAGTGCTTGAAAGGATGTTGTAAAATGCTTGAATACTTAAGTGAATAGGTGGATAATTGAACTTGATGAATGGGGGTTAGAATGAGATGAAAATCACTTATTTATACACTTGTGCCTTAGTTACCCATTCATACCTCATTAGAGGCCGACATCAAGCGTTTTTGAATAAAATCCTAAGAGGAAATTTAAAATATTTTGAATTTGGAGCCAAGGGGAACTCATTCACCACCCATGGCAAATGGGTCCCACCTAGGACCTAAAAACTTGTGTCAGGAAATATGTTGTATTTAATGTTGTTCATTAGGATAATACTAAAAAATACACTTAATTAAGCATATGAGAGCATAAAAGGGTCAAATAAAGCATGAAAAATGGATAAATAGTGAAGATGTGCCTAGAAAAGCATGAAAGCTTGTTACAAGACTTTAAAATACTTCAAAATAGGGCTTGTTGATGAATAAAAAGGTGATTTTTAAGTGAATTATAATGAATAGAGTCTAGAAGAATGTAGAAATGTCTTACAACACTTCACAACAACTTCACAAGACGTTCTTTGAGTTTTAGTACCTAAATAAGCATGTTCAAGCCATTTTACAACATAAAATTAGAGCAACATAGTTCCAACACCATGAAACAAGACCTAAAGGGCCATGAAAATGACAAGGGGCCATTTTTCTATGACACATTTAGCCCCCACTTTCGTGAGAGGATGAACTTGCTTCAAACTCACACTAAAGTAGCCATGAACATCGAGAGGAGGGTTCAAATGTACTTATGTTAGCAAGAAGGAATGCAATAGTCAAGAGGGATGATTAAGCCTCCAAGATAAAGATCCCATGGAAACTAGACATAAGAACAAAGGAACACACAAGTGTTGAGATGAATCAGATGAAGAAGAGAATGTGTACTCACTTTGGGGTGACAAAACACATGATGGTCCACCAGGTGAGAACACCCAAATGTACTCACTCTAGGGCCACAGAACTAGTTGTATTCGGGGTGAGAAATCCCAAAAGGTAAGATACATATGCTAGTTGGTATGCACTCACAAACACAAAAGTGGCTATGGAGAAAATTCATGTCGCTAGGTGGGATTCCCACTCAACTATGCCAAAGTTATACTAGTTGATAATTTTAACAAGGTACCACAAGGAAAAAAATGCTATAAAAAAAAAGACAAAGTACCACAGTCATGCAAGCTACATTATACAAGGTGGAAAAAATGTAAAGGAAGTTCAAAGGAGTCTTGTTTAGTTCATGCAATGTCAGTAACTTAGGCAACATTGTGTTTAATGTTTCCATGAGAGGAATAATCAAAGAATAGTATATTCGTAACTTAGGGGATGCAGTGTGTCACATCAGGACATTAAGAGGAATGTAAAATTATTAGAAAGATCACACTTATGAAAGACATCACACCAAATTTCATCCACAAAGTGACGAACACATCACGTAAATGATAAGGCTGCACTAGGAACCAAGAATGCAAATGGGTTAATGGTAATGTATGCCTCCTACTTTAAAGGAATTGTTACGCATCATTCTATGAGAAATTACTTTAAAGTAGAGAAGAAAAGAAAATGTAAAAAGAAAAAAAGACATGAGATCCAACCTAGAAATCCCTATGCCAAGTCATATGTTTCAAAGTTAGGCTACGTCATGTAGGAAAAAAGAAAAAAAAAAGAAAGGGAGTTTCCCCCCAGAAAAGAAAGCACACCAAAAAAATAAGGAATTTATGGATTTGGGGTCAGTATGTTCATTGCTAAAATGTGTTTATGAAAGAGTGTGAAACTATCATCATTCCCCAAAACAAATTGAATTGGAAGAATGACACAAAGAGAGTGAAAAAGAAAGTCTTTTTTGGGTCAACATGGAAGAGACATTGCGGTCTCGATGCTTTGCATCGTCCCCAAAAGGAAAACATAAGTGAAAAGAAAGAAAAAAGAAAGGGTGAAAGAAAATTAAAAAGATTTTGGGTCAACATGAGGGAGAAATTTTGGCCTCAATTCTTTACATCATCCCCAAAAGGAGAATGCAAAACAAAAGGAAAAAAAAAACAAAGATTGTTTGGGTCAACATGGAAGAGACATAGAGAATCTCTACACTTTGCGTCATCCTCAAAAGGAAAACACAAAAGAAAAATGAAAAAGAAAAAGACTATTTGAGTAAATATGGAAGAGACATTGGGTGTCTCTACACTTTGTGTCATCCCCAAAAGGAAAATGCAAAAAAAAAGGTGAAAAAGGTAATGTACAACATATAGAGGAGGAGAGATGCAAATAGAAGAAGTGTACAAAGAGAGGATATATCAAACACATGATATAGGGGAAAAAAAAGAAAAAAAAAAGAAACAAGTAATGCACATGCAAGTCAACCAACAACTAAGTTATTAGTTTCTCAATCTTAAACAGATAAGAAGAAAAGGAATAATAGAGTTAAGAGACAAAGAGAAATGCATTACAAGGGAAAGGTCAACAACTTCTTGCCCTCCACAAAGTGTAAAGACAAGAATGACCCGAGGTGAGTGATGGGAATGGATCATGCAATAGTGAGAATAGGGAATTCTACAACTATGGCATGATGAGGGGATTATAGTGTTTTAAGGTATGACAGGGAAGCAATTAGTATCAGTGAAGTGATACTTATCCAGTATGTCCTTCAATGTCTAACATTCTTTAGTACAATGTCCAAGGATGCAATAATATTTTCAAAATGGTATGTTAGAGTCTTTTAGATGAATAACCAACCTATTCATAGGTGATAAAAGTATAAGACCTTTGTTTAAGACTAGTTGAAGTCTCTTTTCACATTTAGGTGGAGGATGTGTGGGAAACTTAATCCTTTTGAGTTTGTAAGGTCATTTTTGCTTGCTAGATTCACCTTGTTCATGAATAGGAGGAATAGGACCCATAGGGATCCTAACATCCTTGTCATTAGAAGGAGATAATGGTTGATCACGTGGAAGGAGAATTTTTAGGTTAGGATGAGCATTCAAGATCATTGTTTCAACATCCCGAAATCTCCTAGGTTGAAGAGGATGTCTATCAGGATAAGAAGGATCTTGTTATCCTAGTCTTGTTGTGTGTGCTTCGGTTGATTATTGTTCAAGAAGTTGATGGATGTCATGTTCATGTTTTGTGTCACAACCTTGTTTACTTAAGATGGTGAATCCTTTACCATATGTCGTTTCAATGTTGATAGGAGTGTTGGTGACTTTGTGATCATAAAAGGGTTGTGAATTTGAGTGGTTAGAGGGACTAGGCCCACTTGAGGGAGGAACTATAGGTCCTATAGTGACTTCAGGATGTAAGTATGCAAAGTGATCAAGAGGTGAAATAGTGGGAAGGTCTTGTGACCACATGGAGGGATAAAAGGCTGCATTTTCTTCTAGGTTATCAAGGCAATCATTGTAGAACTTGTTCATGCTAGTATGCATCATCTTCTCCAATGATGTCTACTTCATTTGGAGGAAAATCATGAGGAGTTAAAGGAGCATGAGGTTTTTCAAGGTCATTAGGGTCATAGCCAAAGGCACAATTAGACATGTCTACCAATGACTTTAATGAACTTCAAAACTTATTGAAAGAGAATTCCATGATGCAAATAAACTAAAATGCAATAAATGATGAAAAATAGAGAATCTATAAATGAAAACAGAATGCAAGAACATGAAACTATAATGCAAAAATATGCCAAAAAGATTACAAAAATGTTGTTTAAAAAGTGCAGAGGGACTAGTTCGCCCTAGGTGGCGAATTAGTCCCAATATGCAATTTTTTTGTATTTTTCAAAAAATTTAAGATGATTTTAGTGTTCTACAGAATGAAAACAATGATGTAGAATGCGAAATTTCTATTTATTTAATGAGATACAATGCAAAAATAAAATCTAAATGAAGCTTTCACTAATGCAAGATAAAATGTCCTAAAATGCAAAAACAAAATAATGTACTAATTGAATTTTAATGCAAATGCAAACTAGGATGCAATATGAAATCATAAATTTAAAGTGCTCAAAAGTCAAGTTAACCAAAATGAATAGTTGATTTTTAAATCCTAGGGCTTCTTTAACTCTTCTAGGGTTTTTCACCTAAAAGGAAAGAAGTAGGCCAAAAATGCTAATGGTTCATTCAATTTAATGTTATGTGTGATGTTATCTAACCTAAATGAAGCTAACTAATTGCAATTGACTGATTTAAGTGAATGGAAATGAATGCAAAAGTGCAATTAGATCTATGTTTGAAAACACTCTATGATATGCAAACAACTAAGTAAATGAATAAATTATGTAGAACATAAAGGAAAGGGATGAATCTGAGTTCACCTGGATGAAATGTGATGATTCTGGAGTGTTTTGGATGCTGATGGAAATTACTAATTTTTTCACAGTGGGACTCATTTGCCTAGGCTGGTGAATTAGTCCTCCTCCTAGTGAAAAATTGTCAAAAGCAAGTTTATGTCTGTCAGGATCCAGAATCTGACAAATTCAGATTTGCAGTCCTAAGGTGGGACTCATTCACCATAGGTTGCAAATCAATCCTTTCTCAAATTTCTAAAAAATTAGGAGACAACTTTGTAACACCAGATCAAGAAAAGTCTTCTTGTCAGGTTATCAAAGTCAATTCTATAGAAAACAATCAGAAAAACTTCTCCAAGCTTGAAATAGACTTAAGTTGACTTGAAGCACCTAGTTGACTTATAAACCAATCTTCAATGTCAAATATCTTGTCAAATTTGCATACCTATGTCTGCAAACAAACATGCAATAGGGAAAAATGGTTTAAGGTTAGTGAATAGGGGTTTTCCTTGGTCAAACCCCATTTTGGTAACCAAACCTTCAGTAAAATAATGAAATAAAAAGTAATGATAAACTAACAACATGTAACTGCTATTAACTTACCAAACCCTTGATGATGCAATTCTGAAGTAATGCCAATGGTTGCTTCAAAGTGCTTGAATAGTGCTTGAAAGGATGTTGTAAAATGCTAGAATACTTGAGTGAATAGGTGGATAAGTAAACTTGATGAATGGGGGTTAGGATGAGATGAAAATCACTTATTTACACACACTTGTACCTTAGTTACCCATTCATACCTTATCACAAGCTAACATCAAGTGTTTTTGAATAAAATCTCGAGAGGAAATTTAAAATATTTTGAATTTGGGGGCCAAGGGGGACTCATTTGCCACCCATGGCAAATGGGTCCCACTTAGGACCTAAAAACAAGTGTTAGGAAATATGTTTTATTTAATGTTGTTTGTTAGGATACTACTTAAAAATACACTTAATTAAGCATATGAGAGCATAAAGGGGTCAAATAAAGCATGAAAAATGGATAAATAGTGAAGATGTGCCTAGAAAAGCATGAAAGCTTGTTACAAGACTTTACAACACTTCAAAATAGGGCTTGTTGATGAATTAAAAGGTTATTTTCTAGGTGAATTATAATTAATAGAGTCTAGAACAATGTAGAAATGTCTTACAACACTTCACAACATTTCACAAGACGTCGTTCTTTGAGTTTTAGTACCTAAATAAGCATGTTCAAGCCATGTTACAACATAAAATCAAAGCAACATAGTTCCAACACCATAAAAAAGACCTAAAAGGCCATGAAAATGACAAGGGGCCATTTTTCTATGACATAGAGAGTACCTTACAATTCATACCTCGATCTTTACAAATGAGATCCCTTACAAACACTGCTAAAGATGAGCCCATGAATGATCCTCCATCCTGTGAAAATAAGGCGAGATATACACTCATTAGCTTAGAAAAGTGTTATGGTAAAGTTTTTATGATTCTTACTAAACAAGGTTGTGATATACAGAATGAACATGAAATTCTGACCCTTTTGGAATAAATAACATCTTTAAAAAATGAATTGGTTATCAAGGTCCTCCACCTTTACACAAAATAGTTACACCATCCTCCAAACCACATAAACCTCATGGACCTATTGGAAAAGGTATCTTACCTACTCCACATCTATTATTCGAAAATGAATGTACCTTACAAACAATTTTACAATTAGAATTCATTAAACTACCTCCTATGCAAGAAAGAAGATATATTCAACACAAGAAAAAAAATCATCCTTTTGTGTGTATCATAGATTATTTTTTCATGCTACTAATGAATACCTTAATTTAAAGAAGATATTAGATGACATGGATCTTTGTAAATATGAATATGATAAGACGATAAATTAAATAGTTATTAATTTTCTCCTTGTTGTGTGGTAGTTGTAGAATCATTAAATACTCAATTACCATATGTGGTGGCACAAGATATTTTATATAATCATATCTTATCACTAAGGACCAATGCAACACAATCTATATAGGCTCACTTTTTCCCTTACACTTGGGGGCCAAAGGATAGTTAGCCTCTTGTAAGGTGTATCCCTTTATAAGGGATCCTTTAAATCTTCATTATCTCCTTAAAATATTAGTGTATAAATTAAACTAAAATTTTAAGGGAGGGTAAGAAAATATCCAAGTTTACCCTCAACTACCTAATATGTTGATATTGTGTTCCTCAAGCCATTATTATAGAAAATGGAACACCCTTCAAAAATAAATATGTCTAAGAACTTTGCAACTAATTTCATATTCAACACTAATTTTACACACCCTAATACCCTCAAGGAAATGGTCAAGCTAAAGCATCTAACAAGACTATCTTGAAAATCTTGAAAAATATTCTTAATGACGATAGCTAGGATTGTCACTTGTAACTAAATCCCACCTTATGGATATATGAAACAAGTATCAAAACATTGACTAGTTCCACTCCATATTCTAAGTTTTCTATGGAACTAAATCCATCTTACCCATTGAGGCTGAGCTCTCATCACTAAGGGTTTCATTGCAGTACCTGATTGAAGGTGAAGATTACCTAATGTTTAAGTTAAATGAGCTAGAATTGTTGCATGATGTATTACCAAAAATTGTATAATCTTGAAGAAACAAATAATTTTGTGGTCAAATTAGGTCCTAATTTAGGCACCTTCCATCAATCACCTCTTAAAATTGAATTTATAGGCCCCTAATACTCATGATTTTGGACTTTGAGGCCTAATTCACCCATGAAACCACTTAATCCTAACAAATATCATTTAAACCACTCAAACTTTGTGAAACCCATCAAAAATATCCCTAGTGGGACTAAGTCACCCAAGGTGGTGACTTAGTCCCTTTTGGGGTAATTTTCCACTTTTCAACGACAATTTCATTAATTCAATTTAATTTTTCAATGGATGTCTACCTCCTATGTCTAAATAATGAGAGAATTAGGTGTTGATGGTTATAAATACACATTTTAAGTCATTTTTCACATCTCCTAGTCATTTTTACAAAGAAAAAATCAAAATTGAAGAGAAAAAGTGTCTTACCGAAGAAGATTCAATAACATTTTGCAACAAAGTTGAAGCTTTAGGGAAGTAAACTAGGGTTTTTTGTAGGTCTTCAAGCTCACTTTTTGTTCAATATCTCACATTGCAAAGGACTGATCATGGATTCCTATGGTCAATCATGGAGAAATCTAGGTTGAAGAGATGCAACTAGCCATCAAATCACGCCTAATGACTTGTTTTCAAAGTGATTCCATCTTCCATGTTCTTCTTATCTTTAGATCAAGGTTTGCATTATATTTTACATATCATTTACATTCATTTGAAGTGTTTTATGGTTTCTTGCATTGAAGTATTGCAGCATTCAAGTGCCATTTAATCACCTCATTCTAGCACATTAGAATAGGGTCTTATCTCATTTTCAGCTTCTCTTAGTCTTAGACACACTTAAGACTAGGTTTTTTATGTAGATTTTATCTTCCACAAAGTTTAAATAACAACCAGGGGTTTGACCAAGGAAAACCCCCATTAGAAACCAAATTATCTCATGTTTTGTGGGGTTTTCCAAAGATTGAGATCCAGATTTCCATCAAAAAGCAGAGTGTTGGTTGTGGGTCGTTTCCACTTTCAGATTTGTAGAAAATACACAGTGGACTAAGTCACCCATAGTGGTGACTTAGTCCCACTTCATTTTTTTTTCAATTTTTTTACAAAATTAGACACCTTTTTGGTAGCAACAACTTTCTGGGTAGTTTCCCTGGTTTGGGACTAAGTCGCCCAAACTAGCGTAAGTGTCCCAGTTGTCTCAAAAATTATAATTTCCAAAATTTCAGTGACCTTTACAATCTGTAGTCTTCTCCTCATCAGTTTCTAGGTGCAAATTTCATTTTCTACATCTTTATTTTATCATTTATTGCATCTATTTTACTTTTCTGCATATCACGTTGTGTTTTCAAACAAGTTACTTTTCGTAGGTTTTATATCATTAGATCATTTCAATTTCATATCAGAGCATTGGGAAATATTAATTAGGCATAATTAAGATGTCCCACTTCATTTTTTTTTCAATTTTTTTACAAAATTAGACACCCTTTTGGTAGCAACAACTTTCTGGGTAGTTTCCCTAGTTTGGGACTAAGTCGCCCAAACTAGCGTAAGTGTCCCAGTTGTCTCAAAAATTAGAATTTCCAAAATTTCAGTGACCTTTACAATCTGTAGTCTTCTCCTCATCAGTTTCTAGGTGCAAATTTCATTTTCTACATCTTTATTTTATCATTTATTGCATTTATTTTACTTTTCTGCATATCACGTTGTGTTTTCAAACAAGTTACTTTTCTTAGGTTTTATATCATTAGATCATTTCAATTTCATATCAGAGCATTGGGACATCTTAATTAGGCATAATACATCTCATTTACATTAATATTGACTGTAAACCCTTGCATTTTGGTCCACATCCAATTCCCTTTCCCCTTTTAGGGGAAAAACCCTAAGAGGAGCAAAGCATTGTAAGGGAAAACCAAAATCATCGTTTACTTTTTGGTGAGCATGTCATTTGAACATATTCCTTTCTAATTTTAAAAGATAATCCTAGGTTCCATTTGCACGACATCTTGCATTACTGAAAAGTGTTAGAAAACCAAGATCACCTGCATGCAAGATGGATACCTGTCACATGCAAAAGATATGAAGAACCAAAGATGATGTTCTGTAAACCTGTCAATAAAAATGCATTAAGAGAATCAAGTATTACAAAGAGATCAATCCTTATGAAGGAGATCAAGAAACCCTAAATGAAACCCTAGTGTGCACACTTAATAATTAATAATTAATAAATTATTAATGTGCCTAAGTTTAGCTTAAGCAACAAAGAGGAATAAGTGACTTAATTAATTAATCAATATGATTTAATTAATTAAGCATAATGACTTATTACTCTAACAAAAAGCTCATGTTAGCTTGCATTATTGCATCCCATTTCATAACATAGTAGTGAAGTTCTACATTTATAGTATAAATTTGCAATACACTATCCTAAACACACTCATATCCATTAGAAAATTTAGAAAACTTAAAAAATAACCAGGTAATTTGACTAATTGTCCACCTAGCCTGGTGACTTAGTCTAACTATCAATTTTTCATTTTTGTTTTCTACATTATGTTTCCCATTTTTGAAATTCCTATTAGATTCAGTCATTGCTCTATTTTTTTATAGTTGTTTTACTTAAATTATTTGCATCTATATTGTTTACTTTAATGGAAATCATAGATAGCATTAGTTCCTAACTCATTTTTAGATCAAATTCATCATAAAAAAAAAAAAATTTTACATCACATGAAAAAATCAAAACAATGCTTCATTTTAGGACAAACATATCATCCAAACCTCTTAGTAGTGATGACTTGGATAGATTAGATGAAACCTTTCACAGTTTCCTCTCATTAAGTTCATCCACTAAGACTTGTGATTACAAACCTAAACTACTTAGCGACACCTTATCTCCTCAACCTTTTAGTAGTGATGACTTGAGTATGTTAGATGAAGCTCTTGAGGGACTCATCTCACACATGTCATCCACTAAGGATTGTGGTAAGCAACAAAAAAAAAAATATATTAATGTCATTCAACCTCAACTTTTTCCTTACCCACCTTCACATCAACCTCAACCTCCACCTAAACATGAGTTTACCCTTTATCCACTACAACATGATGCTATCGCACACATGCGCACTACACCCAAAACAATCTACAGCCCCAATAACCTCCTCCAACATCCTTACCTTTATCAAATCCAATTTTTCCTAGTGCTCCTTGCCTAAAATCACACCTTAGGGAGTATGATCTAGTTGAGCAACTTAAGAATACTCCCGCAAAGATATCCCTTTGGGATCTTCTTCTAAATTCACCCAATTATCATTCAATGCTACAATAGCCTTGCAAAAAATAGTGGTTCCTCCTGGTATGAATGCAAGCAATGTGGCAACTCTTCTAGAGGGGATGAATACACTTAATGTAGACATTACCTTTCATTAGCATGAGCTCCCCCATTAGAATTAAGGAAACAAAATGAGGCTTTTATGATTATTTCCCAATATAATACAATAGTCATTAAGTGAACCCTCATTGAAAATGGATCTACCCTTAATGTGTGTAGTTTGAAGCTTCTTGATCAATTAGATGTGGATAAATCACAAATTAAACCTGATTCCTTATCCATTAGATGATTTGACAACACAACAAAACAACCGCTTGGTATAATCACTTTACCTATAACAGTCAAAGTGGCTACCTTGAAAACTCCTATCCATGTCATGCCCTATGATTTGGCATACAATCTTCTCTTGGGAAGACAATGGATTCATGAGATGCATGCAATTATGTCAAATCTTCATCGCATAATGAAATATGTCTATAAAAATCAAGTATATCAAGTTGAGATAGACCTCGAGCTTGAGATTTGTTTGCAACTTGAAAATGGAAAAAACAATCCTCTGAATACCTTAATTCCAATGTCTCATATTGACCCTCTTCAAACCAATAAGAAAGAAATATAATCCAGGTCTAAATTGCTCGATGATGATTGGGGAACATTGAAAAATCATGATGAAAAATCAGTGTTAGCCAACTTGACATAAAAATTTGAATATGTTATCTATATTATTTCAAAAATATGTAAGAATAGAATCTATAGAAAATTGAATGTAGTTTCTAAACTACTAGATTTATTTTTTTTTTTAAAAGAAATCTATTTGGTGAAAATTTGAAATTTCAATGTAGTAGTAGTTAAATTTTAGGGAAAAAATAAGAAGTAGTGTCTGTCTGACCCTAACCACAATAAAATGAAAATATTTTTTATAATATTTTAGATACAAGTAGAGGACTCATGTCTCGATGTTATGCATATTTTTTTGTAATTTTTTTCCAAGTAAATAATTAATTATGATTTTTTTATTACGAATTTTAAAAATATAAAAATTTGAATGTCTGACTACCTTAACTTTCGTCAAAATTTCATGAAATTCAATCTTTTTTTCTTAATCCTATAGTATGTGAAGAATAAAATGTGACACATGTTTCAGATTGAAAATATTTCATACCATTTGAAAGCTATACATTTTTTTCAATCAGCCTATCAATTAGGACTTTATTCATAATTCAAATAGAAAATGAATAATAATTATTTATTAAATTCAAAGTAAAGAATAGGGTATGTGCAGGATCATCATGGAAAAAATAGACCCTTAAGTAGCAAAAAATTCATAAAAATCAGAGTTAGGTAGCTTGACATAAAAATTTGAATAAGTTATCTATATTATTTCAAAAATATGTAACAATAAAATCTGTAGAAAATTGAATGTAGTTTCTAAATTACTATGTTTGTTTAAAAAAATAAATCTATTTGGTGAAAATTTGAAATTTCAATGCAGTAGTACTTAAATTTCAGGGAAAAATAAGAAGTAGGTGTCTGTCTAGCCACCCTAACCACAATAAATTATAATATTGTTTTATAAGATTTTAGATATAAGTAGAGGACTCATGTCCTGATGTGATGCATATTTTTCTGTAATTTTTTTCCAACTCGTATGTATGACCACTTTAACTTGGTAAAAAAAATTTGAAATTCAATTTTTATTTTTTTAATACTATAGTATTCAAATCATAGAATTTGATGCATGTTTTGGATTCAAAAAATGTGATACCATTTGAAAGCTATAAATATTTTTCAATCAGCCTATCAATCAGGACTTTAGTCATAATTTGAATAGAAAATGAATAATAATTACTTATTAAATTCAAATTAAGGCATAATTTATATTGGTGGAAAGCTAAGAATCTCCTTTAAAAACCCTTTTCATTTCATCAATTTTGGGTAAAAAAATTTCGTCAGCCACATACCCATCATATTGCCACATTTTAGCCCATCATGATCCCGCACATACCCCATAATTTATATTGGTGGAAAGCTAAGAATCTCCTTTGAAAATCCTTTTTGTTTCATCAATTTTGGGTAAAAAAAATTTCATCAACCACATACCCTACACATACCCATCATATTGCCACTTTTTGGCCCATCATGATCCTGCACATACCCATTTACTCCTTCATTCATGGATGAATATATAACTTCTCACAAGGAAACATAAAAACAAGAGCAACCAACAGTAATGTCCACTCAAAATTCACAAGAATCTTCCCCTTCCTCTATCTCACCTCCCTTGGATGAAATCACACCTTACACAACAAATTTTAATGAGAGATTATCAGAAACCCTCCAATCCCAAGGAAATGGAGAGACTTTATGGATGTGGGTATGAGCTTATGAAACAATTGGGGTAAAATGGTAAAGGATGTGGAAAATATGAACAAGGAATTTGTGTCCATATTGAGCCTAATACACATGATGTGAAGATTGGTTTAGGATATTCCTTTTCTAAGACAACAAAAGAAACTCAATGACCCTCATTAAATATCAACACTATCACATGCAAATCACGAAATACACTTATACTCAAACATCCTTATTTTTTTTATATGCATTCTCCACCTTCTTGGGAGTATGTTGAAAGTGATGAAGCCTTGAAAAAAATGATAGGTGCTATTGATAAATCATCTTCCTCAAAAAAACATGTTACCTGCACTATGATAAGTTCCAAGCTACAACATACCGATGATCATGAGAAAACCATGGAACCATACGACCCTTAGTTTCCTCAACTGAATGAACTCCTCCTAGGAGATACAATTGATATACAAATGGAAATAAATGATACTGAAAAGGAAATTAAGATGTGGAAGTGCCTTGATGATGAGGAACAAGAGGATACCACACTTTTACTCCATGATTTTCCTAAAATTTTTGCTTGGAAATATTCTTATATGCCAGGTATAGACCTGAAAATTGTCACACATACCATTGTTCTTGAAAGTGATGCTAAGCGTGTTTGAAAAAAGATATGAAAAAATGAATCCTAATATATCCTTACATGTTAAAGGAGAGATTGAAAAACTCCTTGATGTAGGTTTCATTCATCCTATTGATTATTCTCCTTGGATCTCAAATATTGTCACAGTTGCCAAACCTGATAATTGTATTAGGATATGCATGAATTTTCATGATTTGAATAAATCATCTTTAAAAGATGATTTCCCACTTCCTAATATTGATATGATTGTGGATTCAATTGCTGAACATGCTTTGTTGTCACTCATGGATGGATTTTTTGGTTATAATCAAATCTTCATTAACCCACAAGATCAATACAAAATAGCATTCACAATTATTTGGGGAATGTTTTGTTGGGTTATGATTCCTTTTGGACTAAAGAATGTAGGTGCAACATATCAAAGAGAAATGACATTGATATTTCATGATTACATACATAAAATATTGGAAGAGTACATTGATGAAATCCTTGCTAAGTCCTTATGACAACAAGATAATGTAACTATCCATTACCAAATCTTTGAATGAATATGTAAATACAACATGAGACTCAACCCAAAAAAGTGTCTTTGGAGTAGATAGTGGGAAACTCTTAGGGTTTATCATATCTCATAGAGGCATTGAAGTGGACACAAAGAAAATTGATGCTATTGTAAACATGCCACCTCCTAGCAATATTTCCCAATTACACACATTACAAGGAAGAATTCAAGCTATCCGTCATTTTTTCACTTCTTTAGTCGATAGAATGTTACCTTTCACATATATCCTCAAGAAGGATGTACCTATTTTATAGCCTTCCATGCCAAACAAATGTTCATCCTTTACATCGCCACATATGATCATACTCTTGTAGCCTTGTTAGCTTAAAAATATGACAATGGAAAGGAACATCCTGTTTATTACATTAGCCGAACCCTAATCAATTATAAAAATGATATGTTCCAATTGAAAGAAACATTTAGTTCTTGTATTCACTACCAGTAAATTGCAACATTATTTACTAATTGAAAAAATACAAAGTCATGACAAAATTTGATCCTCTCAAACATTTTTCAATAAAATAGACTTATCAAGACGTTTAGCTAAATGGGTTATGTTGTTAACTAAGTTTGAAATTAAGTTTGGTCTACAAAAAGCAATTAGAGGACAAGCCTTGACCAACCATTTAGCTGATGCACCTTCCCCTTTTGTGTTCCCTAGTCATGATTCTTTTCCTGATGATAGTGTAATGACAACCAATGTTTCTACATGGACATTATATTTTGATGGATCTAAGTGTAGAACAGGTTTTGATGTTGGAATAATGTTAATTGCTCTTAAAGGAAAACCTATTCCCTTGTCATATTGTTTAAATTTCCTATGTAAAAATAACACTACTGAAGATAAGGCCTTAATCATTGGAATACACACTGCTTTAATTATGGGCATTACTGACATCAAGATATTTGGTGACTCACAATTAGTCATCTAGCAAATCAATGGTGAGTATCAAGCTAAACAAGATAAATTATCCAAATATAAAGATCTCATAATGTCCTTGCTAGAAAAATTTAATTCCTTCACCATTGAAAAAATCTCGTGAAAAGATAATCAACATGTGGATACAATGGCCAGTGTTGCCTCCCTTATATCCCCTCTGTTCCTTCACAATATATTATATTCATTGTTCATCCTATCATGAAACCTTCCATCACTGATATCACTATCATTGCATTAGTCACAACCAAGAACTATTCGAGTAAATGGTATGATGCTATTTATAATTATATAAAAGATGGTACCCTTCCCGAACCTGTCACAAGTAACATTTGTGCTCATCTAAAAAACTTAGCCAACAAGTACATCATCCTTGCCAATTTGTTATATCGATGGTCATTTGATGGAATTTTACTCATATGCCTTAAGGATTCTAAAATTAATATGGCACTCGAGCAGGCTCATGCTAGAAGTTATGGTGGTCATTTCAGTGCAAAGATCCTAGCACAAAAACTCCTTCGTGTGGGTTATTACTAGAAAAATATGGAAAAATATTGTTATGCATATGTTAAGTAAGGTCATAAATTTCAAGAACATAGTCATTTATTTCATGCTCCTGCTTCTAAGCTTCGTGCCCAAATCCCTATTTGGCCATTCTCTATATGGGGGCTAGATATAATTGGTAAAATATCCCTGCCATCTTCCGTTGGACATACATTTAACATAATTGCTATTGATTATTTCGTGAAATGGGTAGAGGATATTCCTCTTTGATCTACGACTACTAAGGTGATATTTCGATTCATCCTTGAGCACATAACTACTCATTTTGGGCTTCCTTCTGCATTAGTCTCTAATAATGGTATGCCATTTAAGAATAATTATGTGAAGAATTTCTTAGAAACATTCCATATTCAACACCATTTTTTGACACCCTATTACCCGCAATCAAATGGTCAATCAAATTCAACTAATAAACTCCTTGAACAAATTTTAAAGAAAAATATTAACACTAATCATAAGGACTGGCACACACAACTACAATATGCACTTTGGGCTTATCGCACAAGTGTTCATTCCTCCACCAGATAAACACCTTATAACCTAGTTTATGGTACTCAAGTAATCATGCCCTTGGAGTTAGAAATCCCAACATTAAGGATTTCTCTTCAAGGTTTGATTGAAAATAAAACTTATAAGATCTAACAATTACATCAACTTGAAAAGCTCGATGAACAACACATTAACGCTCTTGAGCATCTTCAATCTTATTGCAAAAGGAAACAACATTATTACAATCTCAATGTCATCCCTCGCACATTTGACAAGGGTGAAAAAGTTCTATCTGCAAATTAGCATAATGCCAACACCGACCCTAATGAACATGGAAAATTTAGCCCTAATTGGTTAGGACCCTATGTTGTCAATAAAAACTATGGGTCTAGTGCATATGTCTTAACATAACTCAATGAAACACCCCTTAAAGAACCAATCAATTTCATCCATTTGTGTTGCTATTATTTTTAATCCCTTTTGAATAGTATGAACTATAAAGAAATGTTGTTAAATTGTTATAGGATCTTCCCTTATACACTTTCACATTGCTTCATTTTTGACACCTCTCTTACAATTTTGTCTTAAACACTAAAGTGGTTATTTATAATGCCTTTAGGCTTCATGCTATTCAAATTCATCTAGTTTGTTGTGATAAGTTACATTTAATTTAGCATAACATGCTCCATCATCGTGTTGTATCTAAAAAAAATCTGCAATATGTTTTAATTAGATCACATAGGTTTTGTTAAGTCATGTAGCCATTAATTAAATACTTTTACCATAAATTCATTTAATTAATCAAATTACATTTAACATTCAAACACATAGAGAAACATCATAATAACACCAAATTTGAATGTCTATATATATCAAATTTTTATGCACATCTCAATATCATATACAAAATCACAAAGGTTTATGAGAGCTAGACCCCTCGGGCTCTAGTACTTGTGATCCGGTCCTTGGACATCATCAAATAGTTGTGTGTGATCGTGACCGCAAACTACTAAGTCTAAGTGCATACTCTAGACCCTATACTCGACCAACAACCACAAGATACCCCTCTACCATTTGATCGCTCTCTACTCATACCTATGCTAGATTTGTATGTAGTCCCTCGACCTTTGCCAAGGATTGTGATGACTGTCCTACACTCTTAGCTTGAAAAAGTTGTCTCCTCACACTCTCGTACGCTGCCCATAGCCTTGGGAAAGGTCTGAGCAACTCTAGCTCCTCATCCATGATTGGTGGGGGCATGTAGTTAGGATCCATATCCTCCTTGTCGATGGATGTAGGCACTATCTCTGTGGAAACTTGACAATAGAACTCTCACCAGTCTCTCGTCACTCCTGCAAGATAGATAAAGTACACAATTAGTAACCATCATCATGATATACATATATATAGAACAACATAATCACTTAAAGTAGAATCATAAAATTAAATATCATCACCTATGTCACCAGTCGGATGTGTCACCTCAATATCATCCTATATTGGGGGCATGGAGGTGGTGCTAGCCTCCCCTCAACTATGAGTACCGGTACCAGCTACAACTATTGCTCGTAACCTCATCCTATAGATGGGAGAGGAATCCCCCCCC
Source organism: Sequoia sempervirens (assembly GCA_007258455.2). Lineage (NCBI taxonomy): Eukaryota > Viridiplantae > Streptophyta > Pinopsida > Cupressales > Cupressaceae > Sequoia > Sequoia sempervirens. The sequence continues at coordinate 428,874,801 of VDFB02075321.1, read as the reverse complement.
TCATGATAGTCCTCAACTACTGCCTCATCATCCTCACTCAAGGGTGGCTCCTCCTCATCCTCCACATGCTCCTCCTCATCCTCTCCCTCTCGATCCCAATCCTCATAATTTGGATTTACCTCATCATCATACTCATCGTCAATCACATCAGTAAATATATCAATAGGTCTATAGCGTGTCTCCTCGGCCCTATACTCCTACTCATCTCCATCATCCGATAGTGGCTCTGCATTCCCTATTGGCTTGTCCATTGGGAATACTATTGTTATTCAAGTCACTTCCCATGACTCATCATGCTCTATTGTGGCACTGACATCATCTGCATTGGATAATGGTGGTTGGTCGTGATCAGAGAATTTGGATTCACTCTAAGCTACATGCTCAAGAGTGAGTCGCAATGTATCACCTAGTCTCCAAGAACTCCACATTGATCTCCTAAAGGTGGATTATGTCTAAGGTGGTATTTTCACCTGTCCAAATTTGTGCATGACTCGATCATAGTAGAATGTTGATACTACATGGTCATCGAAACCAACCAAAATTCTATCCATCTACATCCTCCTCAACTTTTTGGTATAACCTGGCCATTGTAATGTCATCTGATAAGGTCTCCACAAGACCTTGTCCTCATCCAGTCGGTCAAGTCGTACCCTACAAAAAGGAAAGTCATCATACTGCCATAGTACCTGTAGAGGATACCCAAAATCCTGTGGGTATCCTACTATTGTCGCACATGGACAACCAACTAGTCTGGTACATGTAATCTGCTCAAGGAACTACACCTATACAAGTGTGTAGTTCACCATACTATCCACCTCTCAGAATACAAATCACCTCAAATCATAATAGAGATGTGCTAGCATACACCAACCACAAGCGTATACTATATGTTGCTCTGCCATCGCTCAAATCAAGTGGACTAGTCCTCCATCTAGGTGAGCACCCCAACCATTGGGGACAAGAACTATTGCTATGGTGTGCATCATAATACATCGAACCACTAGTTCCCATGAATATAATAACATGGAAAAATCAATCCATCCTCTAACTCATGCTTCATGAACTAGACCATCTACACAATACTATAAATCAATTCTCTTCTCTAGGAAGCTATGGTCTCTATGGAAATATACTCGCTCTCCTAAAATTGGCAAGTGGAGAATCCAATGTACATCCACTAGTGTGATCATCATCTCTCCTGTCAAAAGATGAAATGTGCATGTATCTGCATTCAATCACTCATAGAGATCCATCAACATCGAATTGTGGTATCTCATGGGAGGCATAAGATATTCCCAATAGATCCCAATAGCCTGAAGATGCTCTGTCTCCTTTGTTGATAGCACTAGAGCCATATTTTTCATAAAGCTCAATTCTCTCTCTCATAACTGTTGCAGTCCTTGGGCAGGTACCTATAAACTTTAGACACATATGCTCTAAAATTCATCTAGTATCTTTCATTTTTATGATTCCATCATGTAAGTGTGTTAAATTTCATCTAGTGTGCTTTTCTAAAGGACATAGACACTTTAGAACCCTTTGGGAAACTTCGCAAAGAAATAGGATGCTTCACAAAGAAATGGGACACTTTGCAAAGAAATGAGACACTTTGCGAAAAAAGGGGACACTTTGCTAACTTTTTTCCATGATCCTAAATTAACCCATAGATGTATTAAAAATTACAAAATCACAAAATGAAGGTTATAGAATCCACTCACCTCATGCCAACGCTCATTGTGTGCCCTCTAGTCTTGAAGAGAGTCCAATCGTGCAGGTGTGTATCCCTATTTGCTCGACATCTCCTCCTCTCACTCATCACTGTCATGCTACAAGCAGGTAAAATGAAATGTTAAGTGACAAACTACTTTCCTTTATCTCTTTTAACCTATTTAATTTTACAAAATGCATTGAATTAGGATATCTTTTACCTTACACATCTGTAAATTACTTTTCATTAAAAAATACATAATCGGAGCTAGGGATCTTCGTTGTCAATGTCATTTGATGCGTTGGAATTGTGATTCCACACTCAACATCATTAATTTTCTATCATTATGCCACATTGCACTTGGAAATTTCCTTCAATATGATATTTTTGGTTTGACTTGGGTAGATTTCTACCTTGATTCCACCTCCGTAAAGCAAGTAGAATCAAGGGGGCCATACATCTAACCTTGAATTTAGAAAAAATATTTTTGATGACTAATGAATTTATGTTGTAGAATACATTTTCCTAATGTTGTGGTTGTACATATAAATACATTGGGGACTTTGTTCTCCTAGATTTTGAATAAGTATCCTTTTATAAAGTAATGTGCATTGTTTAGAATACTTTAGCTTGCATATGTGTGTAGATTCATATGGGTGCTAAAGTGGGGGCTTAATGTATTTCCAAAAATTGTATACTCTTCAAGAAAGAGACAATTTTATGGTAAAATTAGGTCCTACTTTAGGCAATTTCCATCAATCACCCCTTAAAATTGCATTTATAGGCCCCTAATACTCATGATTTTGGACTTTGAGGCCTAATTCACCCATGAAACCACTTTAATCCCGACAAATATCACTAAAACCACTCAAATTTTGTGAAACCTGCCAAAAAATTCCCTAGTAGGACTAAGTCACCCATGGTGGCGACTTAGTCCCTTTTGGGGTATTTTCCACTTTTGAGCAAGAATTTCATTATTCAATTTAATTTTTCAATGGATGTCAGCCTCTTAGGTCTAAATAATGAGAAAATTAGGTGTTGATTCTTATAAATACACATTTTAAGTCATTTTTCACATCTCCTAGTAATTTTTACAAAGCAAAAATCCAAATTCAAGAGCAAAAGTGTCTTACACTAGAAGATTCAATAACATTTTGTAGAAAAGTTGAAGCTTTAGGGAAGTAAACTAAGGATTTTTTCAAGTCTTCAAGCTCATTTTTGTTCAAGATCTCACATTGCAAAGGATTGATCATGGATTCCTATGGTCAATCATGGAGAAATCTAGGTTGAAGAGATGCAACTAGCCATCAAATCACACCTAATGACTTGTTTTCAAAGTGATTCCATCTTCCATGTTCTTCTTATCTTCAAGTTTAAGGTTTGCATTATATGTTACATATCATTTACATTCATTTGAAGTGTTGTAGGGTTTCTTGCATCGAAGTCTTGCATCATTCAACTACCATTTAATCACCTCATTCTAGCACATTAGATTAGGGTTTTATCTCATTTTCAACTTTTCTTCATCTTATACACACTTAAGACTAGGGTTTTTATGCATATTTTATCTTACAAAAAGTTTAAATACCAACTAGAGGTTTGAAAAAGGAAAACCCCCCATTAGAAACCAATTTATCTTAGTTTGCAGGGTTTTCTAAAGATTTAGATCCAATTTTTTGTCAAAAAGTAGAGTGCTAGTTGTGGGCTTCCATTTCCACTTTCGGATTTATAGAAAATCTAGAGTGGACTAAGTCACCCATAGTGGTGACTTAGTCCCACTGCATTTCTTTTTTATATTTTTTATAGAATCAAACACACTTTTGGCAAAAACATCTTTCTGGGCAATTTCCCTAGTTTGGGACTAAGTTGCCCAAGTTGGCTTAAGTGTCCTAGTTGCCTCAAAAATTAGAATTTCTAGAATTTTAGTGACCTCTGCAATCTCCAGTCTACTCTTCATTAGTTTCCAGGCACATAGCTCCTATTCTACATCTTCATTTTATCATTTATTGCATTTATTTTACATTTTTGCATATCATGTTGTGTTTTCCAACAAGTTACTTTTATTAGGTTTTACATCATTAGATCATTTCAATTCCAAATCAGAGCATTGGGGCATCTTAATTAGGAATAATACATCTCATCTACATTAATCTTGAGTGTAAACCCTTGCATTTTGGTCCCTATCCAATTCCCTTTATCCTTTTAGGTGAAAAACCCTTAGAGGAGCAAACCATTGTGAGGGAAAATCAAAATCATCATTTGCAGATGAACAACATCTGCGTATGTGTAGGATCATCATGGAAAAAACAAGCCCTTAAGTGGAAAAAAAATTAGAAAAACAAGAGTTAGGAAACTTGACTTAAAAATTTGAATTTAAGTTATCTATATTATTTAAAAAATATGTAAGAATAGAATCTCTAGAAAATTGAATGTAGTTTCTAAACTACTAGGTTTATTTTTAAAAAAATTCTATTTGGTGAAAATTTAAAATTTTAGTGCAGTAGTACTTAAATTTTAGGGATAAAATAAGAAGTAGGTGTTTGTCTGACCACCCTAACCATGCAATAAAATGATATTATTTTTTTATAAGACTTTAGATATAAATAGAGGACCCATGTCTAGATGTGATACATATATTTTGTAATTTTTTTCCATGTAAATAATTAATTATGAATTTTTAATTACAAATTTTAAAAAATATAAAAAATTGTATGTTTGACCACCTTAGCTTGGTCAAAACTTCATTAAATTCATTTTTTCTCTTTTTAATCCTATAGTATGTGAAGCAAAGAATGTGACACATGTTTCAGATTCAAAAAATGTGATACCGTTTAAAAGCTATAGATGTTTTTCAATCATCCTATCAATTAGGACTTTAGTCGTAATTCAAATAAAAAATGAATAAAATTTATTAATTAAATTCAAAGTAAATCATAATTTATATTGGTGGAAAGCTGAGAATATCCTTTAAAAACCCTTTTCATTTCATCAATTTTGGGTAAAAAAAAGTCATCAGCCACATACCCTACACATACCCATCATATCACCACTTTTTGGTACATCATGATCCTACACATACCCATCTACAAGACTATTAGAATTGTCTCCATAGAAGCTATCAAGGTTCAACACTTTCAAGTGGGAGACCTAGTTCTTAGAAAGAATAAAAAAATTTAGTTAGATTAGTCTAGTAAAGAAAATTTTGAGCCTAACTGGTTAGGGGCATTTGTTATTACTACAAGCTATGGATCAAGAGAATATCAATTAGAAACACTTGAAGATGATCCATTTCTAGAACCTATCAACAAGAGTCATCTCAAATGATTCTATGCTTAGCCTGTGTGGGGTAAATTATTTAAAAAATTCAAAAAATCAAGAAAATTTAAAAAAGAAAGATAAAATAATAAAGACAAAAATTATCTTCTAGTGTAAACTACTTTGGTGGTTCTTTTGGCAAGTACCTTGGTGAAAACATGAAAAATAGGTGCCATGTGTAAATAAGCATCATCTACCATATATCAAGCACTCTTTCTCTTATCATCCATTCATAATAAATCTTCATCCATCCATCCATCTATCCATCTGCATCCCTAGTATGACTTGGTGTTAAATTAATATATATCACTATCAACTCTACTTGGAATTATCTTAATCTCATTTCATCTAGCTCATAGAAAAGTAGTCTAACGTGTGAATGGGAGCCTTTTCCTAAACCTAGTCATCAACTTGGATTCTTGTATATCACCTAAGCTGTTGAAAATTAGAAAAACATTTAAATAATCTAAAAATTCCAAAAAAATTCAAATAATGTGAAAACTTCTAGAAAAATTGAAATAATGCAAAAACTTCCAAAAACATTCAAATAATGTGAAAATACAAAAAAATAAAATAGTCCATAATACCAAAAATAAACTCATAAAACATCAAAAATTCTAAAAATAGCCCCAAAACATTCAAAAAGTCAAAAACATTTAAAAATTTTCCAAAAAGAAATAAACACTGACCCATCTCACCTACAATTTTTTAGTGTAGAAAAATGCATACCTTTGAATTTTCACACTTATTTTGGACCTATTTTAGCACTCCTTGCATTAATTTCCATTTAGGTCACTTGTTATGGGCCTGTAAGACCCCTTTTTGTGCATCATAAGGCATATTTCAACCGTAAACCTGACCAAAACCCATAAGCACTCAATAATATTGACAACCCACCTTTTGAATTGGAAAATTAAGCCTTGTGGGACCGAGTCACCATTGGTGGCGTCTTCATCCTAGGGGCTTTATTTTTGCAAATTAAGAGTGGGAAATGAAAATATTTTAATTTATTTAATCTTTTGTTGGCCATTTAGATCCAATAATCAGGTTATTAGGTAGAAATTCCTATAAAAGTAAGATTCACACCTCATTTTTCATATAAGCAATAATAAGCAAGTAAGAAGCAAGTGATAAGAAAAAAAGTTTAGCAAGTTGAAGGAGTGTTTCAAGTCTTGGAGCAACCTTCTATTGTGGTTTCACAGGTTCTTCAAGTCTATTTTCGAGTCAAGATCCAACATTGTGAAGGATTAGTAATGGATGCCTATTGTGGATCATGATAGATTCTAGGTTGGAGATGCAACTAGCCATTTATCCAAGCCTAAGGACTTGTTTCTTGATTGATTCCATCTTCCATTACTATTCTATTTTCTACCTAAGGTAAATTTCATATTTGTGACTTGTTAGGATGATTACAGATCTCCTTTATAGGTCATTTACATTCACATTTTAGGAATCATATTCTAACACATTTGAATAGGGTTTCTTCACATTCTAACTTGCATAATCTTAGAAACACTTAAGATTGGAGCACACACATATTTCCATTTTCAAATGTATGCTTTTTCATCAAGGTTTAATTACCAAACAAGGGGTTTGACCATGGAAAACCCCCATAAACAAACAATCCAAATTCCTTTGTTTTGCAAGTCCTCTTATCGGTTCAGATCTAAAGACTTGGTGAAGAAGGAAGTGTAGACCTTAAGTTTTGGGATCACACTCAGAAATTATATAAATTTAGAATGGGATTAATATGCCACCTTGGGCATCTTAGTTTTCCCAAGCTTAATTTTAAGATATTTTTGGAGATCCGGTCTTGACATTCTAAGACTCTGTATTTTCCCTAAAAAACAACAGTGGGACCAATATGCCATCTTGGGAATCTTAGTCCTCCATAGCATTTTTTGACTTCTTCTCATTTCTAGAATGCTCTCAACATCTCCAAACTTTCCAAGTACACAAATACTATCTCATTGTTTCATAATTTCATTATTTACATTATTCATTTAGCTTGCATTTCTCATTTTAGGTCATTTTGCATATCACAATGTGTTTTCAAACATTTTCTTTTCCAAACATTTGCTTGGTGGTGAGCCCCTTAAAGCTGAAAAGAACCCCTTCCTAGGACCCTTCTAATTAGAATTGACTCATCCTGTGAGGTTGTTAGTCAATCCAATTAGGACTCTTAGGACATTAGTGAATGATTTGTGGAGAAATAGAAGTGATATTCACCTCCTCATTTTTCTTCATATCATTTTGGTGAACTTGACCTTTTTCTTAATAGCATTCATTTCATTTTTTATTTGGAGTCCTTAGATCTAGATTGCATTAGTGAAAGTCCATCTGGGGTTTCTTACATCTTGCAGTAGTGAAAACTGTATTTAGTGTTTTCTATATTTACATTAGTGAAAGACCATATAGGTTACATCTTTCCTTTATTGCATCATTTTATTTCATTGAAAAAATTAAAAGTATATTGTTCATCATCTTAATTGCATTTAGAAACATTGTCATTGATTGAAAATTGAAAAAAAAATTGCATTCAAAAATTGCATTTAATTGCTTGTTATTAGTTATTTTTCTTTCAATCCATTTGCACAATTTCTTGTTTCCAAACATTAGGTCCCTAGATAGGAAACCTAGAAATGGTTTTTTCAACTCAGGTCTTGTTGTTTTTCTACAAAAAATTTTTACTAGGACTAAAATGCCCTTACTGGCATATTAGTTCATCTCAAGGTTTTTGTTCCAAAATCTTGTATGAGTTTTGTGTTGTCTATTCTAGCGTTTGGAATCTCTGAATTTCATCAGGAGAACCAAGATGCCTTTCTTGGTGTCTTAGTTCCTATGCAGTTTGAGGTTATAGTTTCTAGGGTTAAAAAATGTATTTCTATGCTTCTGTTTGTTGTAATTAGTTTGTTGTTTTAGTTTACCCATTTACTGTTTCATGCATTTTTATAGTTTATGTTTACATTTTCTTGATAAAGATAGCTCATTATATTTCCATATTGTTCATTATAGACTTCATCAAACCAAAAACATTAAACTTAAACACACATAGATGTATGGTTACTTAATTGGGTGATCCCACAATAGTGGTTTACAATTTTTGGCCAAACTAGACACTAAAATTAATTTTTTAAACTAAATCTTCACATTCGGGCACCTATAGCATCTAAACCATGAAGAATTTGAAGAGAATGCAAACTAGAGTCTCATCACATTTTGTCTACAGATAATTAAAAAAAAAATCAATTTTTTTGGAATCAGAATGCACTTCTTTTTCCATCTCCCATGAAAACTTGTTTTTTTTCAAAAAATAGCATTTTTAAAAAGTGATGCACATCATATAATGTATAAATTTTTTTCCATGAAGGATAAAATTCTAATTATTTCAAATTTAGATTTGTAACTCTGATATCTAGTGCTTCCACTTGGTTAGACAATTTTTTATTGAATATTTTTTCTTTAATCAAGTTTTGAAGTCAAACCAATTACAATTTAGAAATAGCACGATCATATAACGTATAACTTTTTTTGTATATATCGAAAATAATTTTTTTTTGTTGGATCAAGGACTTCAATATCTGGTCCACTCATATTTTTCTTTTCTTTTTTTTGATAATCTGCTATTTTTCCTCATGTGCAAAATAGAGACCTTCATTTTTGATGAAAAATCTATTTTTAATAAAACTAAAAAAACAAATACATAATAAAACAAAAACATATTAAAATTATATTCATTGGCTAGCTCATTCTGAGGACTACCTGATTCTAGTTGTGTTTGTGAAGATTCCTCCATTTTCATCTTCAACATGACCTCCGAAGTGCCAAAATTTAGGTGTTTTTTTGTGTCTCCGGGGGGATGAGGAATAAGGGGGGTTCGAACGAACCCCTAGGGGTTCAAGTGAACCCCCAAGGGTTCATTTGAACCAGGGTTTATTCAAACCCTAGTTCATTCGAACCCCCCTTTTATAAGGGGTTTGTTGGCTTTTTGGTGGGAAAGTATTAAAAGGGTTCACCCGAACCTAGGTTCTAGCAAACCTCTAATGGGATCAATCGAACCAATAGGTTCATACAAACACCTAAAATCAAGTTTTTTTCCATGCATTCATTTTTTGTGATTTTTCCTTCCTCACTTCAATTGTAAACCACTATTGTGGCTTCAACCAATCATGCTAACACCCTTTTTCAAAGTTAGATTAAACCTCAAGCCTTTTAGTCATGATTACATTGATATGTTAGATGAAGCCCTTGAGGACTTCACCTCGCAAGGTTCACCACGAAGGCTTGTGCAAACAAACATAACCTAGATGAAGTAAATGTTACACAAACTCAATCTAGTAACAAATACAGACCTTTTAGTTGCAATGACATTGACATGTTAGATGAAGCCCTTAAGTACTTTCTCTCACAAGGTTCATCTAATAAGGATTGTTTAACTAAGTCTAAGAAAAATGAAGTAAATGTTATTCAACCTCAACTCATTCTTTATCCACCTTCAAATAAACCTTAACCTTCAAACATTTACTTGTCCTTATCCTTGATGCACCTAAAGAGAATGTATCACATCAACCAAATTATAACAATGTTGCCCATACATAAAACACAAGGAATGATAGAAAACCTCAGCCTAATCATGTTTTGTTGCCATTACCGAATCATGTGTTTCCTAGTGCTCCTCATTTACCAACACATAGTGGAAAGGAGTATGATCTTGTTGAATAACTTAAGAATACTCCTACTAATATTTCCTTATGAGATCTTATTCAAGCTTCACCTAGTTACCACATCATGCTTCAAACAACTTTGAAACAAGTTGTGGTTTATCCTAATACAAATGTAAATGATGTAGCATCTCTCATACAAGGAATGAATATAGTTAATGTAGACATTACCTTCCACCAACATGAGCTCCCTCCCTTGGAAATGCAAAAAGAGATATGATGCATTCATGATAGTAGCTAGATACAACATTATGAGAATAAAAAGGACCGTTGTTGATAATGGCTTAGCTCTGAATGTGTGCAGTGTAAATCTTTTAGATAAGTTGGAAGTAGATAAATCACAAATAAAGCATGATTCCATATCAATTCAAGGATTTGACAATGTAGGAAAGAAACAGCTCAGTGTGATTACCTTTCCCATTTTAGTCAAAAAGGCTACCTTACAAACTTCTATCCATGTTATGTATGCCTCATAAACTTTCATGCAATCTTCTTTTCAGAAAACCATGGATTCATGAGATGCATGTGGTGCCTTCGACTCTTCATTGTATCATGAAGTATGTTTATAAGAATAAAGTACACCAAATTGAAATGGACCCTGAGCCTAAAATTTGCTTACAAGTTGAAAATGGAACTACTATTCCTCTAAAAACATTAATTCCAAAATAAAAAATAGAGCCTATTATAGAGGAAAAATAAGACATGGAAATAGTTTCAAAATTAGCAGATGATGATTGGGGTTCCTTGGAGTTCACACCTTCATTCATGGGTGAATATATAATCACAAGGAAAGAAGATGAAAAAAAAAAAAAAACAATGGTCATGTTCACATAAAATTCAGGAGAAAACTCACAAACATCTATTCTTGAACAAGACACCAGCTACACAACAAATTTTGATGAGATAGACTATCAAAAACCACCAAACGCAAAAGAAATGGAGAAACTTTATGGGAGAGGTTATGAACTTCTGAAATAATTAGGTTACAATGGAAAAGGATGCAAAAAGAAAGAGCAAGGAATTTGAGTCCCTAGAGAACCTAACATGCAAGAAACAAAAAATGGTTTGGGGTACTATCCTTCTAAGATAACACAAGCAAAGAAAAGACCTTAATTAAACATAAACACCATTACATGAAACCAAAAATTAGTCTCACTTTGAAACGTCCTGAATTACTTGACATGGAGTCACCACCATCATAGTTTACTTTGAAAATGATGAAGAACTAAAGCAAAGGCTTGGAGTTTATGATAAACCATCTATTCCTCCCTATAAGAACAAGGTTACATGTGCTATGATAAGCACCAAACAAGTAGATGGAGAAAAAGAAGAAATTGAGACAAACATGAATAGTGAAGAATACAATCTTGAGTTCCTAAGATCAAATGCACTTCCTTGAGAGGATATGGTAGATATAGCAATGGACATCAATGATAAAGAGAAAGTCGTTAAGATAGGATAATGCCTCGATGATGGTGAAGAAGAAGACACTGCAACTTTGCTTCATGACTTTTCTAAGCTCTTTGCTTGGACTTATTTAGATATGTCAGGAATTGACCCTAAGATTGTAACACACAACATAGTCCTCACTGAAAATGCCAAGCCTGTTAGATAGAAAATTCAAAAAATGAATCCTAAAATAGCCTTGCTAGTTAAGGATGAAATTGAAAAACTCCTTGACATTGGTTGTATAAGACCTATAGATTATTCTCCTTGGATCTCAAACATTGTCACAACCACCAAACCTGACAATTGTATTAGGATGTGTATGAACTATTGTGATCTGATTAGAGCATCTTTAAAAGATGACTTTCCTCTTCATAATATTGACATGATAGTAGATTCAACTATGCAACATGCTTTGTTGTCATTCATGGATGGATTTTTCGGATACAATCAAGTTTTCATCAACCCTCAAGATTAGTACAAAACAATGTTTACAACTATTTGGGGAAAATTTTGTTGGGTTATGATGCCTTTTGGATTGAAAAATGTATGCATAACATATCAATGAACTATGACATTGATATTCCATGATTACATACACAAGATAATTGGAAGATTATGTTGATGATATTCTTAAGAAATCTTTAACACGACAAGATAACATAAATGTTCTTCAAAAGATCTTTGAGTGACTTCAAAGATACAACATGCAATTGAATCTAAAAAAGTGTGCCTTTGGTATAAATAGTGGAAATTTTTTAGGTTTTATCATATCTCATAGAGGCATCAAGGTGGAGGGTATGTGCAAGATCATCATGGAAAAAATAGGCCCTTAAGTGGCAAAAAATTCAGAAAAATTAGAGTTAGGCAACTTGACATAAAAATTTGAATAAGTTGTGATCTATTTTATCTGAAAAATATATAAGAATAGAATCTATAGAAAATTGAATGTAGTTTCTAAACTACTAGGTTTGTTTTAAAAAAGAAAATCTATTTGGTGAAAATTTGAAATTTCAATGCAGTAGTACTTAAATTTCAAGGAAACAATAAGTAGGTGTCTGTCTGACCACCCTAACCACAATAAAATGATAATATTTTTTTATAATATTTTAGATATAAGTAGAGGACTCATGTCTGAATGTGATCCATATTTTTTTGTAATTTTTTTCCAAGTAAATAATTAATAATGAATTTTTTATTACAACTTTTGAAAAATATAAAAAATCGTCTGTCTGACCACCTTAACTTGGTCAAAACTTCATGAAATTATTATTATTTTTAAATCCTATAGTATGCGAAGCATACAATGTAATGCATGTTTCGTACATTCAAAAAATGTGATACCATTTGAAAGATATAGATGTTTTTCAATCAGCCTATCAATAAGACTTTAGTCGTAATTCAAATAGAAAATGAATAATAATTATTTATTTAATTCAAAGTAAAGCATAATTTATATTGGTGGAAATATGATAATCTCCTTTAAAATCCCTTTTCATTTCATCAATTTTGGGTAAAAAAGGGCCGTCAACCACATACCCTACACATACCCATCATATTGCCACTTTTTGGCCCATCATGATCCTGCACATACCCTAGATACAAAGAAAATTGATGCTATAGTTAGCATGTAACCTCTTAGAGATATATATCAATTGTGTACTTTACAAGGAATAATTCAAGCCATTTGATGATTTGCAACATCCTTAGCAGATCGAACATTACCATTTACACATCTTCTCAATAAAAGAATACACTTTTGACTAGAATGAGGATTGTAAATAGGCTTTTGAGAGTTTGAAAGACTATCTTGTCACTCCACTTGTTTTGCAACCCACTTTTTGGTATGTGGCAACTAATCATGCTATACTATACACTCTTCATGTATCTTTGTTGGCATCCAAGGCCAAGCCAAGCCTTGAGTGGGGGTTCGAGGGTGGCAACACCGATGATTTTTTTTCTTACCATTTCACGTCATCACCAAAAAAAGGAAAACAACTGAGTTTGTAGAACCCTAATTCTTGAAGCTTCTAAAAAAAATTTTAAATAAGTAGTTGGGATGGGGATTGCAGTAGGGTACTTTTTGTGAGATTGTAATATGTTTTGCACTAGATTATAAAATCATTGGATGGCTACAGTTTTGTGGATGTAGCCTAGATTGGGTGAACCACATTAAATTCTTTGTGTTGTCTTCTTTTTGTTATAATTTGGTGTTTGTTTTATTTCTCTATTTAATTGATCAAATCTACATTTAATTGTTAGATATCTGCCTTCTAACCCTAACACCACTATACAAAAAAATCCATTCATTCTTTTCACATTAGATTCAACCCATCCTCTTGTATCATTGTTGGCTCAACAAGATGATAAAGGTAAAGAACATCCTATTTATTACATTAGTCAAACATTGATTGATTATGAGAAATGATACACAACAATATAAAAATAATGTATGGCTCTTGTATTCATTGCTGATAAGTTGTGACATTACTTATTGAATGCTGAAATACAAGTAATGACAAATTTTGATGGTTCCTCTAAAACACTTGTTCACTAAAATAGATTTATCTATACACTTAGCTAAGTGGGTAATGTTGTTGACATAGTTTGACCTTAACATTTTTTCACAAAAAGCAATTAAGGGTCAAGCCTTGACCAACCAGTTAGTTGATGCTCCTTCTCCTTTAGCATTACCTGGCAACGATTCTTTCCCTGATGAAAGGGTGTTAACCATCGAAGATGATACATGGGCTATAATAAAACCACTGACAAAAGAGCCTATTCCCTTATCCTATTAGTTAAATTTTCTATGTACAAAAAACACTGCTGAATATGAGGCATTAATTGTTGGATTGTGTATCGTTCTTGTTATGGACGCTCAAGACATTAAGATATTTGGAGATTCACAATTAGTCATCAAAAAAATAAACAAAACATATCAAACAAAACATGAAAAATGATCAAAATACAAAGATCTCACACTGAAATTGTTAAAAAAGTTTGAGCCATTCACCATTGATATCATCCCTCAGAAAGATAATTGTCATGTGGATACAATGGAAAGTGTAGCTTCTCTTATTTCCCCTCAATATCCTTCAAAAGACTTCCCTTCATTCTACATACAATTTTGAAACCATCAATTGATGATAAAGCAGACAAAGTGTTAGCAACAAAAATTGAAAACTCAAGCAAATGGTATGATACGATATTCCGTTATTTGAAAAATGGTACCTTTCCTGAGACCACAAATAAAAACACTTGCTTTCATCAAAAATTGGCCTCTAGATATATTATCCTAATAGACATCTTATATAAGCAGTCCTTTGATGGCCTCTTGCTTAGATGTCTTAAACAAATTGAAATCACTATTGCACTTGAACAAGCTCATGTAGGTACTTGTGGGGGAATTTCAAAGGAAGATCATTAGCTCAAAAGTTAATCCACATAGGATATTACTAGAAAAATATGGAATGATATTGCCTTGAATATGTTAAGAAAAGTGACAAGTTTCAAGAGCATCAAAATTTAATTCACACTCTTTCCTCTAAGCTTCATGCACAAGTTCCTACTTGGCCATTCTCAATTTGGGGATTGGATATTATTGGAAAAATATCTCCACCCTCATCCATAGAACATACATTCATAATCATAATAATAGATTATTTCATGAAATGGGTAGAAGTTATCCCCTTGCACTCAACAACAACTGATGTGATATGTCATTTTGTATTGGAACACATTATTGCTCACTTTGGACTTCCTTCCACATTATTTTTGGACAATGGAACACCATTTAAGAATAATGATATGAAGAAGTTCTTAGAAACATTAAACATACAACATCGATTCTCAATGCCATACTACCTACAATCTAATGGACAAGCCAAATCAATCAGAAAAGCTCTTGAGAGAATCCTATGAAAAATAGTGAATGGACATAATAAAGACTAGCATACACAATTAACATACACATTATGGGCTTATTGTACTAGTATCAGAATGTCAACAGGAAACACACCCTATAACCTTGTTTATGGTGTAGAGGCAATTATGCCCCTAGAGTTAGAGATTCCTTCCTTAAGAATCACTCTTCAAGAGCTAATTGATGATAATAATTACAGGGAACAATGACTACACCAACTTGAAATGATCAATGAAAGGCACATCAACACCCTCAAACACCTTCAATCCTATCATAAGAAAATACAACTAAGTTATAATGACCATGTCATCCCTCGCTCATTTAACAAGGGTGATTTGGTGCTATACGAAAATCAACAAAACGTCAATGCCAAGCCAATAGAAAAGGGAAAGTTTAGCCCTAATTGGTTAGGACCTTCTATAGTTCTAGAGAGCTATGGGTCTAGAGAATATTTAATATCCAAAATGGATGGCACACCTCTTTGTGAACATATTAATGCCACACATTTGCGTCAGTATTTTGTCTAGCTGTTTTTGAATAGTATGAGTTTAAAGTAGCGTTGTTAGAGTTAATGGATATTATGTCATTATCTCTCACGCTTGCTTCATTCCTGATACATCGTTCTTTGTGACTTGAATCCTGGGGTTGTGGATCCAAAGTGGTTTTGGATTCTTACTTTAGTTATCATGCTATTCAGATCTTTTGGTCTATGTTATGTTACGTTAAATCCTTATTGGTATTTGATGTTTTACAATTAAATCATAAGTGCATTTAATTTAGCATAACATATTGCATCATATAAGAAAACTAAAAATAAAAGAAATGTTAGATCAAGCTATGTGCAGGATCATCATGGAAAAAATAGACCCTTAAGTGGTGAAAAATTTAGAAAAATCAAAGTTAGGAAAATTGACGTAAAAATTTAAATACGTTATCTATATTATTTCAAAAATATGTAACAATATAATTTGTAGAAAATTGAACGTAGTTTCTAAACTACTAGGTTTTTTTAAATCTATTTGGTGAAAATTTGAAATTTCAATGCAAGAGGTACTTAAATTTCAAGGAAAAACTAAGAAGTAGGTGTCCGTCGACCACCCTAACCACAATAAAATGAGAATATTTTTTATAATATTTTAGATATAAGTAGAGGACTCAAGTCCCGATGTGATGCATTTTTTATTTTTTTCCAAGTAAATAATTAATTATGATTTTTTTATTACAACTTTTAAAAAATATTAAAAACTCGTATGTCTAACCACCTTAACTTGGTAAAAAATTTATGAAATTCAATTTCTTTTTTTAATCCTATAGTATGTGAAGCATAGAATGTGATGTATGTTTCAGATTGAAAAAATGTGATTCCATTTGAAAGCTATAGATGTTTTCCAATCAGCCCATCAATTAGGACTTTAGTCATAATTCAAATAGAAAATGAATAATAATAATTTATTAAATTCAAATTAAGGCATAACTTCTATTGGTGGAAATCTGAGAATCTCCTTTAAAAACCCTTTTCGTTTCATCAATTTTTGGTAAGAAATCTGTTAGCCACATACCCATCATATCGCCACTTTTTGTCCCATCATGATCCTACACATACCCATCATGGAGATATTCATTGAATAGTCTAACAAAGATTATTTAGTAAATCACATTGCCATCTAACACATAAACATAAATATATACATGCTCATATATATATATAATTTAATACATCTCATCAATAGTACAATGTCATTATGGCCTATGGCTGCTAGATTCATCTAGATGTAATGTCCGCACCCATCAAGAGATGTTGATGTGTGACCTGGACCTCCTCATGTTGGTCATCTACTACATAGTCCATAGTCACCCACGTAGCTCACCCTCGCGTATCAGTGCCTCCACCCGCTCTCTCTTGACATGGTCTCTATCAGCCTGGATCCTCACAACCTCTCTTTGAAGCTACTCGACCTCTACCTATAATACGGCCTCTCTGTCAGATCTCTGAGCTGCTCAAGCCTCTTCTAACTCCACTACTAGTGCTAATACCTAACCCTCAACATTCTTGGATACACTAACATATGCTCCCTGGAGCCTCACATAAGGCTCAAATAAGTCCATGCACTCTACAAATGGTGGGGGCATGTACTCTATGGTTGTAGCCTCATCTACATGAAGGGGTGGCACTATCACTATAGTTGCATGTCAGGATAGATCCTCAAACTCTATCACAGGCCTTGCAAGATAGAAATCATAAGAATAATCAGTATCCATCATCATAATATCTCCATTTATATGAGCATGATATACATAAAAGCATAAAGCATAATAATAAATATCATCACTTGGGTCTATAGCATGATTAGTAGGAATCTCAAATGCCCTATTGCTCTCCCCATGCTCTCAAACAATGGCATGTGTAGACTATGACCTCATAACTCGAGTGGGAATTGTATCTCTCCACTATGGTGAAGGAGGACTAGCTTTGACTCTGTCACTGTCCTCACTCATGGGCTAGCTTTACTCATCCTCAACCCCCCTCTCCCTCGTAATCACTATCCTCCCCTATCTCCTCCTCATCCTCGTCCGAGAATAGATCCACTAGATCTACCCTCTTGGCTGAATCCTTGTCCTCCTCCCTTGAATTTTGTAAAGGCACTATGAAACCCATACAATAATCCATGGGAAAGATGGCTTCTAGCAGTGTCACCTCCCACCACTCATTATACTCTAGTGTCGTGTTGACATAATCTACGTTAGAGACTAAAGGGATGTCTGTGTCCTCTCCTCTGCATCACTTGGGATGATTTCATTTGTTGTCAATTTTTTAAGATCTCCAGGCCTATGAGCACTCCATACTAACCATCTATATGAATCCCATAGTTGTGGTCACCTTTGTATCTGTCCAAATTTCCTCATGATGCAATTGTAGTAGAAAGGTCTTACTACATGATCGTTCCATCCTAATAGCAGCCTATCTCTCTATATTTTTCTCAGCTATACTATCGTGTCTAGCCATAATATCTACATGAGGTAGGGTCTCCATACGATATCCTCCTCACTGATTTTGTCAAACATCACCCTCTAGAATAGCACATCACTACGCTACCACGCTTATCTCAGAGGATAGTTGAAAGCCCACAAATACCCTACTATTATGGTGATTGGAAATCCTACACATCAGGTATAGGTGATATGCTCTAGGATCCATGTTTGTAGTAGGGTACAGTGTAGCATGCTATGCATCTCTCCATAGGTGAATTGACCCAAATTGTGCTATAAGTTTCCTAGTATACTTTGACCCCAGGAAAAGACCAAATAGTAGTGCTCCATGTCCCTAATCAAGTGCACTAATCCCCCCTCTAGATTAGCTTCATGGCCATCAAGGACTAGTGCTAGCACTACTATAAAAATTAGGATCTGGGCATGTGCAAAATCATCATGGAAAAAATAGGTCCTTAAGTGGCAAAAAATTCAAAAAAATTAGAGTTAGGAAACTTGACATAAAAATTTGAATAAGTTATCTATATTATTTCAAAAATATGTAAGAATAAAATCTATAGAAAATTGAATGTAGTTTCTAAACTACTAGGTTTATTTAATAAAATAAATAAATCTATTTGGTGAAAATTTGAAATTTCAATGCAGTAGTACTTAAATTTTAGGGAGAAAATAAGTAGATGTCTGTCTAACCACCCTAACCACAATAAAATGATGATATTTTTTTATAATATTTTATATATAAGTATAGGACTCATGTCTTGATGTGATGCATATTTTTTTGTAATTTTTTCCCAAGGAAATAATTAATTATGAATTTTTTATTACAACTTTTAAAAAATATAAAAAATTGTATGTCTGACCACCTTAACTTGGTCAAAATTTCATTAAATTCAATATTATTTTTTTAATCCTATAGTATGCAAAGCATAGATTGTGACACATGTTTTGGATTCAAAAAATATGATATTGTTTGAAATCTATAGATGGCTTTCAATCAGCATATCAATCAGGAATTTAATCATAATTCAAATAGAAAATGAATAATAATTATTTATTAAATTCAAAGTAAAGCATAATTTATATTGGTGGAAAGCTAAGAATCTCCTTTAAAAACCCTTTTTGTTTCATTAATTTTGGGTTAAAAAAAAGTCGTCAGCCACATACCCTACACATACCCATCATATCGCCACTTTTTGGCCCATCATGATCCTACACATACCTGTCCATGTGTCTCAATAGTGGTGAGTGTGCATGCAGTACCCAAGAAAGCTCAATGCACAATCTCATGGTCCTACAATGGACCAGTTTTCCTAAGCAATACTCAGTATCTACTCACATCTCCTCGAAACTCCTGCTATGTGTTAAGAACACCCTCTCTCCTTGGATGGGCACCCATAGTATGCAGTGCACATCCTCCAACATAAATGTCATCTCCCCTATCGACAGGTGGAAGGTGTAAGTGTTTGCATCCCATCTCTTTGCTAGTGCCATCAACATGGTGTCATCGTATTGCATGGCCAGCGCAAAATAGAACTAATAAAGATCCATCTCCTCAAGGATTTTCATGTCCTCCTCTAGTAGCTGAACAACGAGCTCTCAAAGATAGTTGAACATTCAACTGCCTAGGTGTTGGCATGATCGAGGTGCAGTCTACCATAAGAAAAGAAGCAGAATGTCATTTAAAACATCTTAAAATCTTAAATTTGTGCTTTAATGGTCACAAAGTGTACTAAAGTTGTTCTAGGACATCATAAATAATGGTTCTAGACACTTTGCGACAAAGTGGGACACTTTGTGACAAAGTGGGACACATCGTTACAATCTAGAAAAATGAAAGAAAAACCTTCCCTGCCCTATAATTTCATTTAAAATTTTCATAAAAACATAAATTGATTAAATAAAAGAACAAAAAAAGATAAATCCACTCATAGTGTGTTGTAGCTCGCCCCATGCAACTGCCTTCCATAGAATGTCGACCTACAGACGGGTGGATGGACATCTGCTCAGCATGGTAGCTCACTCTATAAAAGGTAAAAAGGTGAAATGAATGAATTTTATCCTCTCTTTTATCTTTTTTATGCATGTACTTTTAGGTCACTTTTTCTACAAAGAATAAAAACAAGTGTTTCTTTTTATTCAACTTAGAATCATGGTTCCACTCCCATTCTCATCAAATATCTATCATCACATGGCATGGTACCTTGAAATTCCCTATGATGGACTTGTCCAGTTTGATGTGGTTGATTTGCGACCTTGATTCTACTTCCATAAAGCAAGTGAAATCAAGAGGGGGCATACATCTACCCTCGAATGTAATTTTCTAGGAAAGTTAGATAAGAGGATTACTTTTTAGCCACTAAAAAATTGGTGATGTGGGATGATGTTCCTAACAGCGTGGTTTTGCAAGTTACTATAGTGGGGGCTTCATTGTCCCTAATGAATCCATATGAGTATCCTTTTATAAACTTACTTGTTGAAGTACTTTAGCTTGCATATGCACGTAGTGTCATATGGGCACTAAAGTGGGGGCTAAATGTAGCATAGAAAAATGCATACCTTTGCATTTTCACACTTAATTTGGACCTATTTTAGCACTCCTTGTATTAATTTCCCTTTAGGTCACTTGTTATGGGCCCCTAAGACCTTGTTATATGCATCCCAAGGCATATTTCAACTGTAAACCTAACCAAAACCCATAGCCAATCATGTATCTTGGCAACCCACCTTTTGAATTGGAAAATTAAGCCTTGTGGGAACAAGACACCATTGGTGGCATCTTAGTCCCACCTAGTGGGACCAAGATGCCATTGGTGGATTCTTAGTCCCAGGGGATTTATTTTTAGGAATTAAGAGTGGGAAATGAAAATATTTGAATTTATTTGACCTTTTGTTGGTCTTTGAGATCCAATAATTGGGTTATTAGGTATAAATTCCTATAAAAGTAAGATTCACACCTCATTTTTCATATAAGAAGTAATAATAAAGTAAGAAACAAGTGCTAAGAAAGAAAGTTGAGCAAGTTGAAGGAGTGTTTCAAGTCTTGGAGCAGCCTTCTATTGTGTTTTTGTAGGTTAAGTCTATTTTCAAGTCAATATCTAGCATTTCCAAGGATTAGTAATAGATGCCTATTGTGGATCATGAGATATTCTAGGATGGAGATGCAACTAGCCATTTATCCAAGCCTAAGGACTTGTTTCTTGATTGATTCCATCTTCCATTATTATTGTATTTTCTACCTAAGGAAGGTACATTTCATGTTGGTGACTTGTTAGGATGATTAGAGATCTCCTTTATAGGTCATTTACATTCGCATTTTAGGAATATTATTCTAACACATTTGAATAGGGTTTCTTCACATTCTAGCTTGCATAATATTATACACACTTAAGATTAGGGAATACACATATTTCCATTTTTAGATTTATGCTTTTTCATCAAGGTTTAATTATCAAACAAGGGGTTTGACCAAGGAAAACCCCCATTAACAAACAATCCAAATTCCTTTGTTTTGCAGGTCTTCTTACATGTTTAGATCTGAAGACTTGGTGAAGATGGAAGTGCAGAACTTAAGTTTTGGGATCACACTCAGGAATATCAGAAATTTAGAAGGGGACTAATACACTACCTTGGGCATCTCAGTCTTCCTAGGCTTATTTTTTAGAAATTTTCTGAGATACGGTTCTGAGATTCGAAGACTTCGTATTTACCCTAAAAAATAGTAGCAAGACTAATACACCATCTTGGGCATCTTAGTCCTCCACAACATTTTCTAGTAGCTTTTTTGCATTTCCAGAATCCTCTCAACATCTCTAGACTTCCTAGGTACACACATACTATCAATTTTTTGTAATTTCATTTTTGTAATTATTCATTTAGCTTGCATTTCTCATTTTATGCCATTTTACATATCATAATGTGTTTTGAAACATTTTCTTTTCCAAGAATTTTCTTGGTGGTGAACCCCTTAAAGCTGAAAAGAATCCCTTCCTAGGACCCTCCTAATTGTGAATTGAATCACCTTGTGAGGTTGTTATTCAATCCAATTAGGACGCTCAGGGAATTAGTGAATGATTTGTAGAGAAATAGGAGTGATATTCACCTCCTCATTTTTCTTCATATCACATTCACCTACAATGAAAAGTGTCATCCATAATAAACCTATCATCACCCTCTCCTTTAGAAAAGAAAACAAAAACAAATATAGCAATTGTCAAAACACAAATGTTCATGCAAAATTGTAAGTATTGATCATTGCCAAAATTTATGAACAATCTTTTATGCCAATGACCTAAAAACATCTAAATTAACATGCAATGAATGTCTTAGTAGATGTACCTTTCCTACAATAGACATCATTTTGGGTACCAACTAAAACAACTCTCTCTAGCAAGAGATATGATGGCATTGATGTGTTTTGTCATTTGGTCTTTTATTTTGGTTTTATTTTTTTCCTCATTCCACTTCTCACTTGAAATTGCCTTGATCTTCAATATTTTGGTGTGTCTAGAGGAGTACATAGTGGGGCATAGACATTTCTATCCTTTGTCCTATTTGTTGGATGTTCTTGTAATACAACCTTGGTGAATACTTTCCTTTTGTGTGTAGGGATAGTCTCAAGTAATATAATGGCTTGTGCATAGTAGGATATTTATACATTTTCTATATAATTGGTCTACTTGCTTTGATGGCTTTAGTCTCTCACATGATCAAACAAGGTTTCCATATGTTAAAGGTATGAACAAGTACACTCCTATCTATTTGTAAACTCAAAGTACATGCAATAGATACAATGCAACCCTAGTTATTCATACCTTGGTGCATCGTGTCTACTTATCTAGGTATCAAAATAAGGATTGCTCTACATTATTTAGCATAATCTAAAAGCAAAAAAAAAAACTATTTCTCCTATCTCACCACATATCTAATTAATAAAATATTATAATCCATCTAATAATCATAGATTTATTGGTACTTGATCAACATCATCAATTTCATTCTTCTAATTTTATTCTATCAAAATTGTCCATTCAGTCTTTTATTCTATGTCATCATGTACTAAAATTTATATCCAAGTATTTTGACATACACAAAACATATTCATCTCATCTTCCATCCATATATTGTTAATAGTATCTTATATCATCCATCATTCATGATCATTGTATATCATATCAAAATAAAAAAAGAATCATACACCCTACATCTACAAATCATTAGTAACATGCATAATTACATCATCAATATCATAATCATGCATCATGACATCATAAAATAATGAAGCATCATACACATGCATCCATATATCATCTATAATCAAAGCATACATCATAGAAATAAAATATCAATGCATCACATAACATGATATCAGGACCGCACCAAAAATGATCATCTCATATCATATATAATCACAATGAATGTCATGATACAAAGAATCTGGTACATAAAATATGTGATAAAAAATATATACATAAAAAATGCATGTACATGAGGCCACCAATAGCTCATGAATGTATATACATCATAATTTGTCTACATCAAAATATGACTAAAAATACACAAAAATTATCTACATTGAGATCCCCCTCTCCTCCCAATTAGGACATTGTGGTGGTCCCATTTATTGAGGTGAAACCTATGGCTACTATTGTCCCTGAGATCCCTATGGTGATGGCACTTGTACCTTTGACTAACCCTGAGAAGGCCTACAAATTGATCCTCCATTAGACCTATTAGGATGTGTCACACTCCTTTGGGAGAACCTAGGTTGTTGCCTATGTAAAAGGACTACAAAATAATAAAATGTAATAGGTTACCTAACTTCGGAGGGACCTAAT
The DNA here is from genome assembly GCA_007258455.2 of Sequoia sempervirens. Lineage (NCBI taxonomy): Eukaryota > Viridiplantae > Streptophyta > Pinopsida > Cupressales > Cupressaceae > Sequoia > Sequoia sempervirens. The sequence continues at coordinate 428,850,867 of VDFB02075321.1, read as the reverse complement.
CTCCTCAATATGTTGAGCTAGAAGGATCACCTATCCCTATGCCTACCCAACCACCTCCAACTAATGTTTCCTTCCTCTCTCCTATTCACACTTTTCTATGACATGGGCTAACTATTCCTATAGCTATTATAAACATGTGATCTTTGTGTCCCTATCAGTGGTACATTGAGCAAGCTAAACTATATGTTCATCTCTCTATTGTTGATAATTATATCTCACTCAAGACATGCCTGATATCACTTCTGAAGAGCAACATAAAGTCTTTGGTCATCAAGTCCCCCATATCCTAAACCTCCTATTATGGTTGCTACTGCTCCTATAATGAGATATTATGTGTTTCCTTCTCCTTGGTCTTGGGTGAAAATCACCTCAGCCCTATGTCTCTACTAATGGGCTCCACCTATCTCATCCCCACTGTGCCTCCTACCTCCTATGGCACTCCCATTTGGATCTATAAACCAGAGAGGTATTTGTGGAACCCACAATGCATCATAATGAGGTTTTTTTCTTAGGTCCACCTATTCATTTTCCCAGACCCACTGGACATAAGCCAATTGGTCAAACTCTGTAAGATTTATTTTTGTAGAGAGAACCAACCCACAATCAATAATATCCTAGACTATCCTAACAAATACTACATGATATTTGTTAGCAAGAACATCTTATTACTTTCCAAACTATCTCTTGACCCTATCAGGTATATGTCTCTCCAAAATGTGCTATGTGTAATTGATGATCCATCTAGTCTACCTATAGTATGGTAGATGCTCATCATCATCCTCCCAAGCCTCAATATAGATACATGGCCTCTATCAAAACTCTACAATAAAATCGTTATGGTGTCTCTAGTGGTCTAGATCCCCATACATTGTTGTGTGAGCATGGTATAATATTGATAGACCATTAGATATCGTGCCTCTCTATCTTCCTTGTTGACCAACTTAAGAATGGTAATGTGCTTCCAAGCCCATATGTGTAGGAATGTGACTCTTGTTGATAAGCTACTTACAACTTTGTACACCACCTAGTGTATATCATGATATAAGTGGGCCAAGATGCATGTGTCCTCTATGATCCTCTTGAGGACCTTGGCCCAACCAACACTAAAATCTCTAGACCTCTGGCATGGAATGATCTGTTCACATATAAGTCCTCCAATGACAATGATGGTGTCACTAGCAAAGTCAATGTAGTCATGTAGGTCAATTTGTACATCATTGATCACCATGTCGTTGTCACCCATGACACACTCCAAGGCCTCCTCACCATGGTTGAAGTCATAAATATCACCCTCTCACCATGGATAGGAACTTTGATGCAATACAAGCATGAGGGGTCTTTTCAAACAACCCATCCAAACAACCATACCAGAAAATGTGTTCTCATTACACAATCATAAGAATATGTAAATAAAAACCCAATGGAAAATATTTCTAATTCTTCTTCATCAAAAAGACATTGAGAAAATTAAATCTTCGTTTAAACTGAAAGTTTCATTACAATATTAATTGTGCATTATAAAATCAAACTAAAACTAATTTAGATTAGTCCCAACACTTGCAATTTCACCTTTGAATTCCTTGCAACACTCAGCCTGCTAGTGGTATCTTCCTCCATAAATTCTTCCTACACTACTACAACCCTCATAAAAAAAAATCCTTCTCTGCTCTTGGGTGTTGGATTCCTCTTTTATGTAGTTGTAAATTAATTATTGAAAATAATCTAATATGGCCTTCGAAACCTCTTGTAATCCACTATCCATATTTTTGAAAAAATGCATACATGAGTGTAACTCCCTATTGCATGTAACCTATCGTACAACATGTCTAGTGACCCATTAATTTTCTAGCTACACATATGAATTATAATTCTCTTCCATTCGATTATTTAATATCAAAAAAAATATTTTTTTCAACTTGGTTGTTGGGTTTTAAATTTTACATATTTTGGCATTTTCGGCACAATTAACATGCAACTTACAATTCATCAAATCATAGTTTTTAGACCAATAAATAAAATGAGTTACATTAATTTGGCTCCACTTTTCACCCAAAGATAATATTAAAACATTTAGATTCCATTTCCAATTTAATAAATAGAATTTTCCAAGCCCCAAAAGTCCTCAAACAAGGTGCTGAAAATTTTCTTGCAACAAGCCAAAAAAAAAAGGCAAGAAATTAAATATTCATTTTATGCAAGATTGGCACACACCCCTAGACACTCCTATATAAAACACTCGGGGTAAGAAGAAATGTTTCATGATTTGAATAATCATAAACATTTAAAAATTGTATGTTTACTTTTTTTTGAATTTTTTTCCTTACCCATTTGATTTCTCTTCTTCTTCACCTTACTTTGTACCTTTCTATCTCCTCTTTTTCATTTTTCCTCTTTTTCCTTCTCACAAAATTCACATTGATGTACTATATTTCATCTTTAAATTCTAATTTATTATCCTCAACACCTTCATAGAAATAAACACTAACAAATTCAAGGAAATCAATGAAAATTCTATTTGCACATCTCTCTCACCTATTTCTCCTTCATCCTCATCTTCTTGTATGTCAACAAAAATTATCATACCTCATTGTATTTCAGCCTATAACCTATTATTTTTTCACATTACCATCTCACTATCTTCTTTCACATTTACCATTTTAACCTCACAAAAATTAGCTTCATTAGAAATATTCACAAAATTTGATAAATCAATAATTACCTTTGTTTTCTTCTCTTTTCCTATTGCTGAAAATTTTTCTCCTTTGAAGAGGCATGAATCACTTGCAAACCTCTTTCTTTTCATCATTTTCCTCGATCCTTTCTCCCTCAAATAATTTTTCTAATTTCCTTATCTCCTCTTTCAATAGGAGACTATATTATTCTTCCTCAATGTCTTTGTCAAATCTGGGACTATCAAAGTCCATTTTCTAAATTTTTGCAACTTCATCTACTTAGTTTTCATGTTGATAATCTTTAAAATAATTAAATCATACCTATTTTACTTCTATTGTATCCTTCTTCTTTTCATCGTTTTCTTTTTCTTTACAAAATCTTGCAAACAAAACATCTCTAGATAATACATAATCATCAAAATTACTATTAATGATCCATAGTGACCATTTTATCCTCTTTCTTCCTCCATTCTTTCTTTATGTCTTTCTTCTTTTTCTCCTTTCTTTCAACTACTACTATGTTGGTTGCTCCCACATGTCTTTCTCTTCGTTCCCTTTCCATCATAGGGCTTCAACAATACACTTTCTCATTCTTCTTTTTGATGTCCTCTTTGACAAACCTTTTCTTTGCCTCCTTTTCATTTTCCTCTTTCAAAGGATGTTCTTCTTTTCACACTTCCTTTACCCATTTCACACTTTCTTTTAGCCTCCTCAAGTTCTCTTCTCTGATCCATCTTTATCATGTCTAATCTAGCCTCAATCTTCTTTAATTCTCTAATAAGCCATTTTTTAAACCTCTTTTCTTTCCACTCTTCTAAAAGTGAAATCATCATAAGCCTTGCCATGACCCATCTTTTCTTCTTATTCAAAGATTTTTTATCAAACACTTTCCACACTCACAATAAAAACCTCTACCAAAATAAATTCTAGAAGATGTTTCCTCTACCCACTCTCTCTTGGTGGAGGAACTCTACACCTTTGATCCAACCTTATTTCTGGTAGAGAATATCCAGCATAAACTCTTGATTACATGACTCTTGCAACAAACTAAACCAAATATTTTGGGGTATATGGCTCTCTTACACTTCTAGAGTTTTGCACCTAAAAGGAGAGAGGTACAAAAAATCTTAATGGCTCACTCAAGAATAAGCCCTTGAGATTCCAATGCAAAGATTATTGAAATCTATCAAAGGGGAATGACCTAGATGCTAAAAATTGATAAAATAACTTAACTACTAATGCAAAACTAAGAAAATGCAATATGTTTGAAAACAAAGTATAGTATGCAAAAGACCTAGAAAATGACTTAGAAATGCAAACAAAACAAAATAGAAAGCTATAAAGCAGAGAGTGTGTACCTAGAAACTTGTAAAGGTTGGAATGGAGACTGTAAATGTTGTTGATCCTAAAAATTTTGACCTACTAGGACTCATTCACTATTCTGGGTGAATCAGTCCCAGATCTGGAAAACTACATCGAAGCCTGTTTTAGTCAAATGGGTATCCAAATCTGCAAAAATCTCTAAAAAACGGGTATAGTGGGACTCATTCACCACTAATGGCAAATGAGTCCACTTTGACTTTTCTGAAAACTCAAAAGTGGAGTCTACAGCTCTTAATCTACTTAATCTGAACCTCCAAGTGTCTGGATTTGAAACTGGTAAATTTGACCTATAGGTGTTTTCCAAGCTTCTTTTAGGGATTTGACAACTTTGAATGACTTTGAAATTTTTTTGACAACTTTTCCAGCCTTTCTCTTTGACAAATATACAAACAAGACCTACAAAATCACATGCAAAGAGAGGGAAAAATGGTTGAAGGGTTAGAGAATAGGGGTTTTCTTGGTCAAACCCCTTGTTGGTAATCAAACCCTTGAAAATAAAATGAAATATGTAAAGAGAATCATGAATGAACAACATGCAAAGCTACAACTCACTAAACCCTTGAAGTGGAAATCTGAAGACATGCAAGTAATAGCTCCAATGGATGTAAACTTGAGAATGCTTGAAATTCCTAGGATGCTTAAGTGAATGATTGATTAATTGCATGAATGATTGGGAGATTGGGGAGGGTGAAATGAGAGGGAAAACCTTATATTTATACACAATTATACCCTAATTCCTGAAGATACTACATCATAGGCCGACCTTTGGTCTTAGAAAATAAAAACCTGCCAAAATTTTGAATTTATTTTGACTTTAGAGCCAAAGGGGACTCATTTGCCCTTAGTGGTGAATGGGTCCCACTTAGGCATTTTAAGTGGTTGTTGAAAATTAAATATTTTAAATGATTTTTATCGGGTTTATTCTCAAAAATACACTTAAGTAAGGCTTGTAGACATAAAATGGGGCCAATTAAAGCATAAGAAGGTATGTGCAGGATCATGATGGGCCAAAAAGTGGCAATATGTAATCGATATGATGTCCCATGTGGCTGACGACATTTTTTTAACCCAAAATTGATAAAACAAAATGGGTTTTTAAAGGAGATTCTTAGCTTTCCACCAATATAAATTATGATTTACTTTGAATTTAATAAATAATTATTATTCATTTTCTATTTGAATTATGACTAAAGTCCTAATTGATAGGATGATTGAAAAACATCTATAGCTTTCAAACGGTATCACATTTTTTGAATCCAAAACATGTGTCACATTCTATGCTTCACATACTATAGGATTAAAAAAAAGAAACTTAATTTCATGAATTTTTGACCAAGTTAAGGTGGTCAGACATGAATTTTTTATATTTTTTAAAAGTTGTAATTAAAAATTCATAATTAATTATTTACTTGGAAAAAATTTACAAAAAAATATGCATCACATTGGGACATAAGTCCTCTATGTACATATATCTAAAATATTATAAAAAATAATTATCATTTTATTGTGGTTAGGGTGGTCAAACAGACACCTAATTATTTTTTCCCTGAAATTTAAGTACTACTGCTTTGAAATTTCAAATTTTCACCAAATAGATTTTTTTTTTTTAAACAAACCTAGTAGTTTAGAAACTAGATTCAATATTTATACAAATTCTATTCTTACATATTTTTGAAATAATATAGATAACTTATTCAATTTTTTATGTTAAGTTGCCTAATACTGATTTTTTAAATTTTTTTGCCACTTAAGGACCTGTTTTTTCCATGATGATCCTACACATACCCTTAATCTTTTGTCCTTTTGTTGGAATAACTAGTCCCATCATCCTATCACGATCTCAACCCAAAAAATTAACTTTTATAGTCAATCTCTCAAGGGGGAAACCTGCCATCCTTTCTTTGTATTTAGGGGAATAGTGGAGCATCAAGTATTTTTTTAAAAAAAATTGAGCAACATCAAGTCTTTGAAACAACATAACAAGTACATTATCTCAAAGAGGGGAACAATGTAGACACCTAAAATTGTCTAAGGGTATCACACATCTCAATTACCTATTAACATTATTTTCCTCATTATCCCCTAATTCTCCATTTCAATTAAATAAGTTCCAATTATTTGATTAAATTCATTTTATTCTTCTATTAATTTAATAATTGATGTTATTTGATTAATTCATCCTTTTTCATCATTTCTCACTAATTTCCAATTAATTAAATAATTTTGAATTATTTAATTAAATTCAAATCTCTTATTTCCAACATGAATAAATGATTTTTATTATTTAATTAAATCTATATTTTCTTCAATCCCACTTGATTATATAATTTCCAATTATTTAATTAAAAATCCTAATTCCCCTCCTCCTCACAATTAAATAATTTTCATAATTATTTAATTCACTAATTTTCCTCCAATACTATAACTTGCACAAAGAATATTCTTTTTTCAAAAAGAGAATATTCCCAATTCAAAATTAAATATCTTCTTCCCTTTGATTCAAAATATCTTTAGCCAATTTTCCATGAAAATAAGGATATTTTGGGCTCTCATAGAATTTTATCCCTTGATCTCCTTGATTTCCTCTCAACCATTGATCCTCAAATTCAATCAAGTGATCGTTGATAAAAAAATTATTGAAATCTATAAAACAACTCATTTATCCATGAAAATGATTCATAATATTCTATAAAGCATAGAAATTTTTGAATTCTCAAGCAAATCTTGAGCATTTGAGCATCCATTTGTGAATAACATCTTCAATATAGCTTTTGTAATAATGGATTATGCACAATTTGAGTAATCCACATCACAAATTATCATCAATATATAATGGGATTGAAGGTTTACATGTTTTGTTAGTTTCAATTATCTTTGAATTACATTTCAATTACTTTAGATTAAATATTTGAAGCATTTGCAATCTTATTTCATTGAGTACGTGTTATAATGTTCTTAATCTTATAAGTTTTTGATATTGTTTTTACTCTAATAACTTGAATTATGTTTTCTAACCATCACTTATATTTCCCATATGACAACATCATCCTCATATACTCTAATTTTTAGTCTTATGCACTATCTCTACTTATTCCAATCCTTATAATTCATCGTTTAATTTTCATAGTTTCATTCTTATCTCTTATCGTCATCGTTCGTAATCTTATCCTCATTTTCAAGGTGTAACTTTATCAATATTTTTGTCCCTTTTAAATTTTGTATAAACAACACCATCACACTAGGCACCACTAATTGTAAGCTTTAAATTTTGTATCATTATATGATGTGAATAAATGTATGGATGGATTAATAAGAATATTTATATATTACCATTCTAGGTCAATAATATGATAGATTTTTATGTTATCTTCTTCTCTATTCATTTAGAGCCATATTTTCTCTCTAAAATTCACTAGAGGGGACTAATGCTTCCACCTTGGAGATGAAAATTATATACAACACAAGAGTATTTACATCTTTTACTTTCTCCCAATACAAATTTATGGAAGAAGCATAGAGTATGTATATTTTTTACTTTGTCTCAACTAGAATATGTAGGACATTGATAGAATCACTATCACCTCTAGAGATATGGTTTCCAATATTTCTTAAGAATTTCTCTCTATTTTGATACTAATATTAGGATCTATGAGATTCATTCCTCCTTGAACTAAAATAGAATTAGATAAAAATCAATTTAAACATGTTATCAAAGAAAAAATTTGAGTTTCTTTAGAGTCTTTACACTACTAGTTGTAAGCATATAATTGGCATGACTAGCTTTCTTCAATGTAGTGGTCAATTATTTATTTTGTGTAAATCAATTCAACAAGAAACAATGTTGAACTAACCATCATACCTCTAGGAATTCATCTCACAAACTAACTACAATTTTAGGTGTAGGTGAACATGTTGGTTTTGTTTGATTTCTAATTTAGGTATAAATGAAGATGTTAATTTGGATGTTCACTAACACTTGCTAGTTTTGGTTTAATGATAAATCTACATTAGTAGTAGAGCCTCAACACAAGTTCAATTCCTTGAAGTTATGTTGAAGGAGATGTTTGATTATCAACTAAATCTTTTGGGATTGATCTTATGGACTAATCAACACCCTTGCTATAGGAAAATAATGTAATTTAGAAGTTCACTAACAATCATGTTTTCAAGTGTAACAAAATTGGAAAAACTCCAGCATGCTAGCATTCAAATTTCTATATTATATTACAATCTCCTCCATATCACTTGCTTGATATTTTTAATATGTGGGCGATGGTAGTGAGTAGGATAAATCTTATTTTATCATCCTCCTCACTTACATGATATAGCTCAAACTTATTTTGATCTAATATAATCTCCACAAAGAAAATGCACTGTGTTGGAATGAAAGCATTTGAAAATCATTACTTTTAGAAATTATATTATGTAGCATAGATTTTTGGCACCCACTTTCTTTCTATCGCTTCTAGGGTTTTTCATGTAGAAGGAGAAAGATGGGCCAAATATACTTATGTTACATTCAAATTCAATGCAATATGGATAGAATAAGGATGAAATATGGCTATACATAATTCTTGAATGTAGGAAATGAATGAGATTGATTGAATAATGAATAGGAACTAAAGGAAAACAACTTGTTTGAAAACACATTGTGTAATGCAACAATGAACTAGGAATGAATGCAAAACTTAATAGAAATGAACTAAGCTGAAAGTGTGCACCTAGAATGTGGATGGATATTGGAAATTACTTTTGAAATGCTGCTAATGCTGAAATTTACACCTGGTGGGACACATTTTCCATTCTAGGCAAATCAATCCCAGTTTTGCCAAACTATATTGGAACCAATTTATAAGAAAAGGGTACTCAAAAATGCAGAAAACTCAAAATTGATTTTGGAGTGGGACTCATTTTCCACTCATGGTGAATGAGTTCATTTTTGAATTTTTATATTTTCAAAGGTGGATTCCGGAGCTTCTAATCTGTACTTTAATGCCCTACAGGTATCTGCTTCTGAAACTCTGATTTATGGGTCTAAAAATGGATTTTGGTTGATATTTTCATTTTATGAATGAGGAGAAGACTTTATTAACCTTTCAACTTGATATTCAATGATTTCCAAGCTTCTAAGAGACCTAAATCTGCAAAGATACAAGGTAAGAGACAGAGATGTTGAATGTTAGGGCATGGGGGTTTGCCTTAGTCAAACCCTTTTTAGGTAAATAAACCAAAATGATTAAAGAAAGGAATGAAACATGAAAAAATGGAATGGATTACCTTTCCATGATGATTGATCGTGAAAATCTGTAACATAACATGTAAAATATGCCCTTGGATGTCTTAGGAAGCTAAATTGATGACTTGCAATGTAAATGCCCTAGCTTGCTTGACTTCAGATAGAAGATAGATGATGAATGAATGATGTGAATGTGTTAATGGATGAATAGATTTAAAAATGAGTTTAGAGAGGTGCCTCTATAGTAAATTCACCTTATTTTCATGTTAATTAGATCCCTAAGGCCAACATGGAGAAAAATGAAACTTAAAACCTAATTTTTCCCACTCAAAACCTAGAAAATGGCTCAAATAGAACTCGTTCACCACTAATGGAAAATGGGTCCCACCTAGAAGGGACTAATTTTCCACTAATGGTGAATGAGTTCCATAGGGGCCAATTTTGCTAGCTGGAATGTTGAGAAGTAAGAAAATTAGGCATATATGATGACTATGTCAGTTATTTGATCAAAGTATGCCTCAAGATGCACAATATGGGTTAATAGGGGCATATTAATGATGATGTGAATGTAAAATAGGGCTTCAGACACAAAGTTCAATGTGAAAATGTGATTAAATACACTTTACAACACTAAAATGAGGTCTAGATAGCCTAGGAAGGCACACAAACCAATGTTAATGTGCAAGATGCATTACAACACTAGTTTAACATTAATTTTATTTTACAAGACTTCTAAATTTATGTAATGATGTTATTAAACACATTTTATAATGTTGAATTAGGGATAAATAGGTTTACTAAGTCTAGAAAAGCGTCAAAGCATCTTACAACAATTTACAACACCTTTACAAGAAGTAATTAAAAGCATGTTATCCAATTTATAAGGGTCCAATACCTAATGTGAATGCATAAAATGCCTCACAACACTAGATTAAGGCCTCATTAAGTCCATTTTATCATGAATTAATCCCATGTCAAGCAAATGGTACTTTTTTCTATGACACATTTATCCCCCACTTTAGTGAGAGGATGAACTTACTTCAAACTCACACTAAAGTAGGCATTCAAGAGAGATCCACATGTAGGTCAAGCCCCCAAGATACAAAATCATGCAAAGGTAAGAAAGAGAAAGATGAAAATGAAAAGGTGGATCAAGGTTTGATCGTTTGTCCAACTAGATGTGGATCAGATCTAGGTTGTTTGTCTAAAAAGAAGATGCATACTCAATCTGGGGCCATGGAACTTTTGGTTGTCCATGGGGTGAGAAGTCCCAAAAGAAGTGGTTTAGTGAGAAATTCATGCCAGTGTGTCAACTTCCCATCGTATAATGATAAATTCATGCCAGAGTGTTGGCTTCCCATTATAAAAACCATACCAAAGTTATGCTCCTAATAACATTGATAAGGCACCACAAGGTAATTCTATTTGTAAATGTTTTGAATGTCATGTAAGAATTTTGTTAAAGGGGATTTTGCTTTGTTCATGTAAGGTATTCTTCTTAGGGAGCATTGTGCCTAATGTCTCCAAGAGAGGACAATTCAAGATTTCATGTCATTATCAATGGGATGTCACATTCACATCAAGCCACTTCAATTGATCATACACTCTTGGAAAGCACCAAGCCCAATGACACCACTAAGGAGAGGACACGTCACAAGAAAAAGTATATCACACCATGAAATTTGCAAAAGGATGTTGCATATGTATGCCTCCCACTTTAAAGTAGTTGCTAACACCATTATTGTGGGAAATTTCTTTAAAGTAGAAGAAGGTATGAGAGCTTATTCGAAAAGACCTATGTCAACTCATATGTTTTTGATAAGCTATGTCATTAAAAAGGGTAATATGTCACATGCGATTCAATCTTAAGACATGTCGTCCACATCCCAAGCTTGCTCTTACATGTTCATGAAAGGTTAGTGATGAGTCAAAAGATACAACAACAAGTGGCATACATGGTCAAGGCTATCAAACCCCTTGCCCCCACTTAGTGCAGGAGAAAGGTGAGCTTGAAATGAATGATGGTATGCTACCCCTTGTGATGGATGTAAAACATGAAATGGTGAGTATGCACTATGATCCTACAAATATTGCATGGAAAGGACCAACAACTAATGTTATTTATGTGGATAAGTAAAGGGTGATCCCACAAAGCTGGTTTACAATTTCTAGAAGATTCTGATTTTTGCTGAAATCACATATTTTTAGAAAATATAATGATTTAAGCCTTGAAAAGTTTCATTTAAAGAATTCAAATTGAAAAGGTTTTGATCAAACTACCTTAGATAGAACCCCACTAGTTTTAAACAATACCCATAATGGAGTCTCCTTTACACCTATCAAAATGCTGATAAAAAAACCACCTTTGATTTACCTTTTGGGGGATCAAATGAATTCATTTAAAAAAAAATTTTGTAAGCATGTATTCCTTATTATAAGCTTCCCAAAAAGTATAATTTTAAATAAATTTAATTTTATTATTATATTTATTTTTTATTTCTTGTGAATGTAGGTTTTTTACCAAAACTCAAGCTCTATGTTCTGAACATGTGGAAAAATAGAAGACTATCAAAATAAATTTTGAAAAATATGAGTGCACCAAGTATTGAACTTTGATCCAACAAAAAAATAAAATTGAATTTATATGCACACAAAAAAAGTTACGCGTTATACGGTCCACTTATGTCTAAATTTTAATTGGTTTGACTTTGAAACTTGATTAAGGAAAAAATATTCAATAAAAAACTATATAAGCAATTGGAAGCACTAGATATTTTAGTCACAAATCTAAATTAAAAAAATATAGAATTTTATCCTTCATGGAAAAAAAATGATGTGTTATACGATGAGAGTCACTCCTTAAAAATGTTGTTTTATGGAAAAGACTAGTTTTCGAAGGAGATGGAAAAATAAGTGCAATCTAATTCTAAAAAATTTGAAAAAAATATATTTAGAATCTATAGACAAAATGTCACAAAACTCTAGTTTGCATCATCTTCAAATTCCTCATGATTTAGCCACTAGAGGTGCCTGAAAGTGAAGATTTAGTTAGAAAAAATTATTTCAGCATCCAGTTTGGTCAAAAATTGTAAACTAATATTATGGTATCACTCTAAAATAATTTTTTGGTTGATTGTCTTTTATTGTATATACTTTTTTACATATGTGAGCAAGGTCATTTTAACTTGGTTTGTATGAAACATTATGCTTGGGTGGGTAAAGGATGAGTTTGGGTTGGTGTTGAGTTTGTTGCTTGTTTGATGATGGGTAGAGGATGAGTTTGGGTTGGTGTTGAGTTTGTTGCTTGTGTGATGATTGGTAAAGAATTAGAGGATTCTTTGGATGTCCCATGGGGTATGTAGGTGGCTCATTGATTGAAGAGGATCTAATGGACACTAGTGCATGCATAACCTTAGGGGTCTTGGTTTGATGTATCCCTAAGGAGGACATATCATTTTCTTACACCATAATAGTCTCCTTAGGAGGAGAGTTGTTAGGAGAATGAAAATATAAATATTCTTGACATTCAAGGATTTTTTCTTCCAACATGTTGTCATTGTAAGTAAGGGAGTTATCCATGGTTGAATTGTTTTGTTATATGATGTTTTCCCAAATAAGATTCTCATGATTTTCATTAATTGGATCATGTAACACCATAATAGCATTTTCACTAATAGGAGAGATATTAGAAGATGGGAAAATTTGATTGTTGTTGATAATCGCATTGTCCTATGCCATAGTATCTACCCTAGTAGGAGAGCTTTGAGGAAAGTGACAATCAAGAGGTGCATCACATGTCGAAGCTTCATCACAAATAGGGGGTCATGAAGGGGAAAACAACTAGGATTTCCATGTGTGTTAATGATTGGATCTTCTTGTTCAAATAGAGTCTACCAATTGTTAGGAACATTAGGAAGGAGAGAAATAATGTTATAACTCTCAATCATTGTGTTTCTTGATACCAACATATTCTCCTCACAAATGTATTGGTCATGATCATTCATGAAAGTATTGTCACAAATAGGGGAAATGTTGGGAGATGAATAGAGACTAGGTAAGGTGGTTGTAATGCATTCATATTATGTTGTTATACTATCTTCCTAAGGGGAATGAAGAGAAGGACAAACAAGATCTTCATGATGCTCAACGATTGTACCTTCGTTCACTAGGATACCTTCGTCACAAAAAGGAGAGGTATCAGGAGAAGGACAATTATGATCATCATGTTTAGCTATGTTTGTGTTGCCTTCTAACACATCATCCGCAGAAATAGGAGAGATAGGAGGGAGTGTAAGTGTAAGACAAGTGTTAACATTTTCATTCTCTTGTGCTAGGAGACTATCATAACTAGGGAATTCATTGAATGAAGAACTTGAATGTTTGTTAACTAGATTTTTATTTAGAAATTTGGAGAAGATTGAAACTAACCTTTCGAAATAAAAATCTATGCTAACTCAAAATGAAATGTAAAAATAAAAAATGAAATGCAATTTTTAGATGATAATTGACTGATTATGCTATGTAACAATATGAGAATGCAAATGTAAAATTTAAACCATTCATGAAATGAGCTAATTTAGGATAGATTTGATGAAATGGATGATACAAAAATGCAACCAACTAATACAGGTATGACATGGCACCAAACAAAAGCCTAAAATAAGGTTTTTAGCTTTGTAAAAAATAGTTTCAGGGGTCAGAAGGGACTAATTCGCCCAGGGTGGTGAATGAGTCCCAGTATGAACTTTTTTCAGAATTTGCAAAAAAATTTGAGGGATTTTGATCTGTTCTAAGTCATATGATGCAGTCCTAAATGAAGAATGTAGAATTTTAGAAAATTTAAATGAATTTAGATGCCAAAAATGCAACCTAAATGCACTTTTCATAATTTAACACCTAACATGCAAATGAATTATGCAAATCCTAATGCAAGCTAGATCTATGATGATGAAGAAATTCATATCAGAAAAGAGAATTATTTGAAAAGTAGGTTTATCAAAATGTAGCATAGATTTTTGGCACCCACTTGCTTTCTATCGCTTCTAGGGTTTTTCACCTAGAAGAAGAAAGATGGGCCAAAGATACTTATGTTACATTCAAATTCAATGCAATATGGCTAGAATAAGGATGCCATATGCCTAGATATAATTCTTGAATGCAGGAAATGAATGAGATTGATTGACTAATGAATAGAAACTAATGGAAAATAGCTTTTTCGAAAACACATTGTGTAATGCAACAATGAACTAGGAATGAATGCAAAACATAACATAAATGAACCAAACTGAAAGTGTGCACCTGGAATGTGGATGGAGACTAGAAATTTCTTTTGAAATACTGTTGATGCTGAAATTTAGGCATGGTGGGACTCATTTTCCATTCTAGGCGAATCAGTCCTAGTTCTATCAAAGAGTACCAGAACCTGTTTCTGACAATTTAAGGGTACTAAAAAATGTAGAAAACTCAAAATTGACCTTGGAGTGGGACTCATTTTCCACTCATGGTGAATGAGTCCATTTTTGAATTTCTACATTTTCAAAGGTGGATTCTGGAGCTTCCAATCTACACTTTGATGCTTTATAGGTGTCTGCTTCTAAAACTCTAATTTATAGGTTTGAAAATGGATTTTTGTTGATATTTTAAATTGATGAATGAGCAGAAAACTTTAGAAATATTGCAACTTTATCTTCAATGATTTCCAAGCTTCCATGAGACCTAAATCTACAAACATACAAGACAAGAGAGAGATGTTGAATGTTAGGGCATGGGGGTTTGCCTTGGTCAAAGCCCATTTAGGTAATTAAACCAAAATGATGAAAGAAAGGAATGAAAAATGAAACAATGGAATGCATTAACTTTTCATGATGATTGATCTTGAAATTCTACAATGTAACATGTAGAATTTTCCCTTGGATGTCTTAGGAAGCTAAATTGATGACTTGCAATGTAAATTCCCTAGCTTGCTTGACATGAGATAGAAGATAGATGAATGAATGATGTGAATATGTTAATGGATGAATAGATGTAAAAATAAGTTTAGAGAGGTGTTTTTATAGGAAATTCACCTTATTTGCCTATTAATTAGATCCTTAGGCTGACATGGAGAAAAATTAAACTTAAAACCTAATTTTTCCCACTCAAAACCCTAAAAATAGCTCAAATGGGACTCATTCACCACTAATGGAAAATGGGTCCCACCTAGATGGGACTAATTCTCCATTAATGGCGAATCTATCCCATAGGGGCCATTTTTGTTAGCTAGAATGCTGAGAGGTAAGAAAAATAGGCTTATATGATGACTATGTCAGTTATTTTATCAAATTATGCCTCAGGATGCACAATATGGGTTAATAGGGTCCTATTAATGATGATGTGAATGTCAAATAGGGCTTGGGACACAAAATCCAATGTGAAAATGTGATTAAATACACTTTACAACACCAAAATGAGGTTCGCATAGCCTAGGAAGACACAAGAACCAATGTGAATGTGCAAGACACATTACAACACTAGTTTAAGATTAAATTTATTTTACAAGCCTTGTAAATTGATTTAGTGATGTTATTAAACACGTTTTATAATGTTGAATTAGGGAGAAATAGGCTTATTAATTTTAGAAAAGTGTGAAAACATCTTACAAAACCTTTACAAGACATCGCTAAAAGCATGCTATTCAATTTATAAGGGTCCAATGCCTAATGTGGATGCATAAAATTCCCCACAACACTAGATTAAGGCCTTATTAAGTCCATTTTATCATGAATTAATCCCATGTCAAGCAAAGGGTACATTTTTTCTACGGCACAGATTTGTAGAATTTTTATTTAAATGATCATTTTATAATAATAAAATGAATGAAATAAATGGAAAGTGAGATGGAGAAATATAACACATATTGATTATTGGTCGTCATGATCTTGAGATAGTTCAAATTTTAAAATATTTAATGAAAAAACAAGGTCATTATAAATTTTTAAATTTATTTATTATAATTAATTTGATCTTTAATTTTTAAATCATGGTGACATTTTTTATAATTGAAAAAGATAATTAAAAATTAGCAACACAAGAATTAATGATGAGTTAAAATGACCTCATTATCTACTATCTCCAATCCAAAGACAATATTAGACATTTTACACATACACTTAACAAGAATATACAATATTTCTCCTCAAAATAGAATTACTAGTCCATGAGACAAAAAAAAAAACTTATATTTAAATTATATTTTTCTTCTATATCTTCTTCATGCTTTAATTTACATTTACAATGCTTATTTATGTAAAAAGACAACAAATTAGGTGTACATTTCATAATATCATGTGTTTTTTAGAGTATTTTGTTATTATTATTTGACATATAATAATTTGCGTTTATCATTATTCTTATAATTGAAAAATGATCCCAACAATTATAAAATTATCATTTTTAAAATTAACTAATACATAATTATCTCCACCACACTGAACGATTCCATAAAAAACTCAATAACTCCTCTATTTTTTAAATAGATTCTCCCTTTACAAAAATATTTCACCATTTCTATCTTTGAACATAGGATCAATACAAATACATGCATTTTTAGAGAGATTTTCCTTTTTTACAATGCATAAATAAGCTTGATCAAAATATAAGTTACATAAAAGATAAATATCGACAATTAAAAAACGTCAAATTGAGAACAAAACATTACCTCCTATTTTTCTAGTGGTTGCAATGTTTGATTTTTAGATTTTTAAATAGATTCTCCCTTTACAAAAATATTTCTCCATTTCTATCTTTGAACATAGCATCAATACAAATACATGCATTTTTACAGAGATTTTCCTTTTCTACAATACATAAATAAACTTGATCAAAATATAAGTTACATAAAAGATAAACACCGACAATTTAAAAATGCCAAATTGAGGACAAATCATTACCTCATATTACCTCATATTTTTCTAGTGGTTGCACTGTTTGATTATTACATGTTATCCATGACAGATTGAGGACAAAGCTATTGAACTTAATGCATGAGAAGACGTGAAGTGTAATTTGCGATAACATCCAAACAGAGTTCTACTGGCGTTCAATGACAACCTGTGGTACTGGTGGCGATTTTCTAAAGCATTTAGATGCCTCCAAAACGTGATATAAACGAGGAAAGAGAACAAAATCTGATTATCTGGCCTTGTAAAGACACTTGCCATTTCTCTATCCCTACAATTTTACTTTTAAACGATTCCCCATGTTTTCCACATACTTTTTCCTTGGGTTGTCCATATCATGTCAAAAGGGGTGTCCTGGTTGACTGTATTCTCCACTAAGAGGGCCCTTCATTTTTGTTCTTTCTTGAATGTCTCTCAGTAAATGGCGACTGCATTGTTTACCTTGAACCATGTATGTTGACCACAGCCCACTGCTTGTGCGAGCTCTTTCTATAAAGGAAGCTTGTTAGACTCGGATAGACTTAACTCTCGCTGGGTAACATATTTGTGTGGATATGGCTGCTACTGCTACTGCTTCGCTCCTCTTTGTCACTTGTGTTGTGGGATGCCTAGTGTGTGTGCAGGGAGAGAGATGTGAGGGGTATGGTGAGTGTGGTCTGAATGGGATCTGTCAAGTGGTGGGCAAATCAGGGCGTTGCAGTTGTCCTGCTGGGTTCGAGTTTAGCGATAAAAAGAACCCTTCAAAAGGATGCTTTCAGAACCCTCCGCAGCAGATGAACAAGTGCAGTGCAGGCAGCGCGGAAATGATGGATGAAGGACACGTAGATTGGTCGGGGAATGATTATCAAACTACAACTTCTATCAATGAAGCTACTTGCAAGCAATCATGCCTGGACGATTGCTTCTGTACGGTAGTTATCTACGCTACTCTGGATGGAACAGGATATTGCTGGAAGAAGTCGATGCCTCTCAGAGATGGCCGTGCAAGCATCACAAGAACAGCTTTTGTCAAAGTATCTACAAATACCACTAGCCTCTAGACATCTGATTTAGTAATGTATAAAGATATCAGTGTAATGCTTATGTTAATCTATGGAAAGGTCCTGATTAAACTTCAGATGCTCCTTTTCCAACTTTTGTTACAATTATTGGTTTTCCAGAGTAATTGTTGTGGTACAGTATGAAGGAACATTTAAGACTTTCATATAAATCATATTTTAATTGAATTGGCATTTATATATAATTTTTTGTTGTATTAATATTTTAATTCATATTTTGTGATATTTTATCAAAATGAAGAAACTAAAATACTTTCAGATCACACTTCATGGCCCATCATTAAGATGGGTTTATAGAATATCATCTAAAAATATATTGTTTTTCATCATAGAATGTTATCTATAATTATATTATATTTTTCATTTTAATGATTAGAGATCATGAAGTATAACCTAAAATTATACTTTATCTTATTTTAAAGATAGAAGAAAAAATGTGATCCAAAATATTGATGTAAAAAGAATAATTTTATTCATCCTATTAATAAATAATTGATTTTTTTTTTTTAATAAATTTTCTATCTAAAACACTTAATAATTACTATATAATTTAACATAATAAATAACTCTTAATGCGTCATGCGTCCAATATAGAGCGAGCAGCATTTTGTCCTCCTAATAACTGCTAGTAAAACTTCCACCTCGCCGCTACCCTCACACCGCACGGGTCAGAATGGTGCAGCGGTCTGAGAATCAGGTCTCGGCTGCCAATTGACGCCAAACAAACCGCAGGACTAGTAGCTCACTGCCAAACAAATCACGACCTAGGCAGATAGATTGCAGCTTGTCATTGCCTCTTCAGCTGCGCAGAAGTGAACTTCCTGCGCGTGGATGATGGCCTTCCAATTCCAAAATCTTGCAAATTTTTACCAATTACGTACGCCCTTAAAACTCCAAACCGCAGTCTTCAAACTCCGAATACTCCAAATCGTGCCTTTGAGAGCAGAGGTGTCATGATTTGCTAACCAGGGATTGTGCCAAATGCCTTGGGTGAGGACGATTTCTTCTTGTTGTGACTAGATGTGCAGGTCGACTCCAAACAACGCCTCAGATTGCATTAGAAACACCTAACCATCTTCCTGAAATTGTTACCATACAACAATTCAACTAATTAAATACAATGAAATTCATTCGGCTTGAAACTATCTCCATATTATTATGATACCATATTAAAATTAGGAGAATCTAGGAGATAAGAGACAGGCACAATGAACAATATTCAATATTGTATTTAGATGATCTATATTATAATGAGTACAAAGTCTTGCATATATAGGCAAGGATGACGCAATCCACCTATGAGGTGAATTGACAAGTGTTCCATGAAGTGGCACAAATGAGTTAGACAAGTATCTTATAGGTGTCAACCTTAGGAATACTTGGAGTGTACAAACCAACAACCTCTATGACCAAGTCATCAACCTTGTGTGCCAAGTGTTCAGTGACTTTTGAGGTGAGTTGGAAAGTCTTCCAACCTCAAAAGGTGTGTGAATGAGGTTAACCAAACAATTTGGTAACCTCAATAGGTCTAAAAGGTTGCACATTCGCTTAGACAAGATGTTGTCTAACCTCATCAACCTAAGTACACTTAAGTATAGGGAATAGATTGTCTAACCTCATCAACCTAAGTACACTTAAGTATAGGCAATAGATTAATTATTCACACTAACACTTAGGTTGATGAGGTTGGACAACATCTTGTCTAACCGAATGTGCAACATTTAAACCTCTTGAGGTTACCAAGATGTTTGGTAAACCTCATGCACACACCTTTTGAGGTTGGAAAACTTCCCATCTCACCTCAAATGCTACTCAACACTTGGCACACAAGGTTGATGACTTAGTCATAAAGGTTGTTGGTTTGCACATTCCAAGTGTTCCTAAGGTTGACACCTATATGACACTTGTTTATTCAAATGTACCACTTCATGGGGCACTTGTCAATTCACTTCATAGGTGGACTGCATCATCCTTGCCTATATATGCAAGATCTTGTACTCATTATCATTTGGTTCATCTATATACAATATTACATATTGTTCATTTGTGCTTGTCTCTTATTTCCTAAATTCTCCTAATTCTAATAAATTCTGCATATTTCATCAAAAAATTCTAAGTACAACCACACATTATTGTGTGCAACAATAGACTTTGATCAGATTTGAATGTATTGTTAATGAATTAAGAATTCATGCATAAAATTAAAGTTAACATAAGCAAAAACATAATAAAATAGCACTATTTAGATTCTATTGATAGTAAGACTATTAAAATGCAATAAGAATTAACCATGTGTTATTAGGATATGTTCGACATGTAGAAGCTTCAATTATAGCAACTATAACCACCAACTTATTAATCTAAAGAAAAATCACCTGTGATGTCATCTTTCAAAACTAACATTAGATCTATAGATAAAAGTAATAATAAACATTCATCCAACTTGAGTATCCCGATTCATATAATAAAATAGATTAATCGAAAGCCACTTCTAAGAATAGTGTGCTTTAATTTAAGAAAAATTCACTTCCATGTTAAAAGTATGCAATGCAAGCATTCTTTTAACTTGGACACAAATAATGAATTAAATTGTTAGATAGTTTCAATAATTATTTAGAGAAGCACTTTGAAATATGAGTGAGTGCAAGGTAGTGAGGGTCTAGAATAATAAAAAATATTATGTTTTAAGAGTTCAAACACTTTAATGCAAAAATATAAAATGTAGACTTTATGTTATCTAATTTAATATCTAAATGGTAATTTTTTGTTAAGTAAATGATATATAAAAGTAACTTTTTAAAAAATTAAAGAAAGTAAAAATATATGCATGTACAATTGACCTAAAAAGTAGTGAATGAAGGTATTTTTCAAGATCTTTTTTTGAAACAAATGCATTATATGTTGAGGCTTTGTCTATACATTTTTAATAATTTTTTATCAAATATTATTAAAAATATTTATTATTTAAATTGAGGTATAAATCCCAAACCTCTTATGCAATGTAACCAACTTAACATGACCTAAAAAAATCATTACATGATTCTTTTATAGTATACAATGTGGACATGATTTTTATTTTAGTTTTATATATTTAAAAAAAAAATGAATTTCAAAATCAAAGGTTATAAAAATGACAAATAAGCAATTTTTTAAAATTATCTTTAAGTTTTTCAAAAATTATAGATTAGAAAATAGACATTCTCATCTATAAAAATCATTAATTTTATTAAAAAATTAGTAATATAATGTTGTTAGTCATATCTATCTGTTAGAGCGAATAACCCAGGAAATATCAACAGCAAAAAACCTTTACAAGATATAGAGGAGCATCATGCTACTTCACCAAAGAAGATGGAAAAAAATATGAGATAATTAATTTACACAATGTAAAGGCAGAAAAACTACCCACACGGGAAAAACCACCCGGGAAAAACTAATGCGTAATTAATCTAAATGCAAGCCTAAGTAAACTTAAGCATAAATATGCTATTTACTCTAACACCCCCTCTTAAGTGCAACTTAGGAGAATGCAAATGCAAATATGAAGATGTAGTATGGGTCTTGGCTACACAACCATGTTAGGTACCCATTTACAATGCAAAAAAGAAATCTCTCGCAACTAGAGAAAATGAGAAAAACCCAGTGGGAAGAAACCCCTCTCCAAAAGAGAGAAAACAAAACAAAAATGATGCATGGATGGAGGACTCAATCACACTATCAAAATATTTATTTTTAATACTAAATATATATCTACTCCATTATGACTAGATATTTAATTTTTTGAGATTATATTTTTATTTTTATTGAAAATCTAGTGCTACTAGATATTTGACAAGATTTTGATGTCAATATTGACCAAATATTTATTCTTTCAATTTTAAGCCTTTGGTGTTGTAGTCTAAGTGTCAAATTTTTTCAACACAATAACATTTCCTCTTAATTGACCCTCATTTTCTAATATCCACTATACACCTATCCTAACTATGAATTATAATGCTTATAATACTTGCATTTGGTGTATATCACACACCTAACCAAAAAAATTGAAAAAAATATTTACATTGTCGAATGTATATTATAGATGAAGGAAAGCTTCATTGAACTTAATTTCGTACTAAACAAAATGATAGATAGCATTCATTTAAAATTTGGAAAAAGTAATGGTGTTTGATATGCTTTGACACCCATTTCTATGTGATTTCAATCTTGTTGATATAATTTTGCATTTTTTCAGGTCAAGTTGTCAATTAGCCTTGAGGGTAATTTGTTAAAGATTAAAAAAAATCCATCTAAAAAGATGATGTTACTATAAACTATTTTAGTGACAACTTGTAACATGGAATAATAAATTTTATGAATGTTGACAATGTAACATTCATTTTATAAATGATTAATAACTAGCAATTGCACCTTAGTGTGCAATGGGTACGCCGAAGAAGTGTGGAATGTCAATTAGGATTGTTTTGGGAGGTACTCTCTAAAAACTATGAATGAACCAGCAGACTTCAAAGCTCATAATTACATGGACTTTAAGCCCAAATTAGAAACATTAAATGTTAAATATCAAATGCACATAGCAAAGCATATTTTGTATGCTATCTTAAACACTCTCTATTTCACAGGAAAAATCAACTATAGATGATCATTTCACATGTTGTAACAAGGTAGATCGTTTATGTAAATTATCTACCATGTTTTATGTAAGCTAATCACCATATTCTTTCTTGGTTAATGGTTGCACAAGGATAATTGAATTACAAAGTGATCCAACCGTTTCAGCGTACTATCATGCATATTAAATAATAAAAAAACTGTTCTAATATTAAAATGGACATCTTGGAGTCTTTGAATGTCTTTGAGAACACACAAACATCTGAACAATCTTTGCATATCTTTGAGAAGACAAAAAATTATTTAACAGACCTAATTCAAGATTTTAACTTAAACACCATTGCTCTCAAGAAAAAGAGTAAACCTTTAAAACTCAGCAGAAGCTATAGAAGAGACAACATGCTTCTTTCATGAATTTTTTTGAAATGATAGTTATCACCAAGCAACTCTACTGGTGTACTTTTACATAAATATAACTCAGAAACAATTCTAATTTTCTTGCAAGTATGAATTTGTTATTCCCTGATTGCATGTAATGTTAGTAATATAGATGTCTACACACTCGAGATTGCAACAATCAAAGCATGCAAAGGATCCAAATTCATTTTTTAGTATACAATATGCATTATATAAATACATAAATAGACATAAAGATTGTTCTGTCAAGATTACAATAAATAGTTCAACTTGCATTAACACGAAAAAGCATGAGGCGCATTAACATGGATAGCTCATGAAATTACAATTTTTGTCATTCTAGATTTATTTGTGCCCATCGATAATATGTCCCTATGCACAAATTATCATCTTGTCTCATCAACCAAAATAAAAAAAATATACTACAATATAGTCCAGTAAATAATTAGAGCCCAAGAATTCTTTTGACATAAGCAAATTCAAAAAAAAAGAAAATGGGTAAAATAGAGGGGCCAAGCAAAGCCCTATAAATAAAGATTTTTGAGGTAGCAGATCCACAATTCTTGCAAACTACTGTTTAAATATATGAATTTAAACAGTATGATGGCTTGATGGTTGGCGGTACCCTGTTGGAAAGCTCCCATTTTGGCACAGGCAAGGAGGATAGTGGTGAAGGTTGTGTAATTTTTTTTACACCTGCCAAACTTTCAAGCCATTTCAACAAATCCATTTTGTACATATCCTCCAATCATTGCAGTCCATGAGATGATAATATTCTATCAAATAGTTAGCGTGCCTTGTCAATGGTTCTTGCAAGTATTATATAATGGATGTACATGCCCTTTTCCAAAGCTCCCATTTTAGCATGGGCAGGGAAGATGGTAGCAAAGGCTTCCCCTGTTTGAAGACAGAACTAAGTTCTTCTCATCTAGAAATTATAGCACCACCAGAGATGTAAAAGAAACTATAAAATGTAGAAAATCTATTCAATTGAATATCACAAGGATGCAAGTAAATCTATGAAGGAGAGATGTGAAGCCTAATTGATGGATATTATTGATTCTTTGAACTCTACAAATTAACAAGTACCATTACATTTGTCAATCTTGGCCAAGTTTTGCGTGCCACAAAGGGTTCTAATTGCAGTGAGGAATAAGGAAGAATGACAGGTTGGCATAAAATGAGAGTAAGGGATGTGGCACGTAACTTGTCTAATCTATGTGCATTTTTCCAAATGGAATAGAAAATTGTAATTGTGTTATGTGTTTTGTATGCAAAGTTTGCCTGCCCAATGGTTGACAGTTGGATGGCACTATAGATATTCTAGTCCAGATATCACACAACAAAAGCTTTAGAAACTTTCAAGAAAATGTAATTGGCTGGTGTCAATCCAGACTTCATATTCTTTTCTACCATTCTCCTTCCATGTGCAAAAATGGGGGCTTTGGAATAGGGTATGGACATCCATCAAAGCATAAAGGATACAAGAAATTTTTTAGATGTTGTAGTTACAACTGCCTGGGTAGACATGTATGCAAAATGTGGAAGCATAGACAAGGCACGTGAAGTGTTTGACAAGGTACCTCAAAAAGATGTGGTCTTAGATATGCAGAAAATGGATTTGCTTAAAAGGCTTTAGAAATTTCCAAGCAATTCCAATTGTCAAGTTTAAAGCCAATTTTCACAACCTTTGGTAGCATCCTCATTGCCCATGCTGAATGGAAAAATGGGTAATGATATTGTCAGAGTATGACATCGAGTATGTAGAGAGGAAAGCCATTAAGGGTTAGGTTATTGCAGATCAACTAGCAGAAGCACCTATGTATTCTGAGAATCCCTAGAGTTTCCAGATGAATCTATTTTTAACCTCAACGTAGCTGACCACTAGAAAGTATACTTTGATGGCTCATACACGCAGCACAGATTAGGAGTTGGTGTCTTCTTCATCACCCCACAAGGGGACTGCATACCAAGGTCATACAAACTGGCATTTCCTTGCACCAACAACATCATGGAATACGAGGCTTGGACTATAGGTCTCAAGATAGTAGTGCAATGGAATATCATAGCTCTTGAAGTCTACGTAGACTCTCAGTTAATCATAAATCAAGTCAATAATGAATATCAGACCAAGGATGATAAGCTCACTCCATACAAGAAATTGGTGGAGACTCTCAAAGAATCTTTCATTGAAATAACATTTGAGCAGATTCCTAGAACCAACAACAGAGCAGCAGATGCCATGGCAACAATGGGATCCTTGCTGAATATCCTCAACAATGTTCCAAAATATGAATTCTTGATTGAGCAGCTTCTCGTTCCCACATTCGAGGTACTAGAATCAGAATTCGTGTGTGAAATCTTTGGTCCTGGTGATCCCTGGTACCATGGCATCTACACATATCTTCGCATAGGAGTCATACCCACTGACCTCCCATCAAACCTAAAATGAACCTTTGTCAAAAAGGCATCCAGATTTGTCATCCTAGGTGATACCTTATACCAAAGAAGCATAGAGGGTACCTTGCTACACTGCCTAAATGCTGAGGAGGAATTAACCGCTCTAATCGAAGTACACAACGGTATCTGTGGTTCACACTTGAGTAGAATGACCATCGCTAAGAAACTAGCCCATAATGGAAATAGAAGCACATGATCATGCTAAAAGGTGTTTATAATGTTAGCAGCATGGGGACCTCATCCATGCTCCAGCTCAAGAGCTTCATCCTATTATCACACCATGGCCCTTTTCGTAGTGGGGACTCGATCTCATTGGGAAAATCTCACCCACCTCATCCAATGGCCAAAAATTCATCATAACTGCAACTGAGTACTTCACAAAGTGGGTGGAAGCCATACCCATGACATATATCACTGGGAAGCAAATCTCAAAATTCATCCTGAACTATCTCATCTGTCGTTACGGTGTCCCACAAGCCATTATCTCATATAATGGGACACCATTCAAAAATTAGGAGGTTTGCGACTTGTGCGAGAAATTCAAAATCCAACATCGCTTCTCCACCTCGTACTATCCCCAAGGCAATGGCCAAGTAGAAGTTACAAACAGAACCATCCTCAAAATCCTCAAGAAAATAGTCAATGACGTAGGTTGGGACTGGCATCTACAGCTTAATCCCGCCCTCTGGGCTTATCGAACTAGCATCCGCACACCCACTGGCACCAGCCCCTTCTCCCTAGTCTATAGATCAGAAGTCGTACTCCCCATTGAGATCGAGCTCCCATCCCTCAGGATATCACTGCAAAACCTCATCACGGATGAAGAGTATCAGGTATCAAGACTAAATGAGTTGGAGTTACTAGATGATAAATGAATAGATGCTTTAAATCACTTGCAATTCTATCAGAATAGACTCAAACAAAGCTACAATAAGAAAATCATAAGCAAGACTTTCCAAGTCAGAGAACTGGTCTTAAAAGAAAATCAGAAGAATGTCCCAAACCCAAGTAGCAAAGGCAAGTTCAAACCTAATTGGCTAGGACCTTTTTTCATCACAACAAGTTATAAGTCAGGGGCATATCAATTATCAACACTTGAAGGGGAACCTCTGCAGGAGCCCATGAATAGCTCCCATCTCAAAAAGTTTTATGCCTAAATCTTCCAAGGTATAGAACCAAAAAATCCAAAAAATTAGAAAAAGTCCTAAAAAAATGGTTACTTAGGCAAAAACCTGGCAAACATGCATCTTGGTGACAAGCAAAAAAATCAAAAAAGAAAAAAAGAAAAAAAAATCAGAAAAATTATCAAAAAAGTAAAGAAAAAAAAAATGGTCCTCTAGTGAAAACCACTTTGGTGGCACTTTGGGCAAGTGCCTTGGTGAAAACCTGGAAAATAGGCCTTGTGTAAACAAGCACTTTCCATCCACCAGGATCTTTACGGATTGTTTGGCATCATCATCTATTTCACTTCCATCATTCATCGCATTCAGGTCTCCATCCATCACTCATCCACTCACATCAGCACCATAGCTTGGTCTTGTGTTCGTATCATGATCCCTCCTAGTACTACTCAGCCCATCCTCAAGGTCAATTTGTCCTACCTTTATTAGAGTAGTCTAAGGCATCACGCTGGGGGCATGTTCTTATCGAGATCAGATTTGTGTATGATCTTAAAGTCCTCAAAATCGAAAATCCAAAAACATTAGAAAATCAAAAAATCCAAAAACATCAAAAATCAGAAAAATCCAAAAACATCAAAACATATCAAAATCCAAAAACAAGTCAAAAAGTCAGTCAAAAAGTAAAAAATAGAGTCATCTTGTCGAACTACGTCATCTCTGATCTTGAACGTAGACAAGGTTGATCTTTGATCATCCCTCGAGACATTTAGGTCAGTCCTATAGGAGTCCATCATAATAAGCTAAAATTTCATCATATATATCTTCATCTATAAATCGGTTAAGTTGTCAATCAAACTACGTGGTCTCTGTGTGTATAACTAAATAGATCATCTCTGAACTTGAACGTAGACAAGAAAAAGTTGACATCTTGATCGGCTTGATAGACTTTATCATCCCTCGAGACATTTAGGTCAGTCCTATAGGAGTCCATCATAATAAGCTAAAATTTCATCATATATATCTTCATCTATAAATCGGTTAAGTTGTCAATCAAACTACGTGGTCTCTGTGTGTATAACGTAGGTAAGGCTAATCTATTGATTAGCCCCTGAGGCCCCTAGGATAGGTCTTTAGGTTAGTCTCTTGGTCAAAATATCAGAAAATCCCAAAAACATTGAAAAATCAAAAATCAAAACATTTGTAAAACCTAAAAAAATACCAAAAATAGCCTCAAAACATTGCAAAATTCCAAAAAATCCAAAAATTTGAAAAAATAATTTATCTCATCTTGCTTGCACTCGCAATAAACACCATCCATAATAAACTAATAGTCATCCTCAACCTTTGGTGAAACAGTTAGAAACAAGTCTAGCAGGTTAAAAGTGAAAACTCAAAAATGTCAAGTCTCAGGTTTAAGTCAGTATGTAAACAAGTTGGTCAATTCTTTGTATCAATAGTCCATCATCCAAATAGTCCCATATCAATCATCTGATAACATCATGTCCTAGGATGAATCCTTCCTACAAGGGGCATTATTTATCAGAAAGAGCACTTTGGATAAATGAAATGACGTGCTGCAATCCACTAACATTTCCTAGGATGTATCCTTCCTACAATGGGCATTATCTTTTGGCAATAAGTTTCGGTTCTTATCCTTAAAAACATATTCCCTTTTGTTAGCGGTATTGAAGAACATCAACTTGTTTGTGTGCTTTATCTTTTTCTTTTGACTTATCTTATTGCGCTCAATCCAAGGACCTCTCAATGTATCCAAACAAAGGATTGAGAGAGATAGGAATGGGGAAACGATCATTATTCTTCTGTCTGCTATGCTTGTTGGTCATTTCTTGTAAAATAACTTGGTGAATACTTGCTTTGTTAGATATGTATAGAGGATTTTTTTGGACAGCTTGTTGACTATTGCATTGATTGGTTATACCTTTCCGTGTTTTGGTCTGAGATGTTTGAAACTTCTAAAGTGCATCCTAGCAAGGTTTCTGTATGTCAGGTGTGAACAAGAATACTCCTGTCTATCTGTCAAGTCAAAGTCCATCACACTAAGTACAAAGCCATCCTGGTCCTTTATACCTTCATGCATCGTGCTTATGTGTGTTATCAAACATAAGGTAAGTGACCCTTTTAAAATCCCAATCCTTGATAAGCAAATCATCCATCTATCACATCATCATTTCTCATCATCATTTCTCACAGTGTTGGCTTGTTGGATCCTCTTGTCATCATCTAATTTCTTCTTTTTTGCACTAACATCATTTCATAAATAGTTAATCATCATCAATAGGACATTCATCTTGCATCCACAAACCATCAGTATTATGCATATCATCTCACATGCATAATCATCATCATAATATAGATCGATTAGTCTAAGCATCTCATAAATCACCCATTGCATAATTACAACATATCACATCATCAATCTCATACATCTCACATCATATCATCATTTAAGTTGTTTAGGATAATATAGATTCTTTATTCTAAGCATCTTAAAATCATCTCATTTGTATCATCATCCATAGCCATCCATTTTGAACCTTTTTATTGCAAGATCAACCCTCAAATCGAATCTTTTCACTCAATCTCTCCAGGGGAAATGTACTAGTGTACTTCTTTCCACTGGGGCAACCGAAAAAATTAGAAATTTTTTGAATTTTGATCACGGAAAGTTTATTCTTTGAACCAACGCAACAAGTACATTGTTTCAAAGAGGGAAAAATGTAGACATGCAAAATTAACATTATGCATTCAATCAGGGTCATCCATCAAATAAACTAGGTTCCACATTAGGTCCATTCATCAATTAATCAAGTTCACCTTAATCCATTTATCAGGTAATCCCATTAATTTCCATCTCCTATGGTCATTAATTTAAAATTAAATAAACTTTATCATCAACCTTTTAATCAAATAAATGAAACATTCATTTAATTAAATCCAAATACATTTTCCATCCTTTTCTGATTTAAATAAATCAAATATTTAAATCATAAAAGTCAAAATCATCCTAATCATCATTAAGCTAACCTAATCCTAATTAGCCTAACCTAATCACCCATCACATTCTCTAGATAATGCCACTTGCACAAATAAATCAATTTATTGATTTATTAAATTTCTTATTTTCTTTCAACAAGGCATTTATGGGGAATATTCCCTCAAGTTTGAAATAGATGACAAGTTGACTTGTCCCCTCCAACATTGCAATAAATTCTCCATTTCATGTCCCCCTCTCAAAATTTATTGCACAAATTTGAATTTGAAACTCCCTCTCATGGGCACATTTCCCAAATCTTTCACATCCCTCAACCAATGGAAACTTGGCAAGTGGCCTCTTCTCATTGGTGGATCTTTAGTCCCACATTCACCCATTTGGCCAATCTCTCATCAAGAAAATCTATAAATAAAGGCCTTAATCTCCATCAATCTATCCACATTTTACATGCAAAGTTACTCTTTTGGTTTGAGAACTAATTTTTCTCTTCATCTCCATTGCATCTCATCATTTGCACATTTGACACCAATCCACTATGGAATAGGTACTTGTTAATTTTTTTCATGAAACTTTTAGTTTTGTCTTGTCATTTGTTGCATTTTGAAGCATTTACAAGGTATTTCATAGGAGTATTCTTGAGGAATTTGTAGATACTAACCCATGCATGAAGTTTAGTGTTTGTATTAAGATTTTAATGATCCAGAAATCAGCTCACACCAACAAGATCAAGTCGGAGACAAGATTATATAGATCTTGGAAAGGGTTTATAGTAGAGAATCCGTAGATCAGAGACAAGAAAGAGAGATCGAGAGATACTTTAAATCGCGCATAGAGAATAGGAGAGAGAATCTCGATCCGAGATCCGATATCCTCCGGGGGGAATCCGAAAACATCAGGCACTCAAAATCTTCAAAAATCGCATCAAATAGAGATGGATATAGAGAGAGATAAATAGAGAGAGATAGGGAAATATGGGAAGAGAGAGAAAGAGAGAGAGTTATAGATATAGAAAGACCTTTGAGACATTGAGAGGGAGGGAGAGACAGGGAGAGACAGGGAGAGATATGGAGAGATATACAGAGGGATAAGGAGAGAGAGGTGAGAAGAGAGAAGTAGAAATAGACAAATAGAGATGGAGAAAGGGAGAGATAGAGATGAGATATTAAGAGGGAGAGATAGGGAAATATGGGAAGAGAGAGAAAGAGAGAGAGTTATAGATATGTTAGGCCTTTGAGACATTGTAGTACACTAAACAAGAACATACAATATTTTTCCTAAAAAGTATAATTGCTAGTTGACACTCTACCCTCTCTATTATGTAACCAATGTATAATCCCACTTATGATTTAAAATATATATAATTTTTTTATTTTATTTTACTTATATACTTCCTCTATATCTTGTATGTGCTTCAATTTAGATTTACAATATTTAAGCTCTTTTAAATCACAACAAAAATTTAAAAAAACCAAAAAATTGAGAAGTGTAGAATTTGAAATACCATAAATTGTTTCTAAAATATGTAATAGTTACTACTTGACATAGAATAATTGAAAACTCATCCTAACAATTATAAATTTGACATTTTAAAAATTGGTGATTAAATACCCCTTTTAAAATAATAGATTTCATAAAAAAAATCATAAACTATTCCATTTGTATCGAAAAAATACATGATCCCTTTATGAAAACTATACTTCCATTTATACATACATGCAAGATGGATTTATTTTTTATAAATGCATAAATAAACTTGATCAATTATGAGTTGCTCGTACATAATATTTGATACGGTCGACGATACTATCAAAACCGTCCACGAAAAAACTTCTGGAAGAAGCATTACCTCTGGTGGTTGCAATGTTCAAAATGGCAAATTGAAGACAAAGCTATTGAACTTAGTCTGAGAAGACATGAAGTATAACATCCAAACATAGTTCTATCGGAGTTTAATGACAAGATGGCACGCTGACTTCGTAAACCATTTGGATGCCTCCACGACATAAGGAAAGCTTCAAGCTAGGGGAGTGAATTTGATTATGTGGCCTTCTAGACGATCTTGCAGTCTTAAGTTTCAGCCATCCCCCGTGTTCTCCTTAAATTTTGTCAAGTAGATCTGTACAGTTGTGGTTAAGGAAATCATATCATGTCTACAAAGGGCCTACTCATTGACTTTGTAAATGACCCTCGGTAAATGGCGGCTGCGTTGTTTATGTGGGATCAAGTCTGTTGACCACCGCCTATCGTAATCACGGAAGGTTAACCTATAGTTCTTCCATTGACTATAACTCACCACTTGCATAAGTTCTCCCTATAAAAGAAGCTTGTTAGAGTCGGATAGTTTTAACTCTGTCTGGGCATCATATTTGTGTGGGTATGGCTGCTACTGCTACGGCTACTCTCCTCTTGATGATTTGTATGGTGGGGTGGGTGGTCTGTGTGCAGGGAGAGAGATGTGAGGGGTATGGCGAGTGTGGTCTGAATGGGATCTGTCAAGTGGTGCACAAATCAGCCCGTTGCAGTTGTCCTGATGGGTTCGACTTTAGCGATAAAAGGAACCCATCAAAGGGATGCTTTCAAAACCCGCCGCAGCAGATGAAAAAGTGCAGTGCAAGCAGCGCGAAAATGGTGGATGAAGGGCACGTAGATTGGCCGGGTAATGATTATGAAACCACAACTTCTATCAGTGAAGCTTCGTGCAAGCAGGCATGCCTGGACGACTGCTTTTGTACAGTTGTTATCTACGCCACTCTGGACGGCACAGGATACTGTTGGAAGAAGTCGTTGCCTCTCAGAGATGGCCGTGCGCGCATCACTAGAACAGCTTGTGTTAAAGTATCTACAAATATCACTCGCTACTAAATGAAGCATCATGGAGCTAGAAGTTCTAATTTAGTTATATATAAAGA
Organism: Sequoia sempervirens; assembly: GCA_007258455.2. Classification (NCBI taxonomy): domain Eukaryota; kingdom Viridiplantae; phylum Streptophyta; class Pinopsida; order Cupressales; family Cupressaceae; genus Sequoia; species Sequoia sempervirens. The sequence goes on along the minus strand of VDFB02075321.1, from coordinate 428,818,050 downwards.
AATAAGTGGCACCATTAGGTGTAATCTTTATGATGTTCTATATTTCCGTTTAAGCAAGAATCATTGTACTTTTCTTTGGGTTAACTAAATAATATAGTAATGATATGATATAGTTTATTATAATTAATAGAAGTTTGTTTAATAAATATATAGTGTTAATTTTTTATTAATATTTTGAATCGTATTTTGTGATTTATAATTAAGATGAGGAAAATAATATGATTTTTTTATTATGTTTTATGATCGATTAAAATAATATAGGTTTAGATCATATTCTATGATCCATCATTAGAATGAAAATAATAGAATGAGGAAAATAATATCTTTGTGTTAATGTTTTTGGATAAGAAAAACAATAAATTTTTGGATTACACTCTATGATCTATCATCAAAATGATTAAAATAATATAATTCAATATCATACTCGTGAATTCATCATAAAATTTTGAAAAAAAAAAAATTATAAACAAAAACAAAATTTTGACATTAATATTTTGTATTATACATACAATTTATAGGAAATAAAAAATACAATATAATTTAAATTAAAAATTAAAAATAAGTAATACCTCTAATATAGAACCCATAGTATTTTATCCTTCTAATAATGTTTTTTCCTTCACTTTCTATTTAATTTTTAATCAGAGGAATTATAGAGTTTGTGAAAAGCCTTAATCACGACGAATCAACATTTGGAGGTTTAACATTATTGTTAATAGGATGTTGAACAAACCTTATTGCTGACATTAGATGGTACTAGATCATATGATTAAAAAATTTGTCCCACCACCCACCTACTAACCCAGCTTACTCTCCACTCCATTATTTTATGGAATTGAAATGATATGCCATAGTACTAGGTCTAAGGATTTATAGATCTTAAGCTTACCCTATGAAATAAGTATATTCTAAATTATTAATGATTGTTAAAATTTATATTTAAAGAAACTATGAAATTGTCAAGAGATTTCAAATGATCTTGAGATTTTTTAATTAAATTCTATTTATAAAATATTAAAATATTAGAGAATAATTTTAATTTTTTTATATTTTTTAATTGAATTTTGATGTTTTTATTATTTCTATTGAGTAATTTATTTTTCTTTCAATTTCTAAGTTACATATTTTCTTCTAATTTTTAGTATTCAAATTTTTGGGTGATAGTATAATATTGTGTCTTATTTTACAATAGTATTAGTCGACAAAAAATATTATTTAACATTTTGCAAACTGTGTCAATATAAAAAATAAATTAATAAAAAATTGAAGGACAATATAAATTGATGATTTGTGACATTTTCATAGACATTCAATTTAAATTTTTCAATCAAATTTTTGATTTTTCTATTATTTTTATTGAATAAGAATTATTTTAAATGCATAACTTTGACTCCAAATATTGCCTTTCCATGTTTTCTTGGAGTTAGATCACTAAGTATAATGTCTAGCACACCAATCTTTATTAGTCTTTTTATTAAATATGTAATTATTCATTAATAATATGTCACACACACACACACACACACACACACACACACACACACACACACACACACACATGTATGTGTTTGTATGTATGTAGGTATGTCATACATACATACGTACGTACGTACGTACATACATGTGTATGTATGTGTGTGTGTGTGTGTTTCTCTTAGCATATATATATCAACATTATTTTTTCATTGTCAAAAACCATCAATGTGAAGTCTAATGCATATTTTGATAGTTTTATATGTTTTTCTTGTTTTACTAGTCTTGAATAGAGGTCATTTTTATGATAAAAATATAAACTATTTAATCACACTAATTTTTTTTTATCATGGAGAAGCATGTCTCATGCAAGAGACGCATCTATCCACATATTCTATCTATTCGAAAATATTTTGATCTATAATTATAGAGAGTGTACAAATCCATTCAAGCTCTTCAATTTTAACAATTTGTATTAGAGTTTGGTTGCTACAAAAGAAATTGTGAAAGGAAGAATGATAGTTACAACCATCAAGAGTGAAGAAGAATAAAAGTAATATATTTCAAGTTGTGTAAGGTGTAAAGGATTCATTCACAAGAGAAATTAGTAGGGAGGTCTTAAAATCATCAAGCATTACATGGTGTTGATTCATTTTCCTGATCTTGAAGGGAATTTACGCAGTCCCATTGAAAATATTTGATAGAATTGAGCCTCTCTAAGGTAGATTAAAGGTTGTAATGTAGATATTTATTATGATACTTTGAAGTGTTTTCCAATGTGCTATACACCATTCTTTATTGAAAAATCTGAAACCATGAAACACAAAAGAAGAGCATGGCTTGCAGAAAATTTGCATGCATATATCTAGTGTCAAGTACCAGTGGAGTAAGTGTGGTGCCATATAACTTTTTTCTACATTACATAGATTCTATTGTTAGACTTACCTTGTAAGGAGTAAGGAAATGAGGGTAATTCTTGTTGTAAAGGAGACAAGCTTGTGAATTTAATAATTTTCACATACTTTCTATGTTATATCAGTTGTTACCAAAATGAAAGATCTATATACCTACAAATAATGAAGAAATATTTTTTTTCCATTCAACCAGCTAATATTTTCCTATCATCTATGCTTGTTGTAGTGAAGAATGTTTTGGGCATATCTCTCTAAATTTTAAAACATGTCCTATATTTCCTTTGAGAAATAATTAATGTTGTCATAAAGGAAGAAATAGGGTGATAATTTACAAAGTAGTATACTCATTTTCCAAGGAAAAAAGAAAGAAGTCAAAGGAAAATTTAATTTTCCATTTAGAAATATTGGTAAAATAGTGAAGGAATTTTATGTGTAAAAAGGATATTTTGGAAGAAGAACTAGTGAAAGTTAAAAATAAAAATGAAGAATTATAAGAAAATTTCAAGTGGTATGACAAACATTATAAATTCCTTACAAAGAAGAATAGTTCTCAGAAGAATGAAAATCAAAATTGAAAGATTTTTTTTTTCGGATCAATCACTTGAAGCATACCTAAAGGAAAATGTGTGACTAAGGTGTAAGCTTACACTAGCGTAATATATCATGTGATAAAAATGGTTCACCTTAGCCATTTGATGAATCATTTGATATATGTGATATAGCTAAAGATAAAGAGTGTAAGGTTGAAAATGAAAATGCTTTTGAATCTACAAATCTTATTAATTGTGATGATAATAACAAAGGGGGTTTCACAAAAAATGTTGGTTTTAAGATTATCAAAATAATGTTTAATGATGGAATTTTTTTGGGAAATTATGCACAAGGAATTAGAGATCCCTATGCTCACCAAGTGTGATGCTAAAAATAAAGGATTTGAGTATTTAGAAGTGAAGAAAATACAAATGATGTTGTAGTAATATAGCTCGAAACATGTCAATTCAAGCAATCGAAACTTTACAATATTCTCTTCAGAATAAGAAAGGACAAAAAAAGAAACATTTTGCCCGATCTTTATCCTTGTACTATTTGTTGATTGAAAAAGTATTCTAAAAGATTGTGTTGGAATAAAGGATGGAAGTGTAATGACAGAAAAAGGTCCCCTCAACTTGGCCTTGATTTACTATTGTAATATGCCTACCATATTCACAATAGGTCCTAGGACCTTGTTAACTAAATGAGCATCAATGGTACCTTTTTTAAATTTTGTGAAGTGTTGTAACACACTTCCACACTTTTCTAAGGTTTTATTAATGAAATAAACCTAATAAACCTCTTTTTTACATTAATCTTGCCTTATTTTAAAGTGTTGTAACACAATTTCACACTTTTCTAGGCTTTCCATTACTAATTGGGCTTTGTTATGCTTTATTGTCCCTCTTTTGCATCTACAAGCCTCATTTATTTATATTTTTGAGGATAATCCCAACAAAACCATTTTAAAACATCAAAATCTTTAAAACCGACTTCAAAAAGCTAAGGTGGGATTCATTCACCATTTTGGGTGAATGAGTCCCCTTAGGTGGGAACCATTCACCCAAGGTGGTGAATGACTCCCATTCAAATCGAAGTCAAAATTAATTTAAATCTTTGGTGGGATTTTTATTCTCCTAGATCCAATGTCGGCTTGTAGTGTTGTAATTTTGAGAATTCTTACATAATTGAGTATAAATACAAGTTTCATTCATTCTACACCTAGAAAGTTGAATGAGCATTCTTCTAGCAAGTGTGAGTTCACAAGAGCATCCAAGAGCATTCAAGAGCATTCAAGGGAAAACTATCAAGAATTTTAGAGTAGTATTCCATTATCAATCATCATGTTTGTTTTTGTTCTAACAGTTGTGGTGTAAGATTTTATGATTGAAGCAAGTGCTCCATACAAGATCTATCTTCTTCAAGAAAGAGTCAAATTCTACATCCATTGAATGCATTTCAAGCATATTTGTAGCACCTTATTGCTAGGGTTTGGTGATTTGTGACATTGTCATTTGTTCATTCATCATCCTCCATTCTTATTTGATTTCATTTCAAGGATTTATTTCCAACAAGGGGTTTGACCAAGGAAAACCCCTATCCACTAACCCCACAACATATTTCCCTCTTCTTTATGTGTGACTTATAGTTCTAGGTTGCAAAATTCCTAAGGAGAAAGATTGGAGTAAAGTTGAAAATCATTTAAAGTTGTCAAAATTGTAATCAAGCCTTGGAGAACGTTGAAGAAGATATATAGGTTGCAAATCATAGATTTAGATTCAAAGATTGCTCAGGAAGGACAAAGCAGACAAAGAAGAGAATGATCAGCATTATATGTTATAGAAAAGCCCAACTAGATTGATTCGCCACTTCTAGCGAATGAGTCCTAGTTCTAGTCAATTTTTAGGACTATAGATTTGGATACCCTTTTGCCAACTTTATGTTCCTGTATAGATTTCCAGAACCTGGATTGATTCGCCTAACTTGGCGAATGAGTCCTAGTGAACTTTAAAGTAAGGTTTTCTAGTGATTCAAATCTCCATTTAGACATCTCCTATTTCCAAAGTTCACACCTTCCTATCTTTAGTTTTCTATTTCATTTCATTCACTTTTAATAGGCCATTTCATAGTGCATTACATTGAATTAGGGTTTAGTCTAAGTTGCATCTTGCATTTTATTTTCTTTTCCAAGTCTAAACTTGGTGGTGAACCATGTAATAGTTTGCATTCAACCCCTAAGAAAACACTATTACAAGATTTATTTCTCTTTGCACTGAGATCTTTACCTGGTTACCCTTCAATGAAATTGAAGTTGTGGGTATGATCTATGACTAAAATCATATGATAGCACCATCTCACAAAATCTACATCTAATTTTGGTGAAGCCAACGTGAATCAAGCACACAACCTAGTTCTTTTGTCGCATCACACGTTATATCTCCTACCACTTTACCACCCATAAGTGTTCCATTCACTTGTCCTTTGAACACATACACTCCCTCACCTTTTTCACTTCCATCTCATAACACAAGCAATGACCCTCTCATTAACCAACTATTCAAAACCATTTCATCACTTCAAAAATGAATCTCTACCATCAACCAAAATCAAAATGTCCCACCTACATATTATGTTAGAAATAGTCCATTGTCCTTGCAGATATTGCAAACATCAATGCCACAAGATGTAGAGGTGCCTATATTTGAGAAATATGAAGGAAAGGGAGATCGTTCTAACCATATTAATTCCTACACTTCTTTATGTAGTTAATTTTTCCTTGATTCAATAAAACTTTTCTTAAGCTTTTTCCTAGTTCATTGAAAGACACTAGCTTGGAATGGTTCTCTTCTTTACCAAGCAAGTCAATTTGTTCATTTAATGAACTAGTAGGGGTTTTTGTAAACCATTTCCAAGTGCACATGTATTATAAGATGACCTTGGTCGATTTGATGAGATGGAAGCAAAAAGAAGAAGAAAAGATAACTAACTTTATCTCATGCTATCAATTGCTTTATTCTAAAATAGATGTCAAGGTTCTCGACCCTCACCTTCAAAAGATGTTCATAGAAAATTGGAAAAGTAATATTCAAGACAATCTCACCATGATAAAATTCCCATCCTTTATGTACTCGCCTCCATGTTTATCAAAATTTTCTTAGTAGTCAAGATAAAAGTCCACTTCTAGCTGAGTTGAGAAATCTAAGCCCGCACACCAAAACAATTCCCAACCTTTTTGAAAACATAACAAAGGTTTTATTCAATTCAATCCCCCTTAGCAAACAACTCAACATGCCAATAACCAAGTAGTAGTTGTTACAACCATGATACCCTTTAGCTATGGAGACCCAAAAAGACAATTCACTCCTTTAGTCAATACCCTTCATAACACAATGTCCCAACTTTTAGAACAGCAAATGATTACCTTACCTTTCGTCAAAATAGTTGATCCTAATAAGCCTTTAACCCCAAGCTTTAGATTAAATTCTTATTTCCACTACCACCAAAAAAATGGACATGATATGGAAAATTGCAAGTGCCTTAAATATCTTGTGCAAGACTTCATTGATTTTGATCTTCTTTCCATTAGAGGTGTTAGTGATCAAGGAAATAAGTCCATTGCCCCTCCTAACCAAAACTTGCAAATCTTTAGCAACCACATGCCTAAACACAATATTTCATTTGTCAAAGGCAATGAAACTACAAAGAATGAGGTGATGAATGTTGACACAGATGATGATAACAATGATCCTATTTAACATGAAACTATAGATAATAATCCCATGGATGAAATGGTAGGAGTGATAGATTTCATTCCTCATAAAGGATAAACTTTAAGAATCCTCTTGACATTGCTTTCTCCTCTAAGGATATATTTAAAAATGCACCTGATGGTCCTCTTTACATAGCTGATAGTATCTATGATAAGCCCACTAATGGGATACTAATAGATCCTGCCTGTGGAGGCAATGTGATCACTGAGGAATTCTTAATCTTGCATGAGCTCTATCAAGACATATATGATAAACCAAAAGCATGGATCAAGACACACAATGGTTTTTCTTGCCCTATGATGGTATCAATCACCTTAACATTGCAAATAGGAATGAAACATTAGATGTCTCATTCTCCATCATCCCATAGTCGAACCAATTTCATGTGAATCTAGGCCATCCATGGCTTCACTCCATGAAAGTTGTCCCTTCAATTGTCCATAAATGCTTAAATTTTCCCTTTGAAAATGAAGTATTCACTATCCAACATAGTGGCTTTAATCCATTGTCCTCTAAAGGTAACTTCTCCTTAGATTACTTTTGCCCTGAGCCTATGGAACCTATAAAGCCATGAGAAGACTTCTTTTTCTTGTCCTATCAAAATTTCAAGACAAAGAAGATGAAAAAATATCTCTTTAAAACATGTTCCCACCCACCATCGAACCTACCATCCTAGATGAAACCATGCTCGAGCCTAAAGAAATCCCACACAACCAAAACCAACCTAAAATAGAATCTTCACCTACCTCCTACAAAAGACCAAGAGATAATGAAAACAACCCCATCACACCTCCTAGAATAAAATAGGTTTGTAACAAATTTAAAGATAAAGTGGTTGAACAACATCCTATGGTTCCTTTTGTTCCTCCCCTTATGGAAGAAAAGAAACCTATGGTTGATCAACCCGATCCTACAAAAATGAAACTTGAAAATAGAACTAAAAGAAATAGAGGTGCTAGAGAGCATAGGAATAGACATCATACTCTTGCTCATAGGTTACATGAAGAACTAAATAAAGAAAATAAAAATCCAAACTTGACTGAAGAATTACATGATGACTCTACCCCTTCACTAAAACAAAACAATCCAATACAACAACCACAACAAGAGTTGAACTCTTCTATGGAAATTATCCTTCGACCTCCTATTGTGATTAACTTGGAAAATGATGATGAGGTGGCTGAAATCAATGAAGAGGTGCATAATGAATTGAATGCATTGTTTTCCTCTTCCCTGAGCTTAAACGAAAATTATCTTAAGAAGAATGTCGAACCAGGTGCTTCTCCTAGTTCGACACTTGCTCTTGTCCCTTTGAATAGTTTCCAGCCTTTAGTATACAATGAACATGATTGGGAGGTGGATGACCTAATTTAGGTTGACTCGCTTGTGCCTTACTAATCTTTTGCACTATTTCTTTTTCATTTTCTTTTCTGTTATTGCATGTACATAAAGTGATCCCCCATGATGCTTTTTTTTATGTTCTTGTTGGCAAGAGAAATTGCACATATCATTCAATGTTGTCATTAATGGAAACCCTAGTCAGTTATTAGATCCACACATCATCATTTGATCATACTAGAAGTTAGATCAAAGTTTTGTAATTAACTGTCAAGCAAGAACAAAGCCTCTAATAGAATTGTGTTCATCGATTCACATGCAATTTTATGTTATCATTTTGAGTTTTGGATCTCAAGAAAGGTTGTTTGGTATATGATTTCTATTATTATTGAAGCTTAGAGCTTCATATCGATCCATGTGCAAGTTAGAAGATCCGGTTGATTAATTTTTTGTTTAACAGTGCATGAAGGCCGACTAAGTGAATGTAGCCATTGCGGATATTCAAGGAGTACTTGTTTAGGTGTTTCTATGTTCTAGCATGTTTATTTGAGTCCTCACTATGTTGTGACCAACTTTGGTTGGTGCACATTAAGAATTAATTATGGATTGAGTCGACAGTTTGTAAATATTTCATATTTTGTTGGAGCTAACATGTAGCGATTAAATCTTTAGTTGTGGATATGTATAAGTGATTGATTATTTCATTTTGATGTATGTACAAAGTGTGTTGATGTATGTTTTGAAATTCAAAAGGATTCTAGAGAAATTATGCATAGTTTCACTTGTGCATAAAGGTATTTGTGATGTGAGTTAAAGTAGACAGAGCAAAAGAGCATAATCATACAAAAGGTCAAGAATTTGATTGATGATCTTAACCAAAATGATAATCAGGCATTAGTAGATGCTAATTTCTCAGTTAAAATCTTTTGGATGCTATCCAAATACTTTTGTAAGGCAGTGAGCCTTTCTATTTTTGAGCAATGAGCTCTAGGTAGTGTGCCTAAATGCAAGTGCATTCCCATTTTTGTAAACATATTTTTGAGTATACTCAGATCATATTGTGGATTGGCCTCCACCTTGGTTTTTCCCCTAATAGGGTTTCCACATAAAAATCCTTGTGTTATGGTGTTGTGGTTGCTTGATTTATGCTCATGCATATTTCTTTTTGTTGAATGTTATCAATACTTTAAAGATCAAATTAATAAAGTTAAAAATTGTAGAACACTGATTCACCCCCCCTCTTAGTGTTCCTTGATTCCAAAAATTCTCTCTCTCTCTTTGTGACATTCCACTATTTGTACCTTCATTAGATTCTCTATGTCTTAAATCTTTTATCTTTTCACTTTTATGTTTTTCATTTGTCTTTTGTTTTCATTTTTGGGATGATGCAAGGAATTGAGACATTTATGTCTCTTCCATATGACTTGGTATAGGGATTTCCAATTTATCGTTCATGTCTTCTTCTTTGTTACAATTTATCATTTTCTACTTTAAAGTATTTTTTTAGACCATGGTGGTTAGGAATTTCTTTAAAGTGGGGGCATACATTGGCAGTATTATTTTTCATTTTTATTTTTCATGGTTCATGGTGTAGTATTCTTACTTTATACAGTGTGTTTTTCATTTTATGGATGGCATTGGGTGCAATGTCCCTTAGGAGCATGATCTCTCTCAACATATTGCATTCCTCTTAGTGGCCTGAAGTGACACACTACATCCTCTGAGTTGCAAATTTTCTATTCTTTGATTGGTCCTCTCTTGGAGACATTAGGTACAATGTTCCCTAAGTTAAGACCTCACATGAACTAAGCAAGACTCTTTTGAACATTCTTTAAATTTTGCATTTTGCATTTTGCATTTATGTGGCCACTTTGCATAACACATCTTGCATGCCTATAGAGACATCCTATTTTCTAATGAGCTCCAAGCATACAAAGTTTTCCTTGTCACATGAAACTCAAAAACCATTTCTATGTGGCGCCTTATTAAAGTTATCAGGAGGTATAACTTTGGTATGGTTTGAGTGGGAATCCCAACCAAGGCATGACTTTCCACTATAGTGTAGGAAAATGCATACCCTTGCATTTTCACACTTATTTGGGCCCACCTTTCTTTATTTATCCCTATTTATGTCTTAATTGGTCCTATTTTGCATCCACAAAATCAATTAACTATATCCTTTTTTGGGTAATCTTGACAATCATTAGTGGATCATAAAATAAAACTTAATGATTCTAGTTGTGTGTCCCCGATTTTTGGGTCGGGACAAAGATACCACCTAGGGAATATTTGTCCCCCAAAGATCTTGGGACCCCAATTTCAAAAATTCTTTAAAGTGGCCCCTTTTTGGAGTATGTTCCCCGAGTTTCATGCCTTGGGACTAAGATTCCACATAGGGAATCTTAGTCCCCCTTGAGGTATTTTCGAGATTTAATTTCACATTCTAGTAGGATTTAGCATCCTTTAATTAATGATTTCATATGTTGACTTGTTGTGTTGTAATTTTTATAAAGCACAGATAAGTATAAAAACAAGGTCCTTTCAATCATTTTATGCTAACAAGCATACAATTATTCACTCCTAAGGAAATTTTATGAGATCAAGAGCAATTCATCATACATTTAGAGCCATCATCAAGATTCAAGGATCATATCAAGGATACTATTGTATCATGTTTTCTATTGTGCTAACATTTGTGATGTAGGACTTATGATTCAAGCAAGTGTTTTATGCAATATCAACATCCTTCAAGCAAGAGTCAAGAACCACATCCATTGTAGCCATTTCAAGCATATTTGTAGCACCTTATTACAAGGGTTTGGTGAGTTGTAACATTTCATGTGGTTCATTCATCATTTCCCTTCATTATTTCATTTCATTTCAAGGTTTAATTACCAACAAGGAGTTTGACCAAGGAAAAACCCTATTTATTAACAATCAACAAGTTTTTCCTCTCTTGTGTTCTTGTGTTTATATATGTAGGTTAAAGACTTGAAGATCATTTGAAGTGAAAAGTTGCATTACAAGTTGTCATATTCTTGGAAACTCACCTATAGGCCAAATCTAGAGGTTTCAAAACCTAAGATTAGAGAAGAAGGAAGTGCAAACCTTGAGCCTCAAGATGACATTCAAAGATTCCAAAAATTCAAGATAGGACTAAGTTTCCACCTAGGGCGTCTTAGTCCTCCTAAAGTTATTTTATAGAAATTCTTCTAGGTCTAGTTCTAACATCTGAAGATTTTGCATCTACCCCAAAAAATAGTAGTAGGACTAAGACAACAATAAGGATCTCTTAGTCCTCCATAGAACTTTTTGACAATGGCTCACCCCTTAATGTGTTGAGTGTAAATATTTTGGATAGGCTTCATGTGGATCAATCTCCAATTCAACCTGATTCTTTGTCCATCCATGGATTTGACAATGTAGGAAAACAACCGCTTGGTGTGATCACTTTGCCTATTATAGTTGGGCAAGCTACATTGGACACACCAATCCATGTTATGCCTAACGATCTTTCATATAATCTCATTTTAGGTAGACCATGGATTTATGCAATGAATGAAATTACTTCTACTCTTCATAAAATGAAATACATTTGGAAAAAAAAAGTGCATATCCTTGAAGCTTACCCCAATCCAAATAGTTGTTTGAACATTAAGAAAAACAAAGAGAATCATTTAAACATATTGTCACCAACTACACAAATGGAACCCATCCAACAACAAGAAAAACAACATATTGAACAAGTCACGAAGCTATTAGATGATGATTGGGGTTCCTTATATTTTGAACATAAATTCATGGGTGAATACAAGATCATAAACAAAGATTCAAATAAGGGAAATGAAAAAGAATTCATGTCAACATAAAATTTGGAAGGCCCTTCGACAACATCCACCTCAACCACTTCCGAACATAAGAAAAAACATTACACCACAAACTTTGAAGAACTCAACAACCAAAAACCACCTGATTCCAAAGCAATGAAAAAAATTTGTGGAAAAGGTTATAAGCTTATGAAACAACTCAGATATAGTGGAAAAGGATGTGGTGCTAACAAACAAGGTATCCACAACCCTATAGAGCCTCTCACACAAGAAACAACTCATGGTCTTGGTTATTTTCCTTTGATAGAAATAAAAAAGTATTCACTCAACATCAACACTATCACAAAATACCATTCAAAGACACCTTTAATAGTAGTACATCTTGAACGGATAGACGGGTATGTGCAAGGTCATCATGGAAAAAATAGGTCCTAAGTGGCAAAAAATTCAAAAAAATTAGAGTTAGGCAACTTGACGTAAAAATTTGAATATGTTATCTATATTATTTCAAAAATATGTAAGAATAGAATCTGTAGCAAATTTAATGTAGTTTCTAATCTGCTGGTTTATTTGAAGAAAAAAAATCTATTTGGTGAAAATTTGAAATTTCAATGCAGTAGTACTTAAATTTTAGGAAAAAATAAGAAGTAGGTGCCTTTCTAACCACCCTAATCATAATAAAATGATAATATTTTATTATAATATTTTAGACATAAGTAGAGGACTCATGTCCTGATGTGATGCATATTTTTTTGTAATTTTTTTCCAAGTAATAGTTAATTATGAATTTTTTATTACAACTTTTAAAAAATATAAAAAATCATATGTCTAACCACCTTAACTTGGTCAAAACTTCATGAAATTCATTTTTTTTAATCCTATAGTATGCAAATCATAGAATGTGACACATGTTTTGGATTCAAAACATGTGATACTGTTTGAAAGCTATAGATGTTTTTCAATCAGCTTATCAATCAGGACTTTAGTCATAATTCAAATAGAAAATGAATAATAATTATTTATTAAATTCAAAGTAAAGCATAATTTATATTGTGGAAAGTTGAGAATCTCCTTTAAAAACCCTTTTCATTTCATTAATTTTGGGTAAAAAAAGTTTTCAGCCACATACCCTACAAATACCCATCATATCGCCACTTTTAGGCCCATCATGATCATACACATACCCAGACACTAGTGGTCTTGAAAGTTATCCTTTGCAAGAAATGAAACAAATAAAGATATCCTTGCTTAATATAAATTTTATCTCGCAAAATGCTAATGACTTGAGTTCATTAGATTTTACACCCTCCTGTAAAGGAGAGAAAAAAATCTCACAATCTATGGAGTCTTGCGCAGGTATGACAACTAATACTAAGCAAGAGATATCTTTGTTGCGTACTATAGGAACATCTACCATTGATCAAGAGGGTATCTTGTCGAGACTCCTCCAAGATCACTTGATATCCCTTCCTCCAAGAGTTCGAAAGAAATTCTATTACAAAAAATTCATTTTGTACATATCACAAAGTCCATAGTCATTCTACTAATGAATGTAAGGCTTTGAGTAGTAAAATACATCTTAAGGATTTTGCTCCTCTTCCTTATGTTGGGGCACCTCATTCCTCTAATTGAAACTATTTTTCACTCTAGCATGCATCTTATAAATCCTCTCGGCTCATCCTTCTCCTGCACTAAGTGGGGGAAAGGGGTTGTGAGGTAAACTTTTCCTCATATGTCACTTGTCGTTTTATGATAGCCATTAACCTTTCATGAACATATAAGAGAAATTTTGAGATGTGGTTGATATGCCTTAAGTTGGCTCACACGTGACATAATACCTTTCATGACATAGCTTATAGGAAACATATAACTTGGCATAGGGCTTTCTTAGTAAGCTCTCATGTTATCTTCTTCTACTTTAAATCAATTTCTCATAGTAATGGTGTTAGCCACCACTTTAAAGTGGGGGAATACAATGACACTCAAATTTCATTGTGTGATTTTCCTTTTCTTGTGATTTCCTCCCTTGGAAACATTAGGTACAATGTTGCCCAGGATGAGACCTTGCACTTCTCCTCTCTTGGAAAAAATATGAAACCATTTGCACTTTTCCTCTCTTGGAAACATTAGGCATGATGTTTAGTAAGATGATACCTTGCACAAACTAAGCAAAACCCCTTTAAAAATTCCTTGCATTTACAATGTCTATGAGATTCAACCATACAAAGTTTTGTTTGCCTCATAAAGCTCGGAGATCATTTTCATTGTGGCACCTTATTAAAGTGATCAGGAGGTATAACTTTGGTATGGTTGAGCGGGAAGCCCATTTTGATGCATGAATTTCCCCATAGCCACTTGTGTGTGTGTGAGCACATATCGACCGTATGTTTCTCACCTCAAGATTAGGACTTCTCACCTAATAGATAGCCAAGAATTTCATCACCTCAAAGTGAGTATGCACTTTTTTTTTGGACAAATAGCCTAGATCTGATCCACATCATGTTGGAAAACGGTCAAAGCTTGATCCACCTTTTTATTTATACTTCTCTTCCTGCTAGATATTTCCCTTACATGATCATGTATCTTGTTCTGCTACAAATCATTCACCTTGTGCATGTCTTTTTGCACTTATGTTGGTTTGACTTAGGATCTTAGATCCTAGGGGCTTGGTTACCTCCTTTAATCTTTAACATACTAGACCATCCACATTGGTACAATTGGACCCCTCTTGAATGACTATTTTAGTGTGAGTTTGAAGCAAGTTCATCTTCTCACTAAAGTGGGGGTTAACTATGGACACGAAAAGTATCTCCTTTTCCTTGCTTAGCATGGGAATAAGTAGCAACAAATTTTACTTAATGAGGCCTTAATTTAGTGTTGTGAGGTGTTTTACATATCCACACTAGGTCTTGAGCACTTACAAATGAATTTATCAATGTCTTGTAAAGGTGTTGTAAAGTGTTGTAAAAGACTTTCACACTTCTCTAGACTTAATGGACCTTTTTTTAACCCTAATTCAATGTTATAAAATATATTTAATTGCATTATCACATTAATCTAGAAGGATTTTAAATTATACCTAATTCTAATCTAGTGTTGTAATGTGTTTTACACATTCACATTGGATGTTGTACCTTTCTAGGCTAAGTGGACCTCATTTCAATGTTGGAAAGCATATCTAATCACACTTTCACATTGAAATTTGTATCCCTAGCCCTAATTACCCTTTACATCATCATTAATAGGCCCCTATGGCCCCATATTGTGCATCTTGAGGCTTAATTTGATCAAGGACTAGACTAAATCATCATATAAACCTGATTTCTTCACTTCCCAACAATCTAGCTGGCAAAAGAGCCCCGATGGGACCAAGTCACCCATCTAGTTGAATTAGTCCCATCTAAGTTGGACTAAGTCACCCATCTTGCTGACTTAGTCCCATTTGGGCTATTTTTGAGGTTCAAGTGGGAAAAATTGGATTTTAAGTTTATTTTTCCTTCATGTCAGCCTTGGGGATCAAATTAACATGAATTTTAGGTGGATTTCCTATAAATACAAGCTTCTAAACCCTAATTCATAATAAATTCATTATTAATCCATCATTCGTCATGTTCTTAAGTCAAGTAGGCTATGGTTTTAACATTTCAAGTCATCAAGATATCTTTTTCAGGCATTCGAGGGAAGATTCTTCTTCTATTGTTGCAGAAATTCAAGATCTATCACCATGGAAATTTTCTAACCCCATTATTTCATGCTTCACTACATTATTTCTTCATTTTGGTTTAATTAGCTAAAAATGGGTTTGACCAAGGCAAACCCCCATGCCCTAACAATCAATATTTTCTCCTTCTCTCCTTGTGTGTTTGTAGATTTAGGTACATTGAGGACATGGAAACCATTGAAGAATAGGTTGAAGATTTATTGGAGTCATTTTCCTCCTTCCAAGGTCAAAACATCCACCAAAAGTCACTTTTAGGCCCAAATTTGAGAGTTTCAGAACTGAACACCTAGAGAAACAGAAAGTGTAGACTAAGGGCTTATGTTTCCACTTTTCAATTTTCAGAAAAGCCAAAGTGGACTAAGTCACCATCAATGGTGACTTAGTACCACTACACTTTTTTTTAGAGTTTTCTATAGATTTGGATACCCATTTGGCTGAAACGGGCTTTGGTGCAGTTTTCCAGATCTGGGACTAGGTCGCCCAAAATGGCGTAAGTGTCCCAGAAGGTCAAAATTTTAAGATCAGCAACATTTCCAATCTCCATTCTAGTCTGTAACACATTTACAGGTGCTCCTCTTCAATTTCATTCATTTTTTTTATATTGTTTGTTTAGATTTCTACGTATTTTTGCATACATTACTATGTTTTCAAACAAGGTGCATTTCTTTCATTTTCATTTAATAATCAATATCTCTCATCAGTTTATTGCATTTAGGACATTACATTTAGGCATAATTCATTCATACTTGCATTATTTTTGATTGGGGACATTGTCTATTTTGGCCTACTTCTCTCCTTTTAGGTGAAAAACCTTAGAAGTATTAGAGAAGTGTGGGTGCCAAAATATTTTTCCACAGTACCATATTAAATTCATGGAGTTATGGATTTGATATGGTCCCTAAGGGCTCACCTAGCGAACACCTAGCTTTACTAGCCCTCATGAGCATTTTATTTTTTTTCCTTTTTGTACCTTATTAAAGTCATGGAGGTATGGCTTTGATATGGTTCCTTGGGGCTCACCTAGTGAACAACTAGCTTCACTACCCCATGTGAGCATGCTTTTTTGTATCCTTTTGTCCTTATCCTAGTTGTAAGAATTGGCTATGAAGGTAGCCACCCAAGATCTAGAGGCCTAATAGAAAGCACAAAAGAGAGAGAATAGAATATGACAAGAATAAACTGTATTCAATGTCAATAATATGAGATGATAGAATGGTCCAATAATTACATAGGAGACCCCTTGGTTATATAGCCAAGGTGAGAACATAGGAGGGCATAAGATTATGGAAAGTGTTGTAATCTTATGACATGAGACAACAAGGAAGAGTTATCACTCCACCTAAAGTGGGAAAGGATAATGTGATAATCACCACAAAAGGTGGAGAGATAATCACATGATGTGTCTACAAAAGGTGGAAGTGATGAAATAATGACATGTCAAGTTCACCAAAAGTGGAAAATCTCCAAAAACCTCCTATGTGGTCCCTAAGTAAACTTAACTAAGGTGTAATCAAGACCTAGGACAAGGTACAAGACATATAATTACACCAACACAAAAGGTGGATCACCCACAAAAGGTGGAGAGATAATCACATGATGTGTCCACAAAAGGTGGAAGTGATGAGATAATGACATGTCAAGTCCACCAAAAGTGGAAAATCTCTAACAACCTCCTATGTGGTCCTTAAGTAAACTTAACTAAAGTGTAATCAAGACCTAGGACAAGGTACAAGATATTTAATTACACCAACACTAGTCATGGGGGTATGGATTTGATATGGACCTCTTGGGGCTCACCTAGTGAACACCTAGCTTCACTAGCCCTTTTGAGCATGCACTTTGTTTCCATAGTGGATAGCGTGTTCTACTTGTAAACATTTCTTGGACAAACAACCTAGATTTTGTCCACAACGCAATGGAAATAAAATCCAACATCTTAAGGAGTTTGGTGCTCTTCCTTATGTAGGGGCACCTCATTCCTCTAATCAATACTAATTTTCACTCTAGCATGCATCTTATAAATCCTCTCGAATCACCCTTCTCCTGCACTAAGTGGGGGCAAGGGGTTAGCTAGCCTTGTCCTCATATGTCACTTGTCATTGTCTCTTTTAGCTACCCATCACCCTTTCATGAAAATATAAGAGCAAGCTTGAGATGTGGATGATATGCCTTAAGTTGGCTCACACGTGACATACTACCTTTTCATGATGTAACTTATAGGAAACATATGACTTGGCATAGGGATTTCTGAATAAGCTCTCATGTTATCTTCTTCTACTTTAAATCAATTTTTCATAGTAATGGTGTTAGCAACCACTTTAAAGTGGGGGCATACATTGACACTCACATTTCATAGTGTGATTTTCTTTTTCTTGCGATTTCGTCTCTTCGAAACATTAGGTACAATGTTGCCCAGGATGAGACCTTGCACTTGTCCACTCTTCAAAATAAGATGAGACCATTTGTGCTTTTCCTCTCTTGGAAACATTAGGCATGATTTTCCCTAATATGAGAGCTTGCATGAACTAAGAAAAATCCCTTTGAACATTCCTTTCATTTACAATGTCTATGAGTTTCAAGCATACAAACTTTTGTTTTCCTCATAGAGCTTGAAGATCCTTTTCATTGTGGCGCATTATTAAAGTTATTGAGAGGTATAAATTTGGTATGGTTGAGCGGGAAGCCCATTCTAAGGCATTAATTTCCCCATAGCCACTCGCATGTGTGTGAGCAAATATCGGCCATATGTGTCTCACCTTGTGGATAGCCAAGAATTTTGTCACCTCAAAGTGAGTATGCATTTTGTTTTTGGACAAAAAGCCTATATCTGATCCACATCATGTTGGAAAAATGGTCGAAGCTTGATCCACCTTTCTATTTATACTTCTCTTCCTTCTAGATGGGTATGTGTAGGATCATGATGGGCCAAAAAGAGGTGATATGATGGGTATGTGTAGGATATGTTGCTGACAACTTTTATTTTACCCAAAATTGATAAAACAAAAAGGGGTTTTAAAGGAGATTCTCATCTTTCCATCAATATAAATTATTCTTTACTTTGAATTTAATAAATAATTATTATTCATTTTCTATTTGAATTACGAATAAAGTCCTAATTGATAGGCTGATTGAAAAACATCTATAGCTTTCAAACGGTATCACATTTTTTGAATCTGAAACATGAATGACATTCTATGCTTCACATACTATAGGATTAAAGAAAAAATGAATTTCATGAAGTTTTGACCAAGTTAAGGTGATCAGACATATGAGTTTTTATATATTTTAAAACTTGCAAAAAAAAATTACAAAAATATATGCATCACATCGAGACATGATTCCTCTACAAATATCTAGAATCTTATAAAAAAATATTATCATTTTTTTGTGGTTCGGGTGGTCAGATAGACACCTACTTATTTTTTCCCTAAAATTTAAATTCTATTGCATTGAAATTTCAAATTTTCACCAAATAATTTTATTTTTTTAAATAAACCTAGTTGTTTAGAAACTACATTCAATTTGCTACAAATTCTATTCTTACATATTTTTGAAATAATATAGATAAATTATTCAAATTTTTATGTCAAGTTTTCTAACTCTATTTTTTTTTTTAATTTTATTGCCACTTAAGGGCTTTCTTTTTCCATGATGATCTTGCACATACCCAAATATTGACAGTGCATGATCATGTATCTTGTTCTGCTACAAATCATTCACCTTATGCATGTCTTTTTGTGTTTATGTTGTTTTGACTTAGGATCTTAGATCTTTGAGGCTTGGTTACCTCCTTTGATCTTTGAAATCCTAGACCATCCACATTTGTAAGTTTAGACCCAGGCTCTTGAATGACTACTTTATTGTGAGTTTGAAGCAAATTCATCCTCTCACTAAAGTGGGGGCTAACTATGGACACGAAAAAAGTATCCCCTTTTCCTTGCTTGATATGGGAATAATTAACAACAAATTAGACTTAATGAGGCCTTAATTTAATGTTGTGAGGTGTTTTACACATCCACACTTGGTCTTCAACCCTTGAAAATGCATTTATTGATGCCTTGTAAAGGCGTTGCAAAGTGTTGTAAAAAAAATTCACACTTCTCTAGAATTAATGGACCTATTTCCCCCCTAATTCAATGTTATAAAATATATTTAATTGCATTATGATGTTAATCTAGAACGCTTTTAAATTAAACCTAATTCTAATCCAGTGTTGTAATGTGTTTTACACATTCACATTGGATGTTGAGCCTTTCTAGGATAAGTGGACCTAATTTTAATGTTGTAAAGCATATTTAATCACACTTTCACATTGAAATTTGTGTCCCTAGCCCTAATTACCCTTTACACCATCATTAATAGGTCCCTATGGCCCCATATTGTGCATCTTGAGGCTTAATTTGATCAAGGACCCAACTAAATCATCATATAAACTTGTTTTCTTCACTCCCTAACAATCCAGCTAGCAAATGAGCCCTTATGGGACCAAGTTTCCCATATGGTCAAATTAGTCCCATCTAGGTAGGACTAAGTCGCTCATTTTGGTGACAGTCCAATTTGGCCTATTTTTGATGTTGGAGTGGGAAAAATTGGATTTTAAGTTTATTTTTCCTTCATGTCATCCTTAGGGATCAAATTAATAGGAATTTTAGGTCGATTTCCAATAAATACAAGCTTCTAAACCATAATTCATAATAAATTTATTATTCATCCATCATTCATCATGTTCTTAAGTCAAGCAAACTAGGATTTTAATATTTCAGGTCATCAAGATAGCTTTTTCAGACATTCAAGGGAAAAATCTTCATCTATTGTTGCAAAAATTCAAGATCTATCACCATGGAAATTTTCTAACTCCATTATTTCATGCTTCATTACATTATTTCTTCATTTTGGTTTAATTACCTAAAAAGGGTTTGACCAAGGCAAACCCTCATGCCCTAACAAGCAGTATTTTGTCCTTCTCTCCTTGTGTGTTGATAGATTTAGGTACATTAAGGACATGGAAATCATTGAAGAATAGGTTTAAGATTTATTGGATTCATCTTCCCCCTTGCAAAGTCAAAATATCCACAAAAAGTCACTTTCAGGCATGAATTTGACAATTTCAAAATTAGAGACCTGGAGAAACAAAAAGTGCAGACTAAGGGCTTATGTTTCCACTTTCAAATTTTTGAAAAAGACAAAGTGGATTAAGTCGCCATAAATGGAAACTTAGTCCCACCACACTTTTTCTTTAGAGTTTTCTATAGATTTGGATACCCATTTTGCTGAAATGGGCTCTGATGGAGTTTTCTAGATTTGGGACTAGGTCACCCAAAATGGTGTAAGTGTCCCAGAAGGTCAAAATTTTAGGATCAATAGCATTTCCAGTCTCCATTCTAGTCTAAAACACATTTCCAAGTCCTCCTCTTTAGTTTCATTCATTTATGTTATTGTTTGTTTACATTTCCAGGTCTTTTTGCATACATCACTATGTTTTCAAACATGGTGCATTTCTTTAGTTTTCATTTAATAATAAATATCTCTCTTAAATTTATTGGATTTAGGACATTACATTTAGGCATACTTCATTCATAATTGCATTATTTTTGAGTGGGTACATTGTCTATTTTTCCCTACTTCTCTTGTTTTAGGTGAAAAACCATAGAAGTGTTAGAGAAGTGTGGGTGCCAAAATCATTTTCCACAGTACACCATATGAAATTCATGGAGATGTGGCTTTGATATGGTCCCTCATGGATCACCTAGTGAATTCCTAGCTTCACTAGCCCTCGTGAGTGTGCATTTTTTTCCTTTTTATACCTTATTAAAGTCATGGAGGTGTGGCTTTGATATGGTTCCTTGGGGATCACCTAGTGAACACCTAGCTTCACTAGCCCATGTGAGCATGACTTTTTTTTCCTTTTTTCCTTATCCTAGTCATAGGGGTATGGCTTTGATATGGACCTCTTAGGGCTCACCAAGTGAACTTCTAGCTTCACTAGCCCTTGTGAGCATGTGCTTTGTTTGCATAGTGAATAGTGTATTCCACTTCTATGCGTATTCCACTTGTAAACCTCTCTTGGAAAAATAGCCTAGACCCAGTCCATAGCACATTGGATGGCCAATTCAAGCTTGACTCATCGCATTTTTTATTTTTCCCTTTTCCTTTTTTCTATCTTTGATGGTGTATGTTTGTGATCTAGTAATGGCTTCATATATCATCTGCATGCATTTTCCTTTGTGCCTATGTTATTTTCCATATGATCTTGATCTTGGAGGCTTGACCACCCTCTCAATTATTATCATCCTATCTTACTAGCATTTTTAAATTTGAACCCCTCTTGATTTCATGGTTGGCTACTTTAGTGTGATTCTGAAGCAAGATCCTCCTCTCACTAAAGTGGGGGCTAAATGTCATGTAGAAAAATGCATACCCTTGCATTTTCACAATTTCTTTGGCCCACCTTGCTTTATTTAACCCTATTTATGTCTTAATTGGTCCTATTTTCCATCTACAAGCTTAATGAACTATATCTTTTTCTAGCTAATCTCGGAAATCATCATTAGATAAATGATAATTTAATGATTTTGGTTGTGTTTCCTTGATTTTTGGGTTGGTACTAAGATGCCACCTAGGGCATCTTTGTCCCCCAAAGGTCTTGGTACCCTAATTTCAAAAGTGCCTAAAAGTGGCCCCTTTTTGGAGTCTATGCCTCAAGATTCATGCAAGCCTCAAGAATAAGATGCCACCTAGGGCATCTTAATCCACCTTGAGGCATTTTTGGGATTTAATTTCTTGAATTCTTGTGGGATTTAGACTCCTTAATTAATTATGTCATATGTCAGCTCATTGTGGTGTCATTTTGGGATATTAAACATAGATAAGTATAAATACAAGGTCCTTTCAATCATTTTATGATAACAAGCATTCAACTATTCATTCCTAAGGCAAGTTTATGACATCAAGAGAAATTCATCAAGAATTTGGAGCCATCATCAATATTCAAGAATCATATCAAGGAGATTATTGCATCATTTTTTCTATTGTGCCGACGTTTGTGATGTAGGGTTTATGATTCAAGCAAGTTTTTTATGCAAGATCAACATCCTTCAAGAAAGATTCAAGAACCACATCCATTGCAGCCATTTCAAGCATATTTTTAGTGCCTTATTACAAGGGTTTGGTGAGTTGTTACATTGCATGTTGTTCATTCATCATTTCCCTTTATTATTTCATTTCATTTCAAGGTTTAATTACAAACAAGAGGTATGACCAATGCAAACCCCCATTTACTAACAATAAACAAGTTTTTCCTCTCTTGTGTGCTTGTGTTTGTAGATTTAGGTTGAAGACTTGAAGATCATTTGAAGTGAAAAGTTGCAAAGTTGCATGACAATGTTGTCATCTTCACGGAAACTCACTTACAGGAAAAATTGAGAAATTTCAAAACCTAAGATCAAAGAAAAAGGATGTTCAAACCTTGAGCCTCATGACCACATTCAAAGATTCCAAAAATTCAAGACAGGACTAAGTCGCCACCTAGGCCATCTTAGTCCTCCCAAAGTTATTTTGTAAAAATTCTTCCAGATATGGTTCCAACATCTGAAGATTCTACATCTTCCCCAAAAAATGCAGCAAAACTAAGACAATAGTAAGGGCATATTAGTCCTCCATAGCACTTTCTAACAACATTTTTACATTTCCAGAATCCTTGTTGCATTTCGAGACTTCCCAAGCACATACATCATAACTTCTTGTTGCATAATTTCATCATTTTCATCCTTCATTTAGCTTGCATTACTAGGTTTTTTAGGCTGAACGTTAAAGTGTCTTTTCCAAAAAAATTCTTGGTGGTGAACCCATTTAAGCCAAAAGAACCTCTTCCTAGGTCTTCCTTGTTGAGAGTTGACTCACCTTTAAGGTTGGTAATCAATTCAATTAGGGTTTGTAGGATATTATTGAGTGGCCTAGAAATAATAGGAGTGGGAATTTTCCATCCCATTTTCCAATTTTCTTTATGGTTCATTCACATAGCCACTTGCATGTGTGTCAATGCATACCATCCATGAGTTCATGTTTCTCACCCTTTTAGGAATTCTCACCCAATGGATAGATTGAAATTTTGTCACCTCAGATTGAGTATATTTTTTTTCTATTTTGGACAAATAGCCTAGATCTGATCTACAGTGTAATGGACAAACATTTGAATATTGATAAATTGGGTGTGATGTCCTTTAGAAGCATGATATCTCTCAGCATATTACATTCCTCTTAGTGTCTTGATGCGACACACTACATCCACTAAGTTTTTAATTTTCTATTTTTTGATTGGTCCTCTCTTGGAGACGTTAGGTACAATGTTCCCTAAGTTAAGACCTTGCATGAACTAAGCAAGACTCCTTTGAATACTCTTTATAGGAAGAACCTAGGAAAGATAGTATATAGATGAATTATTGATCGACTAGTGTACCTAGTTGGAAAAAGGGCGTAAATATGTTCAAAATGTTGTACAAGAATAAATATTATTGTGTCAAATGAAATAGCAATCAATGAAGGTTTTAATGTTTGAGTTGGAAAATTTATGATAATTTTCTTGTGACTTAAAAGTAAGTAATTGTATTGATATGTGTTCTTAATGAATCAAACATATTAATAATATATACCATTTCATCAAGATAACTAGTGAACATTGGAGAAATATACTTGGATTTTTATAGATGAGAATATTAGTTGGTAGAAATTCTCATAAAGGAATTAGCAAAGGAGAAGTTTGAACATATAAGAAATAATTTGGGATGCTAAATCAACTAATGGTAAAAATTGAGGGAGTCATCGAAATAAAATATCAATTTATCCCACTTATATTTAAATAATTTAACCATAATTAAACAAAGAGGGTAGACACATTGATATTTTGGAGGGTTAAACTTACTAGAGGATCACATTTGGTAATCCTATCAAGTTTTAAGAATTTAAAAATACTATTTGAAATTATTGGTACAAAGGAGATTGCAATATTAGTCATTCATGTTTGGTCCATACTTAACCTTGTCAAGCTATGAATATTTAAAGAAATTAATTTTCAACAACAATAAATAATTACTTGTAGTATATATTATTAAAAAAATAACTTGTAGCCATTATTGTAGGTTTACAATATGAGGACTTGTAAAAACGCTATTATAACACAATAGACTTGTAAGGTCAAACTTAATTTTATATTTTTTTCTTGATTTTCAAGGACTTTTTAAGATTTTAAATCAATGCTTCTAATAAGGACTACCCAATATAGTAGCCTGCACACATATCCTTTACATCCTTGCACAATGGAAGAAATTAAATTCTATAACTAAAATATTTTATTAAAATCACATAACATCAATAAAACATGCATACATAGTCATAGTATGCTATCCTGGTTGTAACCATTGTTGTATCATACCACTCTCTCACCACAAGACTTTGAATATAACCATAATCTAATTGTAGTGCCTTGTTCAATCAAAAAGGGTTTTATCTCTCATATTTTTGGAAGGAAATTGGATTTCCTCTCTCAATATGGAGGTAGAAGGAGGGCTTAGAAGACTTTTTAAGTTTGTGTTGTAATTATGTAGATTCTAACTTAGAGGTAGAGAGGATAACTATTATCACAATGTAAAATATACCTAAGGGATACTTTGAGGAACTCTACATCATGGAGCATAGGAATACAAGTGTTAATAAGGTAAGGTATAGATCTAGGTACACTTAGTAAGATAACACTTCAAAAAACTCTAGGGTTCTTATCACTCTATTTATTATCCCTTAAATTCCACTAATAGACCACTTAATCTCCTCACAATATTTTAGGATGATGGATTATAACATAGATGATTTTGTAATCAAATTACTACCTAGTACATCAATGGTAATTTAAGGATCTAGGTCCACTTGTAGGTTTGATAACACACTTCAAATATTATAATTGGGATATAATATTATGATGTTAAAAGTGAGTGTAAATATAAAAAATCCATTAGAATTGAAGAAATTAGTGACAACATCAAAATTATTGGAAATATTAGGGATATGAATCATGTAAGGGTTAACAATTGGGCTACACTAAAGTGAATTATGAGCAAGATATATATATCACATGAACTGTGATGAGGAGAGGATGTATCATGAAATCTATGCAATTAAATTTCTTGATTGGACATTGTTATCTTGTTCATTTTTTACTTCATACTCCTCTAAATTTTGATTTTCCGCCAACTTATTTGGCATGATGTTCAATTATATTTCAATCTAATAGAATTAGTACAAAATGCAAAAAAATGATTATATGTTATCAAATTTAGACATAAAACATGATAATTAATATTCCTAACTTTTAAAACATGAAAATACTAGAGTTCATACTATCAAATTCTATCTAAACACATATAATTTTTAGTTCTTCTACATTGAAAAAAAATAGGTGGTGGAATTGTTAAAGAACTATTGATATTTTTTCAACACCATAAAAATTGTGTCTATGTTAGATAAAGTGCATATTCCAAGTAAAATGGGGCATTTGGGTCTAGAATGATGGGATCCACATGTGTTTTTACCATTTTTGGAATTCTAACAAATGCAATTATTCTTTAACATGAATTCACTATAATATACTCACATTTATACTTTCTTTGAGTATTTCAATATAGAGATAGGGAGAGAGAGAATGAGATAGGGATATAAATAGTGAGAGATAAAGGGGGAGAAAGAGAAGGAGAAATATAGAGAGATAGAGATATAGATATAAAGGTCTAGGAAGAGGGAGATGGATAGATAGAGGGAGGGGTATCAAGAGATAGATAGGTAGAGATAAAGACAAAGGGAGAGAAAGGGTATGTGCAGGATCATCATAGAAAAAATAGGCCCTTAAGTGGCAAAAAAATCAGAAAAAATTAGAGTTAGGCAACTTGATGTAAAAATTTGAATAAGTTATCTATATTATTTCAAAAATATGTAAGAATAGAATCTGTAGAAAATTGAATGTAGTTTCTAAACTACTAGGTTTATTTTTATTTTTTTAAATCTATTTGGTGAAAATTTAAAATTTCAATGTAGTGGTACTTAAATTTCACAGAAAAAATAAGAAGTAGGTGTCTGTCTAACCAACCTAACCACAATAAAATGATAATATTTTTTATAATATTTTATATGTAAGTAGAGGACTCATTCCCTAATGTGATGCATATTTTTTGTAATTTTTTCCAAGTAAATAATTAATTATGAAATTTTTATTACAACTTAAAAAAAACTCATATGTCTGACCACCTTAACTTGGTCAAAACTTCATAAAATTCAATTTTTCTTTTTTTAATCCTATAGTATGCAAAGAATAGAATCTGACACATGTTTTGGATTCAAAAAATATGATACCGTTTGAAAGCTATAGATGTTTTTCAATCAACCTATCAATCAAGACTTTAGACGTCATTTGAATAGAAAATGAATAATAATTACTTATTAAATTCAAAGTAAAGCATAATTTATATTAGTGGAAAGATGAGAATCTCCTTTAAAAACCCCTTTTGTTTCATCAATTTTGGGTAAAAAAATAGTCAACCACATACCCATCATATTGCCACTTTTTGGCCCATCATGATCCTGCACATACCCAAAATATATATAGAGATATCTAGATAGGTAGAGGGAGGGATAAAGATAAAGAGATGAAAGGAGGTAAGAAGAGAGAGGGGTGGGAGGGGGAGAAAGATAGAGAGGTACAAGGAGAGGATAGGGTTGACATAAGGAGAGATAGCTTAATATATAGAGAGGGAGAGAGGGAAAGAGACTAAGGAGTAGGGAGAGAAAGGGTGAGATAGAGAGATATAGAGATAAAAAATAGAGATGGAGAGATAGCAAGATAGAGAGAGGGAGAGAGGGAAATATGGGAAGTGTTAGTGTGAAAGGGGTACTTTATCTAACTACTTCATTCTTAGCTAGTTCTCCACTAAAGTCCTCTTCACACTAGCTTAACTTTACATAGGGATAAGGTGGTTGAGCCTTTAATGAAATGAGTTGTCACACCTTATAGGATGCCAACACTTGTCATAATCTAGTTGCATCTATCTCTCCCCTTGTCCTATATAAACAAGGCATTTCCTTTGTAATTCTTAATTCTCAAGCTAAATATAGCTTTGCATTCTTAAGAGGAATACAGTTTATTCCTTCTCATATTTTTGGTTTTTCTTTCCTTCAGTCATTAGATTCTTGGTAGGCTAGTTAGCAAATCTCACATGTTATCAAAGCCAAATTTGAGTTGTGGGTTAGCATTCCTTTAGGATATCTGAGAGTGTTGAGAAAAACTAAGTATGCTCTTCTCTTTCATCCTCAGATGATCTAGAGAATTAGAAAGGTGTGAGAAAATACCAGTTTATGGGGGTTTCATACATTGAATTTTCAGTTACAGGTCTTCTTGAAGCTTCCTAGATAGATTTTGAGCTCACAATTGAGTCTAGAGCAGCTGAGACATTCAGATCTACCCTTTTTTTGTCTGAAACGGACGACAAAGGCTAGATCTACAACAATTTCAAGAAGAAGGTTCATTGCTAAATCCACCAAGGAGCCATCATTTCATAGCATTTTGGGTCAAATCCAACCCTACCATCGTGCTCAGAAGGCCCGAAAACCATAAAATCAACTGTCAATAAATCAATTTTGGACAAAGTTGCCAGGTGAGGCAACTTTTTTTTGTCCAGGGAGCCATTTGACTCCATGAAAAAATTAATTTAGAAAATAATATTTACTTTAAAATAAAAATATTATATTGTTTTAAAATGAAATATTCTTTTCTATTTATTTTTTAAAAATATCTATATTTTGATTTTTAAAAAAACTTGCAAAAAGAAATATATATTTTTTATTTTAAAAAAACTATATTTGCAAATATATCTATTTTTTGCTTTTTAAACATTCTTGCAAAAGGCTATTTTTGTTTTAAAAAAATCTGCAAAAAAAGAAACAATATTTAAAAAATATCTTTTTGCTAAAAAAATATATTATATTTCATTTTTTTAAAAATAAAAAATAAAATAAAATTGGAACTTAACATTTTCATTAAATATTTAGAAAAAGGGAAATTTAAGAAAAAAATATTCATGTGCAGTACCTACACAGGTACTACTTGCGTAGACCTTAGGCAAAAGGTACCGATTAGTTCAAATTGATAATGAACTAATCAGTCCCGATTTGAAGTTTTTTTATAACATCCAGGATTATGTAACAAAGGTCAATGACCTTAGACCACAATGTAGATCATGTGGCTCTATAACACTTTAAAAAAACTTCGACATGAATTTGCAACTTTTGTTTCTAGCTTTCATACTCATAGGTTGACAATGGGATCCACATTTACTACACCTTTTGCTTCATTTTCTAAAATGTTAATGCAAGAACAAGGTAAGCTTCTTTCAATGGGTCTTCTCAAGCCTTCACATTCACAAGCTTTGATGGATGGTCAACCAAAGGGTCAAAAAGAATCAAGGAAATCTAACAACAAACAAAAGCAGTTCAAGAAGAAGTCACAAAGAGATCAAGCAAAATCATCGTCAACAACAAACTCCAAGTCCTCCTCTTCAAAGGGAAATTTTCAAAAGAAGGAGTAGCCAACTTGTAGCTACTACAAGAAACCTATTCATGACAAACATTCTTGTCATAAGAAGAAGATCAATGAGTTTAAGCATCTTCTTAAAAGGAACAACATTAATCTGCCTTCTTATGTTGCTCAACAATCCTCCACTCCTTCAAAATCAAGTAAAGGGAAAGCACATGCAGTTGTTGCTATTATTGATTCTTCAAAAGAGTGGATTCTTGTCTCAGGTGCATCACATCACATGGGTTCTATTAAATAACAATTTTATTTGTTGGGGCCTTGCTCGGTGCCCCACATTCTCATCGGGGATGATTCTCTAGTGGATGTAATTGGAAAGTATTCAATTGATACTGGCAATGGTACATTTGAGGATGTCCTTTGCATGCCTGATCTGTCAACCAACCTTCTCTCTATCTACCAAATGACTTAGAATGGTAGAAAAGTTGAATTCACTCTAGATTCTATCAGCATCAAAAATCTTGAAGATAATGCACTCCTTGCAATTGGTAAGGCCAATCATGAGTCTCGCTTGTATGATTTCTCTCATTTTGTACCTAATTCACATTCAATTACATTGCTCACCCATTCAAATTTTGTGTGAAAACTATGGCATGAGTGGTTTGGGCATCTCAACTACCACTATCTTCAACAACTCAGCAAACAGAATATGGTCACAGGTCTTCCTCAAATCAAAATTTTAGATGGTGTATGTTGAAGTTGTGCCTTAGGAAAACATCCTGAGGAGAAGTTCAATAAAGGGAAGGCTTGGAGGGGTTTAGAAGTCCTTGAATTGGTTCATAGTGACTTGGAGGGTCCTTTTCCATCGTCATCCTTCAGTAAGGCTCATTATTTGCTCACCTTCATTGATGACTATTCCAGATACACATGGGTCTACTTTCTTCGAAACAAAGCATAAGTCTTTAATATATTTCAAGAGTTTAAGGCTCATGTTGAGAAGCAATCTGGAAAGTGTGTCAAACTTCTTCACACTGATAATGGAAAAGAATATGGGAACCATCATGGTGCAAGAGTACCAACCAAAAACAATCATATTTTTGATGTTTTGTTTTTTTTAATCATTTTTTTTTTATGTTGGGACTCTAACACCAGTTGGATCATGTTTGTGGTCCTTTTTGATGTTGTGATTATGAGTTCACTAAAGTTGGGTAACCTTTTATATTGATTCCCTAGTTTTTGTAAAGAGTTCGAAAACACATTGTGTTTTCAAACAGCGAACTATTTGCTATTCTTGCGCGTGGTTAAGCAAACCTAACGAATTATTTGTGTGGTAAAAGGTGCCTCCCAAATTTCTTTATGGGTTGGACATTTTTGAGAGTGGGTGTTGAATGAAAACAATCTGAAACAGTGAATTAAGAATGCATTTTTTTCTGTGTGTTATTACTTTTTCTTGTGACAGCGCTAATAATGGAATGAAAGAAGCCCGTGCCTTGATTAAAATACGATGTATTGCATTCTTTAAAGTTCCTTTTAATTATTTTTAACTGTGATTTCCACCGCTTCTGTATTTAGACAAATTTTATGTGTTTTATTTTAGTTTGCTGCCTGACTGGTTAATTTAGTCCACATGGGGTTTTAACCTACTTCCACACTGTACCACACAGTATGGGTTTCTTGGAAGTAAGGTTAAACTCCCTAGTTGTATATAGTGTATATAAAAGTGTTGGAAGTGGCACAAAAGAAGCATGCTCCAGTGATCTTTCCTAGGCGAGCTTGAAGCCCGGCAAGGAAAGACTATTAAATCTTTGAATCTAACGTGGCAGGGGTGAGTCTAATGGTGTATGCAGGGGATTCTAGAAAGGAAAGAAAAAAAAAGAGTCAGAAATCTTACCAGTGAATGTGAGGTTGGGAAATATTGAGCAGATCAGAAATTAGAGGAAGGAAACTCTAGTCCTAGAAGAAACAAGATTGACACTTGGGTATAGACTGACAAAGTTTCAAACCCTAAGAATCTTCTGGTGTTTGGAAAATGAACTAAGGTGCCTAAAAGAAGATTGTTTCAAGCTGTTGACAGTGAGCAGTTGTGGACTATTAATATTGTTGAAAGGGCTGAAAGGAAATCAAGGTTTGTAACCCTACCAAACTCTAGAACGGGAACTTTAAGAAGATGATGAAGAACTGAACCCATTGTTTGTTCTAGACTATGTGGTAGATGACTTAGGAAGATGACTTTGGAAGCCTGAAAAACTATCACACACCCCTGTAATAGAGTTAGATAGTGTTGGTATGAGCTAGTCTTCAAGGGATTGAAGGCTAGGAATGACATGGAAAAAAGAACACCAAGGAATGTTTTAGTTAAGGCATGGTGATTGATTTGGAACATTGATAGCAGGGTTGGTAGCAAAGACCAGGGGTGCAAAAATTAATTTGGGAACCTATAGGTTTGGTAGAGGTAGCAACACAGGGATTTGCTAAAGTGAGACCCGGAGCATTGAATCAGTGAATGGTTCAATCCAACCCTCGTTCTATCAAATTGGTATCAGAGCATAGCTAAAGATTTGGGAAAGGAATCTTGCATGTCAGACATAGAATCAAGTGATACTTCCACCATGGTGACCAATGAAGAATTCGCAAAGATGGTTGAAGAGTAGGAAGAAGACAATAAGCAATTGAGGGAAAGAATAGCTCAACTTGAGGCAGCAGTGAGGAGTGCACAGTTTGAAGGAAGAATTCCAAAAGAAGAAGAGGTTGCAGAGGAAGATAAGACCCCTGAACCTGACCTCGTCTTGAAGGAGGAGCCTTTCTTGAAGGCATTAAAAGCTTTGAGTGGAAAATCACTTGAAGGAGTGCCACTATTTAGTGGAAAGATGGAACCTGACTTAGTCATGGACTGGATAGAAGGAATGGAGAACCACTTCAAATGTGATGGAGTTACAGAAGCACAGAAGGTGAAGGTTGCAAAGTCAAGGTTGAGAGGATTAGCATTAACTTGGTGGAATTTTATTCATACCGAAAGGGAGAAACAAGGTAAGCAGCCCATATCAACCTGGAAAGGAATGGTTGCTAAAGTGAAAGAAGCCTATATGCCAGATGATTATGAAATTCAGCTCCACAAGAAAGGGCAGAGTTTAAGACAAAAAGACCAAGATGTAAACACCTACACGGAAGAGTTTCAGAAGCTTTGTTTGAGATCGAATGTGGCAGAAGATGAGAGCCTAAAAGTGGCTAGATACCTCAATGGTTTGAAGTGGAATATACAAGAAGAGATGGCTTTGCTCAGCCCCAAGATAGTCCACCAAAGTTATCTACTAGCTATCAAGATTGAAGAGAGGAATAAAAGGAAGCATGATCAGTCCTCAAAGGGCAGAGGAAGAGGCAGAGATCAAAAAGGACAGCGTGGAGGTTACCAAGGAAGAGGTGGTGACCAAAGAAGCCAAGGAGAATCCAAGCTTACAGAGCATGGAGGTGAAACCTCATCAAGAGGAGGATTTAATAGAGGAAGAGGACCTCAAGGGGGTTCAAATAGTGGTAGAGGAGTAGGTAGAAGTAACTCTTACTTTGCCACCATGAAGTGTTATAACTGCAATTAGCTAGGCCATCTAGCTTATAGATGCCCGGAGAAGGCTTCATCTAGCAACGAGAAAAGAGTAGCTTATGCACAAGAGGACACCGTAAGTGTAAAGACACTTGAGATCAGTCACATAGAATCAGAAGAAGGTAAAAATTTGATGTTTAAGAGAGTGTTGATCAGACAACCAGTCAAGGAAGAACCCAAGCAAAGGAGAGCTTTGTTCCGAGCAAGATGCAAGATATTGGGAAAGGTATGCAAGGTCATTGTAGATTCTAGTTCTACGGACAATATAATATCTGAGGAGGCAGTAAATAAGTTAAAATTACAAAAGGTACCTCATGCCAATCCCTACAAAGTCACATGGCTGAATAAAGGGCAGAGTGTCTTAGTGAATGAGCAGGTTACAGTGGAATTCTTGATTGGAGGCTACAAGGACAAGCTGATTTGTGATATACTGCCCATGGATGCATGCCATCTTCTTCTTGGCAAGCTGTGGCAATATGATAGAGGTGTGGTATATCATGGGAAGGAGAACACCATTGAGTTCACGAAGGATGGGAAAACCCTCAAGTTGCAATCGTTGATTGAGGAAGATGAAGGGCAGTCCAAGGTTCTGAACATTATGTTGAGCAGTGGCAAAGAGTTCATCAAGGATATACACTAAAGGAATGAAGGGTATGTGATCATGATGCAGCCCAAAGAAGAGGAAAAGGCTGCAAGGACAGTGTTACCAGCAGCAGTCCAAAACTTGCTTGACAAATACAAGAGCATAGTGAGTGATGGAACACACTGAACCCTACCACCCAAGAGAGCAATAAGTCATCAAATTGACTTCATACCTAGAGCCTCATTGCCTAAAAAAGAAGCATACAAACTGACCTCTGAATAGAACCAAGAGGTGGCAAGACAAGTGGAATAGCTGTTGAATCAAGGTCTGATTCAAAAGAGTATTAGTCCATGTGCAGTCCCAGTTGTTTTGGCAACAAAAAAGGAGGTAAATGGAGACTTTGCACTGATTCTAGAGCAATAAATAGAATCACAATTAGGTATATATTTCCAATACCTAGGATTGAAGATTTATTGGATTGCCTTGGAGGTGCAAAATTTTACACTAAGCTAGATCTTAAGAGCAAGTATCACCAAATCAGAATTAAGGAAGGTGATGAGTGGAAGACAGCTTTTAAGACAAACGATGGTTTATATGAGTGGAAAGTGATGCCATTTGGCCTCTCAAATGCCCCTAGCACATTCATTAGACTAATGAATGAGGTGCTTAAAGATTTCACAGGGATTTTTGTGGTAGTTTACTTGGATGACATACTGATTTTCAATAAGACAGCAGAAGAACATTTGAAGCATGTAGAGATGGTACTCAAAAGATTGCAAGAAGAACAGTTAACAATCAACCTTGAGAAGTGAGAGTTCTTCAAACAAGAGCTTGTGTATCTAGGCTTTGTGGTGTCTCAAGGAATGTTGAAGATGGATCCAAGTAAGGTGGAAGCTATCCTAAACTAGCCTACACCAACCACAACAACTAAGGTAAGAAGTTTTCATGGTTTGGCTCAGTTTTATAGGAAGTTTATAAGGAATTTTAGTGGTATATGTGCACTAGTGTTAGACACGATCAAGGGTGGTCAGAAAACAAAGTTTAAGTGGACTTTAGAGGCTGATAAAGGGTTTGAAAAGTTGAAAAAAGAAGTGGCAACACAACCTATCTTGTTATTGCCTAGTTTTGATAAATTGTTTACAGTTGAGTGTGATGCAAGTGGAGTAGCAGTAGGAGGAGTCCTTAGCCAAGAAGGTAGACCTATAGCCTTCTTTAGTGAAAAACTCAATGAAGCTAAGAAAAAATACTCCACCTATGATCTAGAACTTTATGCTTTAGTGCAGTCCCTTAGGAAATGGAGGCATTATTTGCTGCCCAAAGAGTTTGTGGTTTTCACGGATAACCAGGCACTCAGTTATATTAATACCCAGGAGAAGTTAAGAAATAGGCACTTGAAATGGATGGAGTAAATTCAAGCTTTCACATTTACCATTAAGCACAAGAAGGGACAGCAAAATAAAGTGGCAGATGCATTAAGCAGGAGGATGTTGATAGTCCAAGAGATACAGCTGAGAAGCATAGGATTGGAAAGTTTTAAGGATCTCTATGGTGATGACGAAGACTTTTCCGAAGCCTACAAGGTATGTGCAGACTTTGCAAATCATTTTCATAGTCAATATGTTGATTATACATTGCAAAATGGGTTGTTATTCAAGGGTAATATATTATGTGTCCCAAGAGGATCAATGAGGGAAAATCTGATCCAAGAGAAACACAATGGTAGTCTTAGTGGACACTTTGGAATTAATAAAACTTTAGAGCTCGTACAAAGGTTTTACTATTGGCCTAAGTTAGCACGAGATGTCAGGAAGTATGTTGAACAATGTGTTGTTTGCATGAGAGCCAAAGGGGGAGCTAGCAATGATGGGTTATATCAGCCCCTTCCTATTCAGAACAGACCATGGGAGTGTGTGAGTATGGATTTTGTGGTGGGTCTACCCAAGACTAAATCTAGTTTTGACAGTGTTTTTGTAGTTGTGGATAGATTTAGCAAGATGAGTCACTTTATTCCTTGCAAGACTACACACAATGCAAGCTACATTGCTCATCTATTTTTTAGGGAAGTTATGAGAATCCATGGATTTCCATTGAGCATTGTCTCAGATAGGGATGTTAAATTCATGAGTCATTTCTGGAAAACACTATGGAGCAGATTGGGAACTAATTTGTCATTTGGATCATCTTACCATCCTCAGACTGATGGTCAAACTGAGGTAGTTAACAGAGTGTTAGGTAACCTATTGAGGTGCTTGACAAAGGAATATGGACAGACCTGGGATATGGTGATTTCCCAAGTGGAATATGCATATAATGATAGTGTGAACAGGACTACAGGAAAAAGCCCATTTGAAGTTGTGTATGGGATGCATCCAAGAGGAGTTTGTGAACTCAGAGACCTTCGAACAATGGAGAATAGGAGTGAACATGCAGAAGACTTCACTCAAAACATGAAGGAGATTCATGAGCAGGTTAAGAGGAAAATCACAGTAGCAACACAAAAGTTGAAGGACAAAGTTGATGAGTCAAGGAGAGATGTGTAGTTCCAAGTGGGTGATTATGTGATACCAGTTCACCTCAACAAATCCATATTGCAGAAGGGGATGTCCACGAAGTTGCAAATGAAATGGGTAGGACCATGCAAGGTGATAGCTAAGTATGGAAAGAACGCATACAAGGTGGAACTTCCATCAGATTTGGGTATATCTCCAGTCTTCAAAATTGCTGATTTGATTAGGTACAAGGGAACAATCAATGATGAAGTTCAGAATAGTTAGGAAATTTTTTAAGATATCAGTAATATAACCCTTCCAAGTCAAGAGAAAGCTCAAGCAGAGAAGGTCTTAGAGTCTAGGGTGAAGAAAGCAACACGACACAAGGCATACATGGAACACCTTGTCAAGTGGAAGGGAAAACCTGAGTCTGAGGCTACTTGGGTTGAAGAAGTAGATTTCAAGAAGCAAGGAATTGATCCATCACTGCTGTCACCTCATGTTCCTTGATCTTCGTGTTGCGAGGGGGAGAATGGTGCAGGAGCACCAACTAAAAACAATCATATTTTTGATGTTTTGTTTTTTTAAATCATTTTTTTTATGTTGGGACTCTAACACCAGTTGGATTGTGTTTTTGGTCCTTTCTGATGTTGTGATTAGGAGTTCACTAAAGTTGGGTAACCTTTTATATTGATTCCCTAGTTTTTGTAAAGAGTTCGAAAACACATTGTGTTTTCAAACAGCGAACTGTTTGCTATTCTTGGGCGCGGTTAAGCAAACCTAATGAATTATTTGTGTGGTAAAAGGTGCCTCCCGACTTTCTTTATGGGTTGGAAATTTTTGAGAGTGGGTGTTGAATTAAAACAATCTGAAACAGTGAATTAAGAACTCATTTTTTTCTATGTTATTACTTTTTCTTGTGACAGCGCTAATAATGGACTGAAAGAAGCCTGTTCCTTGATTAAAATAGGATGTATTGCATTCTTTAAAGTTCCTTTTAATTAGTTTTAACTATGATTTCCACTGCTTCTATAATTAGACAAATTTTATGTGTTTTATTTTAGTTTGCTACCTGACTGGTTAATTCAGTCCACATGGGGTTTTAACCTGCTTCCACATTGTACCACATAGTATGGGATTCTTGGAAGTAAGGTTAAACTCCCTAGTTGTATATAGTGTATATAAAAGTGTTGGAAGTGGCACAAAAGAAGCATGCTCCAGTGATCTTTCCTAGGCGAGCTTGAAGCCCGGCAAGGAAAGACTATTAAATCTTTGAATCTAACGTGGCAGGGGTGAGTCTAATGGTGTATGTAGGGGATTCTAGAAAGGAAAGAAAAAAAAAGAGTTAGAAATCTTACTAGTGAATGTGAGGTTGGGAAATATTGAGCAGATCAGAAATTGGAGGAAGGAAACTCTAGTCCTAGAAGAAACAAGATTGACACTTGTGTATAGACTGACAAAGTCTCAAACCCCGAGAATCTTCTGGTGTTTGGAAAATGAACTAAGGTGCCTGAAAGAAGATTGTTTCAAGCTGTTGACAGTGAGCAGTTGTGGACTATTAATATTGTTGAAAGGGATGAAAGGAAATCAAGGTTTGTAACCCTGCCAAACTCTAGAACATGTACTTTAAGAAGATGATGAAGAACTGAACCCATTGTTTGTTCTAGACTCTATGGTAGATGACTTAGGAAGATGACTTTGGAAGCCTAAAAAACTATCACACACCCCTATAACAGAGTTAGATAGTGTTGGTATGAGCTAGTCTTCAAGGGATTGAAGGCTAGGAATGACATGGAAAAAAGAACACCAAGGAATTTTTTAGTTAAGGCATGGTGATTGATTTGGAACATTGATAGCAAAGTTGGTAGCAAAGACCAGGGGTGCCAAAATTAATTTGGGAACCTATAGGTTTGGTAGAGGCAGCAACACAGGGATTTGCTAAAGTGAGACCCGGAGCATTGAATCAGTGAATGGTTCAATCCAACCCTCATTCTATCACATCAATTTGAGAAATTTTGTACTCTTGAAGGGGTTGATCTTCAACATATTGTTTCCTACACACTACAACAATATGGTGTAGCTGAGAGGAAAAATAGACCTCCTCGAAAGAGATGGATGGTTGCATGATCCATGCTCGCTCCCTTGCACCTTCATATTGGGTTGAAGCTATCAATTATGTTGCTCACATCCAAAATAGAGTTCCACATAAGGAATTAAAGGGTATCACTACCTTTGAAGCTTGGTGTGGAAGGAAACCTATTGTGGGTCACTTTAGAGATTTTGGCTCCCCAACATGGGCACATATTCCTTTAGAGAAGCACAATGCCTTGGAACCTCAGAGTCAGCCTTATATCTTTGTTGGTTACCCTAATGGTGTCAAAGGATATCAACTAATGAATCCTATAACACATGAG
This sequence comes from Sequoia sempervirens, assembly GCA_007258455.2. Classification (NCBI taxonomy): domain Eukaryota; kingdom Viridiplantae; phylum Streptophyta; class Pinopsida; order Cupressales; family Cupressaceae; genus Sequoia; species Sequoia sempervirens. The sequence goes on along the minus strand of VDFB02075321.1, from coordinate 428,779,831 downwards.
ATCTTCATTGAGCATAGTTTACATTTTGAGGAAAGCTCTTCTAGCTCATCCTCTACTGTTCCTTCCTCCACAATGGATTTAGAGGATTCTCACATTGAGGATTTTACTCAAGCTTTCTCTAGTCATCAAGTTGATCATGAGATTTCATCTTCCTCTTTAGAGAGTTTTGAATATCCTCCTCCATCCCTCACCATGCCTCATTGGGCTCGCCAAACACTTGAGTCTCTAGGAGATCTTGTTGGGGATCATTCAAATACAAGGAGGACTCCATCACAACATCAAGAAATTCCACATTCCTACATCACCATAGCTTCAGATACACAATCATTTCATGAAGCATTCAGTATTGTTGAGTGGGATTCCATAATGGAGGAAGAGTGCAACTCTTTAATGTGGAATAAAACATGGGATCTTGTTCCACTTCCCAAAGGAAGAAGACTAGTTAGGTGTAAGTGGATCTATAGAACCAAATTTGTAGTAGATGGTTCAGTTGACAAGTATAAAGCACAACTTTTGGCCAAAGGTTTCTCTCAAGTACTAGGTATTGACTACATTGAGACATTTTTCCCTATTGCCAAAATGAACTCCATTCGCTTGCTACTTGTTACTTATGCAGCACATGGTTGGGTTGTACATCAAATGGATGTGAAGAGTGCATTTCTTCATGGAGATCTACATGAAGAATTTACATGGAGCATCCATAAGGATTCATTCAAGATTCTTCATTGGTTTGTAAACTAAGGAAGTCTCTCCATAGCCTCAAACAAGCTCCACAAGCTTGGTATGCCAAAATGGACTCCTTTCTTCTCTCCATTGGATTCTCTAGATGCTACTCCAATCCAAATGTCTACATCTTGCGGTAGGAGGATGCTCTTCTCTTCTTGGCTCTCTATGTTGATGAATTTATTATCACTAGGAACACTTCATCCATCATCACAACTATGAAGAATGCTTTGCATGACATATTTTCCATGACTAACTTAGGTCTCTTGCACTACTTTCTCAAGATCGAGATCACATAGACCTCTTTTGGGATCTCACTTGCACAACCCAAGTATGCTCTTGATCTTTTGTCATGTTTTCATATGGTTGATTGTAAGTATAGACACCAACTCCCTTTTTGTCTAGAGTTAAGGTTGAAGCAAATTGTTCCACGGCACTAGTTGATGCTATTTTGTATCATCAACTTGTTGGTAGCCTCATCTACTTGAATCATACTCACCCCGAAATTTCCTTTGTAGTCGGAATTGTTTCATGCTTCATGATGGAACCACATGAGCTTCATTGGAAAGTTTCCAAATGCATTTTGCACTACATCTAGGGAACTCATTAGTATGGGATTCACTATGCAGCAAGCACAAGTTCAGACTTACTTGGCTACACAGATTCTAATTGGGCTGGTGATATTGATAATTGCAAGTCCACATCCTACTATAATTTTCACTATGGTTCTGGTCCCATTTGTTGGAAAAGGAAGAAGCAACATGCCATTGCTCTTGCTTCAACTAAGGCTGAGTATTAGGAGGCTGTTAATGCCACCACTAAGGCTATTTGGATTCAGAATATCCTCACTAAATTTGGCATCACCTTTAAGAAGGCATCATTCATTTATTGTGAAAACCAAAGCACCATCCAGATCTTGAAGAACTTGGTCCATCATCAATGGAGAAAACACATTGAGATCCATATGCATTTTCTTCAAGAGCTAATTCAAGAGGTCATTGATTTGCAATATTGTCTTACAACAAATCAAGTTGCAGATATATTCACCAAACCCTTCACTGAGACCAAGTATGTTCATCTTCAATCTCTCTTGGGGGTGCGACACATATCTTCTGATGGGGTCACTTAGACCTTCTTCATTCACCCTCTCATGGGAAGGAGTTTTTTCCCATTGGGTTTTCTCCTTCTTTATCATTGAGAGGTTATTATTTACATGGGTACCTCACAAGGCCTAGTAGCCAAGACCCATATTTGCATCTTTACATTGTATACTTCTCCCTAAGCAGCACTTAAGGGGGGTTGTTAGTGTGAAAGGGGTACTTTATCTAACTAGTTCATTCTTAGCTAGTTCTCCACTAAATTCCTCTTCACACTAGCTTAACTTTACATAGGGATAAGGTGGTTGAGCCTTTAATGACATGAGTTGTCACACCTTATAGGATGCCAACACTTTTCATAATATAGTTATATCTATCTCTCCCCTTGGCCTATATAACCAAGAAATTTCCTTTCTAATTCTCATTTCTCAAGTTGAATATAGCTTTGCATTCTTGAGAGGAATATAGTTTATTCCTTCTCATATTTCTAGTTTTTCTTTCCTTCAATCATTAGATTCCTAGTAGGCTAGTTAGCAAATTTTACAAGAAGAGAAAGAGAGAGGTAGAGATAGAGAGGGAAAGATGAAGGGGTAAAGGTAGAGGGAGAGGGAGAGTGAGAGGGAGAGGGATAGGGGGAGAGAGGGCAAGATAGATCCATATATAGAGAGGGAGAGAGGGAGATAGAGATGTGAGATAGAAAGAAGTAGAGATAGAAAATAGAGATGGAGAGAGGGAGAGATAGAGAGGGAGAAAAAAAGAGGGAGAGAAGAAAATATGGGAAGATAAAGAGGAGATAGAGAGGGAGGGATGGATGGAGAGGTAGAGATATAGCACTAGAGAAGGAGAGGTGGAGGGTGGAAGAGATAACTTAATATATAGAGAGGGAGAGGGAGAGGGAGAGGGAGAGGGAAAGAGAAATGATGAGTTAGAGAGTAGAGATATATAAAAATAGAGATGGATAGAATTAGAGACAGAAAGAGGGAAAGAAAAAGATCGTGAAACAATAATTTTTGTTGTTCTATGTACTTCTCTTGCACTCTTAGGGTTTTTCACCTAAAAGAAGAGAGATAGACCCCAAAATTTGTGGTGGTTCACTCAAACTAAGGAATGTATGGTGTAATTATGAGTAAATTCAATGATCTAAATCTAGCTAATTGATAAAATTGATTGATAATAGATAGAAGACTATTGAAATGTGCAATGTTTGAAAACACAGTGTGATATGCAGAAATGAACTAGAAACATAAACAAATTCAAATACAATTGAATGAGACTGAACATAGTGCACCTGGAGATGAAATGCTAATGCTGGAAGATTCTAAAATATGGAAAAAATAATTGTTGATGACCAGTGGGACTCATTCGCCACTGATGGCGAATCAATCCTTCTACTGATAAAATGACCTAAAATTGGTTTCCAACTGTCGAGAATTGAATTATGATGAAATCAAGTTTTCCAACCTATAGGTGGGACTCATTTTCGACTAATGGAGAATCAGTCCTCCTCCAAAAATCTACAAATTCAGGAGTCAACACTGTGGGTCCAAATCTGCACTTGTTTTCTTGTCAGGTTGACAGAGTCAAATCTACAGAAAATAGACTGAATATTGTCTCCAAACTTGAATTAGGGTTTAGTTGACTTGAATCACTTTGATGAATTTTTGACCGCTTTCCAATACCTATTTCTTTGACAAATTTTCCTACAAGACCTATAAACACACATGCAAAGAGGGAAAAAATGGTTAGGAGTTAGAGTATAGGGATTTGTCTTGGTCAAATCCCACTTTGGAAGACAAATCCCACTTTGGTAATCAAACCCTTGATAAAGATTTGAAATGAAAATAAGAAAGGAATGATGAATAAACAACATGCAAGTGTCCTAAACTGACAAAAACCTTATTGTTGAAGTCTAAAGATATATCAATGGCTACTCCAAGATGCTTGATAATTGCTTGATCAAATGATGCAATGATGCTTTGAATGCAAAAATGCTAATTGATGTTGAATGAATGAATGAGATGAATGGGGGTTAAAATGGATGGAAAAACACTTATTTATACACACTTATGCCCTAATTACTTGAAAATACAACATCATAGGCCGACATAAGGCCTTAATGAATAAAAACCCGAAAGAATTTTTGAATTATTTTGAATTTTGAGCCAAGAGGGACTCATTCGCCACCCATGGCGAATGGGTCCCACTCTAGGCTTGCAAGTGGGTGTTGAGAATTAAGTTCTATTTAATGAGGCTTGTCAAGTTTGAATTCAAAAATACACTTAATTAAGGCCTATAAATGCATAAAGTGGCCAGATAAAGCATAAGAAAGGTGTAATTAGTGATTAAAAGGCTAAAAAAGCATGAAATCTTGTTACAATACTTTACAAAACTTTAAAATAGGACTTGATAAAGAATACAAAGAGAATATTTAGATGAATTATAATAAGAAGAGTCTAGAAAGTGTAGAAATGTGTTACAACACTTCACAACACCTTGACAAGACATCATAATTTGAATATTTAGGACCTAATGTGAATGTTTAAGTCACATTACAACATTAAATCTAAGAAAAATGAACCAAGCATCATAGGAAAAAAACCTAAATAACCATAAAAATGTCAATGATCCATTTTTATATGGTATAGATGGATAAATAAATAAATATGGGAAGAAAAAGAAACAAAGAGGTGGAGATAGAGAGGGAGGCATAGTGAGATGGAGGGAGGGAGAGAGGGGGAGAAATAGGTTTAGATAGGGAGAGAAGGATAGCTCAATATATAGAGAGTGAGGGGAGAAAGATAGGGACAAATATAGAGAGATATGTAGAGGGATAGGAAGAGAGAACTAGTAGAGATAGACAAATAGAGATGGAGAAAGGGAGAGATAGAGAAGTATGGGAAGATAAATAGAAAGAGAGAGAGGTAGAGATATGTTAGGCCTTTTAGACATAAACTAAACAAGAACATACAATATCTTTCCTAAAAATATAACTGCTAGGTTACATTCTACCCTCTCTATTATTTATAACCTATGTATAATCTAAATTATGAATTAGAATTTAAATAAAAAAGATTTTTATTTTACTTATATGGTTCCTCTACATCTTCTATGTGCTTCAATTTAGATTTACAGTATTTATGCTCTTTTAAATCACAACAAAAGGTTAAAAAACACCAAAAAGTTGAAAGGTGTAGAATTTGAAATACCATAGATTGTTTTTAAAATATGTTATAATTGATGCTTGACATAAAATAATTGAAAATTCATCCTAACAATTACAAAAATTTATATTTTTAAAATTAAAGATTAAATGACCTTTTAAAATAATAGATTTCATACGAAAAATCATAAACTCTTCTCTTTGTATCGCCCAAAAATACATGATCCCTTTATAAAATATATTCGTCCATTTCATCAATGAACATAGATACATACATGCAAGAGAGATTTTCCTTTTTTTATAATGCATAAATAAACTTGATCAATTAGTAGTTTCTTGTACATAATATTTGATACGGTCGACGATACTGTTAAAACCGACCACGAAAAACCTTCTGGAAAAAGCATTACCTCTGGTGGTTCCATTGTTCAAAATGGTAAATTGAATACAAAGCTATTGAACTTAGTCTGAGAAGATGTGAAGTATAACATCCAAACATACTTCTATTGGAGTTTAATGACAAGATGCTACTCTGACTTCGTAAAGCATTTAGATGCCTCTACGACAAGAGGAAAACTTCAAGCTAGGGGAGTGAATTTGATCATCTAGCCTTCTGGACGATCTTGCAGTTTCTCTTTCCCTAAAATTTTAATTTTCAACCATCGCCCATGTGTCATGTAGATCTGTACAGTTGTGGTTAAGAAAATCATATCATATCTAGAAAGGCCTACTCATTGACTTTGTAAATGACCCTCAGTAAATGGCGGCTGTAGTGTTTATGTGGGATCAACTCTGTTGACCACCGCCTATCCTTAATCGCGAAAGGTTAACCTATAGCTCTTTCGTTAACTAACCCACTGCTTGCATAAGTACTCCCTATAAAAGAAGCTTCTTAGACTCGGATAGATTTAACTCTATCTGGGCGTCATATTTGTGTGGGCATGGTTGCTACTGCTGCTCTCCTGTTGTTGATTTGTGTGTTAGGGTGGGTGGTGTGCGTGCAGGGAGAGAGGTGTGAGGGGTATCGTGAGTGTGGTCTGAATGGGATCTGTCAAGTGGTGGACAAATCGGCCCGTTGCAGTTGTCCTGATGGGTTCAACTTTAGCGATAAAAAGAACCCATCAAAGGGATGCTTTCAAAACCCGTCCCAACAGATGAACAAGTGCAGTGCAAGCTGCACGAAAATGGTGGATGAAGGGCACGTAGATTGGCCGGGTAATGATTATGAAACCACTACTTCTATCAGTCAAACTTCGGGCAAGCAGGCATGCCTCGACGATTGCTTTTTTACAGTAGTTATCTATTCCACTCTGGACGGCACAGGATACTGTTGGAAGAAGTCGTTGCCTCTCAGAGATGGTCGCGCAAGCATCGCCAGAACAACTTTTGTCAAAGTATCCAAAAATATCACTCGCCACTGATGAAAACATCATGAAGCTAGAAGTTCCAATTTAGTTATATATAAAGAAATAAGTGGCACGATTAGGTAGGTATAATGTTTATGTTGATGTTTATTTCTGTTTAAGCAAGAACCAGTGTACTATTATTCTGGTTAATTAAATAATATAGTAAAGATATGATATAGTTTATTATACTTAATAGAATTTTGTTTAGTAAATATATTGTGTTAATTTTTTTATTAAAATTTTAGATCATATTTTGTGATTTATAATTAAGATGAGGAAAATAATATGGTTTTTGGATTACATTTTATGATCGATGAAAAAAATATAAGTATAGATCACATTTCATAATCCATCATTACAATGAAAATAATAGAATGAGGAAAATAATATTTTTGTATCAATGATTTTGGATAAGGAAAACAATATATTTTTGGATCATACTCCATGATCTATCATCAAAATAATGAAAATAATAAAGTTTAATACCACACTCCTTGATCTATCATGAATATTTTGGAAAAAATAGATTAAGAAAAATAAAATTTTGGCACTAATACTTTGTATTATACTATGCAATCCATCAATAAAATGAGAGATATAATATAATTTAAATTTAAATTTAAGAAATAAATAATGCCTCTAATATAGAACCCATAGTATTTTGTCCTTCTACTAATAATTTTACTTCACTTTTTTTTTAAAATTTTGATGAGAGGAATTGTAGAGTTTGTGAAAATCCTTAATCAAGAGGAATCAACATTTTGAGGCTTAAGATGGTTGTTAATAGGATGTTGAACAAACCTTATTGCTAACATTAGATTGTACTAGATCATATGATATAATTATATTCTAAATACAAGTATATTAGAGCATCAATTATTATCACACATGTGTCTTACTCTTGTATATGTGAAGTCCAATAGACTTTGCCCCTTTACAATCCATACCTCTTCATTTTTTTCATTCCTAAATCACTTATATATATTGAGGATTGTTAATTGTAGTAGGTATTATATGCAAAACCTATATTTTTTGTTGTTTCATAATTAAGATATTATGCCCACCTTTCCCATGGATGTGCCATATTGGTGAACGACATAATCTCGGTGTCATTTATTGCATTTATACTCTATTTTTATCTATTGTTTGTGATATTCATTTCATTTTAAATTGCACAATTATCTAACAATTGGTATCAGAGATAATGAGAAGTTATGGAGAAGCTGAGTAAAGATGGAAGAGGTAGATAAATGGAAAATTAAAAAATTCTCATGATAAAACTTCAGAATGTGGAAGTTACAAATGAAAGAATTGTTGATTTTGAGAGATATATAAATCATGTTGCAAGGAAAAGTAAAGAAGTCTGCTACAATGGTTGATGAAGACTAGGAGAAATTAGAGAAGAAGGTAGTAGCAACAATTATTCTTTCTCTATCTAGTAATGTGCTATTTAATGTCACAACAGAGAAAACAACAAAAGTATTATGGGAAATTTTTTTTGATATATGTATGAGATGGCTTTTGTGTCAAATAATTTTTTTCTCATGAAAAAATTGCACAATTTGAAGATGAAAGGAGGAAATGGGTCAAACCACTTAAATGAATTTAACACATTGACAAGCTAATTATTTCTGAGCATAAACATGGATAATGAAACCAATGCCATTTTGTTGTTGTGATCTCTACCTGATAGCTGGGAAGGAGTTGTTATACCTATCAACAACTCAGTGTTTGGAAAGAAGGGAAGTGTATTAAAGTTTGATGATATTGTCAGAACTCTTCTCAATGAGGATATGAGGAGGAACCAAGGAACTTCATTGCGGGATGCTTTAATAACTAATTATAGGGGGTCACAAGAAAGAGGAAAGCATAACCATAGAGGAAGATCAAAGTCCAATAGGACATCAAATCCAAGAGGTAAAAATAGTGATTGCTAGTTTTATGGAAAGGAAGGCTACAAAGAAAGTTTCTTGGTCATTCAAGAAGGTCAAAAGTCATTCAAAAGAAAATAGGGTAAATGCAGCATATGAAGGGGATGTAAGTGCATTAGTTTTGTCTACAAGTGAGACTATAGCTGATGTGTGGGTGTTGGATTATGGTGCTTCTTTCTCATGCCACTTCGTGTCGAGAAGTTTTAAAAAATTATCAAGAAGGAAAACTTGGTAAGGTCTACCTTGGTGACAATGAATTGTGTGACACTTTTGGTAAAGGAGATGTGATATTAAAATTAAAATATGGAAATAATTGGTTGCTATGAGATGTGAGACACATTCATCATCTCAAGAGGAATTTTATTTCGACAAGATAGTTAGATGCTCAAGGTTGTAGCATTATTTTTTAGTCTAGTGCTCGAAAGGTGACAAAAGGAGGGTAATTAGTGATTGAAAGAGGCCAAAATTTGTTCTCTTTGTATGTGCTAGAGAATCACAACAAAGTGGGAAATATGATGGTACTTGTGGATAGTGGGATGGAGCTCTAGCACAAGAGGATTAGGCATATGAGTCCAAGAAGGACCAGGGAAAACATTAAGAAACACCCCCCCCGGTGAAGGTGTAAAATCTTGGCGAATCTTTTATACTTCCCGATAAAAATATTAATTTTAGTGGAAAATATTTTTGTTTTTCATGAAAAAAAATAATGTCCATTGGCAAAAATTTTCTAATCGCTAGAAGTCTGTGGAGAATCCTAGTGAAATGTAAATTTTTTAAAACCACTAAAATTTTCCATTAGCAATTAAAATCTATTTTCAAACAAATAAAATATTTCAATTAGCGAATTAAACCTATTTTCAAACCAGAAAAAATAATTTTGTTGGCGATTTTTTTTTTTTCAAACTAAAAAATAAAATTCATTGGTGAATTAGACCTATTTTCAAATGATTAAGAAAAAACATTGGCGAATTCAACATAATATCAAACTATTAAAAAAATACATGAAAATAAAGATTATTTGCATCATTGTTTTCATCTACCATCAAAAAATCACCTACAACTATAACAGTTTTTTCAAAAAGCATCTTAACATGCTTAATAACAAAAAAAGTAACCATGCCCAAGTAAAACTAGTTCCACAACTATCTGTATCTACCTTACATGTTTCAACAAGCCAAAAATTTAGTACTAGTCTTGCGTTAATTCTACAAAAACCCTACAAAAAACTACAAATTCTACAAAAAGTGCATTAATTCATCTTTTGCTTCCTTGCATTATGTCCTTTTTCTTGCATACACTTTTCCTCCACTTTCGCCTATTCTTCCACCTTCATTAGCCCTATAAAGAGTTTCAATGCTTCCCAGCCTAACCTTACTTCTTCCCTGCATTGATTTTTAATCTCATCCTCTAGCCAACACACGAAAGGGATGCATCCTTCTTACCCTTCTAGTTCCACATTTTCAAAGCCTTCTCAGATGTTGAAACCTTCACCTGGAACTTCCCATTCAAGTATTGATTCTAATCCTTCCAAGAAATATCTGTGTACAATCATCTCCATCACTTCTCTCACTGTGTTTGTCGATTCCCACAAGTCCAAACCCCATGCTATAATCAAGGAGTATACACCCATGTTAGTCCTATATCTATGCCTCATATTTCCAAAGGATTTCCCCAAAATCATCTGCACACTTTGTACCAACCTCCCATCAGTGAATAAAAAACATACCCATTAATCTTTTGTCAAAAGCTTCACCATAAAATAGGTTTAATTGCCTCCTCGAACACAAAGTGAAGTTGGCCTCCATTTGAAAACTATTGCAACTACACCGCCACCACCACCACTCTTTCAAAAAAAAATTGTTCCTTCTTCTCCACGCCAAACTCTATTATTAACTTCACTAATCGAGGGTTGAGAGGTAATAATTTTCCAGACTCTACACGTACTTCAATCTTAATTACCCATCGATCCTCTAGTCATTTTCCACTTTCTAAAATCTGCTTGCAATCTTCACTTCATAAATGCACCATCCTTGCCACCTTTCCTATATTAATTCACAAAAGTCAAGGATTTTTTGCTTTTCCTAACCTTAGTTGCCACCTTTCCTATCTTAATTCACCAAAGTTGGGGTTTTGGTCATTTTCCTAACCTTAGTTGGAGTCTTTCTTGGTCATCTTTGTAGTTTGTAGTCAGTGGGTTGGAGGTTTTGAGAACTTCAAAACTTTAGACTTTGGTTCTAAACTTCTAAGGTTCCAAATTTTAGCGACAATGCGACATTATGGACCACAACCGCTCGATGAATTTTTTATGGATGGTTGTAGTAGCATTCTAGAAGTATATCTCTCAAGCACTAGATTTTTGAATTGAAACCTCTGGATTTACACTAGAATTGTTAAATATTTTACCATTTAAATATTGGTGATCTTGTTTACCATTTAATATTTCCTAAGTCAAACCAAAATATTTTATGATAATGCCTTAAATCTTAACTCTTTAATCATGAGAGTCGAGTCTCGTCAACCTAGCGATGTCCCCATTTGAAATTATGCACATGCATAAAGTTTGTTTTAAAAGAGGGACCATTCAATTAATTTTTGATGGACAACTATAGATGTATTATGGAAGTAAATCCTTGAAGCACTAGACTTGCAAACTGAAACTTCCAGAATAACACTAGAACCATTAGATTTTCATAAATCAATGGTTGAAATTTTATTAATTATTGGTTTCAGAAATCAACATATAGTTCTGATCATAAGTGAGTGAAATTTAATGTGACTTATTAGCACATTGATAATGATTAAGGTAAAACGATACATTTAATTCTCTCTTTTCAATGCATCGAAGTACTCTACCTTTCATTTACTCTATTGAAACTCTCAATTTGGTTGTGGTACTGGGCGGCGGCATGGATTAATGCCATATGAATAGCCAGAGTGATTGATTGGATAGCTTTACATTGAAAATTGCATGATGTATTATAGAATCATAGATGATGATGTCAATAATCCAATGATTTTCACAATTGACATCTTTTGTGGCACTGTCAATTTTGACAATTGATAGCTTGTCAGCGTAAGGTACAATTTGTAACTTTTCATGTAGCTAGCTTGAGGTAACGATTAAGTTAGATTTTTGGTTTGCGTGAATCGCAATTAGTACTGGTCAGTAGTAACTATACACAACCTCACATGTGACATGTGTGAGGTGTACAAGGGACCAGGTTGGTAGTGGCAGTTTTGGCAACACGTTTGGCCCATAAATAAGGATAGTGAGCACAACTAAAAGCATTCATTTAATTGTTGTAAGGGTTTTCATTTTGTAGGGTTAATATGACGCGGTATTATTGGGGATGTTCTAAGTTCTCCTGCCTCCATTTATATAGTTACAAAGTAAAAGACCAATTTCCTTCAAGTTCAGAATGGGTGGAATTGGAAAGAAGTTGATTTGGTTTACCTAACTTTTGAGACAAGTTTTGAACTAGGATGAGGAGCTCTGATGGAGATAAGTGCTATCCTAGTGCATGGAAGCTACAAGTAGAATATGGGAGCAGTTTTACTAGCCCTCATCATCTGCATGGTTGGCTAGGAGATTCCCTTGCATTTATTTTGAGACACCATGGCCTACCAGGCAAGCCCATGCATTTATTTTTAGTGCTCATCTTCTACATGGGAGCAATTTTATAATTCCTCATCGTCTACATCAGTCTGGTTTTGAAAGGGGCTAAGTACATTTTGTAGCTTCATAGATCCCATTTCCCTAGTTTGATCAGACCCCCTTTCCCCATGCATTTATTTTTAGAGCATATGGCTGACTCGACAAATCCCATGTGTTTATTTTTAGAGCTCATGGTTGACTTGGCAAGTTTGATTTATTTTCAAAGATACATGTATCACATTTACATTTTCAAATTTTCACCAGTGGTCTAGCATAAGCTTGCCACTTGTACTTACATTTTTATTTGTACTATGTAATAATGTGACATTGTAATTCAATTGTAATAAAATAAATGGTTGTGCTATTAATGCGACATTGCAATTCATTTTATTAAGTCCTTTGCAAGTTAAGTGCTATTGATGGTTGTGCAATGTGCTATTAATGTGACATTGTAATTCATTTTATTAAGGCTTTTGAAATGTTAAGTTTCTAGCCCCTTGGCCTTGATGTCAATCCTAGCGCATTAAACTTTAAATAAAATTTAAAACACATGTTTTATGTTTATTATTTATATCATAAATTACTCAACCATTCGATGAACATTTGATGTATGGTTGTAGTTGCATTCCGGAATGAAATGCACATAGTGCTATGCTTGCAAACTTAAGCCTCTGAAATCACCCTATAACTATTAGATTAACAAAGATCAATGGCTTAGAATTTGATTTCAATGTAAGAGTAAATCATTGTTTTTAATGGCTTATTTTTAATGTTTTCAGCCATGTACATTATACTACCTAATTGTGTACTGTGTAGTCCATAAGTAATGAGTAGAAATTTTGGTGTCATTTAGTTTGCTCATTGCAGTGCACCACCCTGTTCTAGGTTCCACAATTCCACTTCCAACAAAGCCATTCCAGTAACCCAGTTTCAAGCTTCAACGTAGTTTCAACTTCAAGAATCAAAATTCAAAATTTGGGTAAGTTAAAGAATTCTTGTGGCTACATTTCATCGCTTGACGTTTCTTAAAATCTTATTTTTTCAAACTTTGAAGTTTATGTTTAGGGTTAAGAGGCTTAAGAATTAAGAAAAATAAAGGACTAATGGGGAATTCACAAATTTCATATTGTTGATTGTATCAGCATGTCTACCACCAATACCACTAGAGCAATGTCGGATAAAAAAATACATTATGCAAAATTGCTTTTAACACCCCAGGTTTCATTGATGAATACCATGATATTTATGATCCTGAAACCTATGGTAAGCATACCTCAAAACTTAGATTTTCATATGAGAATAAGGCTGCAAAGAAAATGCAATTGCAATTTAATAGTATTAGTGCACTATGGGTAATTGGATTAGGGTGCATGATGTTACATGAGGTTTTCCCTTGCCCATAATTTATCATGGTTTGTGCCCTAAATTATGATGATAACAAAAGAGAAATAGTTAATAAAGATAGCAAATATTAATTGTTATCCATTAATATAGAAGAACTTGGAAAATTTTTGGGCTTGGGGTTTACAACCGAAGAATTTGGAAATGTCCACATTGACCTAGAAAAGATTGCTAGTGATTATGAAGCAGTGGATGAAATGGAGAAAATTTCTTTCTTAAATAGAATAGTTCAGGATAGAAACAAATTGAAAGATGATCATAAGCCTCCTTATGATTTGGATATTTTTAAACCATGGGTTCAAGATACTATTTCCATGCTAGCATTTTTCCTCAGATTGGATAGCAATTTGGAAGTGGGTGAATGCCTCCTTGAAATGGTGTATAATATCCATTATGCTATTCCACATGCCAAATATAATTTTATTGAGAACATTGTGGAATCCATGCATAAACAATTTTTAATGATTAAAGGAGGTTCCACCAAGAAATTTAGGTTCACAACCTACTTGTGCTATCTTTTTCTATTCAAATTTAGAGGAATGTTTCAGACCAACAAGCTTCATATCCATCCCTATGGTAATGGTAATCCTGAGCAAAAGAAAATGGCTCCAGTATATGAATGGACCACTACTATAAGGTTGCATGATTCTCGAAGGAACTACAATCATTTTGTAGAATAATTTTTGGCTCCATTGCATCAAGCAATTACAAATACTCTAATGCCTATATTGCCTATGTCATGTAGAAACTACATTCAACTAGGAAAAGAAATACAATTGGCTTATTGGTACTTAATGGAAGAATATAATGCACTAATATTTTATGGATTGGAAGTACATCCATACAAACTTCCGATACATGTGATAGAAACCTTGGGTTTTTTCTTTGGAATATGAGTGATCCCACAAAGCTAGTTTACAATTTCTGAGAGGCAATGATTTTTGCTGAAATCACATATTTTTAGAAAATATAATGATTTAAGCCTTAAAAGGTTCCATTTAAAGAATTCCAATTGAATAGGGTTTGATCAAACTACCTTAAATCAAACCCCCTTAGATAGAACCCCGCTAGTTTTAAACCATACCTATAACAGAGTCTCCTTTACACCTATCAAAATGCTGATAAAAAACTACTTTTGATTTACCTTTTTGGGGATCAAATGAATTCATTTAAAATTTTCTTTTTGTAATTATTTAGTCCTTATTAGCTTCCCAAAAAGTATAATTTTAAATAAATTTAATTTTATTATTATATTTATTTTTTATTTCTCGTGAATGTAGGTTTTTAACCGAAAATCAAGCTCTCTATTCTACACATGTGGAAAAATAGAAAATTATTAAAAAAAATAAATTAAAAATATTAGTGCACCAAATATTGAAGCCCTTGATCCAACAAAGAAAAAAAAAATCGATACATACAAAAAAAGTTACGCGTTATACGATTGTGCTATGTCTGAATTATAATTGGTTTGAATTCGAAACTTGATTACAAAAAAAATATTCATTAAAAAAATATCTAACTAAGTGGAAGCACTAGATATTAGAGTTATGAATCTAAATTTGAAAGAATTATAATTTTATTCTTCATGGAAAAAAATTTATACATTATACGGTGAGCGTCACTTTTTTAAAATGTTGTTTTCTAAAAAAAAAAACTAGTTTTTGAGGAAGATGGAAAAAGAAGTGAAATATGATTCCAAAAATTTTGAAAAAATATATTTAGAATCTATAGACAAAATTTCATGAAACTCTAGTTTGCATCATCTTCAAATTCCTCACGGTTTAGCTGCTATAGGTGCCCGAAAGTGAAGATTTAGTTTAAAAAATTATTTCAGTGTCTAGTTTGGCCAAAAATTGTAAACCGCTATTGTGGGATCACCTATATGTAAGGAAGATGCACAATACTGATGAAAGAAACTTTAGCGATCAGGGGAAAAAGACCTTATTTTCTTCTTTACCTTTTTCATGTGGAGGGATGACATTTGAGAGAAAAGCATTTAGTGTGGCACATGACCTTTTGAATTTTTTTTATTTTGATGTTATTTGACACTGGCAGTATGATCCATGTGAGACCATTAAGTCAATTATTGTGCTCAATAAGAATGCTGGAAGTAGAATTCAACATCAAAGTAAACCCTTGCTTGAAAACTTGAGAAACAAGGATTCTTGGGATGAGGTCAAAGTAGCAATGGAGAAAAGTGTTGTTGAGAATGGCATTTCTTTTGAACAATTGTTAGCAAAAATTATGGAATTGCATCGAAAGAAAATTAGGAGGTACAATAATTTTTATGAAAAAAGTCATAAACCATCTAGTAGAGTTAAAATGTAAGATTCTTTAGAGAAGGAAGTTATAGAAAAAAATTGGTCATGATAAAAAATTATTGCCTTCTAGTCTATGACGAAGGACCTAGGTGATCCAAGAGCTCTTGCAAAGTATGGAGATAATGAAGAAGATCTTGAGTTTAGCAAATTATGGAATATAGAGCATCTGAATGAATAAGATGAAGAAAGTGATGGTGATAGGAAAGCAGAAAGCCAGGCCAATTTTAAACTTGGTTTAAGTGAGGCCAAAAAAGAAGCATTTACTATAGGAGCATCCATAGCTAAAAAAATGGGTTATGAAGGTGGTGGTTTAGGGTCCCAAGGACAATAAATTCCTATAGTAATAGATGTATAACATAGAAAACCAGTTTATAAATTTGACCTTGGAGTTGATAAAGTAGACCAAGGGTAAACAAGTAGATCCAAAACAATTCAATTTGTTAGATCTTCAAATCCTTGTCCTCATAGTTAGACACCATCACAACTAGGACATTCCCATGGTGGAGGGCTTAGTGCAACTAGCATTGCCTCCGGTGGTGATGGTATGGGTATTAGTACTATTAGTGGTCAACATGTGCTACAACAATAAATTACACACAAGAGGACAACAACACAATATACAATAGAAACACCAGGTGATCGAGGCATACAAAAGAGGCAAAGGATTTTGACAGCTCCAACTCCAAGTCACACTACCAGTGGATCCACCATAAAGGAGTTATTTCTAGGAACTCCCCTGATGCTAGTTAGTCTAGCTACAACATCATTAGCAACTGCAAGTACTCCTATTCCTTCACCATTCAAGCATTCCATTGTTCATGCATCCTCGGGTTTTGATTATATTGAAGAGTTTAAAAAGAAATCAAAATTGAATAAAAAGGAAAAGAAGCAACTGATGGAGAGTGTTTCTGCACTAACTTCATAGCCTAAAATAACAATGGTATTACCCACATTTTACACAAGTAAAGAAATCATGGAGTGCACAATTCTTGTTCCCACAGTTCAAAACAAACCAACAAATAAGATGGCTCCATTTGAATTCATGGTGAACAATTTTCAATTGGATTTTTCTAGACTCAGAAATATTGAAAAAATTAATGTATCAAAGAAGAACAATGAATTGGTGTACACATCATTGCTAAAGCAAGATAGAGAGAAAAAAAGGTTGCAAACTCAAATTGAAAAGTTACACCTACAAACCTAGCAAATGAGAAAGCAAAGAGGAAAGCAACAGGTAACAAGAGAAATGAATTAGAAAAAAGAATTACAAATTTTTCCTCTACATTAACAAGCAAAGAGGATAAGCAGAATGAGAGTGTAGTGAATGAACTGAAGCAAAGGCTAGATGAGAGAAACAAGAAATATGATGAGGAAAAATCCACTTCAAAAAAATTAAGACTAAGCATTGCAAATGGAAATGCACAATGGGAACAAAAATTGGAGGAGAGAAAAAGAAATGAAAGATTGGAGGAAGAGCTGAGGGAAGCAAAAAATGAAATTAAGTCTTTTCAAAATAAGTTATCTTCATTTTGTAGAGAAACAATGAGGCATATGAAACAAAAGATCTAGGATGAAATAATGCAGTGGATTGATCATTTGTGTGACATGTTTCAATTGATTGATGCTATTAGACAACATCATAAGAAGCTCAAAAAATATTTAATGGAGAGAAAAAATGTGCTGGTATTAGAGAAATCAAAAAATCAAATTCAACAAATAGTCTACAAATCCAATGACAATGTTTTGAAATAAAAAAGGATTACTAATTGGCTTGCTACATCAATGACATTGTCATCTATCATTGAAAAGTGCTTGAGAATGTGTGAAATAGAGAAATATTTTCATTTGGTTGTAGACAAGATGTAGAAGGTGGATGAAAATTTAAGGAACTTCACAGAGCTTGGTTTACTAGAGGCTTTTGACACAAATGAGTGATTCGTTGGATGGAATGATTTCAAAAAGAAGATAGAGAATGCAAGGAATATTGATTTGGACTAGTTTCCTCATAACCTAGATGTGCTAACCTATTTGGATTCCATCAAACCATTGCTAACCCTATATGCAAAATTGACTGAAGAATCCAAGACAGGTTCCAATTTGAATAATGAATTGTTAACAAATCTCGAAGTCAAATAGCATCAGTTAGAAAAAATGACAATTCCAACACCTGAAGAGTGGAAGTTGCTAGAACAAGTGATGCAATGATTTAATTTTTGATAATATGAGTTTCCAAGTTCCAACTCAACTTTGTGCAGAGTTGTCTTTGAGCAAGATTTTTCATTTCTAATGCCTCTATGTATTCCTTCATGTGATACAATGATAGTCAATTTAAAAGCTCAAATTTAGACTTTAGTAATGTGTTGATGTTCAATTGTCTGTATTATTTATTATATCATTTGAAGAAAAAGTCTAGTAGTGGTTTCAACTTCTAGATACACTTGTTATTATGTTCATTGTTGTATATGCTATTAATACTATTGTTAATATGTTATTAATCTAATAAGCATTAAGTTGAGTGATCTATCATTGAGCACATGCTCAAGTTTTACTTTTAACACAATTAAAATATGAACTATATGATGATTTTAATCCCAGGCATCCTTAATCTTATTGAAAATGCATTATAGTTCACACATCAATACTCAATCTTCATGACTACTTAGGATATATCCACTAAAAATTTATATGAATTCATGTTGTGGATTATCTATTATTGGAATTGGAATGATGTATTTTTGGTTAGTTTCATTTTTGTGGTTACTATCACTCAAAGTTGTGGTTTTGATGGTTTTCCTAACCTTAGTTGATAGCCCTTAGAGTTTTATAACCTTGCTGCAGAGCTCCAGATTTTCATAATTCCCTAATTCCCCAACATGGTTGATGGTTCACTTTGTTGAGTTTCAAGTCTTTCTTGGTCATCCTTCTAGTCAGTGGGTTAGAGGTTTGGAAAACTTTCAAAACTTCAGACTTTGGTTCTAAGGTTCCAAGTTTCAGTGACCACGCAAAATTATGGATGTATCTTTCCTCAACCTTTCATAGGCACTGTCATCTAACACCTCATTGAATACTATGTACGAACTAATGTAAAATATAAAATACAATATAAAATATAAAATATCACAATTTCATGGGATACAACATAAAATATCATCAACTATAGTTTGACTTTGGAATATGATTCATGAAGTGCAATGATTCACAATTTCATTGAATACAATATAAAATAACATCAACTATAGTATGGAACAATGGAATCTGATCCTGGGATCCATGAAGTGCAATATAAATACCTAAAAGCTGCTAATTCTCTTAAATCTCTTCAATTTCCCAAACAAACTCGATATCCTCAAACTGATGTTCATCATCAAATAAAGTAAAAGAATTGTTTTGAATTTGATTTGAAGTCTTCTCTTCATTTTCTTCGGCCTGTATCTCAAATTCAACATTCATTATGTCATTTTTGTTAATTTCATCTATTAGAGTCCCATTGCTACTACCAATGCCACTAGTACCAGCTTTTGAAATTGGAGTTTTGCACAACCTGGTCCCTCTTCTTTCACATGTGGACCTCTTGATTGTGAGTGCCCTTTCAAAAGGAAAATTTTTGACATTATACGCAGTTCCTTTCATCCTCAAGCAATTTTCCAAATTCTTGTCTAGTTTGTTTCTTAACTTTGATTTCAAAAACCTAATGTACTAAAAACTCTCATCCTCCATTGACCCCAATATCATTGTTTGACATAAATCAACAAGTTTGAAATATTCTGATATCGAACCATGCAATATTTCACTATGACCTAGATTTGTCCAAACCTTTTTTACTGATCTCGATTCAAAAGCCTTGTCCTTGCCCATGGATTTATATTGGTCCTTCATATCTATTGCAAAATCCCTACATTGTTTTCTAAGCTTAGCTTCATCTAAAATTCCTTCTATTTTTTGCTCATTGTATGTTACAGTTTTCAAAAATTGCTCAATCAATATTTTTACCTAAGCATGAAAATATTTTTGATTATCTCAGTTTTCCCAAAATTGAGGATACACAATACTCATGGCTTCAAGTATTTCATGTCGAGGGAATCTTTCATGAATCTCTGAGGAAAGAGATTTTGCAAATTCCTTCAAATTATCACCAACAAATTTAACAATGCCTTGAAAATATTCCTTGTTAACAACTACTTCTCTGCTAGAGCACCTGGTTGTCTTACGTTGGTACATTTGTATCTCATATCCACATACACAAATGCATAAGTTCCCACTTTCATTAAACTGTAAATAATTATTAGGATCATTCAAATTAGTAATTTTCTACCACATGAAATAATTTGGGCCATCTTGTGTTCGATGTAGATATAGATGATCGAGGGCCAATCATGTATGTTTACGTAGATTGACATATTCATTAATATAAATAGTTTTGTCTTGAGCTTTCTTCACAAGCTCATTCATCACATCTAGAATGGGGAGAAGACTAGTTAAAGTCAAGAGCATCTCTATATCGCTTAAACTATGTAAGAGGTCAGTAGCTTTGTCTACTGTGCTACGATTTTTGTACATCACTCCAATCAAGGATTGATATTCTGAAAGAACTCGTTGCACTGGTCCATGTAGGGAGATCCATCTGGTATCGACATCCTTGAGAATCTTGTTTCCTAGTGTTATTCCCTCAGCAAAATTTTGAAATTATGTGAAACATTTAGGACTTCAACAGAAGTATGCGTGGGTCTCGCAGACTAGATTTTTTACTTTTGATACTGTAGGAAACTTGTTTACAATTTTGAACATGCTAAATTCATTATGTGGGCCATGTAGTGAATGCTAAGCATGTATGGTGCACAAGTAGTTTGTAGCTTTGTGCAAACACCAGTCCTTTGACCTTGCATCACTGCAACTCTATCAACTCCTACACACACCAACTTTTTTGCAATTGTTAACACATCCATACCTACAATTTCATTGAAAGATTTTTTGACTAGTTCAAATATATTTTGTGATGTTGAACTGTTCTTCATTTTATGAACATAGAGAAAATAAACTTGGTAAACATGTTGTTGTATAGTATACAAATGCATATAGACCCAAGAAGTATTGTCTACTGTAGTAACTTCATCTAAAGATAATGCAATGAAATTTGACTCTTTTACTTTATCCCTTAAATCTTCCTTTTCCACTGCAGTAAGATAGTTTTCCCAATTCCATCTAGCATTTACTGACCAATGTGAGTAGGGATAGTGAGGAACATTCAAATAAGATAATAAACTAGAATATTCTGGGTAGTCTGTCATAGGACGCCCTCTGGACAAAATATGAAAAACAACACTCATCTGAATAGTTTTTGACAGATTTTCTCCTTCCATTGCTTTTCCAAATTGAGCCTCAAGTGTACCTTTACATGCAACAATGTTTGACATTATTTTTTCATGCTCTTCATAATCTACAACATACCTAACATGAAGACATTTTTCCTTTGATTTCCATCGTACAACTGATTTTTCATTTATGTCTATGATTTTCTTTTTCATAAACTTTACAAATATGCTTTTCTATAGTGTTAATCTTTAGTTGCAACGTCTTGGTTCTTCCACATTTCCAACTACAAATCTTACATTTGGCCAATGTTTCCATTTCAATATCATTTGCATTGCCAATCTCCACTGGTACAATGAAGGGGTATTTTGACAACTAACCAAGTTGAAAACTCATTGTCATTTCCCACTCATGCCCCCTTTTTGGTTTATTTTTCCTTTTCTTGCTACCAACATCATCATCCTCATTGAAGTGAATTATCTTATTTTGGCTAATCGGGCCTAGGGTATCACTTGGAACATCATCTACAATATTTTTATCCTGATTTGATACATTTAAATTTAAATCAATGACAATCTCAACTTGACCTTCTGGTGGCAGTGAGGTATTGGGAGTGCTACCAATATTTCATGGAAGATTTGATGATGGAGATCCATCTTGACCTGATGGATTAGAAGCTTTGGCAATTCCAAAGTAAGATTGTATGGTAATTCTAAGTTTTTTGTGTTTTGATGGCCTCCTAGTCTCTTCACCACCTTGAGGAGAGACAAGAGTCTCTTTACCACCCTAAGGAGCTTGAGGAGTAGCAGGAATCTCTTCACCACCCTGGGGAGCTTGAGGAGTAGCAGGAGTCTCTTCACCACCCTGAGGAGCCTGAGGAGCGGTAGGAGTCAGAGGAGTAGTAGGAGCCTTACCACCCTGAGGAGCAGAAGGAGTCTAAGAAGCAGCAGGAGTCTCCTCACCACCCTGAGGAGTAGTAGGAGCCTTACCCTTGCTGCTCGAGTCACTCGACATATTCATCTCTCACTTCGAATAAAAATTGGAAAAAAAATGTCTTCTTGTTTAAGGATAGAGAATAATAATATAGATCCCATTCCCTACTCAATATCATCTTTAAGAATGAAGCAAGAATTGAAAAGAGATAAAGAAAACTTATTATTATAACTAATAACACTATGAAGAAATGATCACTCACCTTTAAGTCTACATTTTCAACTTTGGCTGACTTCCGAATAAATGACACTTTCAATTGTATTTATTTATGTTCAAGGAATGGATTAATACTATTCCTTTTAGTTATTTATCAAAGATTGTGTGAATGGAAATGCAATAGAAATTTATAAGTAGTGTGATAATTTTTGTTCTTTAAAAATGGTGTAGAATCACATATCAAATTCAATACCATGGAATACAATATAATTTTTTTGGCTTTTCCTAAACTTATTCACTAGTCCTCAGAGTTATATAACCTTGTCATGGAGTTCTAAATTTTCATAACTTTTCAATTCCCTGACTTGGTTGATGGTTCACTTTGTTGAGTTGCAAGTCTTTCTTGGTCATCTTTCTACTCGGTGGGTCGGAGGTTTTGAAAAATTTGAAACTTCAGAATTTGGTTCTAACTTCTAAGGTTCACTTTGTTGAAGCAAGAATGGAAAAGAGATAAAGAATACTTATTATTATAACTAATAACACTATGAAGAAATGATCACTCACCTTTCAAGTCTACGTTTTCAGCTTTCACTGACTTCCTAATGGAGAAGTAGAACCTCAAAACTGACAAAATATGTAAGAATAAATGACACTTTCGATTATATTTATATCAATCCATGATTCCCTATTTGGTGAATTCCATGGGATTTTTAAATTGTATATTAAAAATTTGGTGAATCTTGTGTGCTTATACAATGATACATTGTAATTTTCAAGGTGAAATGTGCCCTCAAAAGTAATTATTTTTTAATGTTATTGGCAAAATAGGTCCTCATGAGCAACTATTTATAAATTTTAATTGGCAAAATGGGTCTTCACAGGAAACTATTTGTAAATTTTAATTGGAAAAATGGGTCCTAATACAATGTTGTTTTAATAATATTAGCGAATATGTAGGTGTTTTATTAAATGCTTTTGGGATTCTAGGAAAAAATATTAGTTGATTCAATTGAAACGCATAGTTTGACAATGTTGAATTTTTTTCTTACATATGCCTCATAAAAAAATTCATTGGCGAATGGACATGCATTGGACCTATAGTTCATAAAATCCGGGCAATTTGGACACCCTGTTGGGTGTGAGAAATTCACCAATTTTGACTTCGCTGATTCCCAGAATTCGTCAATTTGAAAAGATTCACCACTAAAGTTTTCCTTGAGAAGGACCTTGAAATTTTTCACAAATGAGATCAACTTCTAGGTTTGAAATCTACTAATTTAGACTTTTGTGAGCATTACATCTATGAAAAAAATGAGGATCAACTACTCCATTGAAGGGCATGACAAGAAAACACAACCATTAGAGCTATTGCATTAAGATGTTTTTAGTCTCACAAAGGTAACTTATATTGGTAGGTCTAACTTATTTGTTACTTTTAGAACTTCATGATTGCAATAGAAAGGCTCAGGTTTATATTTTAAATAGAAAATATGAAGCATTTGGAAAATTCAAAAATTTCAAAGAAATTGTTGAAAACCAAACTGGCAACAAAATCAAGTGCTTGAAAATTGATAATGGTGAAGAGTTTTATTCCTTGGAGTTTTATCAATTTTGTACAGATAATGGTATACAAATTGAATACATATTGTCACTTTCACCCCTCAAAAAAATGATGTTTAGCTAAGAGGTTGAGCCAAAAAGTCTTGGAGAGAGCTCGCAACATGCTCTCTAATGTAGGATTGGGTAAATATTTTTTAGCAGAGGTAGTTAATACAATGGTGTACCTAATTAACTAAGGTCCATGTTTTTAGTTGGACTTTGAGATTCTAGAGGAGTTGTTGGGAAGAATAATTTCTTACAATCACTTACAAGTGTTTGGGTGTGAAGTATTTTTTCACATTCCACAAGAGAAAGAATGAAGTTGGATGTCAAGTCCAAAAGATGTTTTTTTATTGGATATAGTGATAAGAAGTATGCTTATGGGTTGTGGGATATTTCCTTCAAAAAATCTATAAAAAGTAGAGATGTGATCTTTTTAAAATAATGCTTGATCTACAAGAATAAGGGACACCTTGAAAATATTTTGTTTCATTGAATGATATCTTAGATGGTAGTGATATGCTAAAATCAAAAAATTATAGCTCACAATATCCACATGATATTTCACATGGCACATTATAGCCCAAATCCCATATGTTTTAGCTAAACTCTAGTTCCCTTCCAACATGTGGTGAAGGGTATGTAGTGCCCCTAAAAGACCTCCCTACTTTAGTGCAATAATTACCCCTTTCATAGGAGTCTCTTCCTCAAGTTCATAGATCTACTAGGGAGTGAATACCTCCATCTAAATACAATGATTTTATTCAACATTTGATAATTTCAAATGGAGGTGAACTTGGTATGTTTGAATAAGCATGTCAAGAAAAGCTTATTCAAGAAAAAGACAATAAAAATAGATGGGAGTTATGGAAGATGAGATGGGTTCTTTGATGGATAAGCACACATGGGATTTGGTCTATCTTCCACCTCATTGAAAAGGTTTAAGAAATAGGTGGGTATAAAAGTTGAAGGAAGAAGATGGTGGGAATAAAAGGTACATGGATAGATTGGTGGTGAATGGTTATGATTAGTAGAAGGGTGTAGATTTTTTAGAAAAAAATTCACCAATAGTGAAAATGACTTCCATTTGGGTACGTTAGGATTAGTTTTTGTGTATGACCTCTAATTGGAGTAGCTTGATGTCAAGGAAGTGTTACTCCATAGTGATTTGGATGAGGAGTTATAAATGCAGCAACCTACAAGCTTCAAAAAAGGAGGTAATTGTGAGTAAAAGATGCATAAAACTGAATTTTATTGCTTGATGATTACATATGCATTTATAAGTGGTTGAATGAAGGTGGTGAAGCAGTTGAATGTTTAACTACATGTAAAATAATTTAACTACTTATACACCCATGCCTAACTACATACAATGTAATATTGCCAACATTCTCCCCTTATTACATTGTTCCTACAAATGTATCCCCTAAAAGCTCTTATTCACTTTTCCAAGGGACCCCCCTTAAGACTTACATGACAAAATTTGTTGATTAAAAAATATATGTATATCATTGTGAAGATCTTCCTTGAAGGAAAAATACTAAATCAAGAGGAGATCCATCAAACTATGTCTTAACCCTCATAAAGATGTAGCCCCTAGCCGAATTCCTGAGTTTTTCCTCCCAATGGTTATCTTTGATTTTAAAGTGCCACAGCAAACAGAAATGAGATTGAATAATACCTTGCAACCCATCTTCCACAACACTAAACCAAATGGTCAATATGACTTTGGCTTATGACAAACATCCAATGTTAATCAGCTTCCTTACGTCCAATGTTAGTCTGCTTCCTTGACTTTGCCATCCAACATAGCTTATACTACCGAGCTGTTGTATCCACGCTTGATGATTCTCAAAATATAGGATTCATATCTCTAGTAATATAAATGAATAATATCAATAAAAATATTAAAAAAAATTCAAGATTGGATAATAATCACTCCTTGCCAAGACTGTTATGATAGTAACAAATTCCTCCTTATGCCATTCTTATCTGCTACACAGGAACTTGACCATTATGACAATGAAAAACACATCTCTTCAACCATTGCAGACCCAAACACATCTCTTCAACAGTATTACTATCTATGCCATCCCTCTAGATTCTTCCATGTGTGCTTTGATACCAAATGTGAGTAAAATATGCATAAAAATGAATTGTATTGCTTGATGATCAAATATGAAATTTTAAGTGGTTGAATGAAGATGGTGAAGTGGTTGAACATGTAACTACATACAAAATAATTTAACTACTTACACCTGCATCTAACTACATACAATATAATATCGCCAACATGTAATGAGGATCTAGTTTGTAAATTGAATTGTAGTTTGTATGGGCTAAAGCAAGCTTCTCACCATTGATATTTAAAATTTGACTCTTTTATGACTAAGAAATTTTTTTCCAAATGTGAAACTAATCCTTGTGTCTATTACAAATTTTTGTAAAATGGTGATTTTTTTTTTCTATTGTTATATGTTGATGATATGCTAGTGACTAGAACTGGCATGGCAACTGTTGACAATTTGAAACAACAATTTGCTAACAAATTTTCTATGAAATTCTTAGGGGATACCAAGAAAATTTTTGGAATGACTATCATCAGTGATAGGTAGAAAAGAGAATTGAAATTGTCATAGAGAAAATATATTGAAAATATTTTGGAAAAATTTGGTATGAAGAATGCTAAACCCATTAGCATAGCTCTTGTTGATCACTTCAAGTTTTTAGTTGAAATATGACCTCAAAAAAAACAAGAAAAAAGACTAATGGAATGAGTGCCTTATTATTTTTCAATTGGGAGTATCATGCATGCAATAGTCTACACAAGACTCAAACTTGATCATGCAATGGGAGTAGTAAACAGGTACATGAGTAATTTAGGTAAAATTAATTGGTAAGTTATGAAATGGATTTTGAGATATTTGAAGGGAACTTTTGGTCATGTTTTCATATTTGAAGGAAAGGATGCATAGGAACTTGTACTATTTTGTTTGATATATCTCTCTATTTGTTCATTCCTCTATATGTATCTAAATTCGTCTTTATGTCATAAACCTTTACCTTTTCTTTTCCTTTTGTTTTCCTTTTGGGGATGTTACAAGGCATCGAGATATTTAGGTCTATTCTATGTTGACCCAAAATATTTTCTTTGTTTTACTCTCTTTGTGTCATTCTTCCTATTCCATGAGTATTTGGGGAATGGTGACATTTCTAAGCTTTATAACAACATTACATAGTAAAGACATATTGACTCCAAATCAGTGGATCCCTTATGTGATTTTGGGATTTCATTTTGGGGGCAACCCCTTTTCATGATCTAGCTTCATTTGGAAACATATAACTTGGCATATGGATTTTTGAATAAGCTTGCATGTCCTCTTTATTGTTTGGCATTTATCATTTTCTACTTTAAATTAATTTCTCACAATATGGTGTTTAGAAATTTATTTAAAGTAGGGGTATACATTGGCATTATTCTCTTACATTTTACAACTCATGTTTCATTGTGTAGTTTTCTTACTGCATGCAATGCATCTTTTTCTTTGTGGTGACATTGGGTGTGATGTCCTTCAAGAGTATGATCTCTCTTAGCATATTATATTTATCTTAATGGCTTGATGTGACACACTGCATCCCCTAAGTTTTGAATCTTTCTTCGATTGGTCCTCTCTTGGAGACATTAGGCATGATGTTCCCTAAGTTAAGACCTTATGAACTAAGAAAAAATCCTTTGAATGTACCTTACACTACTTTTTAATTTACAATATTTGTTATATGGCCACCTTGCATAACACACTTTTCTTGCCTATGGATTCATCTTGTTTGTTCATGGGTATCAAGCATACGAAGCTTTGCTTGCCTCATGAATTCCTGCTATCATGTTCGGTGGCACCTTATTAAAGTTATTAGGAGGTATAACTTTGGTATGGTTAGCATATGAGATAAAAAAAATTAGATGTGACTTTCCCATAGCCACCTGCTTGTCTATGTGAGAACATACCAATTGCATGCATTTGTGTCTCGCTAGGGGATCACCTAGTGGACAGCCTAAGGTTCCACTAGCCCTTGTGAACATGTGTTGGTTTGCATAGTGGACATCATGTTCCACTTGTAAAAAAAATTGGATAAACAACTTAGATCTGATCCACATCATGTTGGACAAAGGGTCAAGGCTTGATCCACCCCTTTTGTTTTTGTTTTTGTTTCTTCTTTATATCTTTTGCAATGTATGTGTGTGCTTTGTTGTTGCTCCTTACTTTATTTACAGGTGTGTTCTTTTGTTCCTATGTTGGTTTTCCATGGGATCCTAATCTTGGGAGCTTGTGCAACCCTCTTGATCATTGTCATCCTATCTTACTACTGCTAGTAGACTTGGACCCCAGGCTTGATGCGACTTTTTCTACTTAGTGTGAGTTGGAAGAAAGTTCCTCCTCTCACTTACGTGGGGGCTAAATATATTGTAGTAAAATATATCCCTCTACATTTTTACACTTGTTTGGCCCTCCCTGCTAAAATTGGCCAAGTCTTTATGCCTTATTTGGTCGTATTTGCATCCACAAGCCTTATTCAATGCATTTTTCTGAGGATAATCCCAACACATATCCAATGACCAATCATAATTTAATTTTTTTGGGTTATGTGTCCAAATTTTAGCGATCTAGGACTCATACACCACCTTGGGCATATGGGTCCCACTTAAGTTTTGGGGCATGAACCTGAGTTTGGCATAGAACTTAACATTTCTTGAAATTTGTGTCCCAAGCCTACGCTAATGGGACTCATACACCCCAACTAGCGTATGAGTCCTACTTAGCTTGAGCCTATTTTGAATTCAAATTCTTAGTGGGATTTTATTCTCCTTGATTTGATATCGGCTTGTAGTGTTGTAATTTCAAGAAATTTGGCATAAACAAGTATAAATTTATAAGGTTAAATTTCACATATTTTCTCCTAGCAAGTTTATAAACTTCATCTAGCAATTTTCATAAGCAAGTGTAGTCTAAATATTCAAGCATTCTAGTAATTCAAGAGTTGATTATCAAGCATTTCTGAGCTATATTCAAGATTCAAGCATCATGCATCATGTTTGTTTTTCTTGACTAATATTTTTGATGTAGGTTTTCATGATTCAAGCAAGCATTCAAGTCAAGACCCATAACATACAAGCAAGAGTCAAGATCTACATTCATGCTAGCCATTTCATACAAGATTGTAACCTTTGTTCCAAGGGTTTGGTGAGTTGCAACATAGCATATTTTTTCATTCATTACTCCTTCATACTATTTTATTTCATTTCAAGGTTTGATTACCAAAATAAGGTTTGACTAAGGAAAAATCCTATCCACTAACAAAATAAAAAAATTCCCTCTCTTTGATGTGTGATTTACAAATTTAGGTTCAAGATCCATTGAAGAGAAAGATTGGAGAAAGTTTTCAAGTTGCAAAGTTATCAAAATTATCATCTATCTTGCAAGATCATAGAAAATCACCTACAAATTGAAATTCAAAGTTTCAAACTTGGAGATCAAAAGGGAGAGAATCTATAGGATATCACTAGAGGATATACAAGTTTTAGATCAACCATGATACTGGGACTTAATACCACCTTGGGCATATGAGTCCCAGTATACCACTTTTCAAATATTTTCTATAGATCTTGATTTACTAGTTGTAGATTTTGGTTTCAACCCAATTCCCTAAATAGGACTAAATAACCCCTACTGACCTATATGAGTCCAAGTGTGCATCAAAAGGCAGCATTTCAGGATTTCATATCTTGTTTCAAGCATCTTTATATTTCTAGGTGCACCTCTGTTCATTCTCAATTTATTATTTTGATTTGAAGTTTCATATTCTAGGTTACATTGTTAGACTTGCACATCATTTATATTTCTTTCTTTCTAATCCTTTGCTTACTGGTGAACCCCCTTTTGTCTTTAATCACACCCAAGGAAACCATCCTAACCCTAGCCCATTCCTCAATCAAGTCAATTGGTTGAGGTATCTTTGTTCCCTTTAATGAACTAGAGTGAAATAGGAAACCCTTATCCCTTGTGTTCCATCTCCTAAAAGGTGAAGCACCCTATTTTCTTTGTGTTCAGTAATGAATCTAAAGGGAAATGTTGAACAATCAAGGGGATGAAGTCACCAACCTTCCAACACTTTTTCTCTTTCATAGATGGCTATTCTAGAAGGATATTTGTGTATTTCCTCAAAAGTAAATATGAAATTTCCAATTGGTTTAAGGAGTTAAAATCCTAGGTTGAAAACTAGACTAGTAGAAAAAATAAATACTTGAGGACGGATAATGGTGGTGAGTTTTTTTCTTTATAATTCAATTAGTTATGTAAGGACCATGGGAAAATTCCATATACCCCATAATAAAATGGAGTTAGAGAGGATGAATAGAATGTTGATAGAGAGGGATAAAAGTATGTTGAGTGGTGCTAGCCTTGAATAGAAGTTCTTAGTTGAAATTCTTGCTATTGCATGTTACTTTAATAATAGGTCTAGGTATGTTCAGGATCATCATGGAAAAAATAGGACCTTAAGTGGCGAAAAATTCAGAAAAATCAGAGTTAGGCAACTTGACATAAAAATTTGAATAAGTTATCTATCTCACTTCAAAAATATGTAAGAATAGAATATGTATAAAATTGAATGTAGTTTCTAAATTACTACATTTATTTTAAAAAGAAAAAATATATTTGGCAAAAAATTAAAATTTCAATGCAGTAGTACTTAAATTTCAGGGAAAAAATAAGTAGGTGTTTGTTTGACCACCCTAACCACAATAAAATGATAATATTTTTTATACGATTTTAGATATAAGTAGAGGACTCATGTCCCAATGTGATGCATATTGTTTTGTAATTTTTTTCAAAGTAAATAATTAATTATGAATTTTTTATTACAAATTTTTAAAAATATAAAAACTCGTATGTCTAACCACCTTAACTTAGTCAAAATTTCATGAATTATTATTTTTTAAATCTTATAGTATGTGAAGCATAGAATGTAACACATGTTTTGAATTCAAAAAATGTGATGTGTGTCTTCATTGGCTATGGTGTTAGTGTGAAAGGGTATGAGTTTTGGGACCCAGTTGCAGAGAATGTGCTTTATAGAAGAAGTGTGATATTCCATGAGTTGACACCTTCCATAGTTGGTCTACAACTAGAGAAGAAAGAGAAGAAGAAGGAGGTGGTTCAAATTCCACCTATTCCTAAGAGAGATGAACTACATACTCTTAGTGGACCTGATAATGAGGAGAGATCTAGCAACTCTAAAAGCTCTAAAGAAGAGTATGAACCTCAACCTCAATAGTTGAGGATTTATACATGAGAAAGGTGAAAACTAGATAGATTTGGATATTATATATTGTGTTCCAGTTGCATTTTTTCTTTGATTATTAACATTGATGAACCTAGGACTATTAGAGAGGATATGGGTATGCATAATGCAAATTCTTGGATGGAATCCATGAATGATGAGATGACGACATTGAAAAGGGATGATACATGGGATTTAATACCTTTTCCTAAAAGATGGAAACTGATTGGATGCAAATGGGTATTCAAGAAGAAAATGGGTCCTGATGGTAGTGTCGAGAAACATAAGGAAAGGTTGGTCACAAATGAATATTCCCAGGTGGAGGGAATTGATTATAGGGAGATTTTCTCTCTTGAAGCTAAGTTGACATCCATTTGGTTCTTACTATCACTTGCAGTAACTCATGACTTTATAGTTGAGAGAATAGATGTGAAGAAAATTTTCCTTCATGGTGATTTGGAGGAAATTCATTTTTCATAACCCAGAGAATTTCATTGTTAAGGGAAAAAAGAACCTAGTATGCAAGTTGAGAAAATATTTGTATGGTCTGAAGTAATCTCCTAGGATGTGGTACTAGAAGTTTGACACCTATGTGTTGTCCTTGGGATTTATGAGATCCAAATATAATCATTGTGTCTATTACAAGGTTAAAAATGGTTGCATTCTCATTATTGTCATGTATATGGATGATATGTTGTTCATTGGGAATGGGAAAAGCATTATTTCAAATTTGAAGTCTCAATTGTCAACACACTTTGAGATAAAAGATCTGAGTACAATGAGGTATATTTGGAGATTGAGATCAAAAGAGATAGAGCTAATAGAAAGCTTTGGTTAAGCCAGAGCAAGTTTGTGTACTCTATGTTAGAGATATTTAGCATGACTACTTGTAGATAGTTAGTCATTCTTGTTACGTAAGGGATGAAGCTTTCAATGGAGGGTTGTCCAAAATCACCTACTGAGATGGAGGACATGACCAAAGTTCCTTATGTGAGTGTTGTTGGTAGCTTGATGCATGTTATAGTCTATACAAGGCCATACATTACCCAAGTATTGGAAGTCCTTAGTTGGTTTATGGATAATCCTATATGGGTGCACTAGGATGTAATAAAGAGATTTTTCAAGTACTTTTGGGGTACTTTAGAGCATGCCCTATGTTTTCATGGTTATCCTATTGGACCTCAACATTCAATGAGCATTCATGGATATGTAGATTTTGATTGGGTGGGTGACATTGACATTAGGAGATCCACCAGTGGATATGTCTAAACATTTTTTGGTGGTGCAATTAGTTGGATGAGCAAGCCAAAATTTGTAGTCACTTTTTCCACTACTGAAATAGAGTATGTGGTAACTACTCGTGCTTATAAAGAATCCATTTGGTTTAAGAGATTGTGTTTGGATATTGTTTTTGATGCAGGATAGATTACTATCTATTCTGATAGCTAGAGTGTTATATTTCTAGTGAAAAATCCTATTTTCCATGTCAAAACAAAGCACATTGATGTGTAGTTTCATTTTTTTTGTGATATGGTTGAAGATGGAAGGTTAAACTAGAAAAGGTTGACACTTTTGTGAATTTTGTGGATGTGCTAACAAAGCCAATGAGCACTGAGAAGTTTAGATGGTGTGTTAGTTCTATGGGACTTTTGGCCTAAGCAGTGATACACAGACTCCTCAAGGTCTTTGAAAAGTGGGAGAATGTTGGTATTAAGGCTTCACAAGCTTAATGAGTCCCTTGATTAATTTATTAATTATTTACCCCTAACTTTTTAATTTAATTTATTAAATGTAATAATATTTGTTTACAAATTGTTAAATTACTTTTTGGACCTAGTAGAGAGTTGGTATCCTACATGAAAAGTGTGAAAAGGATAAATTTTGACACATGTCACATGGGTGCTCCATTCGGAAAAGGAATTTTTTTCTACCTCTAAAATGGGTGCAATGTTGACATGTAGCAATGTATTTTGGAAATAAGTATTGGCAGGGTCCACTACTGTGAGATTTTATCTCTTTACAAAAGTGGAGACAAGGAAAGGTGACACTTGTCATCTTAGGGCATATTTGAGCATTAAAATTTGTAAAAATCTCTAGGAGGGGTGCCCTTATGCCATGTGGCATGTTGTTTAACATTTTGACTAAAGCTTGAAGAGGAAATTTGCTTAATGGAGATTGAGTTGCCACCTACAATGACTAAGAGTTGTGGGTGAGTTATATTTTGGTAGTAAATCATATTTTCTCTATTGGATGCCTAGCATGTGAGGTTGCTTGATTTTTGGAGCTACAATCCTTGTATGTGCTTTCATGTTGTCATATGTTGGTGTGTGAATGTGCATGTTTGATAGGTTGTCAATTAGGTCACTTGGGACTCATGCATGTTGTTCATCTTTTAATTTGCATTCATGCAAAGATTGGGAGATTGACACATGGAAAAATAAATTCCCATTTATGAGAAGGATATATATTTATTCCTTAGGGTATTTTTATTATAATGTGATTGTAATAGGGTATGTGCAGGATCATCATGGAAAAAACAAGCCCTTAAGTGGCAAAAAATTTAGAAAAATCAGTATTAGGCAACTTGATGTAAAAATTTGAATAAGTTATCTATATTATTTCAAAAATATGTAAGAATAGAATCTGTAGAAAATTGAATTTAGTTTCTAAAATACTAGGTTTATTTAAAAATAAATAAAATCTATTTGGTGAAAATTTGAAATTTCAATGCAGTAGTACTTAAATTTCAAGGAAAAATAAGAAGTAGGTGTCTGTTACCACCCTAACCATAATAAAATGATAATAATTTTTATAAGATTTTATATATAAGTATAGGACTCATGTCTGGATGTGATGCATATTTTTTTGTAATTTTTTTCCAAGTAAATAATTAATTATGAATTTTTATTACAAATTTTAAAAAATATAAAACTCGTATGTCGACCACCTTAACTTGGTCAAAACTTCATAAAATTTATTTTTTATTTTTTTTAATCCTATAGTATGTGAAGCATAGAATGTGACACATGTTTCAGATTCAAAAAATGTGATACCATTTGAAAGTTATAGATGTTTTCAATAAGCCTATCGATTAGGACTTTAGTCGAATTCTAATAGAAAATGAATAATAATTATTTATTAAATTCAAATTAAAGCATAATTTATATTGGTGGAAAGCTGAGAATCTCCTCTAAAAACCTTTTTCGTTTCATCAATTTTGGTTAAAAAATGTCAGTCACCACATACCCTACAAATACCCATAATATTGCCACTTTTTGGCCCATCATGATCCTCACACATACCCAATATATATATATATATATATATATATATATATATATATATATATATATATATATATATATATATATATATATATATATATATATATATATATATATATATATATATATATATATATAGTTATGTTATTGGATTCACTCTAGAATTGTATCATAGTGAATCAACACCTGCAAGAGCATAGACTTTGAATATTGTATGTAATTTTCATATTACTATAATATAAATTGATTTGTGCTTTGTTGTGTCCAATTTTTTTCTCAAAAGGGTTTTCCCACATGAAATTCTATGTTATGTGTTGAATATTTTAATTTTAAAAATAATAATTAATTGCATGTGCATTCTTAAGTTAATTGTAAAAGTAAATATAAATTGAAAAAAAAAAAAATCAGCCTCTTTCCTGATTGACTTGCATTAGGTAAGTGTTTTCACACTCAACTTTACTTTAAGGATTAATATATAGAGAAGGCCACATATAAATTTTAGATGAAAATACCACTAGGAACTACATATTCTTGCATCTTATAAAGTCCTAATCTCGACCATGATTTGATAAGAGCCACCACAACTACCCAAACTACCTCCTTATACTCTCAAATCTCTAATAAAATAAAATAAACATCAAAGATGTGTCAATATTAACATGATATATGTGTTCCATTAAGAGAAAAAATCATCCAAAACAATCTTAATGGCATGCACCATAATCATCGTATTCAATTTAAAGATTAATATATTTAGAAAAATATCCAATATATCACCACAAAAAGGAAATTTATCTTTTCTTGGAAAACAATCTAATAAATGACTAAATAAGTTCCCATTAAAAAGGTCATTGATAATGGAAGAAAAAATAAGCCACACAAATAGTACAAATAACCCTTCATCCCATAATATTCCCCCTAATAGAACTACCTCCTCAAAATGATAAATTCCCTTTGTAAAAAATGTTGTTGCTAGTTGATATCATTGACATTATATGTAGATAAAGGATATGAAATGATGGGATAGTTATGGAAGATTCTAGGCATTCAACCCTCCCATAAATCAACATCTTCACCACAAACTAAACTCTTATCGATATCAAGTTCAAATTTGGAAAGGGATGCTTTATGGATGTTGGGCTCCCTACAAATTTGGCATACACTAAAATCTTCCAAATTTTTAGGCAAGGGCCAAGCCTATTATAAAATGTTATTAATTTTCCAATTATAGGGCCCTTTGTTACTAAGAGAATTAAAAATAACCATTTAGTCACCCTCTATTTTTACCTTTCTAATGTCAAATTTGGTGCATGTTCTTAGACTCAATCAAAGTTCTTGGGCTTTAGCCTCATTGTTTTTTCCATATCCAAGACCCTTAGATGCAAAATCAACTAAGAATCCATTTTGATCTCTTAATATATAATTGATACCTATAATGCAAGGATTACTCCTATAAGTTCCATCAAAGTTGAGCTTACGCTAGCCCTTAAGAAGAGGAAACCAGTAAGCCCTTTTAAATAGTATTTGACAATTTAGATGATCTTGAATAGCCCAATGAATGAGGAAAAAATATAAGCTTTTAGAAAACTAAAACCAAGTGATATTTATAGATATAATATTTATATTCTTGCAGACAATTAAAAATTACTAATTGATACTATACATTTGATTCTGATCAATTAACACTATTTCTTCCTAAATCACATCAAACTAACCAATCAATTAAATAATCAAAATTATTTAGTTAAAATCAAAAACTTCAGCTATTAATCATATAATTAATTTTATTAGATTAATTCACCCTTCTTCTAACTAATATTCATCATATTTGATTAAATCAAATCATTTAATTAAATCCCCCCAAATCCTCTCATTTGATTAAATAAATCAAATCAAATATCACAATCCACTAACCCATTCAAATTAATTAATTCTGAAATAATTAATCCCAAATCACTTTCTAATGAACATTAATAAATCCTCCAACTTTTAACTTCTCAAGAGTTAAATCAACCCATGGTCAACTAACCAGGTTTCATGAAAATAATATTTTTTAGTTATCTAATTTATCTATTTATCCTCACAATGACATATTTCAAGGAATATTCCTCCTAACAACCTCCTCATTCAGTTTCCCTCCAAAGGTTTCAAAAACCTTTTTCATCCTCAATAAATTCTCTTACATCTTCAATAACTCCTCTTACATCCTCTCACATCTCCAACCACATTCATTCAATTAATTCTTACAACCATTCAAATCGTCAACCATTCTCATTTATTCATCTCACATCCCTCTTTCCTCAACACATTTCCCAAAATGTGATCCACTCTCCCCCAATAGGAATGTGACAAGTGTCGCATTCCTATTAGCTCTCATTTTATCCCACATTCACCAAATTATCTCATCCCTCAACCCTTGAGTTCTATAAATAGAAGCATTCTCTTCACAATATGGATCCACAACTTCGTGCATTCTTACTATAGGCATTTCACTTCATAGCAATCACCATTTTCATCACTTGTGAGCTTATTTTCATAGCTTAGCATTAATTTCATACTTAGAATCATCTACAACATTAAAGCTTATCATTGGGATTGGGAAAGGGCTTCTTTCCACATCAAATGAGCACCAATCCCCATATAGGATGAAGGTTTCATTGATTTAGATGAGTTTACATACTTTTGTGTTGTTTATTTCATGTTTTCATCATGTTTTCTTGTCTTTCTTGATTGATAATCTCATAGCGAGTGTTTTGTTTGGTTTTATAACATGATTAACACTTGTTTGTTGTCTCTTATTAGTTAATTCCATCACATTTTTCCAATATAGGGAGGGATTGACATTTTATTTCGACAAATTTTGCTTGAAATCTTTGTTTTTTGTAGTTATAAGGGAGCGACGTTGTGTTTGACTGATACAGTGTCACCTTGTCTTACATCATCACATTCACTTTCTCACAAAGCATTTAATTTGTCTCCAGTTCTTCCTTCGCCACATTGTGCCACTTTAGCTCTTTGTTGTCATGTCGCATTTGGTACAACACTGCCTCTATCTATTTTGTCTTTTGTATAAATTATTCTTCTAACAAAGCATTGCTTCTGATATTGTGCCACATATTCACTCTTTTTCCTCTTTAGAGTGTTGCCTTTGCTTTTCAATAGAGTGTAGCCTTCGTTTCTAGCATTGCATTCGCTAGTTGTAAAGTTTCACCTTTACTGCCCAGTGTCACGTTTGCAGGAAAAGGAGGAAGATTGACATAGAGAAGTAAAATAATTTTTTAATGCTCATTGTAATAGCTTAGGCTTTCCAATTTTTCTTTTCATTTCTATTTTATGAAAAACTAAATTTACTTTTGGGTTTAAATTTAACAAACTCAAGCTTTGTCAAAGTTAGATTAAAATTTAACATTAGGAACTTACTAGACTTTGATTTTGGGCTAAAATTGAACAAGACAAACTCACATTTAGCTAGGTGTTGTAAAAATAATTCATCTTTACTTTGGGTTTAAAAATAATTTGTACCTTCATTTGTTTTGTGATTTTTTGCAATTTATATCATTTGAATGTGTATGCACTTCTCTCATGCCTGCCGGAAATCTTGAGAATCAAAATCATTCCATTGACATTGCTTGTCTAAAATCACGCACACATTTTTATTTAGATCTAAAATTGAACAATCATGAGAGTGTGAAGGAAAGGCATTGTTTGTGTTCGCTCCTAGCACTTTAGGTAGTCAAACTACAAATGTACTTCTTTTATTTTGTTTATCTTTAGAGGACCTACCTCCTTGCTTCGAAAGGAGGGAACAATCCAAGCAGTAACAAGCTAAAGACAAGCTCTTTCAAACCACTATATAAATTTGTGATTGCAAGGAAAGTTTGCAATCAATGGGAAGTGATACGTGATAGCTCTCCCCCAATCTCTTTATGATGTGTAAAGCCCTTTTTCTAAGGTTTGGGAGACCTCTTCACATATTTTATCATTGTATCCCCTAAAATGGACATCCTTACTACAACCCTTTGTTTAAAGGCCAAAATCCTTAATACTTGTTGGTGCAAAAATGGTTGTTCTAAATGAACCGTAGATTTTGAATGAAGTTTACAAGCTACTCTTGCACTCTTAGGATTTTTCACCTAAAAGGAGAGAGATAAACCCTCAAAATCAATTTTGTTCACTCAATCTAATGTATGTGTGATGTGATTAAAGCTAAATGAGATGATCTAAATACAAATAAGCAATGTAATTGACTGATTATGAATGTTAAACCTAAGAAATGTGCAATGTTTGAAAATATGGTGTGATATGAAAGTATGAACTAAAACATGAATAAATGAAAAACAGAGTGCACCTGGGTAGTGAATGATGAATCTGGAGTGATCTGAATGCTGACCGAAATCAGTGAAAATCACCAGTGGGACTCATTTGCCACTGATGGCGAATCAGTCTTGCTATTGGCAAAAACTTCTGAAAACTAGTTTTTGGTTGTTGGGAACTAGAATCTGACATAATATAATTTTCTAGCCTTAAGGTGGGACTCATTTTCCATTGATGGTGAATTAGTCCTTTCCCAAAATTTTGTGAAATCAAGGACCAATTATGTAGCATAAGATCTGCACTTGTCTTTTTTTCAGGTTGATAGAGTCAAATCTATAGAAAATGAACTATTGGTTGTCTCCAAGCTTGAAATAGGATGTAGTTGAATTGAAACAATTTGTTGACTTATTGACCACCTTTCAACACCTAATTTTTTAACAAATCTACATACACAAGTCTACAAACACACATGCAAAAGTGGGAAAATGGTTAAGGGTTAGGTTATAGGGATTTTCCTTGGTCGAATCCCTCTATGGTAATCAAACCCTTAATGAAGAAATGAAATGAAATGAACAAGGAAAGATGAATAAAAAACATGCAAATGTCCTAAAATCACCACAACCTTGTTGAAAAAATATAAAGTTATATCAATGGTTGCTCCAAGATGCTTGATTGATGCTTGATTGAATGGTGCAAAGTGCTCAAATGTGAATTGATGTTTATTGAATGCAAATGAATGAGGATCAAAAAACTTATTTATACACACTTGTGCCTTAGTAACCCAATGATACCTCATCACAGGCTGACATAAGGTAATTTTGAATAAAAACCTGAAAGAAAATTTGAAATATTTTGAATTTGGAGCTAAGAGGGACTCATTCACCACCCATGGTGAATGGGTCCCGCCTTGGACTTGAAAGTGGGTGTCAGGAATTAAGTTGTATTTAATGTTGTTTGTTAGGTTTACATTCAAAAACACACTTAATTAAGCCCTATGAGTGCATAAAGAGGTCAAATAAAGCATAATAAAGGTGTAAATAGTGAAATTAAGCCTAGAAAAGCATGAAATCTTGTTACAAAACTTTACAAGACTTTAAAATAGGACTTGATAAGTAAAGAAAAGGTGATTTTTAGGTGAATTGTAATGAATATAGTTTAGAAAAGTGTAGAAATATTTTACAACACTTCACAACACCTTCACAAGACATCATAATTTGAATTTTAGGGACTTAATGTGAATGTTTAAGCCACATTGCAACATTAAATCAGAGAAAAATGGACCAAGCATCATGAAGACAGACCTAAAAGACCATGAAAATGTCAAAGGGGCATTTTTCTACAGCACACGGGGGAACATGATACACACATACAAGAAAATAAAAGAAAAAGGAAAATGTAATAGGAACTAGTAATAACTCTAATGTAGTTTCCTTTAAGGTCCTAGGAAAAAGTTTTACTAATAGTTTATCGTCGAAGAAAAAATCACTACGCAAGGCTATATAGGCATTAACATGATTAGTAGGGTCTCCTTTATCTTTGTATTTCTCAAACCTAGGCATTTCAATCCCTTATGGCATCTATGTTCTCAAGATCTCTAGAGATAGTGGTCTACTGTGGACATCATATGTGGGTGGAGCATTTTGACTTTGGCTAATGGTGGAGATTTTTTGTTGCATGAATGAAATGGTGTTAAAGAGTTGGGTAATAATCGGATCGGTCTAAGTGGTATGAGGTGGAAGGGAAAATTGTGATGGAGTGTATGTAATGCTAGGGGAAGTGAAAGGAACACTTAGAGGGGTGAAGGTAGAAGACAGAACATTCGATGCCACAAAAGAAATAGGAATGCTAGTTGGAATAACAAAAGAATGAATCACATGACTAACCTATTGCATAGTTGTTGTTACTTGAGGAGTGGTATAGGTTGGTATGGATGCTATGGTTGAAGGAGGAGGAATGTGAGATCATCCTTAGCTTACAACAATTTTTGTGGATTGGGAAGTGGAAGGAGCATGTTTATTTTATATCTTAGCAATTTTTTTCATAACTTGCAAGCCATCACCACTTTCAATCTAGAAATGAAGATTTTCTATCGCAAGTATAGAAGCGGTGGAAATGTTTTCAAGACTTACATCTTGTTGTAAATGTGCAAAATCCTCATGAATACTAATGAATTTTTCTTGCGGAATGGAATTTTTTTATGTGTCAACATGCATTGGATGTGAAGGTAAAGGAATACTAGTGGTAGTATCCATGCTTAATACACCATTGTCCATACTAGGAGTAGGAGCTCTTGAGATCCCAAGGTCCACAAAGAAAGTACTATCGTGGGAAGCCATGAGTCTAGAACTCCGTCTCACTAAAGTATTATCAATGAGGAACCAAACAATCATACAAGTACCACAAAATATGCGGTGAATGCAAATGCAATGCAATCTAGGAGTGAAAAATGTAAATAACAAAAAAAATTGTAAACGAAAATAGAGAAATAACAATAGAGAACAAAAATGTAGTAAATGCCTGAAAATGCAATTTTAAAAATGTGTAGATGGACTAATTCACCTAGGGTGGTGAATGAATCCAGTTATGAGATTTTTTTTTTGTTTTTCAAAAAACTTAAAGTGATTTTAATGCTTTTCATATGCAAACTGAGGGTGCAAATGCAGATTTTCAATTTTTGAATATTTTAATATGCAAAAAGAAGTCTAAATGACTTTCACTAATGCAAGTTGAGGAAACCTAGGATGGAAAAACAAAAAAAACCTAAATGAATGTTGAATCAAATGAAATCTAGGACACAAGATGCAAATGAAATCAAAAATATAAAGTTCTCAATATGAAGGTTCACCAAAATGAACCATAGATTTTCAATGAGGTCTATAGTCTACTCTTGCACTCTTAGGATTTTTCACCTAAAAGGGGAGAGATAAACCCTCAAAGTCAATGTGGTTAACTCAATCTAATGTATGTGTGATGTGATTAAGGCTAAATGAGATGATCTAAATGCAACTAAGCAATGTAATTGACTGATTATGAATGTAAAACCCAAGAAATGTGCAATGTTTGAAAACATAGTGTGATATGCAAGCATGAACTAAAACATGAATAAATGCAATTTAACATAATTAAATGAGGCTTAATAGAGTGCACCTAGGTAGTGAATGATGAATTTGGAGTGATCTAAATGCTAACAAAAATTAGTGAAAATCACCAGTGGGACTTATTCACCACTAATGGTGAATCAGTCCTACTACTGGAAAAAACTTCTGAAAACTAGTTTCCAGTTATCGAGAACTGGAATCTAATAGAATATAATTTTCCATCCTTAAGGTGGGACTCATTATCCATTGATGGTGAATCCATCCTCTCCCAAAATTTTGTGAAATCAGGGACAGGTATTTTGTAGCACCAAATCTGCACTTGTCTTCTTGTCGGGTTGATGGAGTGAAATCTGTAGAAAAGGGACTATAAGTTGTCTCCAAGCTTGAAATAGGATGTAGTTGAATTGAAACACTTTTTTGAATTCTTGACCACCTTTCAATACCTAATTTTTTAACAAATCTACATACTCAAGTCTGCAAACACACATGCAAAAGGGGGAAAATGGTTAAGGGTTAGGTTATAGGGATTTTCCTTGGTCAAATCCCACTATGGTAATCAAACCTAATGAAGAAATGGAATGAAAGGAACAAGGAAAGATGAATAAACAACATGTAAATTTCCTAAACTCACCACAACCTTGTTGAATAAATCTGAAGTTATATCAATGGTTGCACTCCAAGATGCTTGATTGAATGATGCAAAGTGCCCAAATGTGAATTGATGCTTAATGAATGCAAGTGAATGAGGAGATGTAAAATAAGGATTAAAACACTTATTTATACATACTTGTGCCTTAGTAACCCAATGATACCTCATCACAGGCTGACATAAGGTAATTTTGAATAAAAAACTGAAAGAAAAATTGAAATATTTTGAATTTTGAGCCAAGAGGGACTCATTTGCCACCCATGGTGAATGTGTCCCACCTTGGACTTGAAAATGGGTGTTAGGAATTAAGTTGCATTTAATGTTTTTTGTCAGGTTTACATTAAAAGACACACTTAATTAAGCCTTATGAGTGCATAAAGGGGTCAAATAAAGCATAAGAAATGTGTAAAGAGTGATATTAGGCCTAGAAAAGTATGAAATCTTGTTACAAGACTTTACAACACTTCAAAATAGGACTTGATAAATGATGAAAAGGTGCTTTTTAGGTGAATTGTAATAAAAAGAGTGTAGAAAAGTGTAGAAATGTTTTACAACACCTTCACAAGACATCATAATTTGAATATTTAAGACCTAATGTGAATGTTTAAGTCACATTGCAACATTAAATCAAAGCAAGATGGACCAAGAATCATGAGAGAAATACCAAAATCACCATGAAAATGTCCAAGAGCCATTTTTCTATGGTACACTAAAGTTTCCCCACATTTGTACTATTCAAAGTAGAAACATAAAAAATCCTTAAGGTCTCTGAATCTTTAGGATTTTGAGATTTGGTGGTCTTGAGAAGTATGTGTCATGGAGGGGAGCCAGTGTCACCAAATCTCTAACTATTC
Source organism: Sequoia sempervirens (assembly GCA_007258455.2). Classification (NCBI taxonomy): domain Eukaryota; kingdom Viridiplantae; phylum Streptophyta; class Pinopsida; order Cupressales; family Cupressaceae; genus Sequoia; species Sequoia sempervirens. Next base: position 428,736,548 of record VDFB02075321.1, on the reverse strand, counting down.
ACTTTTTCTTAGTGTTTGGAGAAATCCGAGTGGGGACTCAACAAATTATAGCCATTTATATCCTAGGATTGTATAATTTGTGAGTCAATTAAATACATTGCTTGGATATCAAACCTTGAAACAAACATTCAACAAGTCATCAAAATTTCAAATCCTTTAGAAAGAGAAATTATCCTTGAAGAGTCCAAATATTACTACTTGTCCCTAGTGATTTTATCCTTAGAGGCTTCTAAATATTTAGGCCCATATCTCAATTTGTTCTCTCCAAATTCAACCTAGGAGAACTATGGCCTTGATTCTTTCATTTTCACATAATGCCAGACCTTGTGGAATGAAAAGGAGTTAAGACAGGCATTAAATTTGAAAGATAATCAAGAAGTGTTGATTTGGTAAAAAAAATCCATTTAATCAAGATAAAAGACTATTGGACCCCACATATGTGTTTGATCTCATGATTTCCCGCAAAGTCAAAATCTTGAAACCAAGGTCTATTAATCATCATAAGAGTCTTATTCCAAAGGCTCTCAAGAAATATCTTTTAACACTTCACAAGACCAAAGATATATTGGTATACAACTTTTACAAACGTGCTTTGAGAAACAATCCAAACTTGTATTCCTTCTATTATTGTCAGAATCCTGGTCTTTTCCAATGTTTTGAATTTCTCACATAGGGTTGAAAGTTTTAGAGGTATAGCATGTTCTTCAATTCCTTGGTCTTGTAAATAAATTCTTTCTAGGTTCATCTAGGATCAAAATCATCCCTTTCATTTGTCACATCATTAATCAAATCCCATCTCACAAAAAACTTTTAGAACCTTGGAAAAATCATTTATGCTAGACTTATGGTAAATCCTTCAATCAAAATCAAAATCACTTTGTTTGGCTAGGTGTGTGTGGATGAATCCTTCTTCACACATTTCGTTAAATTATCACTCCCTTTGGACAAGTTTACCCAAAGATAACATCTAACATCTTGGTATCTACAAGTCAATTATCCAAATCAAATCAAATCAAATCCAAATCCAAATCCTAAATCCTAAAGTCTAATATTCCTTCAAAGTTCTTGAAAGTTAAAACATCCGTATAATTCACTTTTCATTTATCTCATCACCATCATTTGATCCTTAAAACATCCTAGACTTTCTTTTTATACCTAGAGTTTAGAACAACTTAAGGAGTTAGAGGTTTACCTCCTATATTCTTGAATGTTGATCCTACTTTTATGGTCCAAACAAGATCATAACATAAGAAGATAATGGAGAAAAACAAAGGAACATCCACTTCAAGTGATTTGAGCCAAACTGCATTAGAATTCAACCTTAGGGAATCCACCAACCCTCCACTTAAGCCCCCTCAACTACAACAAGATCTTCAAGAGGGAGATTTCCAAGTGGAGGATGTCACCAAAAACTTCCAAGGGATGAGCCAAGATTAAATAATTTAAATGGTCCAAATTCTTGAAACACACAAGATTGTCAACATGGTCATGAGGCTTAATCCCACACAATACATGTTGGCATTAGCAAAGGAAGGGGCTAAACTCTCTTCTGATTTTGATGTGAGAACTATTGTTGAACAACCTCTTAGGAACATTCCACCAATATCATTCACACATTCATTCCCAAGCATCATCCAACCCATCATACAACCAATATCATCTCATGCTCCAAGTCAACCCATGATCACTAAGGGAAGCTCATTACTCCAATTCCTTCAAGGGAATCCACTTATTAACAATAAAAACTTAGAGGCTAACACAATCTTGGGTATGCCTAACACCATCCCACAAGATCCAAAACATCCATATGTGCCACTCATTTTTCATGATACAAACAACCCCTCCACCTTTTCCACAACATCGGCATACCCTCTTGATACACAAGGACAACTTGATTTATTTGGACAAGTGGGTACTTTCAATGCTTCCATCCCACAAGGGAACACGCCACCAATCTTTGCATCATTACCTCTTTTTAAATCAACATCCACACCAATCCAAGGTTTAAAACAACCCCCTTTACCCAACACACCAATCCAAAACCAATCAAATCAAATCAATCCACCAATCACAAGTCAAATCAGCACATCGATCATACCAAATCATCTGAGCATGCCACTGATATCACAACACCAAGTGGCACCAATCCAAACATCTCAACCAATCATCATATCATCTACAGCACCTCAAACATCCCAAAACATGGTCTCCCAAGGGCCAAGTAGATCAATCATACCATCTACCACACAACCCCTTGTCATCACTCAAAAAAAACCTCAACAAGCACCCCAACAATCTCTTATCACACCATCTCACACCATCCCACAAAATCCCCCACCTCCACCACTAAATCCGAATACAAAATATCAATATAGTATCACCTTACAAGCAGCACAACAAGCTTACCAAAAATCCTTGCAACAATTTCAAGCACAATAAGTTCAAGCACAAACTCAAGTGCAAGCACAAGCCTTGTTGCAACAGCAATGAGCTGCACAAGCCACACAACAAGTGAAAGCTCAAGCACAAGTGAAAGCTCAAGCCCAAGTGAAAGCATAGGTGCAAGCTCAATACCAAGTGCAACAAGCCCAAGCACAAGCCATGTTATAACAATAATTTTATTAGCAAGCCTTGCAACGACACCAAGGACAATAACACATGTAGCCCATCAACAAGAATTGTTGGAAAAACAATAACAACATCAACAACAAGACCAAAAACAAGCATTGTTGGCATGGCAACAACTACAAGCATACCAACAAGCATTTCTTGCACATCAAAATTTACAACAACCTCTCACAAACACACATCAAAATGCCTTGAACACAAACACACATCAAAATGTCTTGGACACAAACACGCAAGCCACCCCATCCTTCATCCAACCAAACATACCATCTCAAAACACTTACATCCTACCACCTAATTTGCAAAATGACCTATCCATGCAAGTAAAATTGCTTTCACAACAGATACAAGACATCCAATTTAGAAAGATTAAAAAATCACAATGGAATTTGTGTCCCTAACCATTTTATAGAAGCATTGCAATGGTTCCATTTCTACCAGGCTTCAAAATACCAAAATTTGATATATACCAAGGGAATGGAAATCCTGATGATCGCATTAGGGAATTCCATATACACTATATGGAGGTTACATATGACAATTTGTATCTAATGTGACTCTTCCCTCGAAGCTTGGATGGTCTAGCAATGGAATGGTTCTCCTGTCTCCCCCCTAGCATTAAAAAATTCCAAGAAATCAATGGACTTGTTCATCCAAAATTATTCATTTAATTTGGGCATGGAATTGAGCCTAGAAGAATTATTCAGCCTTAAAAAAGCCAAGCAAGAAAAATTTACAGCTTTCTTGCAACAATGGTGATCCAAGGCCAACAAAACCAAATGGTCTATGCCATAAGAACAACAAATTAGGACTATCATCTCCAACCTTGAAGGGACCTTGTCCTTTCATTTGAAAATGTAATTTATAATAACATATGACCAATTGATCCACAAAGTGCTCAACATTGAAAGAGCCCTTATAGCACAAGGGGGCATGTCCACATACCAAGAAAATTGACCATCAACAAGTTACAATGACAAACCTCACATGTGGGCCAAGAACAAGAATGAACTACCAATGATGTCGTTTCAGGGTATGTGCAGGATCATGATGGGCCAAAAAGTGGCAATATTATGTGTATTTGTAGGGTATGTGGCTGACGAATTTTTTTTACCCAAAATTGATGATATGAAAAAGGTTTTTAGAGGAGATTCTCAGCTTTCCAACAATATAAATTATTCTTTAATTTGAATTTAATAAATTATTATTATTTATTTTCTATTAGAATTACAACTAAAGTCCTGATCGATAGGTTGATTGAAAAACATCTATAACTTTCAAACAGTATCACATTTTTTGAATCTGAAACATGTGTCACATTCTATGCTTCACATACTATAGGATAAAAAAAGAAAAATTAAATTTCATGAATTTTTGACCAAGTTAAGGTGGTCAGACATACGAGTTTTTATATTTTTAAAAGTTTTAATAAAAAATTCATAATTAATTATTTACTTGGAAAAAAATTATAAATAATATGCATCACATCCATACATGAGTTCTCTACTTATATATAAAATCTTATAAAAAAATATTATCATTTTAATATGGTTAGGGTGGTCAGACAGACACCTACTTCTTATTTTTTCCCTGAAATTTAAGTACTACTGCATTGAAATTTCAAATTTTCACCAAATAGATATTATTTATTTTTAAATAAACCTAGTAGTTTAGAAACTACATTCAATTTTCTACAGATTCTATTCTTACATATTTTTGAAATAATATAGATAACTTATTCAAATTTTTATGTCAAGTTGCCTAACACTGATTTTTCTAAAAAATTTGCCACTTAAGGGTCTATTTTTTCCATGATGATCCTGCACATACCCTTCAATTCCAAAGTTGTTATCAGTGCCTAGAGATAGAATACACAACAACAAATGTACTACTAGCCACAAATCAATACCCAAAACAACCCACAAATCACCCCTTCATCTCAACAACATAAATGTTCAAAGGGGGCCACCCCCAAAGAATAGATATCCCCCCTAAACAAAAATACAAGCCACTTGGGGAACCAATTAAATCTATCATGCAACAACTAGTACAAGTGAACCTCATCAAAATCCCTATCTACAAAAATTACTAACAACCTCATGTTAAACCACCATGGTATAACCAGAATCACCTTTATGACTTCCAAAAAATAAAGGGACACATCACAACAAGTTGTATGAGACTCAAGAATCTAATTCAAGATCTCATTGATGATAAGACCATAACCATTGAACAACCACCTAGGAATCAAGACCTTAAAATATACACGAATCTGATGTTGGACCATAATAAAGGAAACAACAATGGTAAATGAAAAAGCTACAACAATGTGAACCATATTTATGACCATGTTGTTGCATCCTTGGATGAATGGGTAATAGTTGTCAATGTCAAAGGACTTAGAGCCGAGTGTGGAGTCGCCACATGTAGTGGCCAAATCTCCATCCCAAGACCTTCACCACCACCCAAAGCACCCACCACTAATATAAAATCAATACCTAATGGTTACAATGTCCTAGAACAGCTGAAAAAGACCCCCGCCCAAATCTCCATCATGGAGTTGCTAAAAATCTCGCCCACACATAGGGACATCCTACAGAAGGCATTGGTTGCATCTTCCATCCCCATAGACCTTGATGCAGACTAGTTCCAAGCTATGGTCGGACATATCACTACACTGCATCTCCTCACATTTTCTGAACATGATCTTCCAACCCAGCCATCTCATAATCATGCACTCCATCTTGAAGTCCTAGTCCACAAGAATAAAGTCAAATGAGTCTTGGTGGATGGAGGTGCGGGTTTTAATATTTTTACTCTATCACTAATAAAGAATACATGATTCTAAGAAGACTTCATTGAAAAGGGAAAAGGTATCATAATTAGGGCTTATAATGATGAAGAAAGGGTGTCTCAAGGCACCATTCAACTCCCTATTCAAGTGGGGCCAACAATCATGGAGACTACTTTCCAGGTCCTTGACCTTGAACTCCCCTATAATATACTCCTAGGGTGCCCATGGATCCATGGGATGCAAGTTGTCACATCCAAATTCCATTAATGTATCAAATTCCCTTACTAGAATCAAGAAGTCATAATCCATGATGACCCTAAACCTTTTTATTATTGAAAAAATCTGGAGGCCAAGTATTATAAGACCCCACAAGTCCCAAAAAATGATGAGAGACACACATCCCCTTATGTTGACCCATCCATCGTAGCCTCCACTTCTAATACAAAGATACCTTCCATTCAAAACATCCCAGATGTTAAAGTTGTAATCCAAGATAATGGGTGTGGAGAATATAAAATCAAAAAGAGCACCTTTGTGGTGGGAGAAATTTACCTAAATCTCCTAGATCTCATGGGAAACCACATCCAATCAATACATCTTAGACCTTCAAAGGAGAACCTACCACCTTCAAAAAGTGGGGAGACCTAAGCAAATAGGTGGTAGATGAGAAAGATGTATCAAGCCTTTTATATCAAGATGAAAGACTTGTACCTAATCTTCCCATGGAAGATGATAACAAAGGACTATAGGTAATGTTTAATTGGGCTTATAACAAAAATGAGAAGCTCGGGAAAATGGAAATGACCTATTAGAAGTATTACCGATGGATTAGTACGGGTTAACCACACTCAATCCATGAAGAATCAAAGTGTGATTTAGTCACTATACATTTGTCTCAATAAAATCATTCAATATAAATCGAAGTGGAAGCCATTAAAACTTAACATGTTAAACTACAAAATCTTTTGAAATACCTACTCTAATCCATTGAAACTTATTTTATTGGGGGATTCGTGTCGTGTTGATGTGTAATGAAGACCCTTTCCCAATCCCATGGGTAAATGAGCTTGTTCTAGTCAGTTTTATTGAAGAAAACTAATGGAACCACTGTGAGATGTGTATGAAAACCTAGTTTATGTTAAAATGAACATGATGAAAGCTAATTAAACATGATTTTATGCTAAATGATGAAGATAGACAAATTATAAGCTAATTATAAGCTAAAAGATTCAAAACCCTAATTGCTAAACAAGCTAAGATGGATGCATGGAAGCCATTAATGGATGCTTCATGTTGATATGCAACTAAAAATGAACTAAAATATGTTAAATGTGAGTAAAGTATGAGTGATTTCAACAACATGAGTTTGCAATTGAAAGATGGATCCATTTGTCTCCAAATAGTGATCTATTTATAGGAGAACAAGTGAGGAATGGATGGTTGAGATCAAAAAGTTCAATCAACAGTTCAAGATGAAGAGGATGAGAGGCATGGATCATGGATTCTCATCAACAGATGATAATGTGTGATGAAAGTTAATCAAAGGCTCACAATTACCTCAAACAAACACACTTTCGACCTGCTCACACAGGTCAAAGCTAACTTGCTAAAGAGGTTGAAGGGTTTAGCTTGTTGAAGAAGGAAAGTTAGTTGATTGGAGGAGAGGGAATATTCCTTAGAATATTTCATTTGGATGAGGAAAAAGGTTAATTTACAAATTAAAATAAATTTTCAATTGTGCAAAAAGGATAAAGAATATTCCATGGGAATATTCCCTTCGATTAGAGAAAGATTAGCTTAATTGCTAATTAAGCAAGGTTTAATTTATGAAATTAGGGAATTAGAAGATTTAAAAGATATATATTAAATGAAATGATTTAATAAATAGGGAGGGGTGATGAAATGATATTTAGGTATGTGGGATCATGATGGGCCAAAAAGTGGCAATATAATGGGTATGTATAGGGCATGTGGTTGATGACTTTTTAAACCCAAAATTGATGAAATGAAAAATGTTTTTAAAGGATATTTTTAGCTTTCCATCAATATAAATTATTCTTTACTTTGAATTTAATAAATTATTATTATTCATTTTCTATTTGAATTATGACTAAAGTCCCGATTGATAGGATGATTGAAAAACATTTATAGCTTTCAAATGATATCACAATTTTTGAATCTAAACATGCATACATTCTATGCTTCACATACTATAGGATTAAAATAATAATAAATTTCATGAAGCTTTAACCAAGTTAAGGTGGTCAGACATACATTTTTTATATTTTTTAAAGTTGTAATAAAAAATTCATAATTAATTATTTACTTGGAAAAAAATTACAAAAAATATGCATCACATCGGGACATGAGTCCTCTACTTATATCTAAAATATTATCATTTTATTGTGGTTAGGGTGGTCAGATAGACACCTACTTCTTATTTTTTTCCTAAAATTTAAGTACTCTTGCATTGAAATTTCAAATTTTCACCATGAATAGTTTTAAAAAAAAAAAAAAACCTAGTAGTTTAGAAACTACATTCAATTTTCTACAGATTCTATTCTTACATATTTTTGAAATAATATAGATAACTTATTCAAATTTTTATTTCAAGTTTCCTAACTCTGATTTTTCTAAATTTTTCACCACTTAAGGGCCTATTTTTTCCATGATGATCGTACATAGACCCTTTAATTAAATAACTTAGGGTTATTAAATTAAATAAGATGGATTAGGAGATTAAATTAAATATTTTAATTTATTTAATTTAATTAGATGAAGTGTTAGTGCAAAAAGAGATGAATTAACCCAATTTAATTAATTAAGCTAAATGGGCGAAAATAATGTAATTAATTAATTAGCTAGGATAATTGAATTAATTAAGTGAAAAGAGGATGGATAAAGAGGAAATGATGTTAATAAATCCGATTCAAGTGTATGACATCCATTAGGACATTTTTCAGTGTCTATTTTTTTCCCCTCTTTGAAGCAAGATACCCACTGCTTCGGTTCAAAGAACAACACCTTTCAGATGAAAAATGCTTCCCAAATAAAATAAAATAAAAAATTTGAGATGCCCCAATTAACATCAAATCGGATTTATTAACATCAAATCGGATTTATTAACATCATTTCTTCTTTATCCATCCTCTTTTCACTTAATTAATTCAATTAGCCTAGCTAATTAATTAATTACATCATTTTCGCCCATTTAGCCTAATTAATTAAATTGGATTAATTCATCTCTTTTCACACTAACACTTCATCTAATTAAATTAAATAAATTAAAATATTTAATTTAATCTCCTAAGTCATCTTTTTTAATTAACCCTAAGTTATTTAATTAAATATCATTTCATCACCCCTCCCCTATTTATTAAATCATCTAATTTAATAAATATTTTTTAAATCTTCTAATTTAATAAATATCTTTTAAATCTTCTAATTCCCTAATTGCATAAAGTAAACCTTGTTTAATTAGCAATTAAACTAATTTTCCTCTAATCAAAGGGAGTATTCTCATGGAATATTCTTTATTCTTTTTGCACAATTAATTTAACTTTTTTTTTAATTTGTAAATTAACCTTTTTTCCTCATCCAAATGGAATATTCTAAGGAATATCCCCTCTCCTCCAATCAACTCGGCTTCTTCAACAAGCTAAACCCTTCAACCTCTTTAGCAAGTTACCTTTGACCTATGTGAGTAGGTCAAAAGTGTGCTTGTTTGAGCTAATTGTGAGCCTTTGATTAACTTTCATCATGCATTCCATGATCCATGCCTCTCATCCTCTTCATCTTGAACTATTGATTGAACTTTTTTATCTCAACCATCCATTCCTCATTTGCTCTACTATAAATAGATCACTATTTGGAGACAAATGGGTCCATCTTTCAATTGAAAACTCATTTTATTGAAATCACTCATACTTTACTCACATTTAGTATATTTCAGTTCACTTTTAGTTGCATATTAGAATGAAGCATCCATTAATGGCTTCCATGCATCCATCATAGCTTTTTTATAAATTAGGGTTTTGAATCTTTTAGCTTAGCATTAGCTTAGAATTTTTATATCTTTATCATTTAGCATAAAATTATGTTTAATTAGCTTGCATCATGTTCATTTTAGCATAAAATAGGTTTTCATACACATTTCATAGTGGTTCCATTAGTTTTATTCAATAAAACTAACTGAAACAAGCTCACCATCACGAGATTGGGAAAGGGTCATTAGTCCACATCAACGCGACACCAATTCCACAACAAGATAAATTTTGAATGGATTAGAATAGATGTTTTGATGGATTTTGTAGTTTAGTATGTTAATTTTTGCTAAAATGTTTGGTTTTAATCTTGTTTGATCGATTTTGTTGAGATTCAAGTATTGGTGGATCCATTATGCTTTGATTCTTCATGCATCAAGTGTAATTTGGCCCATAACCAATATCCTCGCAAGCGACCTTTTGGTGTTAGAATGTCAATTGCGAGGATACCGATTATGGGCCAAATTACACTTGATCCATGAAGAATCGAAGCTTAATAGAGCCACCAATACTTGAATCTCAACAAGATCGATCAAACAAGACTAAAACCAAACATTTATTCTAATCCATTCAAAATTTATCTTGTTGTGAAATTGGTGTTGCATTGATGTGGACCAAAGACCCTTTCCCAATCTCGTGATGGTGAGCTTCTTTCAATCAATTCTATGGAAGAGAATCAATGAAACCATGGTGTTGGATGTGTGAAAAACTAAATTATACTAAAAAAGAACATGATGCAAGCTGAGTTACCATGATTTTATGCTATAAATGATATAATTATACAATTGCTAAGCTAATGTAAGATAATTTAAGCTAAAAATGAGATAAATTTTGAAAACCCTAATTTATTTACAAACTAGGATGGATGCATAGAATCCATTAATGAAAGCTTGAAGCTAGTATGCAACTAAAATAAACTGAAAATAACCTAAATGTGTGAAAATTGAGAGTATGGATGTGAGTAAATTTAATAGCATAAGTTTACAATAAAATATGGATCCATTTATCTCCAAATAGTGATCTATTTATAGGAGAGATAATGAGGAATGAATTATTGAGATTGAAAATCTTAATCAACGATTCAAGATGAAGGAGATGAGAGGCATGGATCATGGATTCTCATCAATGGATGAGAATTCATGATGAAAGTTAATCAAAGGCTCACAATTGCTTCAAAGAACACACTTTTGACCTGCTCACATAGGTCAAAGGTAACTTGTTTAGGAGGTTAAAGGGTTAAATTTCCTTTGAAGCTAAGTGAGTTGATTGGAGGAAAGGAAATATTCCTTTAAGGTGAGGAAAAAAGGGATTTTACAAATTAAAATAAGGTTTTAATTATGCAAAAGGATAAAGAATATTCCATGGGAATATTCCCTTTGATTAGAGGAAAATTAATTTAATTGCTAATTAAACAAGGTTTAATTTATGCAATTAGGGAATTAGAAGAATTAAGAGACATTTATTTGAACTGTAAATTTTTGGCACCAATGCACTTCTCTAGCTATTCTAGGGTTTTTCACCTAAAAGGAGAGAGGTAGGGCCAAAAATGATAAAGGGTTCATTTAAATTATGTTATGTATGATGTTATCTAAGCTAAATGAAGTGAACTAAATGCAAGTAAGTAATCTATATGACTGATTATTAGTGCAAAACTAAGATTTAGGCTATGTTGGAAAACAAACTATGATATGCAAACAATGAACTAAAAGGTGAATAAATGCACAATAGAAAGAGAAAGGCTTAATTAGAGTGCACCTAGGAAAGATTTGAGGAATATGGAATGGTTTGAATGTTGTCTAAAATTACCAAAAAATAAACAGTGGGACTCATTTTCCTAGGGTGACAAATTAGTCATGTTGCTGGTGAAAAACTATTGGAAGCAAGTTTCTGACTATTAGGATCCAAAATCTAATAAAACCTATATTTTCATTCTTAAGGTGGGACTCATTCACCACTAATGGTGAATCAGTCCTCTCCCAAAATTCTAAGAAATCAAGAGACAACTATGCAATACTAGATCTGGAAATGTCTGCTTGTTAGGTTGCCAAAGTCAATTCTGCAAGAAACAGACAACAAACCTTCTCTAAACTTGAAATATGATTGATTTGACTTGAAGCACCTAGTTGACTTGTTGACCAATCTTCAATCACCTTTAAATGCTTGTTAAATCTGCATACATAGGTCTACAAACACACATGCAAGAGGGGAAAAATGGTTGATAGTTAGCAAATAGGGGTTTACCTTGGTCAAACCCCACTTTGGTAATCAATTCCCTTAATTAAATAATGAAATGCAAGAAAATGATAAACAAATAACATGCAAATGCGATCAACTTACCAAACCCTTATTGATGAAAATCTGAAGTTGTATCAATGAATGCTTCACAATACTTGAATAGTGCTTGATTTGATGTTGTAAGATGCTTGAATGCTTGAGTGAATAGGTGAATGAGTGAACTTGATGAATAGGGCTTAGAATGGATGTAAAAATAGTTATTTATACATTATTGTGCCTTAATAACCCATTAATACATCATCACATGCCAACATCAAGTGATTTTGAATAAAAATCCAAAATGAAATTTAAAATATTTTGAATTTGGAGCCAAGGGCGACCCATTCGCCACCCATGGTAAATGGGGCCCACCTAGGACCTAAAAATGGTTGCAAGAATTATCTTGTATTTAATGTTGTTTGTCAAGCTTACATTAAACAATATACTTAATTAAGGCTTATAAGGGCACAAAATGGTCAAATAAATTATAAGAAATGGATAAATAGTGAAGTTGTGGCTAGAAAAGTGTGAAATCTTGTTACAAGACTTTACAACACTTCAAAATAAGACTTGATTAGTGATGAAAAGGTGATTTTTAGGTGAACTGCAATGAATAGAATCTAGAAGAGTGTAAAAATATTTTACAACACTTCACAACACCTTCACAAGAGGCCATTATTTGAATTTTAGTACATAAATATGCATGTTCAAGCCACATTACAATATAAAATCAAAGCAAAATGAACCAAACATCATGAAACAAGACCTAAAAGGCCATGAAAATGAAAAGGGGCCATTTTTCTCACACATTATTAAATTAGATGATTTAATAAATAGGGCAGGGGGATGAAATGACATTTAATTAAATAACTTAGGGTTATTTAATTAAATAAGATGACTCAAGAGATTAAATTAAATATCTTGATTTATTTAATTTAATTAGATGAAGTATTAGTGCGAAAAGAGAGGAATTAACCCAATTTAATTAATTAGGCCAAATGAATGAAAATGGTGCAATTAATTAATTAGCTAAGCTAATTGAATTAATTAAGCGAGAAGAGGATGGATAAAGAGGAAATGATGTTAATAAATCTGATTCAAGTCTATCACATTGATTAGGACCTTTTTTAGTGTCTACAAGAACCTTTCATTCCTAAGAAGCGCCTAAAGAATCTTGGCCTTGGATGTACCCCTATGAAGATAACCATTCTTGGAAAGGGTACCCTTATTAAAAAGGTCAAAGCTCCTCATCAATTATTGGTATCCACTAGTCTACCCCTAGATAGCTATGCATTAGATATAACTGACCTATATTATGAGGAATCATCTCTCTTTATGATCACTACCATGTCTTTCGAGTCAAATACCCAAGCCATTGAACTAAAACTTGTTTACCTTCAACTCATCGATTGTGACCAATGAGGACCACTGATCTTAGTCATGGGACTAAGGCATAATCTACCATATGGAGATCACAAAGTAGAGTTTGACATTGATTTGGACACACATGTGTACTATGGGGAAATGATTGAATCTCTTAGTCACAAAATAGAAAATCTAAGAGTAATGTCCAGGTCTCTAAGTGAAAACAAAATTATGGAACGTTTTGACCAAAAAATAGTAAAAATAAAGGACATATCTGATGGTAGAAAACTCTCTGAGGTGTGAAAGGATGAGGGATTCAATCTTCTCCTTAGTGCCATCCATCAAGAAAAATCAACATTACTGGTAGAAAAATGCAACCTAGTCAATCTAGGAACTGAAGAGACACCACACATCACTTTCTATGTTGAGTCACTTTTGACCGAGGAATAAGAAAAGCTAGTTGTATTTCTAAAAGAAAGGAAAGAAAATTTTGTGTGGATCTATGTTGGCATGCCAGGCCTTGATCCATAGGTTGTGTTTCATTATCTAGCCTTCTATGAAGAGGTGAAACTAGTAAGACAAAAAATGAGAAAGATGGATCTACAAATCACATTATTGGTCAAACTTGAGCTACAAAAATTCCTTGAAGTTGGCTTCATATGACCCATTGAATATCCTAAATGGGTTTCAAACCTTGTACTTGTTTCTAAGCCCACTTGTGGCAAGAGATATCATTATTGGTAAAACTTGAGCTATAAAGATTCCTTGACATTGGCTTCATATGACCCATTGACTATCCTGAATGGGTTTCCAACCTTGTACATGTTTCTAACTAGAGGCATTTGTATTTGCACCAACTTCAGGGACCTGAAGAAAGCATTCCCTAAGGATTTTTTTCCTCTTCCTAATATTGACATGATTGTAGATCTAACAATAGGAAAAAAATTGAGAAAGATGCATCCATAAATTGCATTATTGGTCAAACTTGAGCTACAAAAACTCCTTGACACTAGCTTCACAACCCATTGACTATCCCAAATGGGTTTCCAACCTTGTATCTATTTCTAAGCCCACTAGGGGCATCCATATTTGTGGCGACTGTAGGGACCTGAACAAAGCATGCCCTAAGGATGATTTTCCTTTTCCTAACATTGACATGATTATAGATCTAACAATAGGGCACAAGATGTTATCATTGATGGACAGGTTTTTAGGGTACGATAAAATTATGATAGAAAAGGGTGATCAACATAAAATGGCCTTTACTTTTCCATGGGGCACTTACTTTTGGAACATGATTCCATTCGGGTTAAAGAATGTTGGAGCTACATACCAAAGGGATATGACTCTAATTTTCCATGACATGATCCAAAAATCTATAGAGGACTATGTGGATGACATATTATCCAAATCAAGAAAGTTTCAAGATCACATAGCAACATTGGGCCCAATCTTTGACTGATTGGAAGAATATAAGGTAAGGCTCAATCCTAAGAAATGTGTCTTCAACATGCAATTAGGAAATATCCTAGGGTATATTGTATCAATGAGGGGAATCAAGATAGACCCTACAAAATTCAAAGCAATCCTTGACATGGAAGCACCATAGACATTGAAGTAGTTAAGGGGTTTGTAGGGAAGGCTCCAGTCCATTCATAGATTCATAGCATAGTTAGCAGATAAAACCATCTCATATCCTCATCTAATCCACAAGGGTGTAGCATACAAGTGGGATGAGAAATGTGATCATGCATTCAATCAAATCAAAGAATACTTGCTAATACCACTAGCCCTCATGCCACTGATCTAGAAAAAACCACTCATCCTCTACATATCAGCTACAATAGTGGCACTTGGGGCTCTCCTAGCTCAACATGATGAAACAGGAAAAGAGAGAGTCATTTACTATATCAATAGAACTTTGGTGGGACATAAGCTAAACTACACATTCATTGAGAAGTCTTTCCTCAAAGTAGTATTTCCCTCACAAAAAATTAGGCACTACATGTTGGATCATCAAATAAAGCTCATCACCAAGATAGGCCCCCTCAATTATCTACTTTTTAAAGAAACACTCATAGGACGAATGGCTAAGTGGGTCATGATCTTAACAGAATATGACATTGAATATGTAAAATGAAAATCCATCAAGGGATAGGTAATTGCAGATCAATTGGCATAGGCACTATATATTCTGACAACCCACTAGTATCAAAATTTCTAGATGAGTCCATTTTCAAACTTAGTGCAACAAATCATTGGAAGGTATATTTTGATAGATCATACACACAACATGGGTCAAGAGAAAGAGTCTACTTCATCACACCACAAGAAGATTGTATCTCAAAATCGTACAGGTTGTCTTTCCTAGACACCAACAACATTGTTGAGTACGAGGCTCTTGTCATAGGGCTTTGAATTTTAGTAGAATAGAAAATCATGACACTCAAGGTCTATGGAGACTCACAACTAATTATCAACCATGTCAATGTCAAATATTAAAAAAAGGATGAAAAAATTACCCCTTACAAGAAGCTAGTGGAGGATCTCAAGGAGTTCTTCATTGATATAACATTTGAGCAGATCTACCATGGGTAAACAACAGAGCAACATATGCTATTGAAACAATCGAATCATTGTTGGATATCCCACGCAACATCCCTAAAAATGAATTCTTGGTAGAGCAGCTTCTCATACCAACTTTTGAGGTACCATAATTTGAGTTCATGTGCAAAATTGTTGGTCTCGATGATCCTTGGTACCATGACATATTCACCTACCTAAAAATAGGATTTCTCCCCACTGACATCACCCCAAACCTTAAAAGAACCTTTATCAAAAATTCATCATGTTTCATCATCTTAGGTAATACCCTCTACCATAGGAGTATTGAAGGAACCCTCTTGCGGTGTCTTAACTTTGAGGAATCTTTGATTGTTTTTGTAGACATTTCAAATTGACATAATGCATTCAACTAGGTCATATTCATCCATTTCGAAAATAAATCAAGTTTATTTATCAATCTCCTATAGTCATCAGCTTAAATCAAATAAATCAAACTTATCATCAACTTTTTTAATCAAATAAATCAAACATCCATCATAATGCATATTCCATCCTTCTTGATTTAAATAAATCAAAATATCTAAGTCAAAGAGGTCAAACTCATCCTAATCATCATCCTAGCTAATTAATCCTGATCTAATGCTAATCTCACCCACTTGCATTCTCTAGATTTGGCCACTTACACATGAAATTGCATTTAATTGATTTATCAAAATCTTTATTTTCAACTTGGCATAAAGGGAGAATATTCTCCAAGTTTGAATCTCCCCCCAAGTGGACATGTACACCCAATAGAGCATTTATGAGGCCTTACATGTCTCTTACATGTTCCCTTCCAAAGGTCAAACTCAGCATTCATTGCACAAATTCAAATTCAAATTTTCCCTCTCATGGGCACTCTTCCCATATCTTTCACATACATCAACCAATCACCACTTGAAAAGTGTCCTTCTTTCATTTTTCCAATCTTAGTCCCACATTGGTCTCTCTTCAACACTTACCATTTTAAAAATCTATAAAATAGAGGCTTCATCTCTTATCAAGATCCTCCACAATCTCTTGCAAGGTCACTCTCTTCATTTGAGAATTGATCTTGTCCATTTCACTCCATCATCTCCATCATCTACACAACTTGATGCAAGGTCATTCTCTTTGAGAACTTATCTTGTCCATTTATCATCTCCATATCCATAGCAATTTCATCACTAGCTTATCAATCAAGGATTGGGAAAGGGTCACTAGCACATGTGACACCAATCCACTATGGGATAGAATTTGACTCTTATTTTTCTCATTCTTTCACTTAGCTTATGTTGATAACTTACTTTGTTTGCATAGATAACATGAGCAATTATTTCATAGGGATTCTATATCTTATTTGCTTGATTTAACTAACAATACTCATGCTTTTTTTTTTGAGCAAAATGCAGATTTAGGGTCTACAGTTTTAATTGAGGTACACTATGGTATTTGTGGTTCACATTCTAGTGGTATGACCTTGGCCAAGAAACTATTGAGGATGGGGTACTATTGGCCTACAATGGAGAATGAAGCTCATGACTATGTTTGAAAATGTTTGCAATGTCAACAACATGGGGACCTCATCCATGCACTAGCTCAAGAGCTCCAATCAATTATAACAACTTGGCCCTTTTCATAATGGGGGCTCAATCTCATTGGAAAAATCACACCCACCTCATCTAATGGACATAAGTTCATTATCACTGCTATAGAATACTTCACAAAGTGGGTAGAGGCCATCCCCATGACCTATATCATAGGGAAGATCTCCAAGTTCATCCTAAACTACCTCATTTGTCATTACAATGTTCCATAAGCCCTTATCTCAAATAATGGGACACCTTTCAAAAAATAGGACATTCATGAGCTATGCCAAAAAATTCAATATCCATCATTGCTTCTCCACTCTATACTACCCCTAGGGTAATAGCCAAGTTGAGGTTTCTAATAAAACCATCCTAAAAATTCTCAAGAAAACAGTCAATGAAGCTGGTCATGACTGGCACCTACAGCTAAATCCCACCTTATGGGCCTACTGATTGAGTATTTGCATGTTTACAAGTACAACACCCTTCTCCCTAGTCTATGGATCATAAGCCATCCTTCCCATTGAGATCGAGCTCCCATCCTTGAGAATATCATTGTAGAATCTCATTACAGATGAAGAATATCGAGTGTCATGGTTGAACAAGCTAGAAATACTAGATGAGTGATGCATGGATGCTTTGAACCACCTATAGGTCTATTAGAACCATCTCAAAAGGAGCTATAATAAGAAGATCAATAGTTAGTCATTTCAAGTCAATGAGCTCATGTTGAAAGAAAATCAGAAGAATGCACCCAATCTAGATAGCAAGGGAAAATTTGAACCCAACTGGTTGGACCCCTTTTTCATCACTACAAGTTACAAATTAGGAAAATATTAGTTGTCCACACTAGAAGGGGAGCCTCTGTAGGAGCCCATCAATAGCTTTCATCTCAAAAAAAATTATGCCTAAGCTCACTGTGTATAAATCAAAAATACAAAAAAAAACAAAATATATAAAAAGTCCAAAAAAATTAGAAAAAGGATTGAAAATAGTAAAAAAAAATCATGTCTAATGAAAACCACTTCGATGGCATGTTAGAAAAGACCTTGGTGAAAACTTGGAAAACATGCACCTTGTGTGAATAAGCACTTCCTATCCACCATGGATTCTTCTACTTGTTCTGCATCACATACCATCGCATTCACCCATCACATTCCACTAAACATTCCATCACCCATCCACATCTGCATCATAGTTTGATCCTATGTTGGTACCATATTCCATCCTAGAACTACTTGGCACATTCCTAAGGTTAGTTTGTCCTGCCTATATTGGAGTATTATATCCCATAACGTTGGGGGCATGTTCTTATACCTGTATTGGATTAGATTCGTGTACATTCTTGAAAGTTTCCTTAAAACCAAAAAATCCAAAAACATTCATAAAACTAAAAATCCCAAAAACATTCATATAACCAAAAAACCCAAAAACATTCAAAAAATCCAAAAAAAAACATCCAAAACATGTCAAAAAATCCAAAAATAGATCGAAAATAGAAAAATTCAAAAATAGATTTGTCATGTCAAACTACATCATCTCTAAGCTTGAACGTAGGCAAGGATAATCATTGATCAAACCCCGAGACATTAGATCAGTCCTTAGGAGTCTACCATAATGAAATGACAATCCAACATCTTCATACTTCATCAATAAATGAGTCTGTGTCAATCAAACTACGTGGTCTTTGCATGTATAGTGTAGGCAAGGCTAATCTTTGATTAGTCCTTGAGGCTGCTAGGATAGGTCCTTAGGTTAGGTTATAGGTCAAAATCTCAAAAAACACCAAAAAAATTGGAAAATTTGAAAATCAAAACATTTGTAAAACATCTAGAAAATTCCAAAATAGCCTCAAAACATTTAAAAATACCAAAAAAATTCAAAAAACCAAAAAAATCATTCATCCCATTTCATGTTCACCCGCTATAAACATTCACTCACAATAAACAATCATTATCTCCAATCTTTTGCAAAGAAACTAGAAACAAGTCTAGAAAATTGCAAGTGAAAACTCAAACGTCAAGGTCTCAAGTCAAGGTCAGTAGGTAAACAAGTTGTTCAACTCTTGGTATCAATAGCCTATCATCCTGTTAATCTCACAATCATGTGATAACATCATTTCCTAGGATTTATCCTTCCTACAATGGACATCAACATCATACATCACCGTACTTTAGTCTTGGATAGAGGTATGAAGAACATTAGCTTGTTTGTTTACTCGATATTTTATTTTAATTTATCTTATTGCAGTCATTCCAATGACCTCTCGATGATGTCTAATCAAAAGGATTTAGAGAGAAAGTAATGGAGCATTGATCATTATCTTTTGTCTGCTATTCTTATTGGATATTCTGGTAATATAACCTTGGTCATGCTAATCTTGTTTGGTGTGTAGGGAGGATGTCCCAGATATCTTGTCGACTATTACATTTGGATGTTTTTCCTCTTTATGTTTTGGTCTGAGATGTGTGATATATCGGAAGTACACTCTAACAAGGTTTCACATGCCAGGTGGGAACAATGATACTCCCATCTAATTGTTGAGTCAAAGTCCATCTCACTAGGTACAACACCATCATGGTTTTCTATACCTTGACGTATTGTACCTATGTGTGTTATCAAACATAAGGAAAGTAATTCTCTTTACATCCCCAATCCCTGATAAGTAATGCATCATCACTCATCATAATATCTAATAAAGTCTCAAAGACTCATGAACTTGTTGGACTTCTACATCATCTCAGACTCAAGGGTTGTTCCTTCTTTCTTCTATCTTTGCCACATATTAACATGGTATCATGACATTCAAAATAAAAATCTATATGCATCCATCCTGCATCCATAAACCATCAGCATACTGCATATTATACATATCAAAATAATAGAAAGTATCATCCATCATTGCATTATCATAATTTGGTTATTCTAAGCATCTCATAAACAACACATTTGCATTATCATTCATCACATCTTGCATCATCATATCGCACATAGAAAAGATACTCATAAAGAAGTTAAACGTATAATTGCATTGCATCCATCACATATCATCACATAGTATAGATTTGCATCCATCACATAAAAGTGCATTCACATAGATCCATCATACATTACATATACATTCATCCCATATATCTATAATATCATATCACATCATCAAAATATAAAGCATCATAGCATAAACATTGAATGCATTCATCCATATCATATGAATCCATAACATATAAGGTAAAATAAAATCACATCATCGAAGCCACCTCATGTATATATATCAAAAAAAGTTGAATGTCATGATACAATTGGAAGCAGATATATAATTTCATCATCAGAATATACAAGAGGATAATCAAAACTCAGCCAATGAATGTATACACATCATAAATTAGATTGTACATCAAAAAAGTGTCTAAGCATCTATCTATACCTAAGCTTCCCTCGCTCTGATGATTTTTGTGGTGGTTGCCTCAACTCTAATGGTGTGACCCTGATGGTCTACCTGTTTCCCTTAGGTGAGACCTACTCAGAGCAACCTGGTTGATATGGGAGAAATTTGGCCCCCAATGCTCCTATAATAAAGCAACCTGTAGTACAATGCCTCTTGCATCACTCAACCATACATCTTTTTCAGGAATGCATCTTGTCCTTGTGCCTACTGCACTTTTTCCTCCAACTACTACCTTCATCCTATCTCCTAGGCCAGGATAAGGTTTGCATCATGTCTCTACTGGTGCTCCTACATTTCCTCCTATCTAGCCTGATCTCTCTCCTAGATCAAGGCTTGTATCTATGCCTATGCCTATTGTATCTACCCTATAAGTTCATGTACCTGCACCTACAATGTTGCTATCTATTCATCCCTAGGATTGGGACTTGGTGGGGGCTATTATGGTGCCCTCTGTCTCACCGATGGTACTAGAGGTGGAACCTATCTATCATTCTCATCCTGTATGCCATCCCTATCACATCTATCCTATCCATCGTGGGGCTACTAAGGTGGTGGTTGTGGAACCTATCCTATCCGAGGTCCTTTGAACCATCCCGTGCTTGACACTAGCACAACTAGTAAATTCAATCGAATCAGAGCGTGAGCCTACTAGTAGGCATCGTATGCCTATGTAGTGGTCGCATCTATGGGACCATCGAAGTACACCCACAGCTACATCACTAACTGCCTAAAATCATCTACAACTTATTCAGGCTAGATCCGCTACCTCGAGGCTATCTATCATGATCTGCATACAAAAATGGCTTTTTGAGTGAGGTTATCTACATCTTATAGCTCCTCAAATTGCTAAGAAACCTTTTCAGGAAGGTATTACTCTATCATATGGTGCTCATAGCCGCATATATCTTAACTACCGATAGTAAACCAACTTCTCATCATCATCATGCCATCTATGGAAATGGAGCTATGGTCTCTTTTAGAATACTGTCATCTCATCAATCACGTGCCTCCAGTGCAGGATGCCTGTGATACTTGTGTAATGGAGGGTATTCATACTCCTGTATCTATATACCAATGGATCATCACGATCTATCTACACATCTATGATGGTGGGCCTCAATATAGCTATGTGCTCATATGCCTAGATGTGGAGAAGCGTCATTCCTACTCCAATGCTATAGGCCCCGTCGTACACAACCTGATGTGTATCATGATATAACGATGCCAACACAACTGGCCCCTAGGCATAGACAGTAATCTCCTCCATCATCCTCAACCAAACAATCCCCCATCCTATGCTCAACCTCTAGCTTTCCTATCGAGAATGAGGACTCCTAAGATCAGTGCATTGATAAAAAAGGGTCAAATTAGGGGCAATCTCCTTATTTCAAGCAAGGTCAATCTGGCCACTATTAGTCTCATACTCATCGATGTTGAACAACTGAAATATCACATCACCACAAGCCTTGAAATCATATATAATGTGCTCATAGTGTATGGGGATCAAAAGGATCTTTCATATGTCCTCTAGGGTCATAGTGGCCTCTCTGGTCTATAGATGGAACAATGAAGTCTTTCTTTGTCATCTCTCCACCATTTTCGTCATCATCGCTAAGTGCATCCTCACCTCGGGCATTTGCTCCATGTGTTCAAATCCAATCAAACCTAGGAAAAATAGTGCCTCATCTATCAAATGCCCCACTCAACACAGTATCCAGCCTCTGCACTCCTTCGAGTTGAGTACTCGAAGGACCTCTTGCATCCAAAATTCCCATGATGTCAAATTTAATCAACTTGGCATGTTTTAAATTCCCAAAAAGTAAAGGCAAGCTAGCATTTGCAAATGTGACACTCTCTGATTTCACAAAAGTGATTCTATAAACTAAGGCAACGCTATATCACAAAGGTGGATTGACATTCCTAGGCGACACTAGACTCATTTGGGCTCACATGATGTTATCATGCAAAATTGGGTTGACATTTTTTACACTAACCTAGGACCTTCTAGCACCACGTGACGCTATACTGAAAGGTAGGTCAACGTCGACAAAAGCGATGCTAACTGTAACAAATGCAATGCCCTACAGGATTGCTTTTGGTCAACCTACTTGGACCCTAATAAATGCATCAAAAACACAAAAAATGAGAAAAGTTTTGAAAGGCATATTGGGGGTCCTATGTCCTAAGGCCTCTAGAACTCTCAAACCACTCCATTTGATGTCTGGGAAGCATGCGAACCACCATTCCATTAGCACCTTAGAGAAAAATTATAGGAAATCTACAAGGTTGGGTGTTCGAATGATTTTAAAATGATCCCTTCAACCCTATTTATGTAATTTTTTTTAGGGTTTTTTGGGGTATTTTTAGGGTTTTTGAACCCTTTAATCCATTTTTTACAAAACAAAGACTGTTTTGACCTGTTTTCATCATTGTGAGTCTGTTTTCGCACCCCATGGGCTATTTTCTACTCCTGAATCTTTGGTAAGAATTTTTCATGAGTTTGACCCAAATTTTGCAATTTCACTCAATCTCTTGAGGGTAGTGTAGAAGCATAATTTCTTCTACTAGGGCAGTAGTGAGGCATCCAAAAAAATCATAATTTTTTTGAATTTTGATATCAACAGTGTTATTCTTTGAACCAATAATATAGGTACCTCACTTCAAAGACGGGAAAAATGTAGACACTTAAAAATTCTTGATTGATACTATACATCTGATTCTGATTAATTAACGTTGTTTATTCCTAAATCACCTTGAACTAACCAATTAATTAAATAATCGGTATTATTTAGTTAAAATCAACAAATTCAACTATTAATAAAAAAATTAAATTTATTAGATTAATTCACCTTCTTCTAACTAATATTCATCATATTTAATTAAATCCCTCCAAATCCTCTCATTTGATTAAATAAATCAAATCAAATGCCACAATCCTCTAACCCATTCAAATTAATTAATTCTAAATTAGTTAATCCCAAATCACTTTCTAATCAGTATTAATAAATCCTTCATATTTTAACTCCTCGAGAGTTAAATCAACCCATGGTCAACTAACCAGGTTGCACATGAAAATAATTTCTTTTAATTATCTAATTCCTCTATTTATCTGTAGCGTAAAAAATGTAAATTAGGATCACACTCAATTGGGTCTTTCTTATGGATTTTGGCCTAATTTTTTTCCTAGATTTAATGTTGTAATGTGGTCAACACATTCACATTAGGTCTTGAACCCTTGTGAATCAATATGAATTCTATGATGTCTTGTAAAAGTGTTGTGAAGTGTTGTAACTGAATTTCACACTTTTTAGGACCTTTTTAATATAATTCACTTAAATAACCTCTTTTTATCACTTACCAAGCCTTATTTCAAAGTGTTGTAAAGTGTTGTAACAAACTTTCACGCTTTTCTAGGCTTGATTTAACCCTTTCTTATGTTTAAATGGCCCCTTTATACACTTGCAGGCCCTACTTAAGTATATTTTAGAGAATAATCTTGTTAAACAACATTTAATGCACTTTAATTACCAACACCCACTTAAATGGCCCTGGTGGGACCAAGTCACCACTAGGGGTGACTTAGTCCCATTTGGCTCAAAAATCAAAACTATTTCAAAATTCTAGCAAGATATTATTCTCTAAGCCTTGAGCTCAGCCTGTGATGTGGTATTTTCAAGAAATTTTGCATAATCATGTATAAATATAGGGTTTTCCCTCTCATTTCACCCCCATTCACCCCATTAAACTCATTCATCATTCATTCATCATTCATTATCCATCTCAAGGCAACCAAGCTAGGGTTTTAGCATTCTAAGTCATCAAGATAGCTTTCTAAGGCATTCAAGGGCAGATTCTTCTTCCATTGTTGTAGAAATTCAAGATCTATCATCATGGAAAGTTTCTAATTCCTTCATTTCAAATCCATGCTTCATCTTATATCTTCATTTGGTTTAATTACTTAAAAGGGGTTTGACCAAGGAAAACCCCTATGCCCTAACATTCAACATTTCCCTCTTTCTTTGTATGTTTGTAGATTTAGGTACTTTGAAGGCTTGGAGATCATTAAAGAATAGGTTGCCAATTTTTTGAAGACATCTCCTTATTGGCTGGGTCAAAATCTACACAAAATGTCACTTACAATGTTGAAAATAATATTTTGAAGACTGGATACCTAGAGAAACAAAAAGTGCAGACCCATAGATTCCATTTTCACTTTTGAATTTTTGGAAAATCTAAAGTGGACTAAGTCGCCATCAATGGAAACTTATTCCCACTATACATTTTTTTCATAAATTTCTATAGATATGGATACCCATTTGGCTAAAATAGGCTCCTGCATAGTTTTCCATATTTGGGACTAAGTCGTCTAGAATGGTGTAAGTGTTCCAGTAGGTCCAAATTTTAGAATCAGCAACATTTCCAGTCTGCAACACATTTTCAGTTGCACACATTCATTTTTACATTATTCTATTCTATTTCATGGTCATTTCTAGGTCATTTAGTTTATGTTGCATATCACATTATGTTTTCAAACATTTCATGTTTTCTAAGTTTACACTTGGTGGTGAACCCTCATTTGTTGTTATTGTCTCCCTAGAACCTTCCCTTTGTCAGATTTGAATCTCCTTGGCATTGAAACCTCAAGGGTTTGTTCTTGAATGAAGTGAAGATATTTGTTCCTCTCTTTTTAGGTGTAACAACCTAGAAGTGCAAGAGGTGATAAAAAATCTTCACTACATTATCCTCAGAATGACATATTCCAAGGAATATTCCTCGCAACCACTTCCTCATTCAATTTCCCTCCAAAGGTTTCAAAAACCTATCACATCCTCAATAATTTCTTACATCTTCAATAACTCCTCTTACATCCTCTCACATCTCCAACCACATTCATTCACTTATTCTTACAACCTTTCAAATCCTGAACCATTCTCATTTATTCCTCTTACATCCCCCTTTCCTCAACACATTTCCTAAAATGTGTTCCACTCTCATCCAATATGATTGTGACAAGTGGCACACTCCTATTGGCTCCCATTTTATCCCACATTCACCGAATTCTCTCATCCCTCAACCCTTAAGTTCTATAAATAGAAGCATTCTCTTCATAATATGGATCCACAACTTCATGCATTCTTACTATGGGCATTTCACTTCATAGCAATCACCATTTTCATCACTTGTGAGCCTATTTTCATCACTTAGCATCAATTTCATACTTAGAATCATCTACAACATTGGAGCTTATCATTGGGATTGGAAAAGGGCTTCTTTCAACATCAAAGGAGAACCAATCTCCCTATGGGATCAAGGTTTGATTGATTTAGATAAGTTTGCATGCTTTTTTGTTTTTTATTTCATGTTTTCATCATGTTTTCTTGTCTTTATTGATTGAGAATCTCATGGGGAGTGTTTTGTTTTATTTTCTAACATGATTAACACTTGTTTTTTGTCTCTTGTTAGTTAATTGCATATTAGACACTCACAATTATTATTAAGGATTCATTTTGTGTATAAAATAACCTAATGCTTTCATACATACACTTAGTAATGAACTGTAAATAAAAAATAAGATTTCTTATCCTAATAAAACCCCATATCTATTATTTTCCTTATTATATCTAATATACTTCATTGACCTAACTTTTTTTTTTGGATACATAACATCACCTCGGAAGCTCAAAGTCATGCTATAGTGTTTATTTTATGAATTAGAAGTCTTTAGATCATAAGTTTTGTCACTTATTAAAGTTAAAAGAATAAATAGTAATTAAAGATTGATATTTATTAAACATAAGAATCCACCTTCACCCACTATATGGATTCTCAACAATATTGGGATATAGATTGTATTTATCATCAACAATAAATTTGTATCGTTGGGGGGTTGTTGGGTTTGAAAAGAAGTAAATAGCTTTGTTGAATCTTGGTCGAGTAGGCGCTAATTGTGGACATCAAAGGTCACCATAGATTCAAATTTTTTACTTCGAAGGACCATGATATTGTTCTATGAATTTTGTGATGCGTATTTCAAAAAAAAAATCTACAAATTCTAACTGTCTAATAGGACCCTTAGGATTTGATCTACATCAAATGGTATGAGAGCCTAGTTTTTGGGTTCTTGTTCGCACTCTAGACGTGTCATAGAGGGATTCTAAAAAATATATGAGTTGAAAAGAGTGAGTGCAGACTTGCAAATACAAAGACTCCAAAAGAGACATGGCATATAGAGGACGTGGAAGGAGAAGAGGAGGCATAGTAGAATAGCTACATCAAGGTGTTGCAGATGCAATGGCTTAAGGATTCAAATAAAACACAAAATATTTACAGGCAATCGAAACAATCCAGAGAAGAAGATTACATGTGGATGATGCAATTGATGTTTAGTGTGTATAACACAATAGAGGATATTTTTGAGAGCAATGTCTAAAATAAGTAGGAAACCTTGTTTTGATCCACCCAATTATAATGAAAGTTTGAAATATCAAAGAATTGATTTACTGGTCATTATAGATGGAGAAATATTTTTATTTTGAATCCATAGAAGATACAAGGAGACTAAAATTTTTTGTTATGAAGTTGAAATGACATGCATTCATTTGGTGGGATCATATGAAAACTGAGAGCCAGCAAAAGGGAAAGGAAAAAATAAAATCTTGGGAGAGAATAGTGACAAAATTAAAGAAAAAATATTCCCATTAGACTATTAGGCTGGTCTGTTTAAGAAATTGAAAATTTTGAAACAAAGGTAGAATGGTGTACAAGATTACATAAAATAATTCTATAAGTTGAATATACAAGGACATTTTGATGATAACACAAAAAAGGTTTTGAGTTACTATAATTATTTGAAAATGAGTATGGTGAAAATTCTAAGTGTAGAAGAGGCCCATGAATATGCCTCAAAGCAAGAAGAAAAGTTTAATAGAAAAAAGAAGGATAATAATAGAGGATGGAGAAGATCATCAAATGGAAGAAGATAGCTCAACAACGATAGCATTTACCGGAATAAATAAGAAGAAACTAGAACCTTCCAAACTAACTTCCAAGAAAAATAGAGGAAAAAGTGATTATTTTGGAAATAGAAATTTCGGAAGAAGAAGAGGATATAGTGGAACTTGTTTTCAATGTGGAAAATTTGGGAATAGAGAATTTCAATGTCCTCAAATAGAATAGGGTAGTATAAAAGGAAAGGAACTGAGGATAAATATTGCTCAGGTTGAAAATGAAACTTTGGTTTCATATGAGTGTGGAGAAGATCCCAAGGATGGAGAATCCCTAATGTTGAGGGGGATTTTTTTGAATCTAGAGAAGGAGAAACTTGAACCAATTCAAAGGAGGAACTTGTTTTGAATCAAGTGAAAGTTGGGTGGTAAATATTACAAATTGATAGTGGAGAGTGGTAGCACAAACAATATTGTGTTTGAAGATATGGTAAAGAATTTGAAATTGAAGAGGGTAAAACATTCTAGTCATTATAGAGTCTATTAGCTACAAAAATAACATCAATTGATGGTGAGTGAATAGAGTTTAGTGAAAATGAAAATTATAAATTATAAACATGAAATTTTGTGTGATATAATTTGCATGGATGCTTGCCATATTCTTTTAGGTAGACCTTGGAAGTTTGATAAACAAGTTGTACATGATGGAAGGTCTAATACGCATAAGACAAAGAAGGATGGACAATAGTTTATTTTGAATCCAATGAAACAAAATGAAGATGAAGTTGAGAATAGATCTAAATTTTTCTTGGTTTTGAGGAAGAAATTTTGAAATATTTGAAGTAAGGGGGAGAATTTTATGCTTTTATTCCCAAACAAGTGTAAAAACCATAATAGCAAATAAGAAAGAAGGGATGGCACTAGAATTTCAAGAAATTTTTAATGAGTATATAGAAATAATGATGAAGGAGTTGCATGATGGATTGTCACATGTAAGAGGAATAAGTCACTATGCATTGTTTTGATACCTAGTACAAAGTTTCCAAACAAAGCACCATATAGAATTTTACCCATGGAGAATGAGGAGATAAATAAGAAAGTAAAATAATTCTTGGATAAGGTATTGATAAGGGAAAGTCTTATTCCATGTGAAATTCATATAATTTTGACTCCTGGAACAATGATAGAGAATGACACCTGTAAAAATTTAGAGAAATAAATAAAATAACCCTCAAGTATATATTCATATTGCCACAGATGGATGACATGATGGGTTGTCTAAGTGGAGCTAAATACTTCATGGATATTGAATTGAAGAGTGGGTACCATAAAATTAGAATTAGAGAAGGGGATGAGTGGAAGGCTACCTTTAAAACTAAAGATGGATTGTATGAATGGTTGGTAATGCCATTTGGATAGACCAATGCTCCCAACACTTTCATGAGGTTGATGGATGCAGTGTTGAACCCTTTTCTTGGTAAGTTTATCATTGGGTATTTGTATGATGTTTTGATTTTTAGTAAAAAAAAAAAAGAACATCTACAACATGTTAGGACAATTTTGTAAAGACTAAAAGAAGAGAAATAGTTAGTAAATTTTAAAAAGTGTAGTTTTATGAGACAAGAGTTGGTATATCTAAGGGTTTTTGTTTCTAGAGATTGTTTTAAAATAGATCCATATAATTTCAAGGCGATTGTGGATTTTCCTCCACCTTGTAGTATACTTGAAGAAAGGATTTTTTAAGGTTTGGAGAGATTCTATAGGAATTTCATTTATAATTTTAGTGGGATTTGTGCACCTAGTACTGAAACAATGAAGGGTAATAGGAAGGCATTTATTTGGACAACATAAATAAGTTTCATGATTTTGAAAGAGAAAGTAAATAAACAACCAATGTTGGCTAGCACTGTTTAATTTTGGAAAACTATATTAGAGTAAAGGTTTATTCACCTAATTAATTCATTCATGATGATTAATTAATTAGGCCCCTTTTCTTTTTCCACTTAAGCTAAACTTAGGAATTTATTTTCTAATTATTTAATTATCTTTATGTCTCCTTGCATATGATTCTGACACTTGTCACATGCTAATTTAATCCTTCTTTAGGGTTTCTATCTCCTTTCATAAGGATAAATTTATCATTGTAATTATCAATCCAAGTTATTTTTTGCATCAATACAATTCTCAGGTTGTGTGCAATATTTTTCCATAGATCTACTTGTTTGTGAAAGATATTTTCTTGCAGTTATTTTTGGGGTACTATGAGGCTAATTTTCCAACTTCAGCATGGTATTAGAGCTTCTAATTTGTAGCTTCATGTTTAAAATTTGAGGGATCTAGCCTTGAGCAATTTTTTGGTGCATCTAGGAGAAAAATTGACCTCACCATCACAATTAGGAGCCCAAATAAATGAATTTTAACATGAAATTCCACCACCTTTAGTGACAAGGGTTATGGAGGAAAAAAATTTACTAGGGGCCATTTAATTACCTTATATGACATCTATATGAATAAATTTTAAAAAAAAATTAAAAAATATAAAATTGCACTTTAAAAAGCATAGGTGCTATATTAAGCACCATGCCACCAACAACATTAGTGACCACCAAGTACTGCCACCACTAGCAGATATAAGGACAATTCCACCCCTTTTCACCACCCAGAGAACCCAACAACACCCTTATTTAGGCCCTCAATCACACCAATGACCCACTATGCCAATTCCAAACCCTCGTTGACCCTTTAGCACCCCCTACAATCATGTGGGTAACCAAGGGCCAATTTTTTAGCCTTAGTTCCTAGTGATAGGGCACTCATATGCCCAAGGGATAAATTTTTTAGATCCCTATGATATTTTTCAAGCAATATTATGCAACTTCCACAAAATTATGTGTAACTTATGTGTACAATCTTTGTTCTTCAAAAAATTATATCATCGAAAAGCTAGTTTCAAGACCATTTTAGATAGATAATCAATTTTTCCAAATTATACCCCAAAAAGTATTTATAGGTCATTCAATATAGATATTCTTTATTGTTCTTATGGAGACATGACTTGGGAATAAAAACTCCAATTTTCACAAATGAATAGGTGTCAAAGAGGTGATGCAATTCTATATCTAGATCTATAGTCAAAATTTCTAGAAAATTCATTAGGTACACAATTATTTGAAGTGCTTTTCTATCAAAGTAGCATTAGTGTTTGGTTTTTCTTGTTGTTGGTGGGGGGGTATTTTTCTTGCATTTTGTATCAATACACATCAAAAAATAAAAATGCACATCCAAAACACTCTTTTAAAATATTAAAACACCTCAAAAACACTTTTAAAATATTAAGACACCATGGAAAAAAACCTCTTCCATTAAACATCTTACACCACACAAGTACCATGTCTAGAAATCTCAGCTAACCAGATTGTGTAGGTATTTATGGGCCACCTTGGATTAAGTACAACCACAATTGATACATCAATTTGAGATATTTCAGATTAGGAACATAACATATAAGGCTATAGGATTGATTTCAATACATGTTTTAGAAAATATTTTGTTTCACATTGAGGCTTGCACCACTCGTAGGAAGATTTGGTTGAAGTTTAGTGATATTTTTAGCACCATCAATGAGTTTCATGCTCTACAGACTGAGTTATATTGGACATGATCACTTGTACCTAATACATTTCATTCCATTGAGGACTTCTTGTAGAAATTTAAGTCCCTCAGATCACTTTTGTAGGGTTGTGGGAAGAACAAAACTGACAAGGAGTGAATTTTTCTGATTTTTCTAATATTTGAAGGTCATTTCAAGTCTTCTCTTCCACATTTTACTCTAACATGGATGCTCTAGGTGATTATTTTACCATGCCTAACTTTGAGGTTTTATGCAAGTGTTTGAAATGAGAATAGGTAAAGTTGGTTTAGTTGGATTCTCTTACAGGTTCCAAAAATCATGCATTGGTAGCCCAACCATCTAAGAAAAAATAAAATAAGAAACAAAATCACAAGATAGATTCATCAGGTAGTGAGAATCCCTCCAAGCTACTGCCAAATTTAGATCAAAAATCACATTCTACTCCTAAAATTTATAA
This sequence comes from Sequoia sempervirens, assembly GCA_007258455.2. Classification (NCBI taxonomy): domain Eukaryota; kingdom Viridiplantae; phylum Streptophyta; class Pinopsida; order Cupressales; family Cupressaceae; genus Sequoia; species Sequoia sempervirens. Next base: position 428,704,795 of record VDFB02075321.1, on the reverse strand, counting down.
ATCTTCTGTCTGGTGAGTCTTCCTCCAAGACGAAGAAGAAATCGAGTGAGCCTTGGAATTTTTGTGGTAAGGAAGGACATCCAATTACCAAGTGTTGGAAGAGATTAGAAGCTTTAGAAGAATCCATGCAACAACATAAAATTTAAGCTTCCCATTCTTCTTCAAACATATAGGGAAAGTTCATGCTCTTTTTGCATTGACCTTACCTTTAACATCTAGTTGGATACTTAATTTTGGTGCTTCTCACCACATGACACATGCCTGGGATTTTGTTACCACTCTTTCACATTTTTACACTTCATAGATTGCAATGGACCATGACTCTACTTAGATTTTAATGTTGGGTTTAGGTTTTATTCAGTTGGAAGGTGGTTGTCTTTAGAATGTACTTTTTGTTCCTAACATTTTAACCAACCTTCTCTCAATTTCTTATATTTTTCATTCTAGAACTAGTAGGATAGTTGATTTTTCACCACATGATGTGCTTATTTGGGACCTTGATGATCCTGATATTGTTGTGCCTATTGGGAGTGTTGATTCTACATAATACTATACATATTTGATGGATTTGAGAGCTTAGATAATTCCAGTTCATCTCTCATACCACATGAAAATTCAATGAGTGAGCTTTGGTATGAGCATTTTGGCCATATAAATTATAATTAAATCAAGCAAATGAGTACATAAGAATTGGTGATTGGGATCCCTAATATTTCCTATACTCATGGTGTTTGTAGAGGATATGTTCTTGGAAAACATCACTAGGGTTATTTTCCTACAGGTAGAGCCACATGTGCTAAGGAACCCCTTGACTCAAGGTTCATATTGACCTCATATCATTTTTGACTTCTTTCGCAAGGGCCAAATATGTACTCACATTTATTGATGACTTCTCCAGATTTATATGGGTGCACTTTCTTAAGTATAAGAGTGATTCCTTTTATTCTTTTTGGATCTTTTAGGCATTTGTGGAGAAGCAATTTGATATTTTGATCAAGTGGATACACACAAAAAATGGAGGGAGTATGTCAATTAGGAGTTTAGGGAATTTTATATTGAGCATGGTATTTAGCATCAACTTATAGTTCCATAAAACCTCAATGGAATGGTGTTGCTGAGTGAAAGAGCAGAATATTATGGGAGATGCAAAATACATGACTCAGTCACAAAATATGGATTCTTCTTTCTAGGCTAAGGTTGTGAATTGCATCAATTACATTTAGAATCAAATTCTTTGTAAGGCATTATAGCATATGATTCTTGAGGAGGCTTGGACCCATGTCAAGCCAGATGTTTCTTCATTCAATTTTTTTTTTGCAGTGAGGCTTGGGCATACATACCAAATGCACAATGAGAATCTATGGAGAAGAAAATTTGACCACTCATATTTGTTGGCTACTATGAGGATGATAAGGTGAATAGATTGTTTTATCCTGATTCCAGAAAGGTATTTTTTTGGTGATATGTCCAATTTGATGAGCACTTTTCTCTGATAGATTCTTCATGACTAGCTTATCCCTCATTGCCTAGTCCTCCCACTTCATCTCTCGAGGATGATGATGATGATGTTCCAACTCCACCATCTCCTTTGGATGTTCAACCTTTACCCAAGTGAACCTGTAATACTATTGATGCAACTAGATATTTGGTAGACTTCAAATTCCCATCATACTCATTCATAGACACTAGGTTCTAGTCTATTGAGTCATGTCATTTCAGATGATACTCAAAAGTTTTTAGATGTGACAAGTATTCCTAAGTGAGATAGGGCTATGGAGGAGGACTATTCTTCATTGATGAAGAATAATACTTGGGATTTAGTTCCTCTTCCTAAGGGAAGAAAGTTAATTAAGTGCCAATGGGTGAACTGTACCAAATATACCGTAGATAGTTTCATTGATAAGTATAAGGCTGATCTTATTGCAAAGGGGTTTTCTCATATTGAGTTCATTGACTATTCTAAGACCTTTGCTCCTATTTCCAAAATTTATTTCATTTTCCTTGTACCTTCACAGGGATGGATAGTTTACTAGCTAGATGTGGAGAGTGTCTTCTTGCATGGTGACCTTCATGAGGAGATTTATATGGAGAATCCATAGGGTTTTGTACAAGAATATTCACTTGTTTTTAGACTTTGACATTCATTATATGGTCTCAAACAAGTCCTACATTCTTGATGTTAGAAGATGGAATCTTTTTTGCTTTCTCCTAGCTTCACACGATGTCATTTTGATCCCACAAGTGTGCATTTAGTGTTAGGGAAATGATATTTTGATTCTTGTTCTATATGTGGATGACTTGATTCTTATAGGTGGCTCATCCTCCATGAATTATAGTGTTCAAAGAGCTTTGATGGAGAAATTTGAGATGACAGATCTTAGTCTTCTGCACTAATTTATTGGTTTATAGGTTATTTATTCTTCAAATGGGATTTCCATATTTTAGTAGAAGTGTGATCTTGAGATGCTTTAGAGATTGGGCATGCTTTATTTTGCAAGACTACTCCCACACCATTTCAGTTTGGCATTGTGTTTTCTTCCACTTGCACTCTCCTTTGAATAATGGTACAATATATATATAGTTGGTTGGTAGTTCTTTGTACCTAAGACATCCATGTCCCAATATTTATTTTGCAATTGGTCTTGTCTCTTAGTTTGAGATCACATGATCTACATGAGAGCCATTATCAAGCTCCCAAACACATTTTTGAGATATATTTAGGGCACCTCACATTATGACATTCATTATACAACAAGAGTTTCTCATATTGTCAACTTCATTGACTCAGATTGGGCTAGTGATATCAATGATAGGAAGTGTACTTTTGGTTTTATTTTTTGCCACATGGTTTTGGTCCTATTTCATGGTCTTGCAAAAAGGAATCTGCTATTTCTTTATCATCTACAAAAGTTGAGTATCGAGCAACAGTTTTAGCCAACCAAGCTTGGTTTTATGGCTTTGTAAGTTGATGATTGATTTTGGTTTTCCTCCTAATAGTCCCACTATTCTTTGGTGTGATAATCAAAGTTTCATTCACATTTCACACAACCTAGTTGACCATTAAAGGAAAAAATTCATTGAGATCTGCATGCACTTCATTCGACAGTTGATTCAGGATGGTTCACTCATCTTCGAGTACATTCCTACTAAGGAGCAAGTTAAGAATCTTCACGAAACCTCTAGCATCACCTTGTTATCTTCAGCTGTGATTGATGCTTGAGGTGAAGGAATTTGTCCTTGGGGGGTAATTATGAGGCCTTCCATCATATTTTGTACATGCTTTTTTACATATATTTTTTGGACAGCAGTTTTCTCCCATAGGGATATTCTCTCTTTTCTCCAGTTTTGAGAGATCTTTTGTTTGTACATGGGCACCTCATCAGGCCTTGTTTTTGGGACCCATTTTGTATTCTTTATTGCATTCCTTTTATATTTTTTAGCTTCTCCCTAAGTTCATCTTAAGAATATTTGTTAGGGTAATAGGTTATTCACCTAATTAATTCATTCATTTTGATTAATTAATTCGGTCCCCTTTGTTTTTTCACTTAAGCTAAACTTGGGAATTTATTTTTAAATTATTTAATTAGCTTTTTTGTAATGTTCCTACCATGAAACCCTAGATGGCAACACACTAACACCTAAAATCAAACAATTTTTTTTCTTTTTTTTGAAAGTGCAATATTCACACAATTAAAAGTGAAACATTACTCAAATTCTAACCTAAGTCATCTAAGGTTCGCAACTACGCTACTTGATTCCCATTAACTAAATTATCAAGAAACTAAAAATCATTACATTTAACAAATTCTAACAACAATATTAATTACATTTCATCATCACATCAATTACTATGAATCATCCATTTTATGCTAACAATATAACATCAATATGGTGCAGGAGCACCTATTTGATTTCTTGCCTCCACGAGGCCAAATTGTAGAAATTTGATTTGTAAGGTGTTTGAGTCATGTAATAAGGTCTAATTGGCCATTTTAAATTTTTTATGGGATCTTGGAGGTTTAAAGTGTGCATTTTGTCATATATTGCAAAAAATTGTCAATGTTGTCATAATGTGAAATTATCAAAAAATAATGGAAGATGAAGAGTCATAGGTAGTTAGATGGTTAAAAAGGGATGGAATGACTATAAATATGTTGGATATGAGTCATTTGAAAAATGGGGGAAGTTATGGTATGAAATGGAGGAGATGTAATGAAGATTTGAATGTTAAAGCAATGAAAGAACAATGTTTTTCCTTAAAACTCTTTTGTTCTAATGCATGGTACAGTCTATACAACCCATTTCATGGCCTAAGATCACATGGGATTGAAACAATATTGAATCTAGTTTGTTTTTTCTTTTGTTTTATTTAATTTCATTGAGAAATGTGAAAGTTATTATGTTTTTGGTGAAGACAGCCAGTTCAGAAAATGTTTTTCAAAAACTGTAGTAAGAAAACATGTTAGTATAGCCATGTACGTACTTGTACAGACCTGAAACTTGGATGGATGGAAATATCTTGATGTTGTGGAAAAAAATTATTTTTACCAGTAATTTTTATAATTCCATTTAAAGGGTCAAATAAGTCCATTCCTAAAAACTATTCCGAACATGGGGTTTTTGGGGTTGCATACAAAAAATTGTGATTTCTTCTAATTTGTACAGTGGAAAATTCTAAAACTTTGTAAAATGATTCATTTTTAATTTTTTTACAATTTCCAAGGTTTCAAAGGATTTGAATAAGGTTTACTATGTTTTTGGTGATGCCCTAGGCTGTGTTTTGTGGGAAAAATCAAAAAATTGACTTAATACAATGGAGTTTGTGTTTTTGTTGGTGGAAATGAGTAACAAACTTGGTTATTTGTGTTTGATAAAGATTAGATTGGCAATTTTAATTCTGCTAAAGGATATTTGAGGAAACTTCAAGTGATTAAGTGCCTTCTTCTCAATAGAAGGTTTTGATTCAAGAGTTTTGTGAAGAAGGTTTGAGTCCTAGTTGAATGGACATGAAAGATTTGTTTTGAGATTTGTCAAATGAGATTTAGTGTGTTTTCTTCCTCTAGCATTGCATCAGAGCCCAAAAAGGTTTGGGAAGAGAAAGAGTTTGTGGTTTTCTGGTTTTGTGTTTTGGTTTGTGCAGGTTAAGAAGAACTTGGTTGCTACCACGAGAAGGTAGAGAAAGTTGAGAGAAGTTGAAGCAAGAAGAAGCTTGCTTGAGAGTAGAGAAAAAGATGGAAGTGTTGTTAAGGTATTTGCAGGGAGGAGAAGAAAGGAAGAGATAAGAGATGATTGACTAAGAGATATTTGAGTTAAAGAAAGAGATGAAGAGAAGGGAAGCAAATTTTAGTGAATTTTATGCAGAGTCCATAATGAAGATGAAATAGTTGTATAGACAAGAAACAAGTTGGAACTTGATAGTTAAGAAGAAGGTATTATGGCCTATTCAAAGGCTAATGAAAATGAGATCAACTAAACTTGATGTAAAGACAAAAAAACCATTGATGGGAGAAGGTAATGAACAAGCAAAGGTGGATGAAGAAGATGATTTGTGGGAAAATTTTGCAATCATTGAAGAAGAATGGGATAGCAAGGTTGGAGTAGGACAAGCCAAGCAAGAAGAAGAAGAATGCATGGAGATTGATAATAAGGTGGATGTTGAGAATCAAGTTCTTATTGATAATGAAGTTGTTGATGAGGTGGTTCATAAAGAATGGAAGATCATGAAGTCTCCAATACAATTTGAGCAACAAGACACATATTTTATGAATGATTTTGATACTAATCAAAATGTGTTTGTCAATGGAGTTATTATTATGTGTGTGAACCCCAATCCTAATACCTACAAATAAATGAGGACAAACACATTAAGTTAGAGATTGCAAGAAAGAACAAGGATTCCCCATGAAATCCATTTACAAAACTCAAATTAGGAAAATAAACAATGAAGAACACAATGAAAACAACAAAATAGATTGAATCCTAATTCAAATTTGCAAACTCATGATCCCACGGGGGAATTGGTGCTAATTTGATGTGAAAATTGGCCCTTTCCCAATTCCTATGATGCAAGATTGATATGTGTTGATGATGATTGATGAATGATCCACTTTGTTGATGAAGATTAAGTGCTCGAAGCTAAAAACCTACATAACCTAGCTAAGATTTAAGAATGATGGATGAAATTTGATAGATATTTTAGCATGGTAACTTTGCATAATTTGTGGATGGTAAAATGAGGATATGAGCTTTGTATTTATAGAATAACAAGATGGATAAATGTCCAAATTTGAGCAATGTGGGACTAAAATTAATCCAATGGAAAGATGCCACTTGTTAACCTATGAGTGGATGGAGGATGTGCAAATTTTGAGGATTGTGCCAATAAATGCATATTTTTGAATTTCAAATTTGTTGAAATAACTTGCAAGAGGGAATGGAAAATGCAATAAATGCCACTTGGCTCAAGGAAAAGGACATGTAAGATAGAGTAAATTCCTTATTGGATGTACATGCCCACTTGGATTTTTTGAATTCAAACTTGGGGAATATTCCAAAAAGATGCCTTGTGAGGAAAATAGGGATTTAATAAATCAATTAAATCTATTTTCATGTGCAAGTGGGAAAAGCTAGAGGATGGGACATGAAATGAGATTAAATTAATCAAGGGTTAATTAATTTAATAGGAGATTAGATGATGTGACTTATTTGACTTAGATTTTTAGGATTTATTTAAATCAAATAATGAAAAGAATGTGATAAGAGATTAATTAAATAAAGATTTTGATTTATTTAATTAAAAGAGATGATGTTAGACCAAATTAAATAAGGTTTTAATTTGTTTAATTTAATAGATAGACTTTATAGATTTAATCAAATAAAATTGATTATTTAATTAAATAGGGATAATTAGATTAGATTGATTAATTTAATTAAAAAAAGAGAGAGACTTAATTAAATAATTGGTTTATTTAATTAAGAGAGGAATATTGATGAATTTAATCAAATAAGGAAATTTTATTAGCTAGTTAGACTGAGGGATTATTCAGGATGAAACGATGTTAGTAGTCAGGATCAGATGCACAATGTCAATCAGTATATTTTACGTGTCTACATTTATCCCCTCTTTGAAGCAATGCACTTGTTGCGTTGGTTCAAAGAATAAACGATCTCGATTAAAGCCAAAAAAATTGTTATTTAAAATCTTACCCCACTGCTACCTAGTGAGATAAAACATCCCATTATATTGCCCCCTCGAGAGATTGGATGAAAATTTTAATTTTTGGGTGATCTCGCAAAACAATAGGACAAGGTGCTCGATGGGTCTGAAAAGGGTCCAAGAGGCCAAAAACGTGTCTAAACACAATAAAACGATGTAAAACAAGCCTCAACTAGACAAAAACAGCTTCAAGGGTCCAAAACTCTTGTAGGAGAGCCAATCAGGGTGAAAAAAACTCTAATTTTCTAGATTAAAAGGGGTTTGAGGGGTCACTTTCAAGTCATTTTCACACACTTCCATTAGCAACCTTGAGATTTGAGCTCTGACCTCTTGACGATGTGGCACAACGACAGCTTCCCCTACACATTTCTAATCGAGTTCGGACGTACCAGTGGCCACCTAGCATTCGGGCCCCGGTAAGTGATCCTTACTTGAACTTTGTTTTTAATTTTTTTCCTGTATTTAATGCTTTCAAATTCTACCATTCTACAGTGGCGCTATAGAGTGTTGCTTAGAAAACAAACTGCACCGCTTGGTTTGATATTATGTTGTGGCAATGGAGTTTGGAGTTTGAAAACTCTTACGCTAAGCTCATGGCTAGCGAGGTGATTTGCAAAGTGTAATGTGACGGTCTTTTATTTGCTCAAAGTGTGCCACTGGGAGGGAAAGTGCATCGCGATAGTGTTATTTCAGCTTTATGTGCCCTAGCATTGGAGTTTGAAAAGAATCAAATTGCGACGCCTTCACGGATTCTGACGGTGGAGTGATTTCTTGGATGCCAAGTGAAGAATTTTTCAAAAAAATTAACATGGTGACCTTCCTTGATGCAAGATGTGGAGAGGGAGCTCTACTCCTGAGAGCACAGGTCATGATATTTGTTCGGTTACTTGTAGGATCTCAACAATATGGATCAGGATCGACTTCGAGATATGGGGTTGTGGTATATCACTTACACAGTGCCCATTCACACTCGCCTAGGGATGCTATCAGCATTGGCCGAGAGATGGCATAGTGAGACCTCTTCATTTCACCTTCCCGCTAGCAAGGACACCGTCACCTTGGAGTACATTTGGCGCATTTTGTGATTGTCGATTCATGGTCAATGGGTCATTTTTGATATGGAGGAGGGGAGTAATGCCTACCATAGGGTCCTCGCCACAAAGGATGTTGTTATATGTGAGGGGCAGATCAAGCTGGAGTGGCACAGGACCCTGGCACCTCCCTTCCACCTAGTTTTTGCGGCCCTTATTTTGGGTCTTGTTGCCCTAGATAGACGAGGTTGATACTTCAGTCCCAATTGGGGAAATTGTTGGGAGTGCATGGTTCATGATAGGCTAGTTCATTTTTCCTAGGGGCTTGTTCTTCTTGCCTCTTTGTACAAGGATCTGCACAAGTATGTCTACATGGGTGGTAGGGCACTTGGAGTGGGCGTGGCACTTCTTCATGTCTAGGCATGGGAGCACATTGCAGTTCTACGTCCATGTGTTGTTCTAGTTCTGATGGTGCCAGAAGATCCCCTCATATGGCGTTATAGAGGTGGTGTGTCCTTCACACACATAAGTGAGCACGGGATCCCCTACTGGAGGAGGGTCCTCAACAAGATGCAAGTGTTTACATGGCGATTGTACCTTGGTCAGCCTGGATGGGCCGGCAATGCAGAGCAATTGTTCTATGCCCACCATGACTGGTACATGCAGGGGCAAGAGCACATGATGATTGAGAGGTACCTGCCCGGGGGCGTACAGTGTCAGTTTGGTGAGCCCCAGGATCATCCTGATGATGACTATGTGGCCATCTTTGCCTGCACCATGACATAGGTTTCATGGGGGTGGTATATTCCTGCCTCAGAGGCCATGGATAGTTTTAGGAAGTTAGTAGCTCAGTCGTGGGCTTATGATCAAGGGCCTGTGGATCCAGGCACGACACCAGCATATAGGGATTGGTTTCATCCTCCCCTATGATTGACTATCCTAGGAGCAGTCCCCAATCAGTAGAGAGTGAGAGGCAAAGGGGGAGGACATGGATGAAGGGGTGATGTACGATAGGACAAGCCGGTTGGGCCACTAGTGCAGCTAGATCAGGTAGACATACAGATGTAGGACCAACAATAGGTGCTAGTAGGTCCACCACCATGGGTTGGGGGTGAGGATCAACCTTAGGTACAACCTCCATGAGCACAACTAGTAGTGCAGTCGGCAAGGCAAGTGATGCTTGAGATACTTCGATTGCACAGCTACAGGCCCAGGTGCAGACCTTGACAGGGGAGAGGGATCAGGCTCAAGCTAAGAGAGAGCAGATGAGGGTTGAGAGGGATTAGGCCATTTAGTAGAGATAGGTTACAGAGTTACAAGCAGCCATAGAGCTAGGCAAGAGACAATAGTTAGAGAGTATGGAAGCCTCCTCTTAGGGTATAGTGTCTGTTAGGTCCTACTGGGAGGCCGTTAGAGAGGCCAAGTATTATCAGATGTATTATCACGAGGTTTTACCTAGAGCATCATGGGTCCCAAAGTACTCACAGCAGACCAACCATAGACCAACAGAGGGTCATGGTGACAGGGGCGAGGGTAGCATATAGCGGGGTTGATCGAGATTATACTTTTGTGCCTTATGGGCTCCTTTTTGATAGCCTGATGGGCCTTTTTGTACTGATTGACATACATGTATAGTGATCTGATTATTCTTGTACTATGACAGTTATATTATTGATGATATATATGAAATGATGATGATTTTGATGTGATGTGATGTGTACCATTTATTTATGCATGGATGATTTATTTCTATATGTTGTGCAATGATGTTTATGATGTTATATGATGTATGCATTATGTAATGATTATGACTAACAGATCTATATTATGTTAACTTATGATATGCAAATGTATTTATGTGATGTGCAATAATGTTGTCTATATAATGATCTATTTATGTTGATGCAAATGATGATATGTGATATGAAATGTAATATGGTATGTACATGAAATTTTATGTGAATTATGCTTATATATGAATGGATTATGGATGGATGTATGCTTTCCATGTAATGAATTTTGTCTATTTATGCTTATGTGGAATGATTTATGCAATGAATGATTTATGATGCTATTTATGAGATGAAATGGATGATGTAATGTGAATACGATGGTTGTGATATGATGCAAATGAGATGGTTTTTTTAAGATGCTTTCAATAACAAATATTATTATCCTAAACATATTAAATGATAATGTAATGTATGTTCAATGCATTTAATATGATGCATTGATATGTTAATGCAAAGTGGTATGATGAACGTAATGTGTGTGAGTATGTATGCAATGGATTATCTTATAATTCTTATGTGCCTATTATGTATGATTATGCAATAGGTGGTAATGTGGAAATGATTATGAAATGCTTATGCAAATGAATGTTATGCAATAATTTATGCGATGTGATGCAATGTTATGCAATGTAATAAAAATGGACGTGCTTATCTATGAAGAATGCTTATAATAACATATTTATATGATGATGGAAATGTAATGCATATGTTTCCTATATGATATGTTGATGCAATATGCTAATGATTTATGAATGCAAGATCAATGACGATGGTGATGATGATGGTGATGATCAACTGTCATAGTACCTTGTTAGTGCGATGAGGAAGAAGTGATGAAAGAGAAGAAGTCATTTCAACAAGACACAAGATGATGAAAATGCAAATGATGATGATGATGATTTTCTTGCCAAGGAATTAGGATTTTCAAAGGGCCAATTTTCTTATGTTTGATGACACACGTAGTACGATGCATCAAGGTATAGAAAACCAGGATGGTGTGGTACCTAGTGTGATGGACTTTGACTTGACAAGCAGATAGGAGTATCCTTGTTCACACCTGACATACGAAAACCTTGCTAGGATGCACTTTGGACATTTCAAACACCTCAGGCCAAAACACGGAAAGGTACAACATTTCAATGCAATAGTCAACAAGTTGTTCAAAAAACCCTCCATACATAACTAACAAAGCAAGTACTCACCAAGGTTATATTACAAGAATGTCCAACAAGCACAACAAACAAAATATATTGATCATTTCCCCATTCCTATTTCTCTAAATCCTTTGTTCAAATATCATTGAGAAGTCCTTGGAATGAGCACAATAAGATAAGTCAAAAGATAAAGACAAAGTAAACAAACAAGCTGATGTTCTTCAATACCGCTAACCAAAAGAGGATGTTTTCTAAGGATAAGAATTGAAACTATTGCCAGAAGATAATGCCCATTGTAGGAAGGATACATCCTAGGACATGTTAGTGGATGGTGGCACGTCATTTCATTTATCCAAAGCATTCTAAAAGATGATTGATATGGGACCAATTGGATGATGGGTTATCGACACAAAGAGTTGACCAACTTGCTTATGTACTAACTTAGACCTGAGACTTGACTTTTTTGAGTTTTTACTTTTCATCTACTAGACTTGTTTCTGATTATCTTACCAAAGATTGTAGATAACGATCGTTTATTATGAGTGATGTTATTGTAGGTGCAAGTGAGATGAGACGTATGGATTTTTTCAAATATTTGGATGTTTTTTTATCTTTTTGAGATGTTTTGAGGTTCTTTTTGGTATTTTTTGAGATTTTGCAAATGTTTTGATTTTTTGATTTTCTGAATGTTTTGGAGTTTTTTGAGATTTTGACCAAGAGACTAACCTAAAGACCTATCCTAGGGGCCTCAGGGGTTGATCAACATATTATCCTTGCCTATGTTATACACGCATAGACCACGTAGTTCAACTGATCAACTAACTGATTTACAGATGGTGATATACATGATGAAATGTCAGTTTATTATGATGGGATCCTATAGGATTGACCTAAGTGTCTCGAGGGATGATCAGATATCAAACTTTCCTATTTTCAAGCTCAAAGACAATGTAGTTCAACAAGACGACTTTGTTTTTTACTTTTTGAATGACTTTTTAACCTGTTTTTGTGATTTTGATGTTTTGATCTTTTTGGATTTTCTTATTTTAGGACTTTAAGAACATACACGAATCTAATCTGATGATAATATACCCCCAGTGTGGTGCAATAGACTACTCTAATAAAGTCAGGACAAACTGGCCTTGAGGATGTGCCGAGTAGTACTAGGAGGGATCATGATATGAAAACAAGACCAAGCTATGGTGCCGATGCAGGTGGATGAGTGATGGATGCAGATCTGAATGCCATGGATGATGGAAGTGCAATGGATGGATTATGTAGAACAATTCATAGAGATCCTGGTGGATGGAAAGTGTTTATTTTATGCAAGGTGCCTATTTTCCAGGTACTTGCCCAAAGTGCCACTGAAGTGGTTTTCACAAGAGGACGATTTTTTTCTCTTTACTATTTTCAATCCTTTTTCTGATTTTTTTGGATTTTTTTCTTTTTTGATTTTCTTTTTTTGTTGTCACTAAGACACCTGTTTTCCAAGTTTTTGCAAGGTAACCATTTTTTTAGGACATTTTCTAATTTTTTCTATTTTTGGTTCTATACCTTGAAAAATTTAGGCATAAATATTTTTGAGATGGGAGTTATTCATGGGCTCCTATAGAGGTTCCCCTTCAAGTGTTGATAACTGATATGCCCCTGACTTGTAACTTGTTGTGATAACAAATGGTCCCAACCAATTGGGTTCAAACTTGCCTTTGCTGCTTGGATTTGGGACATTCTTCTTATTTTCCTTTAATACCAGTTCTCCGACTTGGAACGTCCTGCTTTTGATTTTCTTATTGTAGCTCCTTTTGAGTCTCTTCTGATAGACTTGCAAATGATTTAAAGCATCTATTCATTGCTCATCCAGTAGCTCTAGCTCATTCAATCTTGATACTCAGTACTCTTCATCTATGATGAGGTTCTACAGTGATATCTTGAGTGATGGGATCTTGATCTCAATGGGAAGTATTGCTTCTGATCCGTAGACTAGGGAGAAAGGGGTGGTGCCAGTGTGTGTGAAAATGTTGGTTTGATAGGCCCAAAGGGTGGGATTAAGCTACAGATGCCAGTCACAACCTACGTCATTGACTATTTTCTTGAGGATTTTCAAAATGGTCATGTTTGTAGCTTATGCTTGGCCATTGTCTTGGGGATAGTATGGGGTGGAGAAGCGATGCTGGATTTTGAATTTTTTCGCATAAGTCACGGACCTCCTGATTCTTAAATGGTGTTCCATTATTTGAGATAATGGCTTGTGAAACACCATACCAGCAAATGAGATAGTTCAGGATTAACTTTAAAATCTGATTCCCAGTTATCTACGTCATGAGTATGACTTCCACCAACTTACTAAAGTACTCTATTGTGGTTATGATGAATTTGTGCCCGTTAGATGAAGTGGGGGTGATTTTTCCAATGAGATCAATTCCCCACTATGAAAAGGGCTATGGTGTGACAATAGGATGAAGTTCTTGAGCTAGAGAATGGATGAGGTCCCCATGCTACTGACATTGTAGATACCTTCTAGCATAATCATGTGCTTCTTGTTCCATTGTGGGCCAATAATACCCCATCCTCAACAGTTTCTTGGCTATGGTCATTCCACGTGAGTGTGATCCACAGATACCGTTATGTACTTCAGTTAGAGTGGTTAATGCCTCCTCAACGTTTAAGCAGTGTAGTAGGGTTCCCTTTATCCTTCTACGATATCAGATATCTCCTAGGATGACAAATCTAGATGTCTTTTTTACAAAGGTTCATTTTAGGTTTGAGGGTAGGTTGGAAAGTATGACTCCTATTCGAAGGTATGTGTAAATTTCATGATACCAAGGATCACCAGGACCAATGATTTTGCACACGAATTTTGATTCTGGTACCTTGAATATAGGTACGAGAAGCTGCGCATTCAAGAATTCATATTTTGGAACATTGTGGGGGATATCTAGCAAGGATCTAATTGTTGCCATGACATCTGTTGCTCTATTGTTGGTTCTAGGAATCTGCTCAAATGTAATTTTGATGAAGGATTCTTTGAGAGTCTCCACCAATTTCTTGTATGGATTAATCTTGTCATCCTTGGTCTGATATTCATCATTCACTTGATTTATTATCAATTGAGAGTCTCTGTATACTTTGAGAGCTATAATGCTCCACTGCACTGCTATTTTGAAACCTATGGTTAAAGCCTCGTATTTTGCTATGTTCTTGGTGCAAGGAAATTCTAGTTTGTAGGATCTTGGTATGCAATCCCCTTGTGGGGTGATAAAGAAAACACTGGCTCTTGATCTATGTTGTGGGTATGAGCCATCAAAGTACAGTTTCCAGCGGTTAGCTATGTTGATATTTAAAATAGATTCATCTACAAACTCTTAGATGAGGGGATTCTCTTAATAGATTGGTGCTTCTGCAAGTTGATCTATGATGACTTAGCCTTTGATTTCTTTCGGCTCTACATATTCAATGTCATATTCTAATAGTATCATCACCCATTTTTCCATTCTACCTGTAAGCATTGCCTTTGATAATAAGTACTTGAGACAATTGATTTTGGCGATGAGTATTATTTTGTCTGCCAACATGAAATGTCTAAATTTCTATGATGCAAACACTACTGTGGGGCATGCTTTCTCGATGAATGAATAGTTTAGCTCATGCACAACCATTATTCTATTGATGTAATAGATAGCCCTTTCCGTTCCATTTTCCTCATGTTGAGCTAGGAGAGCTCCAAGGGTTGTTGTTGTTGCTGACACGTATAGAATCAATGATTTTCTTGGGATTGGTGGCATTAAGACTGGTGGTGTCAGTAAATATTCTTTGATTTTATTGAATTCCTCTTCACACTTTGTATCCCATTTGTACGCTACTCCCTTGTGGAGTAGGTGAGAGTATGGGTTCTATTTGTCCGCCAATTGTGCTATGAATCTTCGAATGGACTGAAGCCTACCTTGGAGACCCCTCAATTGCTTTAATGTTTTTGGTGCCTCCATCTTGAGGATTGCTTTTTCCTTTGCTGGATCTACCTCAATACCTCTCATTGACACTATATATCCTAGAAGTTTTCCTGATTGTATGTTGAAGACACACTTTTTTGGGTTTAAGCTGACCTTGTACTCTTCCAGTCTATCAAAAATTGAACTAATGGTTGCTATGTGATCTTTTCTCTTTCAACATTTGGCTAAAATATCATCAAGATAATCTTCAACTGTTTTGTGGATCATGTCGTGGAATATCAATGCCATGGCCCTTTGATATGTTGCTCCTACGTTCTTTAAGCCGAATGGCATCATATTCCAGCAATAGGTCCCCCATGGACAAGTGAAAGTTGTTTTATGTTGGTCCTCTTTAGCTATCATGATCTAATTGTACCTTGAGAATCTGTCCATTAGTGACAACATTTCATGACCATTTGTCATGTCTACTATCATGTCGATGTTTGGAAGTGGGAAGTCATCTTTTGAACATGCTTTATTCAAGTCTCTAAAGTCTGTGCAGATTCTGATGTTCCCATCGAGTTTTGAAACAAGTACCAAGTTTGACACCCATTCTGGATAATCTATCGGTTGAATGAATCCTACATCTAATAGCTTTTTTAGCTCCATTTTGACTAATAAGGTGATTTGAGGGTGCATTTTTTGAAGCTTTTGTTTAATAGGCTTTGCTTCTAGATACACTGCTAAGTGGTGAACCATGGTTTCTGGATCAAGTCCTGGCATGTGAGCATAACTCTAGGTGAATTTTATCTGTCTTTCTCTTAGGAAGGCTGCTAGGAGCTCTTGCTCTTCTGATAGTAGTGATTCCACATAGAATGTGATGTGTGGGGTTGCCTCTGTTCCTAGGTTGATTGGATTGCATTTTTCTGCCAAGACTGTTGATTTTTCTTAATGAAGAGCTCTAAAAGGAAGATTGAATCCCCCATCCTCGAGCACCTCGAAGAGGTTTTCACCATTGGATATGTCCTTTTTTTTTTACATTTTATCTGGTCGGAGAGTGCAATAGTGTGGTTTTCACTCAAGGACTTGCATATTATTCTTAATTTTTCACTTTTGCGAATGAAGGATTCAATCATTTCCCCATAATAGGCATGTGTATCTAGCTCGATTATGAACCCTACTTTGTGATCCCCATCAAGAATGTTATCACGCAATCCCATGAATTCTAAGAGCACCTCATTATTTTTGAATGTATCAAGAACTGGTGGTCCTCATTGGTCGTAGTCGATGAGTTGAGGTTATACTAGGCAGATCTCATGATTTTGGTGGTTTGTTTCAAAAGATAGGGTGCTAATCATGCAAAGAGTGGTATCCTCACACAGCCTAGGTAAGTTGGTTGTGGTATCCTCCTCATCACTACTACTACAGACGTTGGTTATATCAAATGGAAAGTTATCTATAACTCTACCTGTAGATACTGGTAAGCATAGTTCTACTAGGGTTGGCTAAGGAGGATTATTAATCTTTCTAACTGGAGGACTTCGGCCACATATGGTTATACTCAGAGGGGTACATCCAAGGTCAAGATTTGTTTTTGGTCATGTCTCTGGCATGATAGGTATTATAAGCCCATTGTCATTTTGTCCAAGTCTTTGATTTTTGTCATAGCCAATTGCGAGCATCATTTGTAGATCCTTCCTTCTGTCATCCATTGATAAATTAGCTACTAGTCTTTCATCTTGATATAGCATATGAGATGGATCTGCCTCAATAACTTCTCAGCCAAGATCCCCCCATCTTGTAAAGGTGGGATAGTCCATAGGAGATGTTTGGGATGTGGAGGCTTCATTTATTTGCGGACGTCCCCATGATCTAGGAGATTGTGGTAACTCTCCTACCACAAAAGTATTATTAGGGAGCTTCTAGTTTCCACAACCATTATCTTGGATGATGACCTTGATGTTAGAGATGGTAGGAATGGTGGGAGTGGTGGGTGTCTCTGTCGTAGAAGTGGATGCGAGAGTGGTGGGATCGATGTATGGTGTGTATGGACCCTCATCATTTTTTGGTACTTGGGGGATTTTATAGTACTTTTCTTCAAGGCTTTTGCAATAGGAGAAGGGTTTGGGATCTCCATGGATGGTGACTTCTTGTCCTTCATGTGTAAATTTCACACATTGGTGGAAAGTTGACACTACTGCTTTCATCGCATGAATCCATGGGCATCCTAGGAGGATGTTATACGGAAAGTCAAGGTCCAATACCTGACAAGTGGTTTCCATGATGGCAAGCCCTACTTGAATAGGGAGTTTGATCATGCCTTGAGACACTCTTTCTTGATCATCATATGCTCTTATTTTTATACCCTTTCCTTTGTCGATAGAATCCTCTGAGATTTTCAATTGTTTGATGAGGTTGAGAGAACAAATATTCAAGCCCACACCTCCATCCACCAAGACCCTTTTGACTTTGCTTTTGTGTACTATTGCTTCCAAGTGGAGCACATGGTTGTGAGATGGTTGAGCAGGGAAATCCTAGCTAGAGAATGTTAGGAGATTTGGCGTAATGATATTTCTGACCATAGCTTGGAATTGCTCTACATCAAGATTTGCGGGGATAGTGGATGAAGCTAGTGCTTCTTCAAGAATTTTCTTATGGGAAAATGAGATTTTTAGCAACTCCATGATGGATATTTACGCTGAAATTCTTTTGATCTAATCTATGACATTGTAGCCATTAGGGACAGATTTAGATGCAGGGGCTCTGTTTGGCTGGGATGATCCTATAATGGTAACTTTTTCGCCTCTTGTGGTGACTCCACAATCTTTGACATGGGCGCCTTTGATGGTGATGACCATGCAGTTTTCATCTAGGGAGGCAATGACATTTCATACAAATGATTTATGTTTGTGTGGGTGTGTTTCCCTTTATCATTGTTATTCCCTTTGTTTCCATGATTAGGCATTGGATTCATGTATATCTTAATATCTTGGTTTCCTATAGGTTGTTCCACGTTTATAATTCTTTTATCGATGAGATCTTGGATTATGTTTTTTAATCTCATGCAACTATTCATGGCATGGCCTTTGATTTTATGGAATTCACAGAGTTGAGTCTCATTATACCAAGGAGGTTTCACATCCGATTCTTGGTAATTCTCAAAGGTAGGAGCCTTGATGAGTTTTTCATCTATCAACTTCTTCACTATGACTTCAAGTGGTTCCCCCAAAGTGGTGTACTTTCACTTGGGATAACTCTTGTTGTGTTGGGGTGGTCCCCTTTCATCATTGAGATTGTTGATTGTTGGATTGTTGTTTGGTTGTTGTATTGCATGATGATTGTTTTGATGTTGGATTTGGATTTGTGGTGCGAGTGTGTTTTGGCAAGGGGTACTAATGACCACCTTGGCATCGACGACACCATCATTAGTAATATTTTTGTTCCTTTCCCACGTACGAGGTTTATCATTGTAATTGGAGGGTGGGTGGTTGTTTTGTTGTTCGTGGTATGAAGTTGATCATGTGGGTTGAGTCATAAGGGCTCATTCGATGCTAAGTGCCTTAGAGATCAACTGATCATATGTGGTGATCCCTTGAACCTTGAGATGAAATGCCAAGAGGTCATCAAGGTTGGCTATGATGGTGAAAACTTGTTGTTCTTCAAGCATGGTCCACTTGCTCCAATTGGTCTTGGATTACCATCGTTGTAGGAATGAAGTGAATGATTCACCCTTACCTTGTTTCAGAGCTAAGATTTCTTCTAAACTAACATCCATTGCAATGTTGCATGCATAATTTTTTATGAATGCATCTATAATTTCTTGGAATGTCCTAATGCCTGAAGGTAGGTGAGAGAACCATTCCATAGCATGGCCCACCAAACTCCTAGGAAATAGTTGCATCAGATAAGTATTGTCGTATGCGACTTCCATGCAATGAACTTGGAATTCCCTGATGTGATCTTCAGGGTTTTCCGTCCCATGATATTTATCAAACTTAGGGATCTCAAATCCCTTGGGGAATGGTTTCATCACTAGGCTCCTAGCAAATGGATAGGGACACAAGTTGCTTGGTGTTTTTATTGTTCACCCTAATTGAAGATCAAGCACTTGTTGCAAGAGCAACCTAATTTGTGTAGTTATGTCATTTTACGGATTAGGGGGTGGGATGAATGTGTTCAGGGGTGTTTCGATTGTGGGTTGGATTGGTGGGTTGTTTGATGTGTTGTTCAATGGTATTTGTATGTTCTATCGAGCTAGGTAGGCTTCCACCTGCTGTTTTATGAACAATGCTTGTTGTTGATCTTGTTGTTGTTGTGCTAAGATTTGTGCTTGTTTTTGTGCTTGTTTTTGTTCCAACAACACTTTTTTTGTGCTTGTTGTTGTTCCAACAATGCTTGTTGTTGGGCTTCCAATTGGGTTGCTTCTTGCTACTCTTGATATTGCTTTATTGCTTGTTGATATGCTTGCATTTGTGCTGCTTTTTTTTGTGCAAGAAGTTGTGCTTGTGCTTGTGTGTGTTGTTCTTGATAATAGGTGTTTTCCTGAACTTGAGCTTGTGCTTGGGTTTGTGCTTGTGTCGCTTGTTGTTGTAATAGAATTTGTGCTTGAGCAGCCTTTTGTGCTTGCAATGCGGCTTGGGTTGCTTGAGCGGCTTGTGTAGCTTGATCAGTTTGTTGTTGTTGTTGTTGAACTAACACTTGGGCTTGTGCAGCCTATTGCGCTTGTAATGTGGCTTGGGCTACTTCAACAGCTTGTGCAGCTTGAGAGGCTTGTTGAGTAGCTAATTGTGCGGCTTTTTGTTTTTGCACTTTTTGGAATCCCCTTTGAAAAGTAGCTTGCTGAGCTGCTTGCAATGCCATGTGGTTTTGGATTGATATGCTAGAAGTTGGTGGTGGTGGGGGTGGTGGTGGATTTGGAATGGCATTTGTGGTGGTGGTGATTGGTGATGTTGTGTTGGTGTTTTGAGTGATGAATGGTGATGTCATGTTGGTGGTTGGTCCTTGAGAGACCATGCTTTGTGATGTTAGGGGGGTGGTTGATGATGTCATGATTTATTGTGTCATTGTCATCTATTGTTGTGACATCGATGACAAGTTTTGAGTGTTTGGCATAATGCTTTGATTGATATTTGGGATGTTGGTTGGATTGATACTTGGTAAAGGGGGAAGCCCTAAGCCAAGGAGAGGAGTTGGTAATGGTGGTAATGGTGGGAGGGGTGAAAATGTGAGGGGTGTGAGTTCTTGAGAAGATGTTGTGGTGTCAAAAATTCCCCCTAGTCTGAACATGTCACCCTCTTCTTGTGGATTTGTGAGGAGAGAATTTTGAGGTGTTACGATGAAAGACGATGATAGATCATGATGGAAAGTTAGAGGAACATACTTGTGTAATGGATTTTGGGGTATGTTTTGTTCCAATATCTTGTTTGCATCCAAGTCTTGATTATTAACAAGGGGGTGTGTTTTGAATAGCATTAAGAAATGCATTTCCCTTACTAACATTAGGTTGGGTTGGAGCAAAAGATTTTGTGATTTGTGGAATGTTTTGAGGGATGTTTTGGGATGGGGGTGTAGATGAGATGGGGATGGTGGATAAGATTGGAGGTAAAGATGTCTCCACTATAGTGCTCACGTAGAAATTAGAACGCAATTTGGCTCCTTTTTTTGCTAGCTCAAGCATGTATAGTGAAGGGTTCAGCCTCATCATGATGTTGATGATCTTATGGTTTTCCAGATTTTGGAGCATTTCAGTTATTTCTTCATGTGACATCCCAAAGGTAAGATCTTCTCCTTGGTTTTCTTCTTGTGGGTTTTGTGATGATGAGATAGTCAAAGGATTACTTGATTCGACAAGATTCATTTCAATGTTCGTTTGGCTTAGATCACTTGAAGCAGGTGTTTCTTTGTTGGCTTCCATGCTCTTCTTGTATTGAGATCTAGTTTGAACCATAAAACAAGGATCAATTTTTGAGAATATGGGAGATGAATCTCTTAATTCCTTGGATTGATCTTTACTTTATGCACAAAATAGAAATTTGTATGATATCTTGAGGATCAAAAGGTGATATGATGATGATGCAAGAGATGGATGATGTGAATGTTTTGATCTTTTGATAAATCTTGAGGAGGCTACTAGGATTTTGGGACTTTTGGATATGTTTCAAATTTTGATCTTGATTTTCTTGGATTGCCCTTAATTGATTGATTTTGATTTGCTCTGATTTTGAACAAATAGACCCTAAGATGTTGGATGATTATCTAAAGGGTAGATTTTCTCAAAGAACTATAATTTGAATATGTGTAGGGAGAAGGATGCATCTACCCACACCTATTCAAACAAGATGATAGTTTAACTAAGCATATGAAGAAGGATGCATATACATATACCTAGCTAAAAAAGTTGGTTTGATAACTTTGACTAAGCATATGCAAAAGGATGCATCTACACATACCTAGCCAAAGATGATTTGATAAGGATTTCAAGGATTTTATCTCAAAGCTTTGATGATTTTTATTTTTGCCAAAAAGCCTAGCATGAAGGATGATTTCAAGATTTCTCAAAAGGTGATAGTGAGATGATTTTGTTTTGAAGGATGGGTGAAAAAGATTTTGATTCCTTTTGATACTAAGATGAACCTAAAAAAGACACTTTTTTTTCCTAGACCTAGGTATTGAAGAACATGCAATGCTTCTATAGACCTTTATAACCAAAGAATGATTCAATTTGAACATACATTTCTGGATTTTGAACCAATGACTTTTGTTTTGGGAAAATCATGAGGTTTCAACACATATGAGACTTCATTTTGTTTAGCTTCAATGCTTAGTGACTTTATTTTACCACAAACACTTTCTTTGATTAGGTTTTTCAAGCTAGATGTCCAATGTCTTAATTTCTTCAAATCCCACAAAATATGTTATGTGGAAATTCAATGAATTCAAGGCAAGGGTTACCTATTGTTTAACTTTAGTAGACAATTTGAGATATAATACAATATTTACAAACCTCTAAGGATAGAATCCCAAGGGAAAGCAATAACACATGGATTGATTCAATTGCATTTGTCTCCTAAAGGGTTTGAAATTTTGATGATGAAGTTTAAGTGTTTGTTTCCAAGATGTTTTCAAACAAGAAAAACATTTTGAAACCACGAATAAGTACAACCCTATGGATGTGTAAGACAATATTTGTCAGATTCCCACTTGGACAAGTCCAGCTATGCTTATTTTTAGTGAATAATTAGATGATTGACCCCACTAGCTCGCCTCCATGGCTCATTAACGTCAATTAGAGCAGCCAAGCATCAACACCCGTGAAACTCCCATGGAATGCTTTCCATTTCTACTAAAAGACCGTAAAAGTCTGGGGTGGCTTCAGAATGACAGTTCTTGCACCAACAAATAGATCAAAGGATTTTGGAAATTCTAAAACATGGGTTTTAATTAGGACTTTCCATTCGTGGAGATTGACCAATATGGAAAAAGTCCCCTTTCAGATCCATCTTGTCAAAGCCAACCATGTGATATTAGTGTTTACTCCAATACCCACATTTATATCTCGGTTGGAATTACTCTTGTTTAGAGTGTTACTAGTTGAGTCGTTCCCTTGGATGAGTAATTTTTTCCCAAGGCAGGCCCTCTAAGATAAACAAAAGTGAGTAAAGACAATATCCATAACTCGATCAATCTTTGTTTGCAACAAAGAGAGAGAATGTACGCAATAATGCTCCACTCACACTCGCATAAGATTTTGTTCAATTCTTTAAACCCAAAATGAAGTGTGGAGGTGATTGCTTTATCTCAACCTAAAATCATGAAAAAAGCCTTTTGATTCTCAAGATCGCTATAAAACATGAGAGAAGCGCATATGTCTTTTTCCAATGAAGTTAGTTTAAGTAATCCCTCACAAAACAAAATAGCACATGTTCATTTTAGATCCCACAAAGCAATAATCAGTTCTTTTTAAAGCACCAAAGGACAAATGAGAGTTGTTTTGTTCAATTTTTTAACTAAAAAAACAAACTCTAGTAAGTTGTAGTCCTAGTGTTCATTTTAAACCCTTTGCAAAAAATGAAAAGATTATTTTTAAAACCCAAATGAAATTAGTGTCCTAAGCATAAAGAAATAACAGTTTCCTAAGAGTGTTGACAAAATACTAAAGTGTTTAAAAACATTTTCATTTGGCGAAATACTATCATCATGCTTCTCCCTCTTTCGTTTTCAATTGATCCAACCTACAAGAATGAAAACTAGTCAGATTCTTCAAAACACAAAGCTTAAAAAGTAGAAAACAGAAGATAAAATTATCATCTATCAAAAAGCACGTGCTAAAAATAAAATTTCAACTTTTTACTCCTTGCCAGTGGTGCAACCCGTGACTACGTCGCAGTTTGATTTTTCAACGATGCTATACAACGCCACTTACTAGTTAGCGGTGCTTTGTGCCCTGACCAGTGAGCTCAATTGTGTCACCCTTTTTCTCAGCGTCGTTAAAAATTTAAATTCAAAAAAAATTAGGCGAGATGGCTAAAGCATCGGAGTTTGATTTTCCAGCGGTGCTATATGGTGACACTAGAGAGTCAGCGGTGCTAAAAAAGCGACGCTGGGCTCCCAGCATTGGAATTTTTCTATGCATAAACAGAAACATGGGATTTTTGGAAAAACGTGATTGAAAACAATATTTTTCCCTCCCTCTAGCACCAAATGTGTGAACCCCAATCCTAATACCTACAAAAAAATGAGAAAAAACACATTAAGTTAGAGATTGCAAGAAAGAACAAGGATTCCCCATGAAATCCATTTACAAAACTCAAATTAGGAAAATAAACAATGAAGAACACAATGAAAACAACAAAATAGATTGAACCCTAATTTAAATTTGCAAACTCATGATCCCATGGGGGAATTGGTGCCAATTTGATGTGAAAATTGGCCATTTCCCAATTCCTATGATGCAAGATTGATATGTGTTGATGATGATTGATGAATGATCCATTTTGTTGATGAATATTCAATGCTCCAAGCTAAAAACCTACATAACCTAGCTAAGATTTAAGAATGATGGATGAAATTTGATAGATATTTTAGCATGGTAACTTTGCATAATTTGTGGATGATAAAATGAGGATATGAGCTCTTTATTTATAGAATGCCAAGATGGATGAATGTCCAAATTTTAGCAATGTGGGATTAACATTCATCTAATGGCAAGATGCCACTTGTCAACCTATGAGTGGATGGAGGATGTGCAAATTTTGAGGATTGTGCCAATAAATGCATATTTTTGAATTTCAAATTTGTTAAAATGACTTGCAAGAGGGAATGGAAAATGCAATAAATACCAGTTGGCTCAAGGAAAAAGACATGTAAGATAGAGTAAAGTCCTTGTTGGATGTACATGTCCACTTGGATTTTTTGAATTCAAACTTGGGGAATATTCCAAAAAGATGCCTTGTGAGGAAAATAGGGATTTAATAAATCAATTAAATCTATTTTCCTGTGCAAGTGGGAAAAGCTAGAGGATGGGACATGAAATGAAATTAAATTAATCAAGGGTTAATTAATTTAATAGGAGATTAGATGATGTGACTTATTTGACTTAGATTTTTAGGATTTATTTAAATCAAATAATGAGAAGAATGTGATAAGAGATTAATTAAATAAAGATTTTGATTTATTTAACTAAAAGAGATTATGCTAGACCAAATTAAATAAAGTTTTAATTTATTTAATTTAATAGATAGACTTTAGAGATTTAATCAAATAAAATTGATTATTTAATTAAATAGGGATAATTAGATCAGATGGATTGATTTAATTAACAAAAGAGAGAGACTTAATTAAATAGTTGGTTTATTTAATTAAGAGAGGAATATTGATGAATTTAATCAACTAAGGAAATTTGATTAACTGGTTAGACCGAGGGATGATTTAGGATGAAACGATGTTAGTAGTCGGGATCAAATGCACAATGTCAATCGGTATATTTTACGTTTCTACATTATGTTTATCCCAGTGCAGGTAACCAGCAAGGAAGATTGGAAGGGGAAGTCATTTCCCTTTGACAAATCCAAAAACCTGAGCATGAAGATAGGAAATCCAAGAGTGAAGATGAAGCAGAATGAGAGTGTTGATGCATGTTATCTATACCTAGTGCATTGGAAGGGTACACCAGGTGAAGTGAGTATTTGGAGATTAGTGAAGAGTGATCTCAAGCATGTTTTTGTTGTAGATCTTGGGTATGTGCAAGATCATGATGGACCAAAAAGTGGTGATATGATGGGTATTTGTAGGGTATGTGGCTGACGATTTTTTTTACCCAAAATTGATGAAATGAAAAGGGTTTTTAAAGGACATTCTCAACTTTCCACCTATATAAATTATGTTTTACTTTGAATTTAATAATTAATTATTATTCATTGTCTATTTGAATTATGACTAAAGTCCTGATTGATAGGCTAATTGAAAAACATCTATAACTTTTAAATGGTATCACATTTTTTGAATCTGAAATATGTGTCGCATTATATGTTTTGCATACTATAGGATTAAAAAAAGAAAAATTGAATTTCATGAAGTTTTGACCAAGTTAAGGTGGTCAGACATGCGAGTTTTTATATTTTTTAAAAGTTGTAATAAAAAATTCATAATTAATTATTTACATAGAAAAAATT
This sequence comes from Sequoia sempervirens, assembly GCA_007258455.2. NCBI lineage: Eukaryota > Viridiplantae > Streptophyta > Pinopsida > Cupressales > Cupressaceae > Sequoia > Sequoia sempervirens. The sequence goes on along the minus strand of VDFB02075321.1, from coordinate 428,679,005 downwards.
TACAAAAAAATATGCATCACATCTGTACATGAGTCCTCTACATATTTCTAAAATCTTATAAAAAAATTTTATCATTTTATTGTTGTTAGGGTGGTCGAAAGACACCTACTTCTTATTTTTTCCCTAAAATTTAAGTACTAATCCATTGAAATTTCCAATTTTCACCAAATAGATTTTTTTAAAAAAATAAACCTAGTAGTTTAGAAACTACATTCAATTTGCTACATATTCTATTCTTACATATTTTTGAATTAATATAGATAACTTATTCAAATTTTTACGTTAAGTTGTCTAACTCTGATCTTTTTAAATTTTTTGCCACTTAAGGGCCTGTTTTTTCAATGATGATCCTGCACATACCCTCCTCACTCAAGGGACTTGAGTTTCTTTTTCATGGGGAGTTCAGTGCAAGTGCACCTATTTGATTTCTTGCATCCATGAGGCCAAATTGTAAAAAATTTCTTTGTAAGGTGTTTAAGTCATGTAATAAGGCCTAATTGACCATTTTAAATGTTTTAGGAGGTCTAGGAAGTTTAAAGTGTTCATTTTGTCATATATTGCAAAAAAATGTAAATTTTGTCATAATTTGAAATTGTAAAAAAATAATGGAAGATGAAGAGTCATAGGTAGTTAGATGGTTACAAAGGGATGGAATTATTATAAATATGTTGTATATGAGTCATTTGAAAAAGGGGGAAGTTATTGTATGAAATGGAGGAGATGTAATGAATATTTGAATGTAAAAACAATGAAAGAATATTGTTTTTCCTGAAAACTCTTTGTTTTGATGCATGGTATAGTCTGTACAACGAATTTCATGGCCTAAGAACACATGGTATTGAACAAATATTGAATCTAGTTTATTTTGGCTTTTGTTTCATTTAATTTCATTGAGAAATGTGAAAGTTATTATGTTTTTGGTGAAGACAGCCAGTTCAGAAAACGTTTTTCAGAAATTGTAGTCAGAAAACATGTTAGTATGGCCAAGTATGTAGTTGTACTGACTTGAAGCTTAGATGGATGGAAATATCTTGATGTTGTGGAAAAAAAAAAATTTACCAATAATTTTTATAATTCCATTTAAAGGTTCAAACAAGTCCATTTAGCGTTGCATACAAAAAATTGTGATTTCTTCTAATTCGTATGGCAAAAAATTCTAAAACTTTGTGAAATGATTCATTTTGAAGTTTTTTTACAATTACCATGGTTTCAAATAATTTTAATAAGGTTCGATATGTTTTTGGTGATGCCCTAGGTTATGATTTGTGGGGAAAATCAGGAAATTGACTGAATACAATGGAGTTTGTGTTTTTATTGGTGGCAATGAGTAACAAACTTGGTTATTTGTGTTTGGTAAAGATTAGATTGGTCATTTTAATGCTGCTAAAGGAGATTTGAGGAAACTTCAAGTTATTAAGTGCCTTATTCTCAATAGAAGGTTTTGATTCAAGAGTTTTGTGAAGAAGGTTTGAGTCCTAGTTGAATGGACATGAATGATTTGTTTCGAGATTTGTCAAATGAGATTGAGTTAGTGTTTTTTTCTTCCTCTAGAATTATATCACAATATTAATTAAATTAAAAATAATATCAATTACATTCATCATTACAAGAGATATTTTCTAATAATTACAATGATACATCATTACATTATTACATCTTGAACCACAATGTCTCCTCGCAAATAGGTGAGGATAATAAATCAAGAGAATAATACATTTTAAAATCATTTATGATATAATACATGAAAGACAATCCACATGAACTAGTGAAAATGTAGAAGTCTTCAATCTGGGAGAAGTCACCACAATCACGAACAAGGAGAGGGAATCCAATGGAATATAATGCACATTCCACCCAACCAGGTGTAACCATAAGGTCCACCCCTCGTGCTAAGAGATAGCATTAAGGTCCCACCACAAGATAGTCAAGAGAGAAAGGAAACATAAAGGCCAACATCACATAAATGAACAAGTATATAGTACAACATCAATCAATATTACACCACTTCTAGAGGCACACAAACATCCAAGGGAGATAAGAAGCAAGGGAATACTAAATGTACTCATCAGTATATCAATAACACAATAGACATATGCAATATTATTTTGTACTGTAGAAAACATGCAACTTGCTTGATTTGGGGAATTATTGATGATAAAATGGACTTAATGAGGCCTTGATTTGGTGTTGTGAGGTGTTTTTCACATCCACACTAGGTCTTGGACCCTTTCAAATGCATTTAATGATGTCTTGTAAGGTGTTATAAAGTGTTGTAAAGGACTTTCATGCTTTTCTAGACTTAATGAACCCATCTTCCCTTAATTAAACATTATAAAATGTGTTTAATAACATTTTCATACTAATCTAGAAGTCTTGTAAAATAAACTTAATGTTAAACTAGTGTTGTAATGTGTCTTGCACATTTGCATTGGTTATTGTGCCTTCTTAAGCTATGTGAACCTAATTTTAGTGTTGTAAATTGTATTTAATCACACTTTCACATTGAATTTTATGTCCTAATCCCTAATTGACCTTTACATCATCATTAACAGGCCCTTATTACCCCATATTGTGCATCCTGAGGCAATATTTGATGAAATACCCAACAAAGTCACAATATAAACCTTATTTCTTAACTTACTAGCATCCTAGCTATCAAATGGGCTCCACTAGGACTAATTCACCACTTGTAGTGAATGAGTCCTTGCTAGGTGGGACTGATTCACCCAAGGTGATGAATGAGTCCCATTTGGGTCAATTTTGACCTTTGAGTGGGAAAAACTAAAATTTAAGTTTATTATTTTTACATGTTGGCCTTTGGGACCCAATTTATGGGCTAATCAGGTGAATTTCCTATAAAGTAAACTCTCTAAACACTAAATTAGAACCATTCTTAATTATTCATCCATCATTCTTCTCTCTCAATTCAAGCAAGTTAGTGTTTCATCATTGCAAGTCATTCAATTAGCTTCCAAAGACATTCAAGGGCATATTCTTCATGTTTTTTCTATAGAAATTCAAGATCAAACATCATGGAAAGGTAATAATTCCATTATTTCATGCTTCATTACAATCTTTCATCATTTTGGTTTGACCAAGGAAAACCCCCATGCCCTAACATTCAACATTTCTCTTTCTTGTCTTGTGTGTTTGTAGATTTACACATCTTGAATGCTTGGAAATCATCGAAGATCAAGTTGCAAAGTTTTTCAAGTCATCTCTTCATTGGACAAGTCAAAATAAACACAAAAAGTCATTTTCAAGCCCGAATCTGATAGTTTCAGAACTAGACACTTGGATCTTAGCAGAAAGTGCAGACTGGAGGCTCCTATCTCCACCTTTGAATCTTCAAAAATTAAAAATTGGACTCATTCACCATGAGTGGCAAATGAGTCCCACTTCTAGGCCTATTTTTGGTTTTCTGCATTTTTAGATACCCTTTTGTTTGAAATGGGTTACAGAATAGTTTTATAAAACTGGGACTAATTCACCCAAAATGGAAAATGAGTCCCACCATGCCTAAAAATCAAGATCAACAACATTCTAGAAGTCATTTCTAGTCTTCATCAATATCTCAGGTGCACACTTTCAATTTCATCCATTTATGTTGCAGATTACTATTCATTTCTAGGTGTTTTTGTATTACACAATGTGTTTTCAAACACTTCACATTTCATTAGTTTTGCATATATAATCAATCAATTTCATCAATCTGTTGCATCTAGATAATTGCATTTATTTTTAATTCCATCATACATACATTAGATTGAGTAAACCACCTAGATTTTGGTTGTGGGATCTATCTCTTTCCATTATGTGAAGGACCCTAATTGAGCAAAAGAGAGTCATAGCATTCCACACTTCATAACACTCATAAAATATTTGGTTCATTTTGGTGAACCTCCTTTTCAAATACTTTTCTTTTTTGATTTGGAGTCCTTCATCATAGATCTAGCCTTGCATTGACTTTTCATTAGGGTTTGCATTAGTTAATTGGCTTACTAGGTTTTAAACTTTTCATTTGTAGACATGGAAAATATACTGACACACTTGATCTTGATTACTAACACCGTTTCAACGTAAATCATCTTCTTAGCTAATCATCACCCTTTGTCCCTTAATTAAATAAATCATTATTTATTTGATTAAGTCATTCTCTTTTTTTAATTAAATAAATCAATGTTATTTAATTAACCCTCTAGTCTCTATTTAATTAAATAATCCATTTAATTAATCTCTGAAGTCATTATATTAAATTAAATCAATATGTATTTAATTTACTCTAACATCATCTCCCTCTTTGATTAAATAAATCAAAACTTTTATTTAATTAAATCTAAATCATATTCCTCTCAAATTTGATTTAAAAAATCCAAAAATATAAATTAAATTGTCAAATCACCTAATCTCTTATTAAATTAATCAAACCCTGATTAATTTAATCCTAGTCATCTAAATCCTCTAGATTTTGCCACTTGCACATGAAAATACATTTAATTGATTTATTAAATCTCTACTTTCTTTCAACATGGCATATTTAGGGGTATATTCCTCCAAGTTTTAAAGTCTCTCCAAGTGGGTTTGTCCTTCTGACAAAGGATTTAACCCTCTTTCATGTCCTTGTGCATTGAGCCAAGTGGCATTTAATTCATTGTTTTCTCCCTCCAACAAGTCATTTCATGATTTTCAAATTCTACCTAATATCATTTATTGTGCACATTCATCAAAATGTGCTCAAACTTCCTCCATTCACATCTTGACAAGTGGAACTTTCCCATTGGATGTTGAATGATCCCACATTGCTTCATTTTGCTCATTCCTCCATCTTGTCTTTCTATAAATAGAAGGTTTTTCTTCTCATTTGGGATCCACAACTTAGAGCAAAGTTACTCTCTTCACATTGAGAGCTCATTTTATCCATCTTCATAGCACTTTTCATCATCTTAGCTAGGTTATTATAGATTTCACCAAGGAGCTCATTGTTCTTCATCAACAAGTGGATCAATCTTCATCAAATCACTACAAAGCTTGCAAAGGAGTTGGGGAAGGGCCAATTTTCACATCAAATTGGCACCAATTCCCCCATGGGATTGAGAGTTTGCATGTTTAAATAGGATTTCATTATCTTTCTTGTATTGTTCTTCATTTTCCCTCCTATTTTGAGCATTGTAGATGAATTTCATGGGGAATCTTAGTTCTAACTTGCATGTGGATCTAATATTGTGTTTTTTTGCTATTTTTATGCAAGTCTAGCATTGGGGTTCACATATTGGCACTATAAGGAGGGAAAATCTCAAGTTGTTAACACGTTTTTTGACAAAATTTTGTGTTTTTTGTGCTTTTTGTGCTTTTTGTGTGTCTATAGGAAAATACGCCACTATCAATCCAGTGGTGCCATATAGTGATGCTAGCCTTCAAGCGGTTCCATACAGTGATGCTAAAAACTCCAAACTCTGCCACCCAAACCTTCCCACCTAGAAATTTAAATTTTCAAACTACGACACAGAGTTGTTTTCTGAAGCTAGAGTTTTTAAACTTCAAACTGCGTCGCTGAACAAAACTCTGTCGTAATCATGCTCTCTATTCTATTGTAGAGCATCGCTGTCAAACCGAGTGATGCTATACAATGCTGCTGATTTCTTCAAACAACGATGCATATATAGGTTGCACTGCTGGGGTGGGGTAAAGGATCAAATTTCAATTTCTTTCAACTAGTTATTTTTTACTTTTGATCATTTTGATCTTTTGATTTGTCGTTTGTCTCTATTTTCCTTAGATTAATTATTTTTTTTAGGTGGAAGCAAGGAAGGAGCAAGGAGGATATTGAAGTATAGCATCATTTATCCATTTGTATCAAGTGTCTTTAGACACTTTTGGAAGCAATTACAATTCCAAGTCTAAGGGCTTTATCCCTTCAAGCTTTTAGGACTCAATAGATTTCAATTTGGGTTTAAAATGAACAAGGAAAAAGGTTAAAAATAACTTTAGGAAAATTTACTAGATTTTTTTTAAGGTTAACAATTTAACAAACAACTTTCATCTTTCATTTTGGTACTTTAAAAAGAATTAAATTAGTCCTTTGAGGATTTAAAATGAACATTTGCATCTTTGTTTTGTAATCTCTTACCCAAAATAGTATCATCAAAAAGATGTATGTGCTTCTCTCGTGCCTCATGACGATCTTGAGAATCAAAAGGCCTTTGGTGATATTAAGTTGTGTAAGTTGTGATTTCCTACACAATTTAGTTTGGATTCTAAAATTGAAAATTTTTTGCAAGTGTGAGTGGAACATATTATGTGTCTTCTCTCTTTGTTTCTCAACAAAGATACATCGAACTACATATGTGTTTGCTCATTTTTGTGTTCTGTTAGAGGGCTTGCCTTGTGGGAAAAAGTATTCACCCAAGGGAATGACCCAATCGGGAACATGCTAAAGCCAAGTGACTTCCACCCAGGATATAAGTGTGGGTACTTGAGGAAAGAAAAGTATCACTAGGATTATTTCGATGAGAAGGGAAGCAATGGTCTCTCACCACATGGATGGTCCCCCATGAACAAAATTCCTACATTAAAATCTTTTTTTAGAAAAGGCCAAAATCCTTGATCTATTTGTTGGTGCAAGAATGGTCATTTTGAAGCCGCCCTAGGCACAATTTTATGGCTTTTCATAGAGATGAAAAGTATGCCATGGGAGATTCATGGGTATTGATGCTTGGCTAACCTGAGAAGTGAGTGCACTATAAGGGGGATCCTGTGTGGTCAAGCATCTAATCATTCGCTAAAATTAGGCATAGCTGGATTAGTCCAAGTGGGGATTCAACAAATACTATCTTTCATATCTATAGGTTTGTGCATGTTCTTGAGAGAAAAAACACTTTTCTTGATCGTAAACATTGGGAAAACAAACATTCAACATTATCATCAAATTTCAAACCCTTTAGGAGGCAAATATATTTGAAAAAATTTGAGTGCTATTGCTTTTCCTTGGGATTCTATCCTTAGAGGTTTCTAAGCATTTAAATTTATATCTCAGCTAGCTTGCTAAAGTCAACAATAGGAAACATTTTCCTTGATTTCCTTGATTTCCACACAATACACTTTTTTGGGATGATAAGAATTTAAGACATTAGATATCTAGTGTGAAGACCTAATAAATAATTGTTTATGGTAAAAGGAAGTCATTAAGCAAAGCTAAAAATAATTGAACCCCACATGTATGTGTTTCAAATGATTTCACGCAAAACCAAAATCTGGAAACCAAAGTCAAAAGCTATTAGTCCAAAAGCTCATCAAAAGCGTTTCTCAATGCTCTACAAATTCAAACAACTTAGATTTCTTTTCAAATTTTACAAAAGAGCTTCAAGAAACAATCCTAATTTGTACTCATTTTATTATTGTCAAAATCTAAAACTTTTTCAACAATTTGAGTATCTTGTTTAGAGTAAAGTGTGTTCTTCAAAACCGAGGTCTTGTAAACAAGAGTCTTTTTGGTACACAGAGGATCAAAGTAAACATTCATCCATCTTTCAAACATCAATCAAATTCATCTCACCAACAACTCTTGAAAATATTGAAACCATCCTTTATGCTAGACTTTTTGGAAAATCCATGAATCAAAATCCTTGAATCAAAACATTTTGTTTAGCTAGGTATGTGTAGATTTATCCTTCTCCATATGCTTAGTTGAATTATCATCAAATCATCTTGTTTGGTTAGGTGTGGGTAGATGCATCCTTCTCCCTACACTTAGTCAAATTATCATCTTCTAAGCAAGTATATCCCATAGATAACATCCAACATCTTGGGATCCATTTGTTCATTATCCAAAATCAAAACAATCCAAAACCTATTCAAAGTAAAAATCAAAATCCAAGAATCCAAGAATCCAAAAAGTCTCAAAAGTCTAGCAGCCCCTCAAGATCTTCTAAGAGTTCAATCACCCATATCATCCACCTTTCACACATTAGACCATTACACCTTTGATCCTTAATCATCCTAAATTTTCTCTTTGGAGCCTCATTTTATGGTTCAAACAAGATCACAACACAAGAAGAACATGGAGGCCAACAAAGAAACATCAACTTCAAGTGACCTAAGTCAAACCAATTCTGAAATTAATCTTATTAGATCAAGCAATCCCCTAACTAATCTTCCTCCATTGTCACAAAATCCTCAAGAGGAAGGTCAAGTAAGGATATCACAAATAACACCTTCAGGATGACACAAGATGAGATCATCGAAATGGTCCAAAATCCTAAGAATCATAGGATTGTCAATATCATGATGAAACTCCATCCATCACAATATATGCTTGAATTAGTAAAGTAAGGGGCTAAACTCACTTTTGATTACAATGTGAGCACCATTGTGGAACAACCTCATGGGTTCATACATCCAATATCATCCACACTCCCGATTTCATCAACACCCCCAATTCAAAGCATCACTCAATCCTTCCCACAAATTACATCATCCATTGCTCCAACTCAACCCATTGTTAATGAACAAAGTGCATTTCTCAATGCACTACAAACACACCCCCTTGTGAATAATCAAGATTTGGATGAAAACACTAGATTGGGGCACCTACCCCCCAAAATTCATTACATCCATATGTCCCCCTCACCTTTCAAGATCCCAATGACCCATCATCATCATTTCACGCAACACCTCAAACCTCTCTCCCTATGACCTCGCAAGGAGAAGATGGGCTATTTGGACCAAGTGGCATCTTTGACCCTTCATCTTCATCATTTCCCCAAGGGAGTATGCCACTCACTTTTCAACCACTTCCACCCTTTCCGCCAACATCAACATCACCTCTTAGTTTGGGGTTACCTCTGTTGTTGCTACTCATTCAAAGCAACCCCCCGATCATCAATCAAAGCATCATATTGAATCTTTCCATCTTGCCATAGATATCACAACACATGGAAACCATACCAATAATGCAAGCAGCCATCACATCATCAAATATCCCCCAAATACCCTCAAAACATGGTCTCTCAAGGACCAAGCATATCAATCACACCATCCACTACACAAATCCCAATCATCAATACAATGGTGCCTCTCATCACAACAACAAACACCATTTCAAATGCACCACCACCTCTACCACCAAACTCAAACATGTCAAACCAATATAGCATCATGTTACAATCCACTCAACAAGCTGCCTATCAAAAGGCACTCCAAAAAATCAAAAATCAACAAGTAGAACAACTAGCCACTCAGCAAGTGCAAGCACAATTAGCTGCACAACAAGCTACACAAACTGAACAATTAGCGCACATTGCACAAGCTGCGCAAGTTGTAAAGGCTACACAATCCACACAAGTTGTACAAATTGCACAAGCTTCCCAACAATCACAAGTTCAGGCTTAGGCACAAGCGCAAGCTCAAGCCCAATAGTAGGCATATCAGCAAGCCCTACATCAATATCAAGTATAGCAAGAAGCAACATTACAAGCCCAACAATAAGCATTGTTGGCACAACAACAATAGGACCAATAACATGAATTTTTGGCATAACAACAATGAGACCAACAACAAACATTTTTGGCACGAGAACAAATGTAGGCATATCAGGAAATCTTGGAACAAACTTCCATCAACACACCCAACACTCCACCTATCACCTAAACACTCTGACCACTCCAAGACACCTTCACTCCACTCCCTGATCCACAAAACGATGTAACAACACAAATCAAGTTGCTCTCGCAACAAGTACTTGACCACCCAACAACTTGTGTCCCTACCCATTTGATAGGAGCCTTGCAATGGTACCGTTCCCCAAGGGACTTGAAATCCCTAAATTGGAAATATATCATGGGACCAGAAACCCTAAAGATCACATTAGGGAATTCCAAGTACATTGCATGGAGGTTGCGTATGATGATACATATCTGATTTGGTTATTTCTGTGAAGTTTGGTTGGCCAAGCCATGGAGTGGTTCTCTCGCCTCCCTCCAGGCATCAAGAAGTTCCAAGAGATAGCAGACACATTAATAAAAAATTATTCCTTCAATATCGGTATGCATGTCAGTTTAGAAGAACTATCTACTCTTAAACAAGCTAAGGGAGAATCATTCACTTCCCTTCTACAATGATGGTGATCCAAGGCCAATAGGAGCAAATGGGCCATGCCTAAAGAAAAAAAAGTTTGCACCATCATCTCCAATCTAGATGGAACCTTTGCATTTCATCTCAAGGTGCAAGTTATCACCACTTCTGACCAATTAATCTCCAAAATGCTTAATATAGAATGAGCCCTCATCTCACAAGGGGGAGCTCCTTCTTATCAAGAAATCCACCCATCCACCAGCTATAATGACAAACCTCACACATGGGAAAGAAACAAAAAGATTACCAATGATGGTGTAGTCAACGACAAAGTTTTCATCAGTGCACCTCAACAAAACACACTAGCACCCCAACAACAACCCCAAAAAAAAAATCAAAACAATCGACAAGCTAACACTATGACTCAATAGCCAAACAATCAAATAGTCAACAATGTGAATGATAAAAGGGGGCTACCCCAGTGAAACAAAAACTCCCCCAAGTGGAAGTACATATCCCTTAGGGAGTCGATTGAATCCATCATGAAGAGACTGGTGGAGGAAAAACTCATCACAATCCCCACCTATGATAACTATCAAGAACCCTTGGTAAAACCATCATGGTACAATGAAAATCACCTTTGTGATTTCCACAAAATCAAGGGACACACAACTTCCAGTTGCATGAGGTTGAAAAATTTGATCCAAGGCCTCATTGATGACCAAATCATAAATGTAGAACAACCATCAGGGAATCAAAATCTCAAGATTTACATGAATCTAATGCCCAACCACAATAAGGGAAATAATAACAATGATAAAGGAAAGGGTGCATTCAAAAGCATGAATCATGTATATGGCCATGCCATTGCATCCCTAGATGAGTATTGCATTGTTATCACCATCAAAGGAGCCCAAGCTGATTGTGGAGTCACCACAAGAGGCAGAAAATTCACCATTACTGGGTCATCACAACATCCTAGAGCACCCACTTCCAACCCAAGGTCTATTCCTAGTGGCTATAATTTCCTTGACCAATTAAAAAGAACCCCAGATCAGATCTCCATCATGAAGTTGTTGAAGATCTCACCAGCCCACAAGAAGATGCTTGAAGAAGCCTTGGCCTTATCTTCCATTACCACTAATATTGATGTGGATCAATTCCAAGCTATGGTCGCACATGTCACTACACCTCACCTCCTAAAATTTTTAGAATAAGATCTCCCAACACAACCATCTCACAACCACATGCTTCATCTTGAGGCTTACATCCATAAAAACAAGGTCAAAAGGGTCCTAGTAGATGGAGGTGCAGGGTTGAACATATGCACCCTTAAATTAATAGAAAGCTTGGGCTTCTCTAAAGATGTTGAAAAAGGAAAAGGAATAACCATCAAATTCTATGATGATCAAGAAAGAGTGTCTCAGGGTGCAATCCAACTCCCTATTCAAGTAGGGCCAGCCATTATGGAAACAACCTATCAAGTTATCAACCTGGAATTTCCTTATAATATTCTCCTGGGGCATCCCTGGATTCATGGGATGCAAGTTGTAACTTCCACCTTCCACCAATGTGTAAAGTTTCCATACCAAGGCCAAGAAATCATAGTCCATGGAGATCCTAAACCCTTTTACTATTGCAAAAATTTGGAAGCCAAATATTACAAAATCCCACAAGTACCTAAGAATGACAAGGGCCCCTCAACTCCATACATCAATCCAGCTACTCTCGCCTCCACTTCTGCAACAGAGACACCTGCCATCCCCACCATCTCCAATATCAAGGTTATTATCCAGGACAATGGGTGTGGAGATTATGCAATTCCAAAAAATACTTTTGTGGTGGGAGCTTGTTACCGCAATCTCCTAGGTCACGAGGAAAACCACTAACAAATAATGCTTCCTTGTCCCAAACATTCATAGCAAGCTCCTCCAGCTTTAGAAGTTGGTGAGACCTAGGTTGAGAAGTAATAGAAGAGGACCCATCAAGCCTCCTATATCAAAACAATAGACCAGTAGTTGATCTACGTATGGATGATAGCAATAAAGACTTATAAATGATGCTCACCATGGGCTATGACAAAAACAAAAAGCTTGGAAAAAATGACAACTTCTAGTACCTCTCATTCTGGAGACGCGTATGAGAAATATTGGTCTCGGATGTAACCCTCTGAAGGTTACCATACTTGGCAAAGGTTCCTCAGTTAATAAGGTCAAAACCCCTTAGCAATCTACAACCTCCCTTCAATTACCCATATCCATAGGTTTTCCTTTAGACAACTTCACCTTTGATGTGACTGATGTGTGTAGTAGTGAAAAGGACCCCATAACCGATTTTCCTTTGCTTTTTGAAGAAACCTTTGTACTCATGATTAGTACCTTGTCTTTTTAGACCATCAACCATCAAACCCATGAAATCAACCTAGTCTACCCCTAGCTCATCAATTACAACCAACGAGGACTGCCAATTCTAGACACTTTCAAAAATGATGAGATGCTCTTATAATTCATGGGGCTATGGAACATGGTACCATAAAAATATCACAAGGTTGGGTTTAATATCATTCTAGACACACAAGCCTACTATGGGGAAACGATTGAATCCTTTAGTCGCAAAAGCAAAAATTTGAGAATAATCTCAAGGTCTTTGAGTCAAAACCACACTATAGCACTCTCTGACCCAAAAATAGTAAAAATAAAGGATGTATCCAACCTCTCTAAGGTTCCCGAGGATGAAGGATTCAATCTTCCTCTTAGTGCTCTACATCAGGAAAAGTCAGTTGTGTTAGCCGAGAAGTGCAACCTAGTCAACTTGGGAACAAAGGAAACTCTGCATATCACATTTTATGTTGAATCATTGATGTTAGAAGAATAGGAACTCCTAGCTGCATTTTTAAGGGAGGGAAAGGTCAATTTTTCATGGAGCTATGTCAACATGCCTAGGATTGATTTGGAGATTGTGGTCCACCATCTAGCAATTTACCCCGAAGCAAAGCTTGTCAAACAAAAGCTCAAAAAAATGCATCCCCAGATAGCCTTGTTGGTTAAAATGGAATCAAAGAAGTTACTTGATGTAGGATTCATATGACCAATAAGCTATCTAGAGTGGGTATCAAATATGATACCTATTTTAAAGCCTAGTGGGGGCATCTGTATATGCATAGATTTTAGAGACCTAAACAAGGCATGTCCCAAAGATGACTTCACACTTCCCAACATTGATATGATTGTAGCTATGACTGTGGGACATGAGATGCTTTCAATGATGGATGGATTCTCTAGGTATAACTAAATCATGATAGCCAAAGAAGACCAACACAAAATAGCTTTTACTTGTCCATGGGGGACATATTACTGGAACATGATGTCATTTGGCCTAAAGAATATTGGAGCAACATATCAGAGGGCCATGAAATTAATCTTTCATGACATGATCCATAAGACTGCAGAGGATTATGTCGATGAAATATTGGAAAAATCTAGAAAGAGAAGGGACCACATAGCAGCATTGAGTTACATCTTTGATAGACTTGAGGAATACAAGGCCTGCCTTAATCCAAAGAAGTGTGTCTTTGGCATACAATTAGGGAAGCTGCTAGGATACATTGTGTCTATGAGAGGGATTGAAATAGATCCCACTAAAGTAAAATCAATCCTCGAGATGGAGGCACCTAAGACATTGAAGCAGCTAAGAGCCCTACAAGGCAAGCTCCAGTCAATCCATCAGTTCATAGCTCAGTTAGCAAACAAGTCAGTCCCATATTCTCACCTACTCCATAAGAAGGTGGCGTACAAATGGGATGAGAAGTGTGATCAGGCCTTTAGCAAGATCAAATAATATTTACTCACGGCTCCAGTGCTTATTCTACCAATCCCAAGAAAGCCTCTAATCCTCTACATATCAACAACAACAGCGACTCTCAGTGCTCTCCTAGCTCAACAAGATGAAAATGGAACAAAGAGGGCTATCTACTCTATTATTTGGACCATGGTAGGACATGAGTTAAATTATTCCTTCATAAATAAATCTTGTCTAGTAGTAGTGTTTGCCTCACATAAGTTCAGACACTACATGTTAACACACAAAATCAAACTCATTGCCAAGATCAAGCCACTCAAGTACCTGCTTTCCAAAGAAATGCTCACAAGAAGTATGGCCAAGTGGGTCATGATCTTATTAGAATATGGCATTGAGTACGTAGAACATAAGGCCATCAAAGGGCAAGCTATTGTAGACCAACTAGCAGAAGCGCCAATGTACTTAGAGAATCTTCTAATTTTAGAATTCTCTGATGAATCCATCTTCAACTTGAGCATAGTAGACCACTGGAAGTTGTACTTTGATGGTTCCTACACATAGCACGGATTGGGAGCTAGGGTCTTTTTCATCACTCCATAGGGAGATTACATACCAAGATCCTACAAATTAGCATTTCCATGCATAAAGAATATCGCAGAACATGAGGCTCTAACCATAGGACTCAGAATAGTAGTGTAGTGGCATATAATGGCTCTCAAGGTATATGGAGATTCACAACTCATAATCAATCAAGTGAATGATGAGTATTAGATTAAAGATGACAAGCTAACTCCATACAAGAAATTGGTGGAAAGTTTTAAGGAGTCCTTCATTGAGATCACATTTGAGCAGATACTGAGAGCAAACAATAGAGTGAAAGATGCCATGCCAACAATTGGATCCCTAATGGATATCCCTCGCAATATCCCAAAGCATGAATTCCTAGTAGAGAAGCTTCTCGTGTCTACATTTGAGATATCGGATTCTAAATTCGTGTGTGAAATTGTTGGTCCCGGTAATCCTTGGTACCATGATATATACACTTATCTGAGAATAGGAGTCCTCCCAGCCAACATAGCCTCAAACCTTAAGAAAACCTTTGTCAAGAGAGTATCCTATTTCATCATCTTAGTAGATACCCTTTACCGAAGAAGCATTTAGGGAACCTTGTTACATTGCTTAAACGTTGAGGAGACATTGACTGCCTTAACCGAGGTACATAACAAAATATGTGGCTCACACTCGAGTGGTATGAACTTGGCCAATAAATTGCTGAGGATGGGGTATTATTGGCCTACTATGGAAAGAGAAGCACATGACTATGTGAGAAGGTGTGGGACCTCATCCATGCACCAGCTCAAGAGCTACACCCTATTGTCACACCCTGGCCCTTTTTGTAGTGGGGGATCGATATTGTTGGAAAAATCACCCCCACCTCATCATGTGGCCACAAGTTCATCATTACCACCACTGAGTACTTCACAAAGTGGGTGGAAGCCATTCCCATGACTTACATTACTGGAAAACAGATATCAAGGTTCATCCTAAACTATTTAATTTTCTATTACACGGTCCCACAAGCCATTATCTCAGATAACAAGACACCCTTCAAGAATCAAGATGTTCATGACCTATGCTACAAATTCAAAATCCAACATCACTTTTGCACCCCATATTATCCCCAAGGAAATAGCCAAGCTGAGTCTACAAATAAGGCCATCTTAAAAATCCTCAAGAAAATAATCAATAAAGCTAGTCATGATTGGCATCTCCAACTGAATCCCTCCCTCTGGGCCTATCGAACTAGCATTCACACACCAATAGGTGCCACCCCCTTCTCCCTAGTCTATGAATCAAAATCCATATTACCCATTGAAATTGAGCTCCCATCACTGAGAATATCATTGTAGAATTTCATCACAAATGAGAAATACTGGGTATCAAGACTAAATGAGTTGGCATTGCTATATGAATGGCGAGTGGAGGCCTTAAACCACTTACATGTGTATCAAAACCAACTCAAGCGGAGTTATAACAAGAAGATCAAGAGTCAGACATTCCAGGTAGGAGAACTTGTGCTCAAGGAGAACCAGAAGAACGTTCCAAATTTAGACAACAAAGGAAAATTATAACCCAACTGGTTGGGACCATTTGTCATCACAACAAGTTATAAGTCAACAGAATATCAATTATCAACACCAGAAGGAAAGCCCTTGCAAGATCCCATGAACAACTCCCATATCAAAAAAAATTATGCCTAATCTTCTAAGGTGTAAAATTGAAAATACAAAATAATTAGAAAATGTCCTAAAAAAATGGTCACCCTAATGAAAACATGGAAAATAGGCATCTTGGTGACAACAAAAAAAATTAGAAAAGCAAACAAATCCAAAAAAATAAAAAAAGGATTAAAAATAGTAAGAGAAAAATTCGTCCTCTAGTGAAAACCACCACGGTGGCGCTTTAGGTAGGTACCTCTATGAAAACCTAGAAAATAGGCAACTTGTGTAAATAAGCACTTTCCATCTAGCATGATCTTTATAGCTCATTCTGCATCATCCATCCATCATGCTTTCATCATCCATCACATTCCATATCTCCATCCATAACCCATCTGCATTTGCATCATAGTTTGATCCTGTTCGACCCATTCTCAAGGTCAGTTCATGTTGCCTATATCGAAGTAGTCTATTGCTTTGCGTTGGGGGCATGATATCGTTGGATCGGATTCATGTATATTCTTGAAATATTGCTTAAAATCAAAAAATCCAAAAACATTAGAAAATCAAAAAGTCCAAAAACATTTAGAAAATCAAAAATCCAAAAACATTTAAAAATTTAGAAAATCAAAAAACATTTAGAAAATCAAAAAATCCTAAAACATTTAGAAAATTAAAAAATCCTAAAAAACATCAAAAAATCCAAAACATTCATAAATCACAAAATCCCAAAACATGTCAAAATCCAAAAATAGGTCAAAAAGCCAGTCAAAAAGTCAAAAACAAAGTTGTCTTGTCGAACTACCTTGTCTCTGAGCTTTGAATGTAGGCAAGGTTGATCTTCGATAATCCCCTGAGACATTTAGGTCAGTCCTTTAGGAGTCTGTCATAATAAACTAGGAATCCATTTGTTCATATCTCATTAATAATCAACTTTGTATCAGTCGAACTACATGTTCTTTGCGTGTATAACGTAGGAAAGGCTAATTTTTTGATCAACCCTTAAGGCCCCTAGGATAGGTCTTTAGGTTAGTCTATTGGTCAAAATCTCAGAAAACCCTAAAACATTGGAAAATCAAAAATCAAAACATTTATAAAATATTGAAAATACCAAAAATAGCCTCAAAACATTTCAAAAACATCCAAATATTTGAAAAATCTATCCCATCTCACTTTCACCCACAATAAAAATCACTCATAATAAATCATTGTCACCCCAAACCTTTGGTGAAATAGTCGGAAACAAGTTTAGCAAGTTAAAAAGTGAAAAATCAAACGTTAGGGTCTCAAGTCTAGGTCAGTAAGTAAAAAAGTTGGTCAAACACTTTGTGCAACAGCCTATCATCCAATCAGTCCCAAATCAATCATCTAATAACATCATGTCCTAGGATGCATCCTTCCTCCAAAGGACATCAACATCAGGTATCACCGTAGTTTAGTCTTGGCTAGCGGTAAGAAGAGCATTAGCTTGTTTGTTTTCTTTATCTTTGTCTTTTGACTTATCTTATTGCGCTCATTTCGATGACCTCTCGATGATATACCAAATGAGGGGACTTAGAGAGAGAAATGGGGCAATGATCATTATATTTTTATCTATTGTATTTGTTGGATATTCTTGTAAAATAACCTTGTCATGTGTGCTTTGTTTAGGTGTAGGGAAGGTGTTTTAGATATCTTGTTGACCACATAGGAAGGCTTGCCTTTCTATCTTTTGGTCTGGGATGTTTGGAATATCTGAACTACATTTTGAATTAAGTTCCATATGCCAGGTATGAACAAGGATACTCCTATTTGATTTTCAATTCAAAGTCCATCACACAAGGTGCAATGCCATCCTAGTTCTTTATACCTTGATGCATCATATCTATGTGTGTTATCAATCATAAGGTAATTGGCCCTTTTAAAGTCCCAACTCCTTGGTAAGCGGATCATCATCATCATCTTTTGACTTGTTGGAGTCTCTTATTTTCTTCTATCTTCTTTATGCGCTAACATGGTACTATGACAATTAATCATAAATCATTATTGCCAATGCATCCATCCTACATCCATAAACCATCAGCATACTACATAATGCATAGTATATCATATAGAAAGTATTAATCATATCATATGCATTGCATTTCCATCATTGCATAATATAGATTGGTTATTGGGTGGGTGCATGAAGTTGGGTTACACTTTTGTGGCCAATTCCAAAAAAAATTGAAAACTCATAACGTGAGTGCGCTATAACACACTTGTGTTATGTCATTTTAAAAGAAAAAAAAAAGTGAAAGTAATTCATTTTCTGTTGTCTTTTTTTCTGCTCTGGTTGCGGCCAAAAACCCTCATTTTCACGCTCGCATTCTAGGAGGCATTCTACAAAATTCATCAATAATAGTTGCTTTTTCTTTGGAAATATGGTGCAACGACAATGAAGAAGTGCGGGAGGTAAGTATTGTTTGCTATTTATTTTGAATTTCTTAGTTTCAAGCTGATTTTTTTTGTCTTAGGTTAGATTTGATTATCTTTTAAAAAAATTGTAGGAGATGCAAATGATCCTAAAAATCCTCAAAATCCTCAACAAAATCAACCTCCCCCACCAATCACTCAACACCCTCCTGGCAGTCAACAAAATTTGAGTGAAATTGAGAACAACAAAAAAAAATGATGATTTTATTAGTAGGTTGAGTGATCTAAATGCTTCAACCACAGAAAGAATGACCCTAGCAAATTCATTGAAAGAGATGTTAAAAAATGTTGATTCAATTACCCAACAAATAACTAGATGGCAAGATAGGAGGCAGGCAACTAAGGCATACTATACAGATAAATTATCATATAAACAAGTAAAAGATTTAAAAAATACTAAAGTTGATTTGTGCTCTTTATTCACTGACCCTAGAACACATCAAAATATTACCCTCAATGCGAAGAGGTTTCCTATTCATTGGTGCCACCACCAAGAGATTAGGAACCATTTTTATGATAGGTGGTACTTGGTCTTTGATCACCCACCGTGCAACAATTGTGAAGTCCCCCAATATTTTCTTAGGAAACTATATAGTGAATTCATATTGAACCAAATCCCAAATTATTTTGATATGAGGGAGTTCTAGGGGAGGTGGGGGGTCGGCTCAGGATAAGCCCGATGCAAAGGAAAATCCTGCATGGCAAGGGAGATGACCTCTCACTAGGCTGCCTCATGAGCACATTGTTATGCCTACCATTGCGAAGGATAGTGCCTCCATAGAGACATTGCAGGCAATCAACACTTTGACCCGGAGTGTCATCCATCACACTAGCCCTATTGTACAGTGCCATCCAAGGGAGTCTTCGGGTGGTGGCCTTTGAACCCACGTGTGTCAATCTTGCGGGGCAACTTGTTCATATGACCCCACAAGCACTTAGGAGGAAGCTACACAGGATCCGTATGTTGCTACATAGGATCTGTATACATCTACGAGGATGGAGAGGATGGTTGACATTTTGCATGATGCATATGGCATTGATACTTAGGTAAAAGTTAGCATGTTCATTGAATTTAATTTATTAAATTTTAATTATGAAATGCAAGATTAACTAATTTATTTTTATTATTTTAATAAAATTGTAGGGTCACAGTGTTGAGACTGGATACACCAGTCCTCCACCTACTTATTTTTGTAGTACATTTATTAGTGGGGTATGTAACTAGTAAACAATTATAAATTTATTACATGTTAATAGCATTGTTTTACAAATGGTATTTTAATATGTTATTTTGGATGTCGAATAGGGTAATATTGGAGGTTTCAAGGAAACACCTCCTAGTGCCAGTGGATTTACTCAAACATACACGGAGGTAATAGAATAAAAAGAACTTAACTAATGAATTCTACTTAATAGATTTGTGTAGTTTATATTCATATTGTTGGTTACGTTGCATTACACATCATGCAAACTCAAAGTATTACTTCAAATTCCATAACTAATAACTAGATGTTGATAGATGACAAAATTTCAATTGTACAATATAGTTGTTTAGAAATTCAACATAAGCAACACGATGCAATTACTTCACATGGAGGCATGTGCTTGCAAAGGTGCACCAGCACGAAAAACTATGGATGCTTGGAAAAAATCTATGAAACCATAATAGTAAGCAATAGCATAGACAAGGAAGTTAGTAGTTTGAAAAAATGCCTCGAAGAAATGTGGTCTCATGGTGATGGATTTCCATTCCATCACCACATGAGACCACATTTCTTCGAGGCATTTCTTCAAACTTCTCAGCACCTTTCCTATGATACCACATTTTTCATACATGTTCACCAAAGCATTTTATCAAACTACTCACTTTCTTGGAGTTGTTGCTATGGCTAAAAGCCTAAAATAGGTGCTTTCCAACAAACTATATGGATGCTCAGAAAAATATCTATCAAAGCATAATAGTAAGCAGTAATACCATAGAGAAGGTGATGAACTTTTTGAAAAAATTCCTAGAAGAAATGTGGTCTTATGGTGATGGAATGCCATGACATGCATTTGTTTGTAATGGCATGCCATCACCACAAGACCCCATTTATTTTGAGGATTTTTTTCAAAAAGTTCACTATCTTCTCTATGCCACCATAGTTATCATACACATCTATGAAAGCATTTAATCAAATGGTCTAGTGGCTTGCTGATATGGGTAAAAGCTTAAAAACACTTCCTTTCAAACAAGATATGGATAGGGAAAATAGTAAGCATAATAATCAGAAATATATAGTTTAATACTTGTACTCAAAATTTTGTTCATTAGATCTCATACATTATAAGTCATGACATGGATTGCTATTGTAACTTTTTTGTGATTGAATAATTTGTTGTTTTATTTTCAGATGTTGGTGATAGAAACACCTCCAAATGTTATGAGGGTAATGGATATCGGTGTTTCATCCGCTATACAATCCTCGATGGCTCTGATAGGGGAGGTATGAGGAAAATTACTAAATTTCAATTTACATTCATTGTTATAGATGTTAGTTCTAGTGAAAAATCAAACCATTATTGATTCATAGTTGAATTCCTATTTGGATGGTTTATACAAGGCTTGAGCATGCCTCAACATTAGCATGCAAATATTTCCATCGTGGAGAGTGATTTTGAGACGGTCATAAGTGATTATTTTGTTAAATATATCATTTTTTATAATGTAATTCTATATATTAATGTCCTTACTTCTTATTGTAATAGTTAAAACTGCACCAAGAGCTAAACTCTAGGAGTAGTAGGAGCACTCCTCGAGCACAATAGAAATCAGTGACAGACTTATCACCATCAAATTTCCAAACAAAGGGAAAGAATTTATTTCCAGAGCATGGAGAGAAATGAATTTTAATTCCAGAGCCCTCTGTTGTATGCCTAGACATGGCAATTTTGTACATATTTTGTATTGGATATATTTGACATTGTATGCCTATATGGCATTCTCATAAGCCTATATGGCTATTTTGTAACTATATTTTATACTTATATCGACATATATTGATGTATGTGTACATGGCTATTTTGTTAATACAAATATTTTTTATCGATGGTGTCCATATTTGCATTATAAATTCATGGTTCAATAGATATGAGTTATGTGTATTCAAGTGTATACTTTACAACTTACGTGTATACTTTTTGACTTGCGTGTGTTCCAATGTATAATTTGTGACTTACGCATTTTCATGTGTATACCTTGTATTCGTGCATATACTTTGTATTAAATTGTGTATACTATGTATTCATGTGTATAATTCAAGGCTTACGTGTTTGTGACTACTTGTGCTTCCCTTATACATGTACATGCTTGACTTATTCATGTGTATACTTATTAATTGGTTATCCCTAGCATTGATCATTGTTGTCCTTCATGGTTTTTCTTGAATAAATTAATTGATTGATAGTAAACAACTAAGTATCTAAAAGAAAAAAATACATTTTCAATTGGTATTCCATGAAATGATTGATAAAACGATTCCAATTTGTATTTAATCCTTTGATTGGAACAACTAAATTAAGAAAAGGATACATAATATTCATGTAACACTTGCAAAACATAATATTCAGAGTAGATGTAGTCAACTTTTTGACACATTATCTATGTTACTGGGTTCTTCTATTTTAGCCCTGGTTCTAGTTCTGGTTGGCTCAGGTGGTGCGGGTCCTAGTTTAGTTCGCCTATGAGTTCAACAGAGGTCCTTCATTTTTGGGTCTAGTTCGCCCAAGCAGAACCCAAGAGAACCTGATAAAAACCCAAATAGAACCCAGACAAACCAAGACAAAACCTGCATGCCTAGGCACCCAAAAAAAAAAAAATTTGAACATTTTTTTAATGTTTTATGGAGTTTGACTTTGACCCACACCCAAGGGAACCCTAAAAGTGACGTCTAAATCACTTCAAACACCTTAACTACCTCATTCTTATTCTTTTTTTTTTCAAACAAGCATTTTAATTCCAAGAGGCTAAGCTTTCATTTTTGCTTGCTAGATTGAAAGCGGGTTGTGACACAACTTTCTTTTTTCAAAAATTGTTCTACATGATTGAACTGAGAATTTATCACACATCTGTAGAGAAATAGAGGAATACTACAAACTAAAACACATTACACTTTTTTTCTCACTAACTTGATGTACTCTCCAACATCTCTCTTCTCTCATGCAAAAAGTTAGAACTTCTTGGCCATGCCTTTGTATCATTCAAGAAGTTTTTCTCTTTTTGACAATGTCAAAAGCATGGCTGTATATAGATTAGGAAAAAGACTTTTCCTTTTATATTAGCAATGCATGGAAGTTTCAAAAAGTATCCTTGATATTACAAAAAGATATGTGTTTATACCATAGCAGCAAAAATATTTTGGGGAAAAAATTGGCAAAGCACAAGTATAAGATTTTTTGAAAAAATCGGGAAAAAGTCTAGAAAAAATTGAAAAAAAATCAAATTTAAAAAAAAGGTCAAAAAAATTAAAACAATTTTTTTAAAAAATATATATAAAGGAATTTCCATAGCATAGAGATATAGAGAGAAAATAAAATAAGGAGTCTAACTAATAAATTTTAAAAAATAGATTTTTGTAGTTTATATTCATGTCATTGATTACATTGCATTGCACATCTTTCAAACTCAAAGCATTGCTTCACATTGCATAAATAATAACTAGATGTTGATAGATGACAAATTTTCAATTACAATATAGTTTTTACAAAGTCAACCTAAGCAGTTATGCAATTACTTCACATTGCATAACTAATAACTAGGAGCAGCTGCCAATTGCATTTGCTTGTCATGGCATTTTATGAGACCACATTTCTTTAAAGCATTTCTCAAATAGTTCAATGCCTTGTCTATACTACCACATTTTTTATACATGTCTACCAAATCATTTTGTCAAATAGTTCACTTCCTTGTTGCTATGGCTGAAAGCCTAAAAAAAGTGCTTTCGAACAAGCTATGGATGCTTGGAAAAAATCTATCAAAAGCATAATAGTATATCATTAGAACTTTTGAAAAAATACTATATGGTGATGGAATTCCATGAAAATAAAAAGCATTTTGATTTTCATGGCATTCCATCACCATGATCATTTGAACAAAGAGTTCCTTGCCTTGTCTATGCTACACATTTTTCATACATGTCTATCAAAGCATTTTATCAAACATTTCATTGCCTTGCTGCTATGGCTAAAAGCCTAAAATAGGTGCTTTCGAACAAGCTATGGATGCTTGGAAAAAATCTATCATAGCATAATAGTAAGCAATAGCATAGACAAGGAAATGAACTGTTGAAAAAAATTCCTCAAAAGAAATGTGGTCTGTTGATGGAATGCCATGACAAAACAAAATTTCTATGGATTTTCATGGCATTCCATCACCATGAACCACATTTTTTGAACACTCAAACAGTCACCCAGCCTTGTCTATGCTACCACATTTTTATACATGTTTACCAAAGCATTTTATCAAACAATTCACTTAATCCTTGTTGTTATTGCTAAAATCCTAAAATAGGTGCTTCCAAACAAGCTATGGATGCTTGGAAAAAATATATCAAAGCATAATAATAAGCAATAGCATAGACAAGGAAACAAATTGTTTGAAAAAAAGTCTCAAAGAAATGTGGTCTCAATGGTGATGGAGTGCCATGACAATCCATAACAAGTTTCTTGTCATGGCATTCGTCATGCCAGTCCATCACCATGAAACCACATTTCTTTGAGGCATTTTTCAAACAGTTCACTGCCTTGTCTATGCTACCACATTTTTCATACATTTCTACCAAAGCATTTTATCAAACAATTCACTACCTTGCTGCTATGGCTAAAAGCCTAAAAAAGTACTTTCGAACAAGCTATGGATGCTTGGAAAAAATATATCAAAGCATAATAGTAAGCAACAAGCTATGGTCTCATGGTTTTTTTCACAAAAATTAGCGTGATTTTATTCACATTTTTTTGTAGGTTATATAAACACATTTTTTTTTGGAAATTTTGTTGTTTGAAATGGGAAAAAATCATTGACCAAAAGGTCAGGTTTTTTCGAAAAATCGGGGAAAAATCATCCAGCCTATAGATTTTTTTAAAAATTGGGATTAATCAGGATTTTTCGCAGATTTTTGCTTCTATGGTTTATACACTTCAATAGTGCAACCACCCTTTGGTTCTTTGAAAGAAAAATATTCCTATGCTATTGTTACACTGCAGAGGTGAATGGGATTTTGTATTATGGAGCTATATTAAGCTACCACTTTGAAGACCAATGTAACAATGATACAAAATAATGCTTGAGACTACAAGAAGACATCAAAATGGCTAGTGTACTAAACAAATTCTTATGATTTACGAATGATGTTAATAACTCTACTCAGTTCGATTTTTTTTTCAAAATCATACAAATTGAAACCTAGCATCAATAGACTTTGTATATCAAGCTACCACAATTCAAGTTTCAACGATGAATATTTATCATGCATGTTTTAAATAAAATTTAAGTTTATGGTGATTTTGTTGTTTATATGATGATATCTGATATTATAATCCTAATTCATGCTTCTAAGCTGCATAGATATATATTTTTTTTTTACATGTTTTTTGTACCAACGAACCCAAAATGAACTAAACCCCCCTCAAAAAAATTTTGGCCAAACTAGCGAACCGAACCCCCAAACCTGAACCTCAACCTATTCCAACACTCTTCATTCTACCTACACAAACTTAATTGACCACCAAATTATGTTTCTCCTTGACTTTACCCACCTTTACTCCCTCAAACCTCTCTTTTTCATTCAAAACCCCTGTTTTCCCAATTATGGCATGTCATGCTATAACATACCTTTGACCTCCCCTATCCTTGTTGACCTTTTGAACACATCAAAATCCACAATCTCACCCTATTTTCAAGCAATTTCTTCTAACTTATTTTCAAGCAATTTCTTCTTTTCACCTCTTCGAGCCTTGCTTTTAAGGGGCCTCAATTTTGAATTTTCAACAAGGGTAGCATTAGTAATCTCTTCCAATTCCCTTACTAATGTTATTTTCTTATTCCTACTCCCTATCCTACTTACATTAGGCCCATATCACTGAGACACAGCCTAAACAATAGGTGGAATGTCTTATTTCAACATACTACACTCAAACCCTTAAGGTATCTATCTGGTTGAACGTGGCTCAAAATGATTATGCATGTTTGGGTGTGAAAGAGGACCATACCTAATGTAAAAATGCCTATTCAAATGTATTGGAACAGTCTATTTGGTCACACGAGTTGCAAAACGGAAGTTCCACCACCTTACAACGTTCCACTACTTGCATTTGACACTTTTTCCATCAACTAAAAACTGGACACCACGAGAAAACCACTCTGAGATTAAAAAAACTAAGAGACGTTATTGTAGAGGGACCCAACACAATTCCATAGGATTAGATGAGAAGTTTCTAAGCATCACGGTGTCTGAGTAACCTCATGCTGAAGTTTTCAACCATTTTGTCCTTTGGACCCTTAAGGGATCGATCTAGTTGAATGTAGCTCAAAGCGATTCTGCGTGTTTGGGTGTGAAAGAGGACCATGCCTAGCATAAACATGCCTATTCAAATGCATTGAAACAATCTATTTGGTCACACAAGTTACAAAATGAAAGTTGTACCACCTTGCAACTTTCCACTACTTGCATTTGACACTTTTTCCATCAACTGAAAACTAGACACCATGGGAAAATCACTACGAGATAATGAAAACTGAGAGAGGTTATTGTAGAGGGGACCAAAATAATCCCATAGGATTAGATGAAAAGTTTCTAAACATCACGGTGTCTAAGTAACCTCGTGTTGAAGTTTGCAGCCATTTTTCCCTTTGGACCCTTAAGGGATCGATTTGGTTGAACGTAACTCAGAGCGATTCCGCGTGTTTGGGTACAAAAGAGGACCATTCCTAGTGTAAAATTTTCTATTAAGATGAATTGGAACAATCCATTTGGTAACACAAGTTTTTGAATGAAAGCTGCACCACCTTGCAATTTTCCACTACTTGTATTTGACACTTTTTCTATCAATTGAAAACTAGGCACCACATGAAAACCACTCTGAGATAACAAAAATCAAGAGAGGTTATTTTAGAAGGTCCCAACATATTCCCATATGATCAAATGAGAAATTTCTAAGCATCACGGTGTCTGAGTAACCTCATGTTGAAGTTTGTAGCCATTTTTCTCTTTGGACACTTAAGGGATTGATCCGGTTGAACATAGCTCAAAGCGATTCCACATGTTTGGGTACAAAAGAGGACAATGCCTAGTATAAACATGCCTATTCAGACACATTGGAATAGTTCGTTTGGTCACACAAGTTGCAGAACGAAAGTTGCACCACCTTACAACTTTCCACTACTTGCATTTGACACTTTTGTCATCATCTAAAAATTGGACACCACAGGAAAACCACTCCAAGATAATGAAAACCAAGAGAGGTTATTGTAGAGGGCCCCAACATGATCCCATAGGATTAGATGAGAATTTTCTAAGCATCACGGTGTTCGAGTAACCTCATGCTGAAGTTTGCAGCCATTTTGCACTTTGGACCCTTAAGGAATTGATCTGATTGAACGTAGCTCGGAGTGATTCCACGTGTTTGGGTGAAAAATAGGACCATTCCTACCATAAAAATTAATATTTGGATGCATTGGAATAGTCCATTTGGTCACACGAGTTACAAAATGAAAGTTACACCACCTTGCAACTATCAACTCCTTGCATTTGACACTTTTTCCATTAACTAAAAATTGGACACCACAGGAAAACCACTTCGAGATAATGAAAACTAAGAGAGATTATTTTATAGGGGCCCAACTTGATCCCATAGGATCAGACGATAATTTTCTAAGCATCACGGTGTTCAAGTAACCTCATGCTGAAGTTTGCAACCATTTTTCCCTTTGGACCCTTAAGGGATCGATCTAGTCGAACATAGCTTGGAGAAATTCCGCATGTTTCAGTATGAAAGAGGACCATTCCTAGCATAAATATACCTATTCAAATGCGTTGGAACAATCTATTTGGTCACACAAGTTGCAGAATGAAAGTTGCACCACTTTGCAACTTTCCACTGCTTGCATTTGACACTTTTTCCATCAACTGAAAACTAGAAACCACAAGAAAACCACTCTGGAGATAAAAAAAATTGAGAGAGGTTATTGTATATGGCTGCAACATGATCCCATAGGTTTAGATAGAGATTTCATATGCGCCATGGTATCCGAGTAATACCCCATCAAAGATTGCTACCCTTTTGCACTTTGGGATTTGATGTTTCATTGAACTGTACAGTTCTGTATAGGGTGATTGTGCTTTGTTTTCGATGAAATTTTGTGGGCAGCAGACTTAATTCCATTTTAGCTTTAGTTTGGTTGGATTTCAAGTGATTTTGTGCATTTTAGAAGGCAATTACTGAGGGTTGGTTTGTATACCCTATTTTAAGGGTTTTGAGTGCATTAAAATGTCATATTAAGCCTTTCACCCACTATATGCTTCTATAGCTCGATGGAAAGGCTTAGTTATGGTTATAAAACATGTTTGCATAGTTTTGTGTGCAAGGGAGGAAAATAGAGGGTTTTAAGGTGATGCGCTAGATGTCAAATGGTGCATTTTTTAGTGGAAAATGGTGGTTTGTGCTAGGGTTTGAAGAAATATTTGGGGGCGGCAATATCTCTTGCCCTTTTAAGCTTCTGCAAACCTTTTTGAACATGTTTTACGCTTTGGTTGGCTGTGGGAAGTTTTGAGTATGAGTTTTCAACAAACTCTTGCCTAACTTATAGTTTCCAAATCTCAACAAATGGGCTTATCTTTTAGAGTTCATCCAATGGCCAACCAAACATCAATCAAGCTTTAACATAGACCCTAAGAAAAATTCCCAAGAGATCATACCATGTTGCTTTGTACCATCATTAAGATCCAATAGACCACCTTGCATAAAGGCTACCAAATTAGCCCTATTTACAAAGAGACGACCTTTCAAACACTAAATCTTCACTCAAACTCCTGAAACAGTAGTATGTTATGTGTCAAAACCTCCAATTCCATGATTTGTTTCTAGGTCCAAGACCTCTACACTACCAATACACCAAACCCTATATTTCAAGCAAAATACTTGGGGTTTTAATGAAACTCATATCTCCCACACCTGCCATACCCAATCAAAAGCACCAACACACTTACCAGACCCTACACATGGTGAATAATACATTACATGGACAATCCTTCCCACATTTTGTCAAAACACCACTTGAAACCCTCATTTTAATCATGAAAATACCCTACTGCAGCCCTAGAACATCATCCCAAACACCCAACATTGACTCCACAACATTATAATTAGGTTAGGCATGTATTTTACAAGTTAGAGGACCCATTCCATAAGTTAAAGTAGGCACAAAAAGTGGAATGGGTCAAATTACATCATAAAACCCTTCAATCCAAGAACACTGTGAAAGTAGGTAGCAACAGTAAAAACAAGATAACCTTCTTGCCCCTCCTAAAGTTTGGACCACATCCATTACCTCCACATAAAACTCGACATCCTTGGTCTTCTTGGTTCCCATGCCTTGATATGGTTATGCAAAAGAAAATGAAGCAAAGTAATCATCTCCTTCTATGTTGGCTTGAAGAATGCATGATTAATGTTTTGATACATGATATCAACTCCCTCTTTTGCTCTCATGGTTGAATATCGAAATCTAGTATGGTGGGACTCCAAAGTTCTAGTCATCTTTATTCCTCTTCCACCAAATGCTAGCCTGATCCACACATTTTTTAGCCTAATTGGCTTTGTTTCTGAAAGCTGAAGTTTCTCTTGAGTCACCAATGTAGCTCTCTATTCCTTTTTAGACTCTTTCATTGCTACAAATCGTCTCTTGGATTTAATCATCTATACAACATGGTTGATGTGCTTTGAATCCTTGCATCTAAAGGAAATTTCCTTTACATAAATACTGCTAGGGAATTTTAATGTTGCCACTATAGTTGGTATTAAAGCTGGTACTTGCAACATGAAGAGTGATTCTCATTCCTCTTCTACATTAGAGGGTTCATATCCTCAAGATCTGACTCTTCTGAATTATCAAAATCAAAATCACTAGCAGAGGCTTTGAAATGAACTCCATGAAAACCAAGCTCTCTAAATGTTATATCAAACTCTAGTTCAAAATCTTTTAGATGAGGTTGCTCCCATAGCTCTCTTGAAAAATCCTTGAAACTCTGCATTGATTGTATTTTTCATGTCCCTCTCTTGTTGTTCTTCCTCAATTTCATCAAGATCATTGATGCAATTTGGGGAGGTCCTACAACACAAATAATCAAAAATTCAACAACCAACCAGGTATTAAATCATCAAGTTCTCCATTTCACTCTTTCTCAACCAAATCACACTATTCCCTTGTAGCATAGGAAATCCACTAAATCGGGTACAAATTCTCAACCACACACTTCCATTTCACAACCTAACTCAATTCAGGGATCCATTATTGAGATTTTTAACATATCAACATAGCTCCATAAGTTTCTTTGTAACAAGTCCTTCAAAACTTGAAATTTCACTCTTTTTAGGCCTTAATTAGGCCACTTTTACAAAGGGTCTATAATCTAAACTTATCCAAACCTTACCAACTCTTGAGGCCACAATTCTAAGGTGTAAAAACTTCAAAATACACAATCAAATCTTAGTTATACCACCATACAATGGGTAAACCACAAAACCCTCTATTGTAGCCTAAACCCTAGGGGTTTATTGAAAATGATACTTCCAAGGCTAACCACAACCTAAAAATTACTCAAAAAAGTTTTTGTTACCCTACACAAGCTCAAAAAATCATAAAATAACACTGCCCTACACAAAAACACAATTTGACTATTCAAAACCACCATTTTTCTTAAAGAAAACTCACTTTTACACACATGGGTTTCACACCCATCTCACTTTCAGACCTCCCCAACACTAACACATCATTCCAACACCTTAATAATGTTAGTGCAGACCCATTCCTCAAGTTACAAAGGCTACAGAAAGAGGAATGGGTCAAAAATCCATTTTTATTGACTCAAAACCTTCAAATGTACAAGTTCAGGCCGATTTTAGCAAATTGATGATAAAATTCACAAAACGTTATGGAAAACCTTCTAAATGGATTAAAAATAAAGGTAAATCCATATAATATGAAAATATCAAGAAATTTGGATCAACTAATTGAAATGCAAGCCGTACAATATGCTGCTACAGCTGAAAATAAAGAAAATTCCTAAAAAATTATGAGTTTTTATTGTTTTTGCTTCTTCAAATCACAAAATCCAACCTTCAATTTGAGTTATCCATGTTTTTAAACTCTTTCCAACCAATTAAAAATTGATTCACCTTCCTAACTAACCTTTGAACCTGTTTGACTCTTCACATTCCCTCCATAATGTAAATTTTGCAATTTTACAACGTTTGAGTTTCAAATTTTGCAATTTTTAAACATTTTGCACTTTTTGAAAAACCCAACCTCCTAAACACCTAATACAACTCAAATATGACTAAATAAATAATATAATGGTCTCATAGACCTTATTTTAATACAAAACTAAAAATCCTATATTCTACTCCTTATTTTCCTTGATGAACAAAACCTATTGAATGGTGCTCCTGCACCAATCATACATTGACCTTCTTGCCCCTCTTAAAGTTTGGACCACATCCATTACCTCCACATAAAACTCAAAATCCTTGGTATTCTTGGTTCCCATGCCTTGATATGGTTATGCAAATGAAAATGAAGCAAAGTAATCATCTCCTTCTCTGCTAGCTAGAAGAATGCATGCTTAATGTTTTGATGCATGATATCAACTCTCTCATCTACTCTTCTAGTTGAATACCGAAATCTAGTATGGTGGGCTTCCATAGTTCTAGTCATCTTTCTTCCTCTTCCACGAAATGCTGACCTGATCCAAACGTCTTCCAGCCTAATTGACTCTATTTTTGAAAGCTAAAGTTTCTCCTCAGTCACCAGTGTAGCTCTCTCTGCCTTTTCAGACTCTTTCATTGCTACAAATCTTCTCTTGGATTTAATCATTTGTACCACATGGTTGATTTTCTTTGAATCCTTACATCTAAAGGAAATTTCCTCAACATAAATACTACTAGGGAATTTCAATGTTTCCATTGTAGTTGGTATTAAAGTCGGTACCTGCAACACTGAAAATTATCCTTATATAAGAATTCCCTCCATCTTGTTGGCTTGTAACACTCTTGATGGTGGCTACATGAAATTTGATTCTGATTCCTCTTCTACATTAGAGGGAACTCATATATCCTTATTCTAACTCTTCTAAATTATCAAAATCAAAATCACTAGCTTCCATATTCAAAAATTCCCAACCACCATCTTCAATAAATTGGCCACCATTTCAAGTTCATTATGCTTTCATAATACTTTATATCCATGGAGTTCAGCCATTCCTTCATGCCATCAAGTGAAGATTGAGGAATGGCATCAATGCAGAGTACATCATGCTTGAATTCTTTAAAAATAATAGCCATATCAAATAACTTTTTCCCAAGTCATACTCTCTCAAGGTTAACAATCTCAATCTTGAACTAATAGTGATTACTAAGAAAGGTAATTCCACCAACTCTATCAAATAGTTTACCGTAGGAACAATAAAAATAGAGGCTTTGAAAGGAACTCCATGAAAACCAAGCTCTCTAAATGGTATATCAAGCTCTCAGACCTCATTCTTGCACATTTACAACCAAATTCAAATATTTTCCTTCAAAAGGCTACAAATTCAAATATTGACAATTTTGTAGCAAGAATGCATTTTTTTGCACATTTGACCACCAAGACTCAAAAACTCACCCTAATACACCTTAAATGGTCTTGATTGACCTTATTTAGCATAAATAAACACAAAATACCTTAATATAATCTATTGACCACCTATCAACCTTCAAAAAGTGAAATTTTGCAAATAGGAGACTATATGCTCCTGCACAAAAATCACATTGTGTCTGAGCCTTCAAGAGGCTTTAAATCTAGCCTTTACAAATGATTCTACATCTTTCAAATCATGCCTAACTATTGAGCTTATAACTAACATGACTTATTACATTATAAATCAATTGACCAAGTAATATGACCTTATTCAATTGACAATTTACTCAAAACACAATTTACTAACATAAAATAATTCCATGAACCAAATTTGTTCAATAAACTTGGTGCCCCTGCACCAAATTTCAATATTTCAATAAATTTCATTACAAGTACAAATCTCATTACAATGCCTTAAGTACTCTATTCTCATAGATATTTTACAATGTCACTCATACATTCGATATTTTCTTATAATGTCTACATCATAGGTTCTCATTTAGAGGTTAACTTCAAATGAGTAACTTGAGATTCCCTTATAAAGCTTCACACACTCTTTTATAATGGCTTGAAATCAAAATTGAGATTTTTCAAGATCATCAAAATAAGGATGTTGCATTGATTTTTTGGCTAAGATTCTCTTCGATGGC
The DNA here is from genome assembly GCA_007258455.2 of Sequoia sempervirens. NCBI lineage: Eukaryota > Viridiplantae > Streptophyta > Pinopsida > Cupressales > Cupressaceae > Sequoia > Sequoia sempervirens. Next base: position 428,645,889 of record VDFB02075321.1, on the reverse strand, counting down.
TCAAAAATCAACATTTTATGCAAGGAGAGACCAATCAATTTTTACTAGTTTAGTTATAGATGTACCCAAAGTAAAAGAGTAAAAAGAAATAGCTCATCCAAAATGGAAATGAAATGAAAATCGATGGAAGGCACTTACAAATAGGCATGTAAGTATCTCAACTTAGTCACTCTTGGTCATACATCTTCACTGCAAGTTCCAAGATACCTATTGCACACAACACCTTTCATGAATCTAGAATATCTTGAAATTTGAGATGCTCCTATAATTTCTACATCATAGGTACTCATGATAAGGTTAAATTCAAATGAATAACTTTAAATTCCCTCACCAAGCTTCGCAAACACTTTTGTAATGGCTGAAAATCATAATTGAGATTTGTCAAGATCATCAAAATAGGGATGTTGCATTGCTTTTATGCCTGAAATTCTCTTAGATGGATCATAAATCTTCATTTTCTGCAAGGGGACACCAATCAATGTTTATCGGGTTACTTACAGATACACAAAGTAAAATAAGATTATAGCATTGGAATCAAAAAAATTAATGTGGATACAAGTATAAATTAATAAGAGCCATTGTGCATATACTTACAAATTAATCTAATGAACCATCCAGATCTGCTCTACTCTTTATTGTGTCAAGTATTGCCTCATGGTTAGACTCATGGACCTTCCACAAGGTCTTGTTCAAAGGTCTACCCCCATATTTTCTCAAATGAACATTGGATGCCACAACAAGGTTCAAGTAATGAAGAATCTTACGATGTGTGTTAAATTCCTCAAACAACCAATGTTTAACACTCTTATGTGGGTACCTTCTAAGCCACGTTCCAGTAACAACAACTGAGCCTATAGGGTATTCGATGTTTTCTCCATCTATAACTGGGGCTTCCAATTTCTTTTTGGCCTTAACACAACAACACAATTAATAGTCTATTCCCTCTTCATCTTCTTCATCTGCAATAACTACATAAACATGCTCTGCATTGATATGTACAGAAAATCACTTGAAATTAGTCAACTTTATGAATATAGTACAAAGTAAGATAACAATATGGAATTTCAAAAACTAAGCAAGTAGATATATTACCTAGTTGAACTAGATCTGATACTTGGTCAATGTCGACCGATGATTCCATCTATGTTAGTTCCAATGTCATCGGAGGGTGATATGTGTGAAGTGGGCTAAGATAACTTTTCAACCATTTCTCAACCCACTCCCCTGATTCACAATCATTCTAGGCTTGCATTGTACATGAAGGACAAAAGCATGCCATCTTATGTGTATCAATACTCCATGAACCTACATTTAAGCTAAGGAAAGAGTGTAGCTTACTCGATCATGTTAGTGTACAAAAATCCTCATATGGTGCAATGTTAGTATCATCCATCAGCCAAAAAAATATATGAACTGAAGACATACCTTCATTACTTGGACCCATCAAAGCATTACACCACTCAACGATTGAACTTGCATCTATCAACTTTGCACTATCTTTATACTTTAACTCTTCTTGTAGTAATGCTCTTTTCATGCATGCTCCTACACCATCATGCTCCCCCTTTCCATGCCCGGCCTCATAAAAGTTCCACATATGCTGAACACCTATAGTGAGATGCATCCTGCACAACCAGTAGAACATGCGTGCATTCTTGAACTATGTTGCACAGTTATTCGACCATATTATATGTTAACTATATGCTATGCCCCTTCGAGCCAAATCACTATAGAACATTTGGAAGCAACCTTAATGAACTCTGGAGAATGTTTGCGATCATCACTAATATAAAAGTGATACTCCCCCAATACCTTCCTTTCGTCCTTTGTACTATCAGCTACATGAATGAATGCTATGTGCACAAATATCAAAACCTTTGTGGAGTTGTAATATTGTGACTGCACCTCACACTGTGGTTGTAAAGTGTAGTTCTCTGCAAAGTCAACCAATGATACTATGCTGCCAACTAGAAATTTGTCCTTACATAGCTTGAATTGTGTGTCCATACATTAGGCTCTATGTGTATTCCTTGCATACTCATACACTAGATTCTCATGACACATGGACATAAACTGATACACTAGAATCTTCTCAATAACCAAATCACACTTTTTTGCTTGAGACCCATCTTTTGTAGCGTATGCCACTATTTTATACTTCCTGAAATCTACTAGTTTATGTCCCACCTCATCTCTGCTTTCAATATGTTGACATACTAGCATTCGTTGCAAGCCACCACAACGCTCGCATGAACCATCCAAGCATGTTGTCCTATAGAGTATTTGGCCATCATCTATTTGACATAAATTTTTTGATAAGAACTCTCTTGAAGATTTTGGTGGGGCTTCTATGCCACAATCCTATAAAACATTGTTAGTATGCAAATCTAAACATATAGAATGATAAAAATCATAATAGTTAGCGAACTCAATATGCAATCTTCAACAAGAAGTAGTGCATGTGTGATTTATCTTGACATAAAAATGTTTAAGCATTCCAAAAAATCTTTGAGAAATACTAATTGGAGGATAAGCATTTTGAAATTTACGAAAAAATTGGGTTTGAGTCGTATCCATAAAATGCTTTGGATGTGGCTCATGGTTTTGACTATCGATTCTCCTTCTCACAAAATCCCTTTGATTCAAAGATGGCCTTGTATTATTCTTCCAATAATCTTAAATTAGTGTTATCAATGCTTCAACAACTTTTTTATCTTTATGTGGCAGTCTTCTCGAGAATTCCCATAATTCATTTGAATCAGTGCCCTCAATTCTTTTTCACCTTTGAACGGCTTTTGATAAAAAAAATTCTACTAATTCCCATTTGTTCACTTGTCTTTTTAATGAGATGAGATATATTTGTTTGATAGCTTACCAAAGTTGATGCAATGACACATCGGGTGACATTACTATCCTTTGAGCATGAGGTCTTACCCACATTCTCATAAGCATCCATTAGATTCTTCACAATAGTGTTTTCACTTGATGCATTCGATGTTCTCAAACCCAAGATTCTTCATGATGTTTATGCACTTTAAACCCTGCATCATTTGAACAAATAGTTGACATCTTGCAGTCTCATTTAGCCTTTCAAAGAATATTTTCCAAATCTTATCACCATATCTTCTACAAATGCGTTCTGGAATCTTACCTTCCATGTGCTGCAAAATATCCTCATCAATATTAATCAAAAACTTTGGCATTCTACTCAAAATTCTAGGTGGTGTTCTCCTAGGTACATACATCTCAACATTAGCAATTTCATCAATGTTTAATGGAGGTTGGCTAGATTGCGTACCTTTGATCGAGGGTGAAATAGAAGACATACCTTGAGGTTTATGTGGGGATGATGGCATACCTTCATAAAATCCAAATGATGATGTACTCTCAACTTCAGATGTGGTGGATGGTGTCCAACCATACTCACTTGTGGTAGATGGTGTCCCTCCATATTTGCTTGTGCTTAATGGTGTCCCTTCATATTCACTCATGGTAGAGGGTGTGTCTCCAACTACGGTATCTACATCTCTCCTAGCACGACTCTTTCACATTTGTGCCATTTGTGCTACCAATTTCTTTTCTAGTTTTGATGGTTGAGGTTCCTCTTCAATTATCTTGTTTTCGTCAATCGTTTCCAATTTCTTCTTTTCATGATATGTCGCCACTCGTTCTCTCTCCTGTTCTTTGAAGGTTTTATACTCTTCATCTGTTAGATCTTTCTTCCTTATTCATTTCTTCAGCATGGCGGATAATTTTACCTATAGCATGGTAATGAGATGAATATTAGTTCCTCAAAAATGTATCCATTAAAATAAATGAAATATATGTCATGTAAGGCTTCATAAATAGACAACATAGGTGATGAGGTAGCTAAATATTGATGAGGTAATTTAGAAATAGATGGAAAGCATGGAATAGGTCTTGGGGAACCTGTTGGATTCTTTTAAAGGCATTAGGGGTGTTGGGGTGTTCCTTGAAAAGTTGAAAGCTTCCTTGTACAGGCCTAGTGAAGCCTTGTTTATGGCTTGTAAATCAATCTTTTTATACATTTTTTTTGGGTGTTTGATCTTATGCTTTTGGGAACTTGTGGAGGATGGTGTTAGGATTCTAAAACCATATTTCATTGTTTGGTTAATGCCTTTAATCAATTTTTATTTTGACTGTCCTATTGGTGAATATTGCAAAGTTGCATGGGCTTGTGTAGGAGCGATGGAAGAATGGATGTTTTTGGGTGCAAGGTCTATTTGTTTGGTCATGTTGTATTGTGTGAATATTTTTTACATCATTCCCAAGTCCTGTTCAGATGTTTGGTTGTCTGAGTCAAATTGAGTGGTCAAGTTGCATTGTTGAGAGGAATAGTGAAGTTGGTGCGTGCATATAGAGTATTTGAGAGAAGCTTTTGAAAATAAAGTTGCTTCCCTTGCCACTCTGCATCATTTTCAATAGTATTTAGGGGTCTAGGTAGTAGAATTTTCAAAATGTGCAAAAATTCCTAAGTTGTGAAATTAACAATCATCAGAAGTTAGATTTCACACGTTCACCCCTTGAACCCTAGTAGTAGTGGAAACTCAGTTTGTGCACAATAAATCAAATGTTCTCCCAAACACTAGAGAAAATATTCATTTTTTTAGATGCCCATTTTAGATTTATTACACATATCTCAATGTTAGGTACAATTCCTTTGGACCAAATCCCCAAAAACACCCGTTCTAGGCTAACCTAGTTAGGCTGATTAGGCCTAATTTGCAAAGCAACATGCCCTAAAACTTATCACATGACATTGAAACCTTTGGGAAGCATTTATTAGGTTCCCAAAACTCCAAAACCACAACTAGATTCCTCTAGTACGGAAAAATTCATGCCAAACCTGAAAACCCTTGTTTTATGCACTATTCAAGAGGGTTTATTGAATATGCTACTTCCACAGCCTCCCGGACTTTAAAAACAACATGAACAAAGGAAATAAACCTTTCACATGCCTAAAATTTCAAAAACTCATGACCTCCCATAGATATTCTCCCAAACCCTAGGCCTAAGACCTCATTCACATGCATTTTTGTTCACAACAATATTACTCATATTGTAAGTTTGCACCTATAACACCTATAACTCACTAAAGCCACACCAATGGAATGAAATGAGCCTTATTACATCCAAAAAACACTAATCTTGCACACTTTACATGTAAATTTAAAAACTTTCCTTCAAAGGCTACAAAGATACTTTAGTGCAAGATCATCATTTTTCACATTTTAAAACCTAAACTCAAAAACTCAACCTAAGACATGCTTAGTGGTCTTGATTGACCTTATTCAAATTAAAAAAATTCTCAAAGACTCATCCACCTACCTATTAACCTCCTAATTACCATCAAATGATCAAATAAGGAGGATGAGGTGTAGGTGCTCCTGCACCAGGGTTGTGAAAGTGTATTAAAGAGGGAGACCAACGGTCACCTCTTTCAAATGTTAGTTTTGGAAGTTGAAGTGGTTTTTTTTAAGAGGGAAAAATTATAAAAGGTCATGAGAAACTTGAATGGAGGATGATCTTTGGATTGGGCATCAAACCAAATGAGGAAATGTTGAGTTTTCCCTAAGAAAAATGAGGTTTTGGTGAGTGAAAATAAGTTTTTGAGTTGGGAAGCATTATTTTATGTTAGATTGAGCATGAGTAGGGTATTTTAGGCTTTTTTGAATAGTTTTCAAGTTTTGGAGTGTTTGGCAAGTGCTACTTTCAATAAAACCTAGGGTTTATAAGCCTAGGGAGAGGGTTTTATGGTTTGGGTGGTAAATGATTGAATCCTTGCAATATAACATTTGTAATTTGAAGTTTTGACAGATATAAAATGCTGCCCCAAGGTTTCAAGATATTACACAAAGTTTTGAAGGTGGTCCCTTTGTAAAAGTGGGCTAATTTGGGCCCTTAAAAGCGTAGAAAACCTGATTTGTGGATTTTGGTACAAAACAAGCAGTGGTGATTATTGGATAAGTTGAAAGGCTCTATAATGGGTCCCTGATGTGTGTTGTTTTGTGAGTTGAAAGGTTGTGTGAGTGGAATTATACCCGATTGAGTGACTTTGATATGCTACAAGGAACAATGTGAATATGTTGAATGAAGAAATCTTGATGAAATTGTAAATTGAAAATTGTGTTTGCATGTTGGAGTTGTGTATTTGTGTGTTGCAGGCCTCCCTCTATTGCATTAGGAGTATATTCTAATTTTTTATAGACTTGTATGGAAAATTTTGTAGCATAGACAAGGAAATCAACTAGTTTGTATAACTGTTTGACAAAATAACTCAGTAAGAGCTTTAGAAGCATACACAAAGTCAATTGTTAAATAACAAAATTCCTCAAAGAGATGTGGTTTAAAAATGTAATTGGAAATTGTATAAAATTGTGTAATTTAAAATGTCCATTGACAACCTAAGGTTGTAACATGACAAATAAACAATGATCAACATGGAATATGCAAAACAACAAAAATGAAAGCAATCCATAATAGAATGAAATAAAATGTACAAAGACTTCACATACCTAAAAAAATAGAGTTTGAAATGGAGGAGTTCTACCCAATTATGTATCCTTTGTTTATTCTTTCCTCAAACTCCTCAACAATTTGACTTTTTCAAAAGTTTGTTCCACTCCAAACTTCAATTGTATATCAATTATCACTAGAATTCAAAATTGAATTGATATTATATTCCTTTCAACATGAAAACTATTCTATTTCATTCAAAGGTGGTGAAAACATCATGAAAAAGGTGGCGGAATCTAAAAATCATGCATGGACACTTCACTCAATCTTGAAAAAGCTACTTTTTGTCGGAGCACACGCAAAATGAGGAGAATATACAAAATGTGGGCTGACATCACAGGTATATTGTGTTTTTTTACCACTTTTAGAGCAAGAAAAAATGCACATGCATTATAATGCGAGTGTGTTATAATGCACACACGTTATTTATCCCTAGAATGGTCATGTCTCTACTTCTGAAAAATGCACTCACATTCACATAAAGTTGATTTCTTTTATAGGTTTATTTTCTCTCTGTCTATACTCTCTCCCACTCTCTCACACCCACTCTCCCACCCACTCTCCCACCCTCTCCCACTCTCTCCCTCC